>JBBGZY010000342.1:2415000-3622500 GCA_037952925.1 Lithobates clamitans
AAAAAAAAAACTGGAAGCTGATTGGTTTCTATGCAGATCTTCACCAGATTCTGCACTCTCCTGTGCTGTGTCTCGTAGTAGCATCCTTCTCTCATCGGTTAATATAGCCCTAGGGTCATGCTGCTGTCAACCAAAGCCTTTTATGAGTGCTAAGTATGTAGGAGGCATGCTTTCAGTGTTCATTTTTTTAAAACTGCATGGCTTGAAAAATCTTAAAAATGAACTATACGTTTTAAAAAAATGTGAAAAACACAAAAAGCACCCAAACATCTAATAACTATCATTTTCAAATAAAGGAAACTACAAACTATCCAAACATTGGAGAAACACCACAGATGATTACAAAATACACAGCTGCCAAAGCACACTTCAATCATAACAACATCTATCATCTTACAATACATTTCAACTTACCTATGCCTCCATGTTTGAAACACATATCGTCCTCATTTTCAATATTACAATCTTGTATGGTATCCCTTTCCATGCTAGTAACCATGCATGCATCATGCACAGATGTCTGGGTAATTGTTTATTCTTCAGAATTGACAAACTCTTCCTGTCAATAGTGCACCATGGGCCACATAAACACAAAGGTCACATCCAGCTAAACAGACTGATGTCAAGAGACTCCATGTTAACACAGACCCCATCTGTGTTTAATTCAAACATTGAATAATACAGTCTGTGCTTGAGGAGTTGAACTACCAGGCATCTGTTCATCATGATGAAGACATACTTCTGTCAATCCCTCAACATTTGGATCCACTGTAGACTCCTCTGATATGGAACAACTTGATATCTTTTTCTGGAAGCGTGCTTGACTCTTGGCTTTGTTACCTTGATATATATATATATATATATATATATATATATATATATATATATATATATATATATATATATATATATATATATATATATATATATAAACATTCTGCAGGATGTGTTTGAGTGCACTGAAAAAGCTTCGGACCAGTTTGAGCATACTTGCCAGAACGCAGGGGAAAAGTTGTCCGACTATGTGAGGCGTTTGGATAAGATACTGCATCAAATCCTACTGAAGAAGGGTTTGGATCCCAGGAAAGTAGATGAGGTCTGTGCACAACAAGTCTTGCAGGGTGCCCAGGCTTTGGACCCCATCACCATCCTGCTGAGAACCAGGCAAGATGGTGGCATCCTGAAGATTCCAGATCTGATTAGGATTGTGTGGGAAGAAGAGGCCATGCTGGAGAACAAGAAGAAGAGTCAAAAGTATGAATCGGTTGTTGAGGTCAGAGTGGCCAGTGACAACTCTGAGGTCAAACTTCTCAAGACTCAGGTGTCACAGCTGATAGAGATGATGACCAAACTGTTGGATCTCAAATCTGAGATAGCTGCACTGAAATTGCAGGTATCTCAGATGATGGAAGTGATGAACCAGTTGGCAGAAAAATGTACTGAGTTGTCCGACAAGGGTGTCACGGGGCAGAATGTACCCCCGGACTCCCCTACTACTACTAGTCGGGTCGCCATGAAAACCTGCCTGTTCCAGCACGTTCGTTTGGGCTTGGATCGCAGGATTGGGTGAGAGGGCATTTTTACCCACCTGCAGGGAACAGAGACACTGCAATACAGAAGGAGTTAAATGAATACTGTATACAGACATCATTGCTGGTAGTCCTCTTGCTGACACTTGTACTACCACAGGGATAAGGGATAAGGCTATCCATTTCTGGGACACTATATGCAGATATCATTGTCCTCTCACCTTGTTGAACAAAACCCTGCCTGTCTCATTTGATAATCTGGGCCATTTCTGTTGTTTAGCCCTGCTATACAGGAGTTAAAGCGCACCAACAAAAGTGGCTAGCTGAAGACACCGAATCCTATCTTTTCTTCAAAAGGACTGAAGCTACTAGTGCCATACGGATCCGCACACACACATATTCTGGGCTCTGCATATGCATTGGGTGTGTGGGACAGTTTATCTATAAAGTTAAGCCGTTACTTGTTGATTTGAATAAGTGTGTAAAGTTGGGCCTGTGGTGTCAGGGGACAGTAGAGAGAGGCCTGACACAAAGGGAGCCATTCCTCTGCTCTCCTCCTGCCTGGATTTATAGAGCCAATTTGATTAAAGGTAACCAATTTAATTTGAAGTGCTGTCTTGTGCTTTATTTACCATTAAAGTGTGCCTCTGCTCTTGGGGATATTCTCAGGTTTAGAATCCCCTGAAAGCATTTTGAATATAGGATTGAGAGCTATATTGCTCTTCAATCTCAGTTATTGATCTCTAGTTGATTACTTGATTATATATTGTTACTGTCTGTTATCCTTCCACAAAAATATTGCAGTAAAGACAATTTCTGTGTGTTATTATAACGTGTGTGTTTCTCATTGGTCATTGCACTTACACTATTGCCAGGTGTGCCAGAGGGGGCTGAGATTGTTATTAAGCTACTTTTACACTGAGCCGCTTTACAAGCGCTATAGCACTAAAAATAACTCCTGTAAATCGCCTCTTCTGTCACTTGTGGGACGTTAAAAAAAGTCCTGCAAGCAGAATCTTTGAGGTGCTTTATTTATTTCAGGTACTTATATAACACCGTCAATTTACGCAGCGCTTTACATATACATTGTACATTCACATCAGTCCCTACCCTCAAGGAGCTTACAATCTAAGGTTCCTAACTCACATTCATACATACTAGGGACAATTTAGACAGGATCCAGTTAACCTACCAGCATGTCTTTGGAATGTGGGAGGAAACCGGAGTACCCGGAGGAAACCCACACAGGCACAGGGAGAACATGCAAACTCCAGGCAGATAGTGTCGTGGTTGGGATTCGAACCAGCGACCCTTCTTACTGCTAGGTGAGAGTGCTACCCACTACACCACTGTGCCGCCGCTTTAGGAGTGGTGTATACACCGCTCCTAAAGTGCCACTGACCATTGAAATCAATGGGCAGTGCCGCAAACTTGCCTACAATGCGTTGCGGTAGCAGTACTTTGCGGGCGCTATTACCCCCTTATTCGGCTGATAGCGGGGGTTAAAAGCGCCCTGCTAGCGGCCATAAAGCACCTCTAAAATGACGGTAAAGCGCTACTAAAGTGCTTTACCACCCACGTCCCTGCGCCTCAGTGTGAACGTGCCCTTAGGGTTGAGAGACAGAGTAATGGACGGAACATACTTAAGCAGATCCTTCGGGGTATCGTTACATATGTTTTTTAAAGAACAACCACTTTAACACAACTACTCTAAATGAATAATACTAGCAGTAACCATGATAATCCATCAAAAGCTATAGATAAATATATGCATATAAACCCTCCCTGTTTAATTCTTTAGCCTCGATTCACACATGAGCAACACGACTTCAGCGCAACTTTGCAAGGAGACTTCAATGCGGCTTCAAAGCGACTTCAGCATGACTTTAAGCAATTTACAACGCGACTTCAAGTCGCCTCCAAGACAGGCGACTTTGGCTGTGGCCGATCACAGAATAATCAGCTCTCTGGGAGGGAGGGGTTTGCCTGGGTAAACTAATTTCTTTTCCTGTAAAGTCACTTCAATATAGATGGAGATCCGACTTCCATTGAATTCTATGGGTACAGGTCGCCTAGAAGTCGGATTGAAGTAGTACAGGAACCTTGTCTGAAGTCGGAGCGACTTCAGTAGTGTACATTAAGACGCTCTCATTGACTATAATGCATTTCCCAAAGTCAAGCGACTTGGGGTGATTTGAGGGCTGACAAGTTCGGATCCCAAGCCGCTGTAGTGTGAACCGATCCTTAATGTGATTGTAAAAGTGTGATACTTTTATTATCAAAATTACAAAAATATGATACTTACCTGCTCTGTGCGAGGGTTTTGATCCTCCTCTTCTGCTGGGGTGTCCCGGCGGTGCTCCTGGCTCCCCCCCTTCCTCGGGGCCCCAACAAAGATCTGCGTTTCCTGGGGTCATCCATGTGGGCGCATTCCCATTCCATTGACACAGACAGCAATACTCAGCTCCGCTGCATGCGTCACAGGTTTTAATTGACAGCAGCGGGGGCCGACGGCTCCTGGTACTACCAATCTATCCAATGAAGAGAGAGTCGGTGACTGGAGCCACTGGGCTCATACACATTACTGGAACGGATGGGCTCAGATAAGAAGAAGTGGTGGCTCTGGGGGCAGCTGCAGCACAAAAGGTTTTTTACCTAAATGCATAGAATGCATTTAGGTGAGAAAAATGGAGACTTTACAATCCCTTTAAATACAAAAAGAAAATTATAATTACCTGCTTCTGCAAAATATTTGGTTTATGATCTTGTGGATTTCTTCAAGCTGTTCATGCTCCCTTTGAAATAACATCAATAACCTTGTCCAGTATCTTGTCTTTTCTCAAGTTGAACTTATAGTTGCTGAATTTCCCATCATAATAATTTTTCTCCAAGATGAGCACAAGCTCGATCATTTCCTCTCTGGTTATTGGTGTCGCCTTCATTTTCTTCTTGGTATACCTTCTGTGTCCTTGCCTGTTCCCCTCTCTATCCCCCATGCTGAGGCAAATCGAGAGGAGCATCGGCGGAAACGTTGTGGAGCAGTTTTCGCCCGGTACTTTTACAGAGGACGGTAGTGCAGAAAAAAGGGGTAGAGACACACACGCATGCTCAGTAGTGAGAGAACGATCGAACGGTACGGCCTGCCGGAGACCGTCCGCTCCCGTGCACAGAAAGGTATTTTCAAAGATTCTTCTCACGAGGATCCCGTGCAGAGAATAATCGTTAGAAAGATTCTTCCCACGTGGACTGGGGGACAAAAGCTTGTGAGATATTGGGAATGTTTGTATATTTTGTGACTGCATACTGTCCTTTGCTTGAAATGTTATCTAATTTTTTTTTTGTCTTTCAGGAGTGATGGCAGATAAATTTACCTCACCAGATTTCCTACCACAGTTCATAGACATGTATAGGGGAATGCCATGTTTATGGAAAACAAAAACAAACGAGTATTCTGACAGATTATAAAAGCATGAGGCCTATGTCAAGCTGGCTGAGCTGTGCACTGCAGTAAATGTACATGTTAATGTGAAATATGTGAAATCAAAAATAGCAAATCTGAGAACTGTTTTTAAAAAAGAGCTCACAAGTAGGGTGACCACATTTCCAAACTGACATTCAGGGACAGGAGTGCGGAATGTATGGCGGGGGGTAATATGTACAGGAGAGGAGTGTGGAATGTATGGCGGTGGGTAATATGTACAGGAGAGGAGTGTGGAATGTATGGCGGTGGGTAATATGTACAGGAGAGGAGTGCGGAATGTGTGGCGGTGGGTAATATGTACAGGAGAGGAGTGCGGAATGTATGGCGGTGGGTAATATGTACAGGAGAGGAGTGCGGAATGTATGGCGGTGGATAATATGTACAGGAGAGGAGTGCGGAATGTATGGCGGTGGGTAATATGTACAGGAGAGGAGTGTGGAATGTATGGTGGTGGGTAATACGTACAGGAGAGGAGTGCGGAATGTATGGCGGTGGGTAATATGTACAGGAGAGGAGTATGGAGTGTATGACGGGGGGTAATATGTACAGGAGAGGAGTGCGGAGTGTATGGCGGGGGGTAATATGTACAGGAGAGGAGTGCGGAATGTATAATGGTGGGTAATATGTACAGGAGAGGAGTATAGAGTGTATGGCGGGGGATAGTTAGCGGAGAGAGGAGGAAGAGGAGTGCAATATCACCTCCTGATAGTCTGTCAGCCACTGCTATACCACTTTGGTGGTGGGGCACTCCGAAGGATGTAAGGGGGCACCCTGGAGGTTGTAAGGGGGGATGTAATGGGGCACTCTGGCGGTACAAACTTAGTCAGAGCCCCCTTACGTCCTCTGGGGTACCCCCTTAGTGCCTCCTTACATCCTCCTCCAGAATTGCCCTGAATCTCTAGCAAAGTTCCCAGGATTGCAGACAATTGTCCCCTCAATAGCAGCCAGTTTGTCTTTGAAGATGGGGAAGGGGGAAAGTTATCAAAGAAGAATACTTGCAGTGATTTTGGGGGATAAGAGCATGCTGTATTGTGCTGGAAGGGGGGTTAAATAAAAAATCTGACCCCCCCCCAGCACAATATATCTCCCCTCCTAAAGTGCCCCCTAGCACATACAGCATGCTCTTATCCCCCAAAATCACTGCAAGTATTATTTTTTGACAACTTGTCCCCTGTCTCTGTGTCTAATTCTCCTGCAAGTGCCAAGCATTAATATTCTGTACAAACCTCAGATCAGCACGTCTGTGTCCATTCTCCTCCCCCTCCTCCTCCTGTCTGTGACATCCGAGCCGAGGAAAAGGGGGAGGGGACTTCAGTCGTTGTGTTAGTGTGAGGTGGATAGGAGGGGGGAGGAAGAGAGAGATGCCGTACACACTGTAATCGCAGGCAGCCTGTGGGAACAGAAACACCCCACACAAGCTGCAGGCCAGTCACTGGAGCCAAGTGCAGAGGGGAAAGAACCAGCAGTGACTCCCAGCAGCACTGGCACGGAGGAGGAAGTGAAATCTTCCTCCGCTTTCAACGCTGGGCAGTGACGTCACTGGTTGCCTGATGCCAGGCGGCTATAGCAACCAGTGATCAGTAGTAGGTGGAGGAGGTGGAAGCGGAGCCAGAGCCAGCGCTATAGCGGCTCGGTCCGCCCCTGTTCCCAGATTGTCAGTTTCATTCCGGGACACTGTATTGTCCCGGAATGAAGCTGCCCAGGACCGGGGACAAAGATGTCAATTACGGGATAATCCCGGGCAATCCGGGACAGGTGGGCACCCTACTCACAAGTCAGGAGTAGGTGCTGAGGATGTGTACATTCCAAGACTGTGGTATTTTGACAGCCTTCGTTTCCTAACTGATCAGACTGAGATGAGAAGCTATATAAATACTTTGGATTCAAATTGTGCAGAGCCATTGTCAGTAGGAGAGGAGGATATGAAAGACCCCAATGCATTGCCAATGATCCCAGTAAGCATGTATTGCATACTTGAATCTCTTTAATTGCATATTATAGCTATTGTAATTATTAGTAATAGCACTGCTACATAGTTCTCATAGACCATTGACCACTAAACATTCAATGAATTACTAACAGACATGTAGAGTAGGATGGTATGCAAACACTTGTTGTGAACTATGCATCTCTTCTAATTGAAAGGGGAAAGCAGGGAAGCACAGTGGTGTAGTGGTGTAGTGGACACTACCTGCCTGGAGTTTGCATGTTCACCCTGTGCCCATGTGGGTTTCCTCCAGGTACACTGATTTCTTCCTACTTTAAAAAGACATGCTTGTAGGTTAATTGTATCCTGTCAAAACTGGACTTGTATGTATAAATGTGAGTTAAAGCTCCTTAAGGGCAGGGACTGATGTGACTGTACAATATATACAGTGAGGACGGAAAGTATTCAGACCCCCTTAAAGTTTTCACTCTTTGTTATATTGCAGCCATTTGCTAAAATCATTTAAGTTCATTTTTTTCCTCAATGTACACACAGCACCCCATATTGACAGAAAAACACAGAATTGTTGATATTTTTGCAGATTTATTAAAAAAGAAAAACTGAAATATCACATGGTCCTAAGTATTCAGACCCTTTGCTGTGAGACTCATATATTTAACTCAGGTGCTGTCCATTTTTTCTGATCATCCTTGAGATGGTTCCACACCTTCATTTGAGTCCAGCTGTGTTTGATTATACTGATTGTACTTGATTAGGAAAGCCACACACCTGCCTATATAAGACCTTACAGCTCACAGTGCATATCAGAGCAAATGAGAATCATGAGGTCAAAGGAACTGCCTGAAGAGCTCAGAGACAAAATTGTAGCAAGGCACAGATTTGGCCACGGTTACAAAAAATTTCTGCTGCACTTAAGGCTCCTAAGAGCACAGTGGCCTCCATAATCCTTAAATGGAAGACGTTTGGGACGACCAGAACCCTTCCTAGAACTCGCCGTCCGGCCAAACTGAGCTATCGGGGGGAGAAGAGCCTTGGTGAGAGAGGTAAAGAAGCACCCAAAGATCACTGTGGCTGAGCGCCAGAGGTGCAGTCGGGAGATGGGAGAAAGTTGTAGAAAGTCAACCATCACTGCAGCCCTCCACCAGTCGGTGCTTTATGGCAGAGTGGCCTGACGGAAGCTTCTCCTCAGTGCAAGACACATGAAAGCCTGCATGGAGTTTGTAAAAAAACACCTGAAGGACTCCAAGATGGTGAGAAATAAGATTCTCTGGTCTGATGAGACCAAGATAGAACTTTTTGGCCTTAATTCTAAGTGGTATGTGTGGCACTGCTTATCACCTGTCCAATACAGTCCCAACAGTGAAGCATGGTGGTGGCAGCATCATGCTGTGGGGGTGTTTTTCAGCTGCAGGGACAGGATGACTGGTTGCAATCTAGGGAAAGATGAATGCGGCCAAGTACACGGATATCCTGGGCAAAAACCTTCTCCAGAGTGCTCAGGACCTCAGACTGGGCCAAAGGTTTACCTTCCAACAAGACAATGACCCTAAGCACACAGCTAAAATAACGAAGAAGTGGCTTCACAACAACTCCGTGACTGTTCTTGAATGGCCCAGCCAGAGCCCTGACTTAAACCCAATTTAAGTCTGGAAAGACCTAAAAATGGCTGTCCACCAATGTTTACCATCCAACCTGACAGAACTGGAGAGGATCTGCAAAGAGGAATGGCAGTGGATCCCCAAATCCAGGTGTGAAAAACTTGTTGCATCTTTCCCAAAAAGACTCATGGCTGTATTAGATCAAAAGGGTGCTTCTACTAAATACTGAGCAAAGGGTCTGAATACTTAGGACCATGTGATATTTTGTGATATTTCAGTTTTTCTTTTTTAATAAATCTGCAAAAATGTCAACAATTCTGTGTTTTTCTGTCAATATGAGGTGCTGTGTGTACATTAATGAGGAAAAAAATGAACTTAAATGATTTTAGCAAATGGCTGCAATATAACAAAGAGTGAAAAAATTAAGGGGGTCTGAATACTTTCCGTCCCTACTGTGTATATATATAATACATCACTGTCTGGCAATCACATAGAGAAAGTTGTTGTTTTACTTATCTATATTCTATGGCATAAAATAAAATGTAATAAACAAATATAAATCCAAATCTGTGTTTAACCCCTTAGGGGCAACAGTATCAAGAAAATGAATCCAACGTACCTCACGCTTTCTTAGGATTGATTCCTGATCACCACCTCTCCTATTGTTATTAATCCCCTCCAATAGCATACATTTTAATTGAGAAATTGAATGCCCTTTCTCAAGAAAATGTCTCACTAAAGGCAACTGTACTAATTTGTCCCCGATTGAATATTTGTGCCTTGTTATTCTGTCTTTAACCTTCTGCGTGGTCTCTCCTATGTAAAGTAACCCACATGGACATTTTATTGTGTACACTTCATACGACGATTGGCAAGTATAATAACCTTTAATTTTAATATCATACCCTTTATGTGGATGGGATATACATTTGCCTTTTATCATGGAGGTACATTGTATACATGATAAAATGGATTGCAGTATCCTGTATTGTGGAATCCTAAAAACTTAACTACTGGGCTAGGAGGGGTATATTGGTCAGATCTGACCAACCTAACCCCTAATATTTTACCTTTTCTATATGAGAACAAAGGCTGAGCTTGGAATTCACTTATATTTGGGTAATTTTCTTTTAATAAGCCCCAATGTTTTCTAAGAATATTATAAATCTGAGGTGAGTATGGATGAAATTGTGACACAAATGGAACCCATCCTTTTATCTCTATTCGTGTTCTATTTTAACCACTTCCCGCCCGGCCCATAGCAGATGACGGCCGGGTGGTGGTTCAGTTATCCTGACTGGGCATCATATGACGTCCAGCAGGATAACATGCCACCGTGCGCCTGCGGGGGCACGCATCGCGGCGATCGGTGGAACGGTGTGTCAGCCTGACACCGATCTTGGTAAAGAGCCTCCGGCGGAGGATCTTTACCACGTGATCAGCCGTGTCCAATCACGGCTGATCACGATGTCAATAGGAAGAGCCGTTGATCGGCTTTTCTACATTCGCGTCTGACAGACGCGAGTAGAGGAGAGCCGATCGGCGGCTCTCCTGATGGGGGGGTCTGCGCTGATTGTTTATCAGCGCAGCCCCCCTCAAATGACCACACTGGACCACCAGGAACGCCACTAGGACCACCAGGGAAGGGGCAACATGTGGATGGCCAGGTATGTACCCCATGGCCATCCACATGTGCCCAATGTGCCCAATCTGTGCCAATCAGTGCCCACAAATGGGCACTGGCACCATTATGTTTCAGTTCTGCCCAGCAATGCCACCAATCAGTTTTATCAGTGCCAGCAATCAGTGTCATCAGTGCCACCTGTCATTGCCCATCGGTGCCACCTGTCAGTGCCCACCTATCAGTGCCCACCTATCAGTGCTACCCATAAGTACCCATCAGTGCCACCCATATGTACCAATCAATGTCACCTACGAGTGCCCATCAGTGCCGCCTATGAGTGCCCATCGGTGCCACCTATGAGTACCCATCAGTGCCGCATACCAGTGCCACCTATCAGTGCACATCAGTGCCACCTATCAGTGCCCATCAGTGCTGCCTATCAGTGCCCATCATCAGTGCCCATCAGTGCCACCTCATTGGTGCCACCTCATCGGTGCCCATCAGTGCCGCCGTAGTGCCCTTCAGCGCAGCCATATCAGAGCCCGTCATTGAAGAAGACAACATACTTTTTTACAAAAAATTTTAACAGAAACAAAGAAAAACTTGTTTTTTTTTCAAAATTTTCGGCCTTTTTTTATTTGTTGCGCAAAAAATAAAAACTGCAGAGGTGATCAAATACCACCAAAAAGCTTTATATTTGTGGGAATAAAATGATAAAAAATTTGTTTGGATACATGACCGTGCAATTGTCATTCAAATTGTGACAGCGTGAAAGCTGAACATTGGCCTGGACGGGAAGGTGTCTAAGTGCCTGGTATTGAAGTGGTTAAATAAATATGTTCCCTCTTAATGAGTGCAACTGGATAACCTCTCTTAACAAGCCTGGTCTCCATTCCATTTGATCTATCTTCACAGCCGCTGTAACAGACTTTTGGGTATGGAATTAAACACCCCTTAGGAGTGAAAGCTCTTATAATAATTGGTTACGATCGGTACTTTTAATAAACAAATTGCTCTCTAGATTAGTACCCCTTATTCTCAACAAAGTGTCCAAAAATGAAATCTCATTATTATACAAGATAATAAATTTCAGACCAGGAACAAGATAATTAAGATATTGATCAAATAAAAAAAGGGTTCCAATGTCTCCATTCCACATCACAAAAATGTCATCAATAAATCTGAACCACCCCTGGCAATGCTCATTAAACATTGTATTATTATAGAGGAACGAAATCTCTATCATATACATGAATATGAATTTGCGTATGTGGGTGTGACATTGGAACCCATTGCTGCCCCTTTAAGTTGCAGATAATGGGTTTCTTTGAAAAAAAAGAATTCTCTACAAGAACTATTTAAAGTAGTTCAAGCATAAAGTCAATTTGTTAATCATTGTAACAATGCGACTGTACCAGCAGCCACCGACAGGCTTCTGTACCTAAATTGTGTGGAATTATGGTTTAGAGACTGGAAATATCCCAAGTGACTAGAAGAGAGTCAGGTCCCGCATGGATATTTTTTACTTTTTCTAAAAAATCACTTGTATCATGTAAATATGATCTGGTATTAATCACCAGCGGGGTGAAACATCTATCCAAATATTGTGCTAATGGAGTAGTAACTGACTCTGTTCCAGACACTATGGGATGGCCAGGAAGCTTTGACAAATCTTTGTGGATCTTTGGTAGTATATACATTATTGGTGTGACAGGATAATCGCATATCAGAAATTTCTTAGTATCATTGTCAATAATACCCTCTTTAAGTGCTCTCAATACCACTTTGTTTATTTTGGACTGCACCTGAAACAAAGGACAAGAGTCAAGCTCATACCTCAGCCTCATACCGCGGGGAGTCCATAACAACAATATCTCCCCCCTTGTCGGCCAGTTTGATAATAATATCTCACCGAGCTGACAAGGAGGACAGAGCTTCACCTTCTTTATGACTTAAGTTGTTAGGCTTTAGAATATAGAAAAATAAAGTATAACAACTTTCTCTGTGTGATTGCCAGAGGGTAATATATATATATTTCTTTTAACAGATTAAACAATTAAACATGCTGGAGGCTTGTGCTGAAATAATGGGAAGGTTTCATATTCTGCTAGCTATTTCCCCAACTGTGATATAAAGACGTATAAGATGGAGGATATTATTTGCATTTATTGATTGATCAATTAATTGATTCCAAATGTATAAAAGTAAAGGTATTTAAATGGCCATGTGTGTAGTTGGAACTTTAGATGTGTCTTTGATCTGAGGAAGGGCGTAAGTTTGTAAGCCAAAAACGGAAACTTCAAGTGAAGCAATCCTGTGAACTTTTTCTTATATTTGATCAGTGGGATGACCAGATTGCACTGCGCTGATTGAAGATTGGGTGCCGCTTCCTCATACTTTGAAACGTTTTATATATATATATATACAAAATAGAGCAACAGTGGGAAGAGAAGTATGTGTGCAGGCAAGTGACAGTAGATAATCGGAGTCAACATAATGATTAGCAATATGTAACATTTAATGGGGATGAAATAAGTGACATAACAAACTTTTACTGAATATATTTAAAAACAGTGTAGAATAGTCTGCTGATGAGTACCATTATTTGACAAATAACACCAGATAAACTTGTTTGCATACAACTATATGTCATCTTGCCACTCCACAGCACTAAAACCAACAAAGTAATTAAAGTGCTGCGTAAACTGTCGGCGCTATATAAATCCTGTATAATAATAATAATAATAATAATTCATGTAATTTATTCTGTTTTGCCTTGCTGCTTGTGTTGCTAATCTTGGGTGAGAATTTCTGATTAGTGTCAGGATATCTTGAGTATCACGCAAATCAGTTTGGGCGGAAGAACTTGGAAGAGATTCCAATCTTTCTGTATCTGCTCCTGTTTGTGCTCCAGAAGATACATATTTTGCAGCATTGCGTCGAAGAAAATTGTGGAGGTTGCAACAAAGCACTACTTGATCAATTTAATGTACAGACAAATTGATTGTAGTTTGGAAGATACGGAATCTGTTAGCCATAATTCCGAAGGCATTTTCAACTACTCTGCGAGCCCTTGAGAGTCTGTAAATTCTTTGTTCTTTTGTAAGGTTTCAAAAAGGAAAAGGCTTCAAAGGATGCTCTCCCAGAGCAAATGCGTCATCAGCGAGGAAAATTAAGTTTTCAACTGTTTCCTGAGATGTGGGCAAGTTCAGTGATCTATTTTTTAGACGTTGGTAGAAATCAGTATCTTCTATAACCCCTCCATCCGAGTTCCTACCATTTTTGCCAACATCAACAAATAAGAATTCATAACTAGCATTGACAATTGCAATAAGGATTATGCTGAAAAATCCTTTATAGTTGTAATAGAAGGTTCCAGAGTGTGAAATTCGAATATGTTTCCCCGTTTATCGCTCCGCCACAATTTGGGAAGTTCAACTTTTCATTGAATTGCTTTGCAGTGTACATCCAATCCTCTTCAGTTGTTGAAATCTATGGATACATTAAAAACAATTCAAATTTTTATAAAGTGGAAAATATAATGGTCTTTTTCATCTACTAAACATTGCTGCTTACCACCTTAACATAAGAACATTAGCAAGTCTCTGGAATAATCCTTCCTAGGGATTGAGAGGATATTCCAGTACTGTATTTTAGGTCCTGCAGGCTTCTTCCAGTTGCTAAGAACCTCAGGGTGGCAATAAGTCTTTGCTCAGTAGTGATGGCATCCCTCATAACTGTGTCTTGCTTTTGAATATGTGGACCAACCACAGATAATAGTTGTTGGAAACAGGCATCAGACATCCTCAGGTAGTTCCTATAGTCATCTGGATTGTTCTCTTTTAACTCTTGGATTAGTTGAATATGTGAATATTGGTCTTTTGTCGATATTTATGGACGACCAAAACACCAAGTGCAATGATGCTAACTTTTGACCTCTGGGCCTCATCCATATTGAATCTCAACCGTACGTTCATGAACACCCAGCGACCATACACTACGAACGCATGTAGATGCTTCCACTACGAAATCTGAATCTTTCGGTTCCGATGCCGGTCACTTCAACGGATTGCATATGAATGTTCCTGCTGGAAGGAAGGGCATGGCTACAAGGTCACATGCACACTACATCACTTCCACTTGAGCATGAGATGTCTACACTATGTATGAAATCGATTGCTCTTTTAAATATTAAAGTTGTGCTGTACGGGGAGGATTCGGAGTCGGGCGACTTTGAAGCCACTCCAGTGTGAACCGAGACTAAGGGCCCTGTCCGATCTTGCAGTCTCCCCTAGGGAGTGGCGGATCCTACCACCACCAAAGCAACGGCCAGACAGAAAGAACTAAAAAAACCCTGGAACAATACCTCCTGCGTTTTTCCAATTTCTCTAAAGATAATTGGGTATCTCTGTTACCTTGGGCTGAATTTGCCTACAACATCTCAGTTCTGCCACCAACCAGACTACATTTTGGGCCAACTATGGGTACCATCCATCCTTTCTACCTGAAGTGTTGCCAGAAAAGATATCACGTTTGGGCATTCGGAGGCTGTCCGTGGGGGGGGGGGGGGGTGAGGCACTGTCAGGAGACTAGCTGGAGGAGAGTTGCCTGTAGGCCTGGCACATTGGCCAATTTGACAATGCGTGTCAGATGTGTTTGCTGTTGTTTCTCATCACCTGTTACTGACCCGACCTGCGCTTGGATTCTTCTTGTCTCACTCTCATCTCTGACCTCGGATTGCCCACAGATCTTCTCCTGTCTTCTATCCTGTGTATGACCCTGGCTGGCCTTACCACGATTCTGATATCTGATCTGCTGACCACTGGCTTCCAGACCTCTGCTACCGTCTCCAAAAATGCCTTCTGCTGTGCTCCATCTGCTGAGATCCACCTTGGCGCCTACCTGCTGTACCCAGTCTGCAGTAGCTATCTACAGTACTCACCTGCTGCTCCAACTTGCAGTACTTACCTACTGTATCCAGCAGTACTTACCTACTGTATCCAGCACTTCCCATTGCAACCTGTTGCCTGCTGTGTTCAGTCTGAACCACCTTCAGCTCCCCTGGGTCCTACTGCACACCTCATCTGGTATCCACCTGCAGAGAGATCTCCACACCACCATCCCTCATCTGTGGCACAGCTGGCAATCCCTGCTTCTTTGGGCTTCGTGTTCCCTGTTATCACCTTAAGGTGCACCGAGCACTCAGCCACAAGGAGAGCCCTCTCAGCATTTTGGCGTCAGGACTAGGTACATGACATGGTCTCATTGTTTCTATCATGCTACGAAAGGCTTATATAGGGGAAGGAATTGAAAAGACGGGTGGGAGAGGAAAGGTGGGATGGGAGTGAGGGGAGAGAGGGGGAAAAGAGAGGAAAAGAGCAAGAAAAATATGCATATCTATTTGTTTTTTGGTTTGGACTTCACTAGGGATGGGCCAAACACCCCCAGTTCAGTTTGCACCAGAACATCTCGAACAGGCAAAAAGTTCCAGTGAACATGCAAACTCTTTTAAAGTCTATGGGACACGAACATTAAAAATCAAAAGTCCTCATTTTATTCCTCTTATATGCAAGTTATTGTCATAAAAAGTGTATATGGACCCAGATACTGCCCTAAGGGACATGTATCAATGCACAATTTTTTTTAAAAACAATCCTTTTTAAAGGAGCAGTGATTTTAATTATGTTTAACGTAAAACAATAAAAATGAAATATTCCTTTAAATATCGTGCCTGGGGATCCCCTTAGTCTGCCCGTAAAGTGGTGCATCTGTGCGATGTATAGAACATGCCACAGCAATAATGAAATTTCTAAAGGAAAAATGTAATTAAAACTTGCTTGTGGCTGTAATGTATTGCCGACTTCCGACAATATAGATGAAAAATATGAAAAAAATGATGTGGGGTCCCCCCCCAGTCCATACCAGGCCAAAAAAAAAAATTGGCGTGTGGTTCCCCCCAAAATCCATACCAGACCCTTATCAGAGCATGCAGCCTGGCAGGTCAATAAAAAGGGGGTGACCGAGCGCTCCCCTGAAGCATATCAGGTCACATGTCCTCAACATGGGGGGGTGGGTGCTTTGGGGAAGGAGGGCTCTGCACCCCCACCCCAAAGCACCTTGTCCCCATGTCTGCATGGCTGTCATCCCAGAAGGAAGCCTCTTCTAAACATGATGCACAAGAAAGCCCGCAAACAGTTTGCTGAAGACAAGCAGAGTAAGGACATGGATTTCTGGAACCATGTCCTGTGGTCTGATGAGACCGAGATAAACTTATTTGGTTCAGATGGTGTCAAGCGTGTATGGCAGGTAACCAGGTAAGGAGTACAAGGCAAGTGTGTCTTGCCTACAGTCAAGCATGGTGGTGGGAGTGTCATGGTCTGGGGCTGCATGAGTGCTGCCAGCACTGGGGAACTACAGTTCCTTGAGGGAACCATGAATGCTAACATGTACTGTGACATACTGAAGCAGAGCATGATCCCCTCCCTCAGAGACTGTACCGCAGGGCAGTATTCCAACATAATAACGACCCCAGACACACCTCCAAGGAAACCACTGCCTTGCTAAAGAAGCTGAGGGTAAAAGTGATGCACTTGCCAAGCATGTCTCCAGACCTAAACCCTATTGAACATCTGTGGGGCATCCTTAAATAGAAGGTGGAGTAGCGCAAGGTCTCTAACATCCACCAGCTCCATGATGTCGTCATGGAGGAGTGGAAGAGGCATCCAGTGGTAACCTGTGAAGCTCTGGTGAACTCCATGCCTAAGAGGGTTAAAGCAGTGCTTGAAAATAATGGTGGCTACACAAAATATTGACACTTTGGGCCCAATTTGGACATTTTCACTTAGGGGTGTACTCACTTTTGTTGCCAGCGATTTAGACAACAATGGCTGTGTGTTGAGTTATTTTGAGGGGAAATTGAATTGACGCTGTTATACAAGCTGTAAACTCACTGCTTTACATTGTAGCAAAGTGTAATTTCTTCAGTGTTGTCACATGAAAAGATAAAATAAAATATTTACAAAAATGTAAGGGGTGTACTCACTTTTGTGAGATACTGTAGCTTGAGAGTTAAAGAATGGTATCTCTTATTAGAGGCATATTACATTTGTATTTTTACTCTCCAAAAGAGAACTTCTAATATAACCATGAAAAACATAAAGCAAACTTTGCTTAGCCAAGCAGAGTCACTTTTTCGTGGCTCCCTTGCTGTTCCATTCAGTCGCCAAAATCAAATAGGGGATAATTGAGGAGAATGTGCATAGCTAGGAACTCTCTGGATCTCACGCGGAGACTCTAGCTAAGCACTGCTGGGTTCTCAGGCCCCCTGTAGTTCCTTTCAAATTGTCCACTCTTAGACTGAGAGGAGTAGTCTGACTTTTGCGGGCTGTGGGCAAAGGTAAGGTGGCTCTGTGTAATCTGGCACTTCTGGGTAGGGGGCTCATGCATGCCACCAGAGACCCTGCTGTGCTGTGATTATCCACAGCAGATGCCGATCAGTGGGTGACAGCCAGTGGATGACTGCCGCCACTCGCCAATCGTTGAAAAGACACGCAGAACAGAGCACTGCCTATGTAAACAAGGCAGAGCCTGTCCTGTCAGTGTGGGAGTGATGGATTTTCTTTCACTGCAAAGCAGGGAATAAAATCCATCTCCTCCCTTAGTAAAAGCAGCACACAGTTTACACCAAAACACTGGTTAGACACACAGGTAACTCTTTCATTGCCCTAGCCGTTTAACCCCTTCCCAGCCAGTGTTTAGTGCAGTGGCAGTGTATATTTTTAGCACTGATCACTGCATTAGTGTCACTGGTCCCCATAAAGTGTCAAAAGTGGCGTTAGTGTCCAATTGTCTGCTGCAGTATCGCAGTCCCGCTATAATTCACTGATTGCCGATATTAGTAGAAAAATAAAATACACAGAGCCGAGGGGTGGAGCAAAGAGGAGCAGATATGCCTGCCTGAAGCTCTGCTCTCTGAGAGAGCGATAAAGCCGAATAACGGTGGGTGTTCCCCGAACACCCGCACATAAAATATATCAATTTGTGCCCACAGCACTCCTGAATTCAGGGGTCTCTTTCCCAGTGTCGCTGGACAGAATATGGGTCCCAAAATCAACAAAACAGTGCTAACTCACAGCACAGCCAAAATGGCGCTGCAGCAGTCTGCCTCAGGTACCTCCAGCGGTGATTATATCAACTTAAAGGCATATACTGTCACACAGACTGCAACATACGATTCTGAAGTACACTGTGAGTATTTGGAAGATTCACCTCAGAACGAAATTACCTCACCAGTTACACTGAAACAAATAGAAAAAATGCTTTAAAAAGCATTGAAAAGCACCTCTGACCATATTACTACTAGCCTTACCAAGGAAATAAGAGAGCTGGGTCAGCACTTATCCACACTTGAAAGCAGAGTAGATGACTTAGAAATTAACAATGTAGAATGCTATAATGAAATTGACAACCTTAAAGAGGAAAATGCAACATTACAGACAAGATTGGAAGACTACGTTAATCGTGCTAGATGCTCTAATTTGCATATTAGAGGTATTCCTGAAACTGTAATTGACTTACAAGCTACAATGACAGCACTTTTTCAAGAACTACAAACAGCCATCCCAATAGATCGTCTGGAAATGGACAGGGTTCATAGAGACCTAACACCTAAAAAATCTGATAGTCCACCCCGCGATATCATTGCAAAGTTTCATTTCTACAGAACAAAAGAACAACTACTATCTGCAGCAAGGAATAAAGAAACTCTTAACTTCCAAGGACATAATTACCAGCTTTTTGCAGACTTGTCCCAACTTACAATAAATAAAAGAAGGGCCTTAAAACCCTTACAAGTATTACAACGCAATCAAATTACATATTAATGGGGATTCCCCTTTTCAATGCGTTTCATATTGGAAGGCTCTAAATTTACATGTCATTCTGCTCACGAACTCCAAACTACCCTTCAAGACATGCATCTGCTGAACTCGACACAGAATCAAGAAACCACTCAACGACATCATCTTCTCCAAATAAATCTTCTGCGTTGCCAAGGAGAAATGAACACCAGAGCTCACATAAAATGGGCCGATATCAATCCCCTGATCAAGCCCCTGATGACTCTATGGACTGAAGATTACTATGTACTCATATATCTCTCTCTACTTGATGGATAAGTTCACCAATCCTTACTGTCTATTTCACATTTTGCATCTAATTAATTCTTATTATATTTAGACACACTCGGTTATGATAATGTGAAAATGAGCTATCTTTTCCATTTTCATAACTTCATACTTCTAGGATCCATTCTTCATCTATCTCTTGATTAATAAGACAGCTAAACAGTCTTATTATCTTTATTATCTTTTTTTGTCATTTATCGCCTCAAGGAGATACTTTAATTGTCTTAACAAGTTCTTAATATAACATATTGTAACAACTGTTTTACTCCAGATCCAAGATAAATGGCTTAATGGTCAAAATGGATCAATTTTCAATATCCATGTTTCTTTTCCATTATTTGTCCCCAAGGGCTTAAATATTCTCGTTACTTATATACTTATGGAAACTTGCTACTAGTAGGCTTTGTTTTTCTTTCGGGAATGTGCTCCTTTTTTGCTACTCTTGGTTGGTTCATTGATATAGTGGACAATTGACAGTGGCCAATGTACCCTTGGGGTACATTCCCCCAACGGAAGTATTATGAGATTATATATGTTTTATTTACTATTCAAAATGAATTATATTTATGTTTTATTATTAAATCTTCTACCCTTTCCTTTTCTATCTTTCCCTATCCCCCCCTTCCGGAGGCAGGTCTATCTACACAATGTTTTGGAAAACATGATATCTTATCATGATATCTCATGCATTCATAGCCCTATGGCTCCGATAAATATACTATCCCTGAATAATTAGGGCCTGAACATCCCACAAAAACGCACCAAAGCCTTTTGCTCCTTTGCCACTAGAAAAACACATATCTTGTGCCTTCAAGAAACCCCCTTCACACCACAATCCACTCCTAAATGTTTCAGCAAAATGTACTCACAGGTCTACACAGCCTCAGCTTCAACTAAACAGCGAGGCGTACTTATTGCATTTCACTGCAATAACCCATTTACATTATTAAAGGAGATTAAAGACCCAGAAGGGCGATATATGATTCTAACAGGATATTTGCGTGATACTGCCATAACAGTAATTTCATATTATGCCCCCAACAAAAGTCCTACTTCATTGCATTCCTCTCTCACCTTTTACAGGTAATCAAATCACATAAAATAGGAATGTTACTTTTATGTGGAGATTCCAATCTAACTCTCTTTCCCTTTCTAGACAAATCACCTATATCTCAATCAAATGTCCCTAATAGACACTCTTTTTCACAACTCATTACAAAACATAAGTAGTAGACTCCTGGCAAGAACTGAATCTAACTAAAAGATAATTTACCCATTATTCACATTCCCATCGCTCATTCTCACGAATACCCCACATATTCCTAACTACAGGTATGGTGTCTGAAAACCTAACATCCAAAATTTTGCCAATCCCACGGTCGGATCATAGTGCAATACTTACCACTATAGCCTCTACCATTCCAAAAGCACATGATCTGAATTGGTTTCTTAGAGATTACTTACTTAAAAACCCAACACATAAACTTAATATTGAACTTGCACTGAGAATACATTGTAGGCAACTATACCTCTGATATATCCCCACTCACTCTGTGGGAAGCTCACAAACCAGTTTTACGTGGTATATGTATGAGACAAGCGGCTCTATTTAATCGAGATCATAGAGCTTTATATAAAAAATTAGAAACAAACTAACACTTGCTACATGGCATTTCAATCCAATCCTTCCCCTTTGTTACAATTGCAATTGGATAAGGCTAAACTTGAATTTGACCTGTTTCTCACAGAATCAGCAGATAAAACTATCAATCGATCATGCCACAATTTTTACATGAAAGCTAATAAACCAGAAACTCTATTAGCCCGCACGCTCAAATCTCACAACTAAACCTATTCGCCTCAAAATATCTAAAGATGTATACTCCAATAACCCAAGGAAAATACTTCAAAAATGTAAAACACATTTAAACACTTTATGACACTGAGCTGGATAAATCCAAAGTAGATGAGTTATTTTCCCACATTTCCCTCCCCCCATTATGCACAACACAGTTGGAGCTACTAGAGAAAACTGTATCGGTTGAGGAGGTGTCCTGATGGATTTTCCGCTCTATATTATCATACATATATTGAAACATTATCACCCACCTTAACTGATGCCTTCAACTCTATACTATCAGGTTACTCATTTAGACAGGAAACATTAACAGCAATTATTTGTATGCTTCCCAAACCAAACTCAGACGATAGCATATGTTCAAACTATCGTTCTATCTTTTTACTAAATGTAGATATTAAAATATTAGCCAAAATCCTTGCTACTAGACTTACTACATTCATTGGTAAAATTATACATAAAGACCAAGCAAGATTTATCCCTATCCGACAAGCAAGTGATATTAGACGTGCCACCCTTCTATCACATGCTGCGAAATTACGCTGCATCCCAGCCTGTTTCCTCTCATTAGATATAATAAAGGCATTTGATTCCATTTCATGGTCCTATATGCACTATACTCTTAGTAAATGGGGATTCGGCCTCCATTTCTTACAATGGATCTCAGCACTTTACTGCAAATCTAAAGCGTACATTAAATACGCAGGTTACAAATCTGGAACATTCAACGTAGAAAGGGGCACATGTCAAGGATGTCCTCTCTCACCTTTATTATTTGCTTTGCTCATTGAGCCTTTAGCACAGAGAATAAGAATGGAATCTTCTATAACAGGCATAGAAATGGGAGGTTGTCACCACAAGATATGTTTATTTGTGGATAACATCCTTCTATTTTTATCTTCACCTCAAATTTTAGCTCCTAACCTTATGAATATACTAAAAAAACTATTCGATCATCTCAGGCCTTGTGGTTAATACTCAAAATTTGGGTATCCAGCTCACTGACAGCCACTTGGATTTGTTTTCCGCCAACCATCCTTCTTTACTAAAATTAACTACAAACTATCTTTTAAAATGGTCAGCTATACCGACTTCATGGGTTGGGAAAATAAATATAATAAAGATGGCCATACTTCCTAAATTCCTGTACCTTTTCAGAGTTCATCCAATACACATCCCGACCTATTTCCTTAGAATAATACAACAAATATTTATAAAATTTACTAGGGGGAAACGCAAACCACGAATATCTAGAGAAACTTTATTCCTTCCCAAAATCCATGGTTGCCTAGGATTTCCAAATATTTCATTATATTTTAAAGCCACTCAACTAGCACAATCCATAAAATATCACTCCAAAACTGAGATTCCCCTGTGGGTTACGATCGAAGCTATAGACCCTCTCTCCATACACAATATTTTATGGTTGCGTTCCACAGATCGTAAAACGTTAAAAAAAAAACAATCACTAAACATTCTCTAGCTATCTGGGATAGACTCAAAATCTCTCATGGTCTGCAATCCAAACATAATCCACTTCTATCTTTTCTCAAAAACCCAGCTTTTTATCCAGCATGGACTTATTCCAGATCTTTTCAGGCTTGGTCCAAACCAGGTATAACATGTCTACATCACATGATCCTTTATACAACAATCCGTCCCTTCCCAGACTTATGCAAGTCCTTTGGGCTCCCCCAATCAGAAATATTTTGTTAACTTCAAACTAAGAACTTTTGTATTCCTTTTCTAAGCATTAACAACTTGATTTTACTAAGTTTGAAAATATATGCATGAAAGACCCTCATGCCAGAGGTCTCATATCAACAATATACTCCACATTGCTAGTTAAATCAGATGTTAAATTATCATCTTATGTGGTAAAATGGAAAAAAGATCTTGATCAACTATAGATAAAACAGAATGGTCTGCAACCTGGTCCAATATCAAATCTTTTTCTCCTAATGTGACAGATATTGAAACCACCTACAAGGTATTCTCAAGCTGGTATTTGGTTCCTGCTGCAATAGCTAAAGTTGTGCCTGATTACTCTGGTCTCTGATTTCACGGTTGTTCAGAACAAAGAACATATATACCCATGTGGTGGAACTGTTCTATCATAAAGAAATGTTGGGAAAAGTTTTTTTTACTCGCTTCAGAAATGTTTGAAATAACAATAATACCAGAACCAGAAATTACCCTTTTAAATATAAAACCTAATTACATGACTCGTAAAAAATTCAAGCTATTCATACAACTTATGACGGCCATGAAACAGACAATAACTAAAGCATGGAAAACTCCTTTACTAAACATAGCAGGAACCAAGCATAGAATGAATCGGTCATTGTTGCATGCAAAAATGGAAGCCCTAGATAAAGAAAATCTGAAAGGATATGAAGGTTTATGGAAACCATGGATCGCACATTGTTTACCTATAAACTTTGACCACCAGGTACTCCAGTCATGGTAACTAAAATTTTTATATGCAACAATGATAAAACTATAAGAATAGATTATGCCTCTGGAACACCCCATGCCTTCTGCCCCCCCCTTTCCTTACCCTTTATTTTCTTTCTTTCTTTCTTTCTTTCTTTCTTTCTTTCTTTCTTTCTTTCTTTCTTTCTTTCTTTCTTTCTTTCTTTCTTTCTTTCTTTCTTTCTTTCTTTCTTTCTTTCTTTCTTTCTTTCTTTCTTTCTTTCTTTCTTTCTTTCTTTCTTCTCTTCCTTATTTCTTTCTTATTATCATTTCATAAGGTACCTAACAGCAACAGGTGATATCGAATATATTTAAAGTATTACACTCAGTAGTTTGATACATACAATTTATTCAATTGTTTAACACACATAAGAATTCAGACACAAATAGGCCTAATTTTCTTTCATTAACTGATAATGATCCTCTAAATATTAATGTAAGCTAATATTGAAACAGTCTGAAAACTAAAGTAAAGTAAAGTAAAAAAAAAAAAACATTTTTCAAAATTGTTGGTCTTTTTTTGCTTATAGCTTAAAAAACAAAAACAAAAAAAAAAACACAGTGGTGATCAAGTACCACCAAAAGAAAGTGATATTTGTGGGAAAAAAAGGACATACATTTTATTTGGGTACACCGTTGCATGATCGCACAATTGTCAGTTAAAGTATTGCAGTGCCATGTCGCAAAAAATGGCCTGGTCATGAAGGGGGGTAAATCATTCGGAGGTCAAGTAGTTATAATAGAGGTGTGCAAACACTTCTCTTTCACTCTAAGCCTAGGTTCACACTGACTGCGGCATTGAAATTGTGCGAGTTCAGCTGATTTTTCCCTTCCAAGTTGTTTCAACCTGTATTTAAAGAGGAGCTCCAGTCCAGCTACTCACCTGTCCTACAATCCAGCGCTGTGCTTACTCCAGCCGTTTTCACCTCTTGTCTTCTGTTCCCGGCACTGGCATCTTAACTGTGGGCAGCCGGCTGTGACAGCTTGTGCGGCTTCATAGCCGGGTGCCCACTGCACATGCACAAGCCACACTGCACATTGTGAATGGTCTTGCAGTCATCTGTGACCTGTGACGTGTCCCGGAAGACTGCGAGTAGGGAGGGGTGGAGGAGAATGCCGGAGCGGAAGTGGGAGCAGGTACCTGTATCTTCTGACGTCATGTGATGTCACATAATGTCAAAGCGGGGTCACCCGTTTACATCACCAGGTGGCCCCACCCTCAGCTATATAACAGCTGTGATTGCAAAAAGGCTGCAGTCAGCGGGAGCTTCCCATTGAGGCAGAGTTTTTCAATTTTTTTTTCTCGGGAGCTTTTTTGCCTGTGAGTCTCACTAGTGTACCCCTAAATTTAGAGCCCAAAATGGCAAATCGAAGGTACACTAGTGAAGAGGCCTACAGGTTTCTGAGCATGACAGATAGTGAAGAGGAAGTCACTCATCTGTCAGATTCAGGCTCAGAATACGATCCTGTAGAGGACAGCGGCTCCATGACAGATAGCTCTGACGACGGAGTTGTGGTCCCCGCTAAGGTCAGGCGTACCAGACCCCGAACTTATTCTGTCTTTGAAGTGCAAGAACCGCAGGGCTCTCGTATGGAGCAGAGAAGTACTAGTGCCGCTATTCCTTCTGGTGAACTGGCAAGCACCAGCGGCCTAGTACACCCTGGTCGTACATCCAGCACTGCAGTAACACTTGGTGACGTGGCGAGTCCCATAAGTGCAGTTCAAGCTGGCGAGGTGGCAAGCACAAGTAGTGTCCCGCTGCCACCAAGAAGACGAACACAGGCCCGTCGTGCCCATAGTGCCCTTCCTGCTGCATTCGCCAATCCGAATTGGGTACCCACCACTTCTGCAGCACCCGTACTTCCCCCTTTCACTGGCCAACCCGGAATTCAGGTGGAAACAGTTGACTTTACGCCACTGGATTTTTATTCGCTGTTTTTCACCGAAGATCTCTATAGATCTATTGTGGACCAAAGCAATTTGTACGCTGGTCAACACATCGCCACTATTCCCCAGTCCTCCCTTGCCAGAGATTGGAAACCAATTACGGTTTCCGAATTTAAGATCTTTCTGGGCCTTTCCCTCCTCATGGGGTTGAATAAAAAGAGTGAGTTGCGGTCATATTGGTCCACTGACCCAATTTACCATTCGCCCTTGTTCTCTGCCTCCATGGCCAGGGCACGATACGAGCAGATTTTGCGGTTCATGCACTTCAACGACAATGAACTCTGTCGTCCTCGTGGAGACCCTGCATACGATCGGCTCTACAAAATTCGGCCCCTCGTAAACCACTTCAACCAACGTTTTGCAGACTTGTTTACTCCCCATCAAGTTGTCTGCGTTGATGAGTCCCTGGTTAAATTTTCTGGCCGCTTGTCATTCAAACAGTACCTTCCCAGCAAGCGTGCCAGATACGGGGTCAAGATGTATAAGCTCTGTGACAGGGCCACAGGCTATACATATAGTTTTATGGTTTACGAGGGCAAAGATAGTCACGTAGAGCCGACAAACTGCCCTGACTACATAGGAAGCGCTGGCAAGATAGTGTGGGACTTGGTGTCACCCTTATTCGGAAAGGGGTACCACTTGTACGTGGACAATTATTATACGAGCGTGCCACTTTTTAGCCACCTTTTTGATCATCAGATTGGAGCATGTGGCACCGTGCGACCTAATCGCCGGGGCTTTCCCCATCGGCTTGTAGATTCCCGTCTTAGGCTGGGGGAGAGAGCCTGCTTGAAGTATAATAATGTGCTCGCTATGAAGTGGAGGGATAAGAAGAATGTTTTCATTCTCACCTCCCTTCATGTAGACACGATGGTCCAAATTCCTACGGCGACTGGTGTTGTGGAGAAACCCCTCTGTGTCCACAAATATAACCTTAATATGGGAGGGGTGGACCTCAACGACCAGTTGTTGGCGCCGTACCTAATTGCCCGTAAGGCCAGACGCTGGTACAAAAAAGTGTCTGTTTATTTATTTCAATTGGCTTTGCTGAATGCTTATGTGCTATACAGAGCTTCAGGACGGACTGGCTCCTTCCTTAAATTCCAGGAAGAGATCGTCAGAGCCCTTCTGTATCCGGACGGTGCTCCACCTCACCATCCCCAACCAAATGCAGTAAGCCGGCTGCATGAGAGGCATTTTCTTTATGCCCTCCCGAGTACCCCTACCCAACGAACCCCCCAAAAAAGATGTCGTGTCTGCAGCAAGCGCGGATTTAGGCGTGACACCCAGTATTATTGTCCCCTCTGTCCTGGCAATCCTGGTCTTTGCATTGGTGAATGTTTTGAACGCTACCATACACTAGTGGAGTATAAGCGTAGGGTATAGCACTGCACAGACTAGGACACACTTCCACAGGGTCTCCCAAGATGCTGTCGCATTTTGAGAGACCCAAACCTGGTACAACTTAAAAAAGTTAAAGTTACAAAAAAAAGTGTAAAAAAAAAACAAAAAAAAGTAAAAAAAAAGAAAAAAACACAAAAAAATATATAAAATAAAAAAACCAAAAATAGTTGTTGTTTTATTGTTCTCTCTCTATTCTCTCTCTATTGTTCTGCATTCTATACTGTAATGTTTTATTGTTATGTTTTTATCATGTTTGCTTTATAGGTATGCAATTTTTTTATACTTTGTTTTTTTTTATTGTTAACCACTTTTTTGTTTTCAGGTACGCCATTCAGCTGCAGAGCGGATTTATTTATCTTGACAGCAACAGCGTTTGCTCCCACGATACATAAAGCCGTGACTCCAGCGCTGTCGGAGGTGATTTCACCACCACAGTTACATACTTCAGCATATATGCCGAAGCGTGGGGGCAGCAGTGGGTGGAGGAGCGATTTGCTCCTGCCTTTTGCGGGAGGATGCCCCCATGCTTCGGCATATATATATTTTAGGTAGGCACAGGTTGCGTTAAATGTTTTATTTTTTACTATGTTTTTTTTGTATTTTGCTTTGCAGGTATGGTAAGTATTACTGTTATACTGTAATTTTACTTTGTTTTTTTTGTTAACCATCATTTGCTTAGCAGGTACGCCATTCAGTTGCAGCACGGACTTATTTATCTTGACAGCAACAGCGTTTGCTCCCACGATACATAAAGCCGTGACTCCAGCGCTGTTGGAGGTGATTTCACCACCACAGTTACATACTTCAGCATATATGCCGAAGTGTGGGGGCAGCAGTGGGTGGAGGAGCGATTTGCTCCTGCCTTTTGCGGGAGGATGCCCCCATGCTTCGGCATATATATTTTTTAGGTAGGCACAGGTTGCGTTAAATGTTTTATTTTTTACTATGTTTTTTTTGTATTTTGCTTTGCAGGTATGGTAAGTATTACTGTTATACTGTAATGTTACTTTGTTTTTTTGTTAACCATCATTTGCTTAGCAGGTACGCCATTCAGTTGCAGCACGGATTTATTTATCTTGACAGCAACAGCGTTTGCTCCCACGATACATAAAGCCGTGACTCCAGCGCTGTCGGAGGTGATTTCACCACCACAGTTACATACTTCAGCATATATGCTGAAGCGGGGGGGCAGCAGTGGGTGGAGGAGCGATTTGCTCCTGCCTTTTGCGGGAGGATGCCCCCATGCTTCGGCATATATATACGGTGCATGTATGCCCATCATTAGAAGTGGGTGGATGAAGGGAGGTATTCTAATGGTGGGCATACCCACCGATCAATATCTTTTTTTCGTTCAGCCCACAGGCTGCATGAAAAAAAAGTTTACAATGTATGCCCAACTATCAGGCTCCTACTTACCAGACCGGCGAGTCCTGTCGGGCAGAGGGTAGGCTCCCTTACCCTCCGACTATCGGCCCCCTGGTAGAGTAAACAGGGGGTGCGACAGTACGGAGTGGTATGAAGGCCTGTATGGCTGTCCTGGTATTGCAGTCCAGGTGTCACAGGGTTAATAGCTGGAAAGACTGGAGTAGGCTGGAGCACCTTCACTGAGCTGAGCAGGCTAGTGTGGACAACAGGCAGGAAGTCTGCAGACAGGCTGATAGGATCCCAGGGAGCAGGCAGATGGATGGTCAGGAGGCAGGCCGGGTTTGGCAACAGGCAGACGGCAGAGGTACAGTGGAACAGGCAAGCGGATGGTCAGACAAGCAAAGGTCGGTGCAGGCAGAGTTCAGAAAGAGGTCGGGGGACAAGGCCGGGTCAACAGGTATAGCAGGAACAGACAAGGTACACGGTCAGGCTCTGGAACGACTAGCTGTTGATTAGGCAGCACTGGTCACAAGAACTCACTGGCTTAAATGGGGCTTTTGGCGCCAAACGACGTGCACGCGCGCGCCCCGGCACACACAGGCATGCGCGCCCGCCAACGCCCGCGCGCGCGCCCCCGCACACCGGCGTGCACAGTGGAACGATCCTGGACACACACACCGGCGTCGCGAGGAGCCCGCACGGCGAGGTCCGCAGGAACGCGCGTGCCAACGCGCGCCGACGCACCCTGACGCACACCACCGCGGGCGCCCCGCCTGCCGAGGTAAGGACCCTGACAGTGCCCCCCCCTCAAGGGCAGCCTCCGGATGCCCAGCTGGGCCAGCCTGGGTGCATGGGAGTTCTTGAAGGCTCGTAGCAATTCGTTGGCATGGAGGTTACCTTCGGGTTCCCAAGAATTATCCTCGGGTCCATACCCCTTCCACTTAATGAGGTACTGGAGCTGATTCTGCCTCTTCCTACAATCCAAGATTGCCTCGACTTCGAACTCCTCCTCATTGTTGACCAAAACAGCCTCCGGTGGCTTGGCCTTACGGTCAGGAAAAGGATCGTGGATAACTGGTTTCAGTAACGAAACGTGGAAGACCGGGTGGATTCTAAGGGACTCTGGCAGACTAAGTTCAAAGGCAACATCATTCACCTTTCTTTTCACCCGAAACGGGCCCAGGAACTTAGGTCCCAACTTCCTGGAGGGACAAGCCAACTTTAGGTTAGTTGTAGAGAGCCACACTTGGTTGCCAGGCTCAAGGACGAGTTCTCCTCGCCTTTTCTTGTCGAACATCCTCTTGAAGGAAGCCTGGGATTGGGCCATGGTTTCCTGCAAGATCTTACAGTTACTAGAAAAGAACTCCATTGTTTCCGTTACTGCGGGTAGAGAACATTCCGGGATAGAACTGGGAAGGAAAGAAGGGTTGAATCCATAATTCGCAAAGAAAGGAGTCTGGTTGATGGCAGAGTGTAGGGAGTTATTATACGAGAATTCAGCGACTGGTAACAAGGACACCCAGTCGTCTTGCGTAAATACAGAAAAACAACAGAGGTATTGCTCCAGCGTCTGGTTAGTTCTTTCTGTCTGGCCGTTCGTCTGAGGGTGGTAGGCCGAGGAGAACGCCAATTCAATTTCCAAAGCGGCACACAGTGCTCTCCAAAACCGGGAGGTAAATTGAACACCCCGGTCGGATACAATATTCGCGGGCACCCCATGTAACCTTACTACTTCCTTGACGAATATCTTCGCCGTTTCTACGGCTGTGGGAGTACCCTTCATAGGGATGAAGTGTGCCATCTTGGATAGCCTATCGATCACCACAAAGATGGTTGAGAAACCTTCAGAGGGGGGTAACTCCACAATGAAGTCCATTGATAGCATTCTCCAAGGTCTGTCAGGAATCGGTAAGGGTCTCAATAAACCCCAAGCCTTTGAGCGGTTGCATTTATTCCGGGCACAAGTGTGGCAAGAACCCACATACCTCTTACAGTCCTCCAGGAGACATGGCCACCAAAAGGTGCGTAGCACCAATTCCGAGGTCTTCCGGGCTCCGAAGTGACCCGCCAGCTTGTGGCCATGACATAGTTCCAGTACCAGTACCCTACATCTTTCAGGTACAAAAATCTTGCCTTCATGCCAGAGCAACCCATCGCTTAAACTGGTTCCAGTAGGTAGAGGAATTTCAGAGGAGGCCTGTTTAATCCTGGAAATTAAATCTCCCTGGAGAAGTAAGAAACTACCTGCAGGCAAAATAGTATCAGGAGGAGTACTTTCCTTGGAGTCGTGAAACATTCGTGATAGGGCATCAGGTTTTCCATTCTTGGATCCGGGCCTGTACGTGATATGAAAGGAGAAGCGGGAAAAAAAAAGTGCCCATCTAGCCTGTCGTGGTCTGAGTCGCTTGGCTGCTCTTAGGTATTCCAAGTTCTTTTGGTCGGTAAAGATGAGAACCGGATGTACCGCACCCTCTAGTAGATAGCGCCATTCTTCCAAAGCCGCTTTGATGGCCAACAGTTCCCGGTCTCCTACATCATAATTTTTCTCAGATGACGAGAGTTTACGGGAAAAGAATGCTACAGGAAACAAGAGGGCCTTGGGGCCCTGGCGTTGAGAAAGTACTGCCCCCACTGCGATCTCAGAAGCATCCACTTCCAGCACAAACGGTAACGCAGGGTCCGGGTGCTTGAGAATAGAAGCAGAAGTAAACAGTCCCTTTAATTTCTCGAACGCTGCCTGTGCTCGGGACGACCAACAGAATCGTGCCCCCTGTCTAGTAAGTTCCGTTATTGGTGCAATGATCTTAGAGAAGTCTTTAATAAATTTCCTGTAGAAGTTGGAAAATCCTACGAAACGTTGGACCCCTTTCTTGTCTGTAGGAGCAGGCCAGTCCAGGATGGCCGATACTTTTTGTGGGTCCATTTTGATTCCTTCAACAGAAATAATGAGTCCCAAGAACTGGATACTCTGACGTTCGAACTCACATTTATCCAGTTTAGCGTATAAGCCATGTTGCCTGAGCCGGACGAGAACATTCCTGACGTGCCTGCGATGATCCGCCAAAGAAGAGGAGAAGATGAGTATGTCGTCCAGATAAACGATGACGTAGAGGTCCAGGATATCTCTAAAGATGTCGTTCACTTTCTTGTAAAAAAAAAAAATGTCGTTCACAAAGTGCTGGAACGTAGCTGGGGCATTACAAAGACCGAAGGGCATGACCTGGTACTCGAAATGCCCGAAACGAGTGCGAAACGCAGTCTTCCACTCGTCACCCTCTCGGATGCGGATTAAGTTGTAAGCACCCCGGAGATCCAATTTAGTAAAGATTCTGGCAGTGCCCAGCCTTTGGAATAACTCAGGTACCAGAGGGAGCGGGTAGCGATTTTTAATCGTTATCTTATTCAATTTGCGGTAATCGATACATGGCCGCAGGGAATGATCCTTCTTTTCCACAAAGAATAAGCCCGCACCGGCCAGGGAGGTGGACGGGCGGATAAATTTCTTTTTCAGATTTTCATCTAAGTACTGCTTCAGGGTGTCCAGCTCCTGCTCAGTCAGGGGGAAGATCCGGCCAAAAGGTACCTCGGTTCCAGGAAGCAATTCAATTGGGCAGTCGTAGGGCCTGTGTGGAGGTAGCAATTCTGCCCCCTTTTTGCTAAACACATCCGCAAAGTCTCGGTAAGGCTCAGGGATAGCTTGAAGCAGATCAACATCTGGATGTAGACAGAGGAGTTGGGTAACCTCACGGCCTGTCCCTTGCATGCAGTGTTGAAGACAGTATCCAGAGAGGAACTCGACATTACCAGAAGCCCAGTTGATTTGGGGGTTGTGCACCTGTAGCCAAGGTATTCCAAGAATGACTGGAAAGAGGGGGGACGAGATGGCGTCCAGACAGAGATATTCACGGTGTTGCTGGCCCATGATGGCTTCTAAGGGGACGGTCTCCTGAGTGACCGGGCCGGAGCGGAGAGCAGAACCGTCAGCAAGATGAACAGCAAGGCTTTGAGTTTTGGTTTGGAGAGGAATGGCATGTTGAGAGGCAAAGGTCCGGTCGATAAAACAGCTGCAGGCTCCAGAATCAATGATAGCTGGGACTTGGATGGCCTTTCCGGGAAGCTGTAAAGTGACAGAAATGGTTAGGTGCGTGCCCATAGTGGGTACAATAGTAGCACAGGTACGAACATCAGAACGACACTTACGCATCTTGTTGGGGCAACCGCTGGCGTAGTGCCCCGATTCCCCGCAGTAGAGGCAGAGGTTGTGTGCCCGCCTACGTGTCTTCTCCTCTGGGGTCAAAGAAGGACGGAATAGACCAAGCTGCATTGGTTCAGGTGCATCATAGGTCGAGGCAGGTGGTGGAGCGGGAGATCTGCTGGGAGGACAGGGTACTTGTGGAATCATCCAGGTGGGACGAAAGGTACTGGTGGTTCTTTCAGTACGTCGTTCTCGCAGTCTACGGTCTATTTGGATGGACAGATTGATAAGCTCTTCCAGGGTCTGTGGTACCCCTACTCGTGCCAACTCATCTTTGAGGGGTTCTGACAACCCCATCCTGAACTGATGGCGCAACGCGGCGTCATTCCATGCCGTGTCAGAACTCCAGCGTCTGAACTCGACGGCATAGTCTTCAGCTGCTCGACGGCCTTGACGAAGGGCCTGTAAGGTGGCTTCCGCGGTGGCAGTGAGCTGGGGGTCTTCGTATAGTTGGGACATGGCTCCAAAGAAGGCCTCCAGACTATCCAAGGCGACTGATTTTTGCTCCAAGAGTCGGTGGGCCCATGTTTGTGGTTCACCAGAAAGTAAGGAAAAAACAAAGCCCACCTTAGTGGCTTCCAGGGAGAACGTGCGTGGCTGTAGGGCGAAGTAAAGGTTGCAAGCATTCCGGAAGGCACGATACCTACTTCGGTCTCCGAGAAATCTTTCGGGTACTGGTACTTTTGGCTCAGGAGGTAACATGACCACAGAAGGTGTTGAGGTGGCTGCTGCAGACCCTGGTGGACCGGAAGGTGCGGACAAGGCCTGTACACGTTCTTCCAAGCTGGAATATCCCTCTTGTAGGCTTTTCACGGCCTGGGTTAGACCCGCCAGATGTCGGCAAAGTTCATCCATGGGGGAGGCCCCCTGCCCGGACTCGGTCATGGCTGCCTAATACTATCAGGCTCCTACTTACCAGACCGCCGAGTCCTGTCGGGCAGAGGGTAGGCTCCCTTACCCTCCGACTATCGGCCCCCTGGTAGAGTAAACAGGGGGTGCGACAGTACGGAGTGGTATGAAGGCCTGTATGGCTGTCCTGGTATTGCAGTCCGGGTGTCACAGGGTTAATAGCTGGAAAGACTGGAGTAGGCTGGAGCACCTTCACTGAGCTGAGCAGGCTAGTGTGGACAACAGGCAGGAAGTCTGCAGACAGGCTGATAGGATCCCAGGGAGCAGGCAGATGGATGGTCAGGAGGCAGGCCGGGTTTGGCAACAGGCAGACGGCAGAGGTACAGTGGAACAGGCAAGCGGATGGTCAGACAAGCAAAGGTCGGTGCAGGCAGAGTTCAGAGAGAGGTCGGGGGACAAGGCCGGGTCAACAGGTATAGCAGGAACAGACAAGGTACACGGTCAGGCTCTGGAACGAATAGCTGTTGATTAGGCAGCACTGGTCACAAGAACTCACTGGCTTAAATGGGGCTTTTGGCGCCAAACGACGTGCACGCGCGCGCCCCGGCACACACAGGCACGCGCGCCCGCCAACGCCCGCGTGCGCGCCCCCGCACACCGGCGTGCACAGTGGAACGATCCTGGACACACACACCAGCGCCGCGAGGAGCCCGCACGGCGAGGTCCGCAGGAACGCGCGCGCCAACGCGCGCTGACGCACCCTGACGGACACCACCGCGGGCGCCCCGCCTGCCGAGGTAAGGACCCTGACACCAACAAGGACCAGCAACCTACTGGTATGTTGCTGGACTTTGAGTGGTTATACCAGAATGATGCCTGCAGGTTTAGGTATCATCTTGGTGTCATTCTTTTCAGCCAGTGGTCGGCTTTCATGTAAAAGCAATCCTAGCGGCTAATTAGCCTCTAGACTGCTTTTACAAGCAGTGGGAGGGAATGCCCCCCCCCACTGTCTTCCATGTTTTTCTCTGGCTCTCCTGTCCCAACAGGGAACTTGAGAATGCAGCCGGTGATTCAGCCAGCTGACCATAGAGCTGATCAGAGACCAGAATGGCTCCAAACATCTCTATGGCCTAAGAAACCGGAAGCTACGAGTATTTCATGACTTAGATTTCGCCGGATGTAAACAGCGCTATTGGGAAATTGGGAAAGCATTTTATCACACCGATCTTGGTGTGGTCAGATGCTTTGAGGGCAGAGGAGAGATCTAGGGTCTAATAGACCCCATTTTTTTCTAAAAAGAGTACCTGTCACTACCTATTGCTATCATAGGGGATATTTACATTCCCTGAGATAACAATAAAAATGATTAAAAAAAAATAAAAATTAAAGGAACAGTTTAAAAATAAGATAAAAAAGCAAAAAAAATAATAAAAAAAAAAAAAAAAAAAAAAAAGCACCCCTGCCCCCCCCTGCTTTCGCACAAAGGCGAACGCAAGCGTCAGTCTGGCGTCAAATGTAAACAACAATTGCACCATGCATGTGAGGTATCACCGCGAAGGTCAGATCGAGGGCAGTAATTTTAGCAGTAGATCTCCTCTGTAAATCTAAAGTGGTAACCTGTAAAGGCTTTTAAAGGCTTTTAAAAATGTATTTAGTTTGTCGCCAATGCACGTTTGTGCGCAATTTTAAAGCATGTCATGTTTGGTATCCATGTACTCGGCCTAAGATCATCTTTTTTATATCATCAAACATTTTGACAAAATAGTGTGTTTTAGTGTATTAAAATTTAAAAAAGTGTGTTTTTTCCCCAAAAAATGCGTTTGAAAAATCGCTGCGCAAATACTGTGTGAAAAAAAAAAATTAAACACCCACCATTTTAATCTGTAGGGCATTTGCTTTAAAAAAATATATAATGTTTGGGGGTTCAAAGTAATTTTTTTGCAAAAAAAAATAATTTTTTCATGTAAACACAAAGTTGCACAAAGTTGCACAAAGTTGTCACTAAATGATATATTGCTCAAACATGCCATGGGAATATGTGAAATTACACCCCAAAATACATTCTGTTGCTTCTCCTGAGTACGGGGATACCACATGTGTGAGACTTTTTGGGAGCCTAGCCGCGTACGGGACCCCGAAAACCAAGCCCCGCCTTCAGGCTTTCTAAGGGCGTAAATTTTTGATTTCACTCTTCACTGCCTATCACAGTTTCGGAGGCCATGGAATGCCCAGATGGCACAAACCCCCCCAAATGACCCCATTTTGGAAAATAGACACCCAAAGCTATTTGCTGAGAGGTATGGTGAGTATTTTGCAGACCTCACTTTTTGTCACAAACTTTTGAAAATTGAAAAAAGAAAAAAAAAATACGTTTTTCTTGTCTTTCTTCATTTTCAAAAACAAATGAGAGCTGCAAAATACTCACCATGCCTCTCAGCAAATAGCTTGGGGTGTCTACTTTCCAAAATGGGGTCATTTGGGGGGGGTTGTGCCATCTTGGCATTTTATGGCCTTCAAAACTGTGATAGGTAGTGAGGAGTGAAATCAAAAATGTATGCCCTTAGAAATCCTGAAGGCGGTGCTTGGTTTTCGGGGCCCCGTACGCGGCTAGGCTCCCAAAAAGTCCCACACATGTGGTATCCCCATACTCAGGAGAAGCAGCAGAATGTATTTTGGGGTGTAATTCCACATATGCCCATGGTATGTTTGAACAATATATCATTTAGTGACAACTTTGTGCAAAAAAAAAAAAAATTGTCACTTTCCCGCAACTTGTGTCAAAATATAAAATATTCCATGGACTCAACATGCCTCTCAGCAAATAGCTTGGGGTGTCTACTTTCCAAAATGGGGTCAATTGGGGGGGGGGGTTGTGCCATCTGGGCATTTTATGGCCTTCAAAAATGTGATAGGTAGTGAGGAGTGAAATCACAACTTTACGCCCTTAGAAATCCTGAAGGCGGTGCTGGGTTTTCGGGGCCCCGTACGCAACTAGGCTCCCAAAAAGTACCACACATGTGGTATCCCCGTACTCAGAAGAATCAGCAGAATGTATTTTGGGGTGCAATTCCACATATGCCCATGGCCTGTGTGAGCAATATATCATTTAGTTACAACTTTGTGCAAAAAAAAAAAAATTCTCACATTCCCGCAACTTGTGTCAAAAAATAAAATATTCCATGGACTCAACATACCTCTCAGCAAATAGCTTGGGGTGTCTACTTTCCAAAATGGGGTCATTTGGGGGGGTTTTGTGCCATCTTGGCATTTTATGGCCTTCAAAACTGTGATAAGTAGTGAGGAGTGAAATCAAAAATTTATGCCCTTAGAAATCCTGAAGGCGGTGCTTGGTTTTCGGGGCCCCGTACGCGGCTAGGCTCCCAAAAAGTCCCACACATGTGGTATTCCCGTACTCAGGAGAAGCAGCAGAATGTATTTTGGGGTGTAATTCCACATATTCCAATGGCATGTTTGAGCAATATATCATTTAGTGACAACTTTGTGCAAAAAAAAAAAAAATTGTCACTTTCCCGCAACTTGTGTCAAAATATAAAATATTCCATGGACTCAACATGCCTCTCAGCAAATAGCTTGGGGTGTCTACTTTCCAAAATGGGGTCATTTGGGGGGGTTTTGTGCCATCTTGGCATTTTATGGCCTTCAAAACTCTGATAGGTAGTGAGGAGTGAAATAAAAAATGTATGCCCTTAGAAATCCTAAAGGCGGTGATTGGTTTTCGGGGCCCCGTACGCGGCTAGGCTCCCAAAATGTCCCACACATGTGGTATCCCCATACTCAGGAGAAGCAGCTAAATGTATTTTGGGGTACAATTCCACATATGCCCATGGCCTGTGTGAGCAATATATCATTTAGTGACAACTTTGTGCAAAAAAAAAAAAAATTGTCACATTCCCACAACTTGTGTCAAAAAATAAAATATTCCATGGACTCAACATACCTCTCAGCAAATAGCTTGGGGAGCCTACTTTCCAAAATGGGGTCATTTGGGGGGGTTTTGTGCCATCTTGGCATTTTATGGCCTTCAAAACTGTGATAGGTAGTGAGGAGTGTAATCAAAAATCTATGCCCTTAGAAATCCTGAAGGCGGTGCTGGGTTTTCGGGGCCCCGTACGCGGCTAGGCTCCCAAAAAGTCCCACACATGTGGTATCCCCGTACTCAGGAGAAGCAGCTGAATGTATTTTGGGGTGCAATTCCACATATGCCCATGGCCTGTGTGAGCAATATATCATTTAGTGGAAACTTTTTGTAATTTTTTTTTTTTTGTCATTATTCAATCACCTGGGACAAAAAAAATAAATATTCAATGGGTTCAACATGCCTCTCAGCAATTTCCTTGGGGTGTCTACTTTCCAAAATTGGGTCATTTGGGGGGGGGTTTGTACTTCCCTGCCATTTTAGCACCTCAAGAAATGACATAGGCAGTCATAAACTAAAAGCTGTGTAAATTCCAGAAAATGTACCCTAGTTTGTAGGCGCTATAACTTTTGCGCAAACCAATAAATATACGCTTATTGACTTTTTTTTTACCAAAGACATGTGGCCGAATACATTTTGGCCTAAATGTATGACTAAAATTGAGTTTATTGGATTTTTTTTATAACAAAAAGTAGAAAATATCATTTTTTTTCAAAATTTTCGGTCTTTTTCCGTTTATAGCGCAAAAAATAAAAATTGCAGAGGTGATCAAATACCATCAAAAGAAAGCTCTATTTGTAGGAAAAAGGGGACGCAAATTTCGTTTGGGTACACCATTGCATGACCGCGCAATTAGCAGTTAAAGCGACGCAGTGCCAAATTGTAAAAAGTGCTCTGGTCAGGAAGGGGGTAAATCCTTCCGGGGCTGAAGTGGTTAAGGACCAAGACTCTTTTTGACACTTGTTGTTTACAAGTTAAAATCATTTTTTTTTGCTAGAAAATGACTTAGAACCCCCAAACATTATATGTTTTTTTCTAACACCCTGGAAAATAAAATGGCGGTCATTGCAATACTTTCTGTCACACCGTATTTGTGCAGCGGTCTTACAAGCGCACTTTTTTTGGAAAAAATATACTTTTTTTATTAAAAAATAAGATAACAGTAAAGTTAGCCCAATTTTTTATTTTTTTATATTGTGAAAGATAACATTACACTGAATAAGTTGATACCCAACATGTAGCGTTTCAAAATTTTGCCCGCTCGTGAAATGGCGACAAACTTTTACCCATAAAAATCTCCATAGGCGATGTTTAAATATTTCTATAGGTTACCAGTTTTGAGTTACATAAGAGGTCTAGAATTATTGCTCTCTCGCTCTAACGATCGCAGCGATACCTCACATGTGTGGTTTGAACACCGTTTTCATATGCGAACGTTACTCATGTATGCGTTCGCTTCTCTACCGGTTTTCATATGCGGGCGTTACTCATGTATGTGTTCGCTTCTCTACCACTCTCGCTCTACCGGTCACGGCGAAACCTCACATGTGTGGTTTGACCACCGTTTTCATATGCGGGCGTTACTCATGTGTGCGTTCACTTCTGCGCGCGAGCTCGTCGGGACGGGGGGTTTTAAAAAATTTTTTTGTTTTTATTATTTATTTTACATTACTTTATTTATTTTTACACTGTTTTAAAAAAAAAAATGTGTCACTTTTATTCCTATTACAAGGAAAGTAAACATCCCTTGTAATAGAAAAAAGCATGACAGGACCTCTTAAATATGAGATCTGGGGTCAAAAAGACCTCAGATCTCATATTTACACTAAAATGCAATAAAAAAAAAGTCATTTAAAAAAATGACATTGAAAAAAATGTGCCTTTAAGAGGCGTGGGCGGAAGTGACGTTTTAACGTCGCTTCCGCCCAGCAGTGTCATGGAGACTAGTGGGCATCATCTTAGCCTCACTCGTCTCCAAGCACAGAAGGGAGATGGACGCGATCACCTCCGCCACTACCGACAGCTCCGGATTGCGGCAGAGGGCACCGTATTGCGGTGGGATGGGGTGGCCCTCTCCCTCCACCGATAAAAGCGATCTTGCGGTGAATCCACCGCAGGGACCACTTTTATCTGAAAGCCGACCGCTGCACAAAAACGGGGATACCAGGGTTATGGCAGCTAGCTGCTGCCATAACAACGATATCCGCAGACAAAGTTTGGACGTACATCGGCGTGCGGCGGTCGGCAAGTGGTTAAATATAATTTAAAAAATTGTATATACATGCCCCTGTTAGACAGGGGCAGAAAAACTGGGCCTTGGGTGATGGTGGTGGTGCCCTAAACCAAAAATAGCCAAGCTAGCATCATCATGATTGAGGAGGAATAGGATAGGCAAAGGTTGGGCGCAGGAACAGGCCCTGCTGTTAAATATAATTTTAAAAATTGTATATACATGCCCCTGTTAAACAGGGGCAGAAAAATTGGGCCTTGGGTGGTGGTGGTGGTGCCCTAAACCAAAAATATTGTTGGAAGCTAGCATCATCATGATTGAGGAGGAATAGGATAGGTAGCATAGATAGTCTTCAAGGTATCCCAGATCCATAGCAAATTCAATCAGTTACATCAGCATCAGGTGCTTGATAGCTGCTGATCCAGGCCTGATTCGTTTTTATAAATGTGAGCCTATCAACGGAGTCTGTGGACAGGCACACTCTTTGGTCCATTACAAACCCTCCAGCAGCACTGAATGTGAGTTCAGAAAGCACGCTGGATGCAGGACAGGCCAGTAGCTCAATTGCATATTGAGCAAGTTCTGGCCAGTGGTCCAGCCTTAAGAATCAGTAACTCAGTGGATGCTCTGTTGGAAAGGTCTCCAAGTCTGCTCTTGCCCCTAGATTTTCCTGCACCATATAATGCAGATGCTGGCGATGGTTGCTGGGTAACCTCCCAGGGTCTGGAAATGCATTACACACACTTTTGTTCAAGGCCTCCTGAAGATGTTTCATCCTCTGCTCCCTCTGCGAAGGCAGAGGGAAAAAACAAACTCCCCTGACCCTGTCCTGGTGCCATAGTCACATAGGTACTCATTGATGGCCCTCTGCTGTGTGTGCAGCTGCTACAGCATGGCCAATGTTGAGTTCCACCTGGTGGGCATGTCACAGATTAGGCGGTTCTTGGGCAGGTTAAATTCCTTTTGGAGGTCAGCCAGCCGAGCACTGGCATTATATGACCTGCGGAAATGCACACAGACTTTCCTGGCCTGCCTCAGGACATCCTGTAAGCCTGGGTTGCTGCCCAAGAACTGCTGCACCACCAAGTTAAGGACATGAGCCAAACAGGGAACATGGGTCAGTTGTCCCTGTCGGAGGGTGGAGAGTAGGTTGGTGCCACTGTCGCAAACCCCATTCCTGGCTTAAATTGGCGTGGCGTCAACCACCTCTGAACCTGCCCCTGCAGAGCTGACATAATCTCTGCCCCAGTGTGGCTCCTGTCCCCCAAGCACACTAGCTCAAGCACCGCATGGCACCTTTTTGCCTGCGTGCTTGCTTAGCCCCCTGAATGTCTACGGAGCACCGTTGGTTCCGAGGACAAATCAGTACAGGAAGAGGCCATGGAGGAAGAAGAAGAGGAGGGGGTGGATGAGAGAGGTGTGGCAGAATCACCACTAGTAGAATTTTGGAGGCATGGTGGAGGAACAACCTCCAACACTACTGCACCCTGTCCTGCATCCTTCCCAGCTGCCAAAAGAATCACCCAGTGCGCCGTGAAAGATAGGTAACGTCCCTGTCCATGCCTGCTGGACCATGAGTCAGCGGTAATATGCACCTTACCGCTGACCGCCCTGTCCAGCGAGGCCAAGACATTGCCTTTCACATGCCGGTAGAGAGCCGGAATTGCCATCCATGAGAAAAAGTGGCATTTGGGAACCTACCACTGAGGAACCGCACATTCCACAAACTCATGGAAGGGGACAGAGTCTACCAACTGAAAAGGCAGCAGTTGAAGTGCTAGCAATTTAGCCAAGCTAGCATTCAACCACTGGGCATGTGGATGGCTGGGAGTGAACTTCTTTTGGCGGTGCAAAAGCTGGGGCAGGGAAATTTGCCTGGTACAATCTGACGTCGGTGTACCGATAGCAGATTGCCCGCATATACTTGGCTGTGACACACCTAATTCTACACCTTCATTCCTCTCAGTGCAGGTTTCAGAGAGGACTGAAGGTATAGTGGGGTTGGAGATCCCAGCTGATGAGGAGCAAGGAGAGGTCCGCTTTGTTCTTTGGTCTGGGTCTTTTAGGTACGATTGCCAACGAACTGCATGGCAGGTCGACACATGTTTGGTCAAGCATGTGGTGCCCAGGCGGGTGATGTTTTGGCCATGAGAGATATGCTTGAGACATATGTTGCAAATAGCAGCGGTGCAATCTGATGCACTCGTCTCAAAAAAGGCCCACACCAAAGAGCTTTTGGAATAACGCGCTGAGACAGCAGCGCCCTGCACATGCGGTGCTCTGGGGTGTGATGCAGTCGGTGTGCTGCCCTCAAGCTGGCCCCTGGAGGGCATTCTGTCTCGTTGAAGTTGTGCCTCCTCCTCCTCTCTCCTATCAGGCACCCACACGGAGTCAGTGACTTCCTCATCATCCCCTCCCTCCTCATCACTGGAGCAAAGCTGGCAGTATGCAGGAGCTGGGGAAATATGACTGCCATATTGCTGTCCTTCTTGGGCACCCTCTCTCTCTGGGCTCACGTTACTGCCTTCCTCTAGCTAGGTACCATCTGTGGAGCCTTCAAAACGCTGGGCATCCTCCCGGAGCATGTACCCAACACTGTGGTCAAACAGTTCGGGGGACTCCTCAGGAGGACATGGTGGGGCTAGGGAAGGAGTGACTGATGCCATTGAGCCGAGGGAAGAGGCCGCGTTGGCAGCTGCTTTGCCAAACAAAGTACCCTGAGCCTGGGTGTGAGAGGATGAGGAGGATGAGGATGGCTTGGTCTTCCACTCTACCAAGTCTTCGGCATGTTGCGGCTCAACACGGCAAGCTGCCGAAAAAAAGGACAAGCATGTCCCACAGCCACGTGCTGATGAGGATGCACTGTACAACGACCAGCACTGTTGCCTCTAGACATAGAGCCTGCTTGACCTCTTTTATTGGCTTGTTACTGTCTGCCTCTCATTGTTGGCCTTCCAGACATACTAATGGCCTGCAGTGAGATGTAGCTGCACAAAGCTGGGATGTATATATATACTGATTTTACTGCAGCTAGCAGAATCAACTGCCCGCCTGTGGTATTAATTGGATCAGAACACCATCAATTGTCTTCAGGGAGCTTTAGGTGTACACTGCGCATAAGACACAGTACACTAACTGTAAATACTGCAGCTGCCTGCCTGTGATACTAATAGGATCAGAAGAACACCAGCAATTTTCTTCAGGTAGCTTTAGGTGTACACTGTGCAGAGGACACAGTACACTAACTGTAAATACTGCAGCTGCCTGCCTGTGGTATTAATAGGATCAGAACACCAGCAATTGTCTTCAGGTAGCTTTAGGTGCACACTATGCAGAGGACACAGTACACTAACTGTAAATACTGCAGCTGCCTGCCTGTGGTACTAATAGGATCAGAAGAACACCAGCAATTGTCTTCAGGTAGCTTTAGGTGCACGCTGTGCAGAGGACACAGTACACTAACTGTAAATACTGCAGCTGCCTGCCTGTGGTTTTAATAGGATCAGAACACCAGCAATTGTCTTCAGTTAGCTTTAGGTGCATGCTGTGCAGAGGATACAGTACACTAACTGTAAATACTGCAGCTGCCTGCCTGTCATACTAATAGGATCAGAACACCAGCAATTGTCTTCAGGTAGCTTTAGGTGCACACTGTGCAGAGGACACAGTACACTAACTGTAAATACTGCAGCTGCCTGCCTGTGGTATTAATAGGATCGGAACACCAGCAATTGTTTTCAGGTAGCTTTAGGTGCACACTGTGCAGAGGACACAGTACACTAACTGTAAATACTGCAGCTGCCTGCCTGTGGTACTAATAGGATCAGAAGAACACCAGCAATTTTCTTCAGGTAGCTTTAGGTGCACACTATACAGAGGACACAGTACACTAACTGTAAATGCTGCAGCTGCCTGCCTGTGGTACTAATAGGATCAGAAGAACACCAGCAATTGTCTTCAGGTAGCTTCAGGTGCACACTGTGCAGAGGACACAGTACACTAACTGTAAATACTACAGCTGCCTGCCTGTGGTATTAATAGGATCAGAACACCAGCAATTGTCTTCAGGTAGCTTTAGGTGCACACTATGCAGATTACACAGTTCACTAACTGTAAATACTGCAGCTGCCTGCCTGTGGTTTTAATAGGATCAGAACACCAGCAATTGTCTTCAGGTAGCTTTAGGTGCACACTGTGCAGAGGACACAGTAGACTAACTGTAAATACTGCAGCTGCCTGCCTGTGGTACTAATAGGATCAGTAGAACACCAGCAAATTTCTTCAGGTAGCTTTAGGTACACACTGTGCAGAGGACACAGTACACTAACTGTAAATACTACAGCTGCCTGCCTGTGGTATTAATAGGATCAGAACACCAGCAATTGTCTTCAGGTAGCATTAGGTGCACACTGTGCAGAGGACACAGTACACTAACTGTAAATACTGCAGCTGCCTGCCTGTCATACTAATAGGATCAGAAGAACACCAGCAATTTTCTCCAAGTAGCTTTAGGTGCACACTGTTCAGAGGACACAGTACACTAACTGTAAATACTGCAGCTGCCTGCCTGTGGTATTAATAGGATCAGAACACCAGCAATTATCTTCAGGTAGCTTTAGGTGCACACTGTGCAGAGGACACAGTACACTAACTGTAAATACTGCAGCTGCTTGCCTGTAGTATTAATAGGATCAGAACACCAGCAATTGTCTTCGGGTAGCTTTAGGTGCACACTGTGCAGAGGACACAGTACACTAACTGTAAATACTGCAGCTGCCTGCCTGTGGTACTAATAGGATTAGAAGAACACCAGCAATTGTCTTCAGGTAGCTTTAGGTGCACACTGTGCAGAGGACACAGTACACTAATTGTAAATACTGCAGCTGCCTGCCTGTGGTATTAATAGGATCAGAACACCAGCAATTGTCTTCAGGTAGCTTTAGGTGCACACTGTGCAGAGGACACAGTAGACTAACTTTAAATACTGCAGCTGCCTGCCTGTGGTACTAATAGGATCAGAAGAACACCAGCAAATTTCTTCAGGTAGCTTTAGGTGCACACTGTGCAGAGGACACAGTACACTAACTGTAAATACTGCAGCTGCCTGCCTGTGGTACTAATAGGATCAGAAGAACACCAGCAATTGTCTTCAGGTAGCTTTAGGTGCACACTGTTCAGAGGACACAGTACACTAACTGTAAATACTACAGCTGCCTGCCTGTGGTATTAATAGGATCAGGACACCAGCAATTGTCTTCAGGTAGCTTTAGGACACAGTACACTAACTGTAAATACTGTAAAAACACCTGCCTGCTTGTCAGTATATTAGGAAGAGAATAACAGGAACGGATCTAGCTAAACTGAATACAGTGTATATATATAAATATATATATATATATATATATATATATATATATATATATATATATATATATATATATATATATATATATATATATACACAACACCTAGGATGCATATATATATACACAATACACTGTAAGTGCAGCTAACTTACTCGCCTGCCTACTCTATCTAACTTAAATCAAATGACACTGTCTCTCTGTCTATCTCTCTCCGCCGAAGCAACACACTACACAAGGCCGCCACGCAGGCGTCCTTATATAGTGTAGGGAGTGTACTAAACACCGAGCCATAATTGGCCAAAGCCACCGTGGCTTTGTCCAATTATGGCTCTCTGTACAGACGGCGCTGTGATTGGCCAAGCATGCGGGTCATAGTGCATGCTTGGCCAATCATCAGCCAGCAATGCACTGTGATGCCGCAGTAAATTATGGGCCGTGACGCGCCACTCGAATTTGGCGCAAACGGCCCATAACGTTGTAATGATGTTCACTGGAATTTCGTAGACCTTGGGCGTGCGTCATTGGCTAACCTTCAAGGTGTCATTCCCAGGAACATTTTCCCAGGAACATTTTCCACCTTTACTCATCTCAGCACCTCCCATGGCATTTGAACAACAAAGATGAACAACGAAGATTTCCATGTAAAAGCTGTAGTCATCTCTTCATCCGGATAGGGTATAGGGTAGGGTATGAATGGGGTAAAGGGTATGAATGGGGTGGGCATTTCTTCATGTGCATGGGGCTAGGGGTGAATGTTGGCTGGCTGGGGCAGATACTCCTCATCCAACATGAATAATCACAGAATCTACCTGATCAATTCAGGCCTTAACCATTGGAGGTATTATAAATAATATTCCTCATTTACTCAAACATAAGTAAATCATGCAGAAATAAAAATGTCTCTCGGCAAGAGTTTTCATTATATAGATTCAATATATTTAACTAAACATTTTTCTTTCCAAATACAGTATTTCAGCAGGATTTCAACAAAACTTAAACACTTAGTTCCTTCTATCCCCGGGATCCAAGTGGTCCCGAGGGTCTCAGAACAGAATATTTTACCCAAACACATATTCTGACTCAGAAGTCTCCCAACTTTGCAAATATATCTGATCATCAGCAACAAACAAAACATTGATGGATAAAAAACATTAAATCATTAACATTTCACGATTGATACGCTGAGAATTCAAAAGGTAAATATATCCAGAATAGTCACTCTGACTGTTAGTCAAACAAACTTTCCCCTCAATACTTTAGTATCTCATGGACTCAATACATGCAGAAATTTATTTTGGTCCTGGTCACTTAATTTCAGTAACTCTTCAAACATTTATAGTTTCACCCTTTTTTACTTCTAGGGAAATATATATTCTGGAACATGGGCCTAATAATCTCTACTCCCAAAACAAGAAAACACAATATGAGACAACTCTTTGTGTACATTTTAACCGCTTCAGCCCCAGAAGATTGGCTATTGCGTCGCTTTAACTGACAAGTGAGCGGTCGTGCGGCACTGCACCCAAACAAAATTGACGTCCTTTTTTTCCCACAAATAGAGCTTTCTTTTGGTGGTATTTGATCATCTCTGCAGTTTTTATTTTTTGCGTTATAAACAAAAAAAGAGTGACAATTTTGAAAAAAACACAATATTATGTACTTTTTACAATAATAAATATCCCCATTTTTTTTTAAAAAGCGATTTTTTTCTAAGTTTAGGCCGATATGCATTCTTCTACATATTTTTGGTAATAAAAATATATTGATTGGGTTGCGCAAAAGTTATAGCGTCTACAAAACAGGGGATAGATTTATAGCATTTTTTACTAGTAATGGTGGCGATCTGTGATTTCTTATCATGACTGCGACATTATGGCGGATACATTGGACACGTTTGACACATTTTTGGGACCATTGGCATTTATACAGTGATCAGTGCTATAAAAATGCACTGATTACTGTAAACATGTCCCTGGCAGGGAAGGGGTTAACACTGGGGGATGATCAAGGGGTTAACTGTGTTCCCTCTCTGTGTTCTAACTGAAGGGGGGTGGGACTGTCTAGAGGAAATGACAGATCGTTGTTCATACTTTGTATGAACACACGATCAGTCTCTTCTCCCCTCAGAGAACCGGTTTACACACACAGATCCCGGTTCTCGGTGTGACACGAGGGATCGCGGGAGCCCGGCGGTCATCGCGCCAGCCTGGCATTTGCATCGGCTCCGGGGACGAGCACCCCTAGTGGCCACAGGGCGAAGCGAAGTAGCATGATGTTGTTTCGCCCAGCCGTGTCATTCTGCCGCACTAAAACTGCTCATTCCACGTTCATTTTGCCATTCCATTCATTCTTCATTTAGAACTGTTTTCCATATTTTTCCATCAAACACCTTTGAACACCTTTTTTCATATTTTTAAATCCTTATCTCACCCAAAGTATATATTTTCCCTAGTGCATAGAATTACACAACATAGTTACTTCTCTTTTTCTTTTTCTTTACTATACTAACCACAATTCCTCTGGCGTAGAGCCCGGAATACACAGCTTCCTTATTTTTTCCATAGCATAGATGTATACTTCTTAATTATAATATTCTTAAACTATAATATTCTTTAACCAAAAAAAACCCCTTTTAACTTCAATAATGTAAGGATAGGCAATTACAACTAAAACAGTCCTTAAAGTCAGACTCTAACTGAAATAATCAAAATAACCTATTTGGTACAGCGCATACATGTAATTTATCAGTGACATGTCACATTCCCCTTTTGATGTTTCCAATTAACTATGCATTGGGCATGGGCTTAATATGTGCCCAACACATTTCATGAATAGACTGACAATAGTTGCAACATTGTATCAATAAACATGTATTTTTAATCTACCGTATATACTCGAGTATAAGTCGAATTTTTCAGCACATTTTTTTGTGCTGAAAGTGTCCCCCTCGACTTATACTCGAGTCAAGCACTTTTCTGCAGCAAAAAATGTCATTTTCCGAACCGAGTTTGGGGCCCCGTATCTCAGGGCCATTTGGTGCTAGGAACCCCACATTTGGTGTACAAACACAGTGGAACTGGTTCCACAACATATCCAAAGCTGAAGTTCCAAGCATTAAGTGGCCTCGAGATACGGGGCCCCAAAATCGGTTCAGAAAATGTCATTCTCTGCTGCAGAAAAGTGCTTGACATTTTCTGAACCGACTTTGGGGCCCCATATCTCAGGGCCACTTGGCGCTAGGAACCCCAAATTTGGTGTGCGAACCCAGTGGAACTGGTACAATAACATATCCAAAGCTGGGGTTCCTAGCACTAAGTGACTCTGAGATACGGGGCCACAAAACCGGTTTGGAAAATGTCATTCTCTGCTGCAGAAAAGTGCTTAACATTTTCTGAACTGATTTTTGGGGCCCTGTATCTTGGGGCCACTTGGTGCTAGAAACCCCAGCTTTTAAAATTTAATGGTGCAAGTTTCACTGGGTTTGCACACCAAAATTGGGGTTCTTAGCACTAAGTGGCCCTGAGATACGGGGCCCCAAATTTGGTCAACTGTGTCCATCTGCAGCAATGTCATTTCGGGACCCTTTGGGTTCAGAGACCCCAAATTTTGGCTGCAGCTAGGGTGCATCTAGGAACCCTTAACTACCGAGTTTGAAGTTCAGGGGACCTATGGCTGCAAATGGGCACAGTGAGGCATGCAAATGGGCATTGTTGACCCTCTTTTCCACTTACAGTAGCTGTGCATTTCTCACCCTCGTCTTATACTCGGGTCAATAAGTTTTTCCCATTTTTTGTAGTAAAATAGGGCCTCGACTTATACTCGGAACGACTTATACTCGAGTATATACAGTATATAGATAACTTTTCTGAATGAAATCCTTCTTTAACATTCTCTCTCCACCTCAGCAAGTCTCTTGGACTCGCTGAATATGGAATGCAAAAACGGTGGCGAAGGAATGGTCGGCAGTTTGATCCCATTTTTTTTACCCGAAGCAACATCTATGCAAGCAGATATGTACCTCTGTGTACTGTGCTAAACAATACTTTGGATAGGAGTAATCACTCAAATAGTAACCTGTCCTTGTCCAAATCCGTGATTCAATCCTCTTAAAGCACCACACACAGATGAGTACCCTACTCTGTCCCTCTCACCTGCCCACTTTTAGCAACGTTCCCCGTCTTGGCAGAATTATATATCAACCACCTAACAATCCATTTGCATTCAGAAGAAAGAACAACTTATACTCCAAATTGGAATACCAAGACAAGACAAAAATTCACATACACATAAAATTAAGCATTTCCCTATACTAACAACAACTTTCCCTTACCTAATAACCAGTAATTCACCAGTAGTTCACGAGCTTCAAAAAATACCACCAGTGATACCACTTGTGTGTACCACACACACACACACACTCCATACATGTTCGGGTTAGCTCTTACCTTTCTGTTCCAACCTTTATTATTGAATTATCAGAACAAATATGGTAATGTTATATGTGTTAAAACACTTCTGTTAAAAATAGTCTGTATTTGGTACATGGACTTACACATATCTTGACATTTCTCAATATCTACTGCGAGACAGGCTGCAAAAAATTAACTTCCTCATAATAAACCAGCTATCATCTATTCAATCTAGACAGTCCTTGACCACCTCATGTAATTCCTGACCGTCCTTTGGTTCAAACATTCTTCATAATCAATAAATACATGAAAATGAATTTTCCCACGATGTTACAGCAAACATGGATACTTTGCCAGGATTGGTACGCTTTGCTATTAATGTTTTCCATGTTTTTTGTCCCTTTAAACCTCTAAAAGCTTTGTAATGTTGCTTCCTGCTTTTAAAACGAAATTTTACTCCTGCGTATCTTATCTCTGAACTGTATGGCAGACATGTAGGTAGCATACCAATTCACCTTTGATAATGGATTTAACTGCAGACACAGTGTTCCTAAGCTTCTAGATGTGAGCTCTATCTGGCCCTAGGAGTGGTAAGTTCTATTAACTTTTCCACTGCAAACCCAAGACCTTAATACTTTCATTAATAAATAACTCCTCTCTTACTCTTCCTCTTCAAAACTCAACTTGCTTTACTCTCCACAATGTAGGATGTTTTCATTCAAAACACCTTTAAACTCACTTACTTTATCCTTACCAGTAGGGTGTTTGCATCAAAACATTCCCTCTCTTTACACAACCCCCAGCCCATCTAACACATTATTTTGCAACCTTCAAAATACTATTCTTTTTACTGTAAAGAGTCATCAAACGTAATAAACATGTATTTTAACATGTACTTCAAACAATTACACATCTTGCAAACAAATTAAGTACTTATAATTACAATTCTATAAACAAATATTAGTAAAGGGGAGACCTTTGACACTCAGCAAAAATATAAATATTCGTTCCAAATTTAAATCGCATAGCCAAAACCCCTTCTTCCCATATGCACCACAGCAACAACATTTCCTAATTTCTTTAACCACTTGCTTACTGGGCACTTAAACCCCCCTCCTATCCAGACCAATTTTCAGCTTTCAGCGCTGACGCACTTTGAATGACAAATTGCGTGGTCATACAACACTGTACCCAAATGAAATTTTTATCATTTTTTCCCCACAAATAGAGCTTTCTTTTGGTGGTATTTGATCACCTCTGCGGTTTTTACTTTTTATTTAAAAAATTTTAAAAACTGAATTTTTAAAAAAAAAATGTTTATTTTTTTATATTTTGTTATAAAAAATTTTAAACGGGTAATTTTTCCCCTCCATTGATGTACGCTGATGAGGCGGCAGTGATGGGCACTGATGGGCGGCAGTGATGGGCACTGATGGGTGGCAGTGATGGGCACTGATGGGTGGCAGTGATGGGCAGCACTGGCAGGTGGCACTGATTGACACTACAGGTGGGCATTGATAGGTGGTACTTGTGGACATTGATAGGTGGCACTTGTGGGCACTGTTAGGTGGCACTGTGGGCACTATTAGGTGGCACTTTTAGTGGGCACTGATGAGGCAGATGTGCCTCTTCCACTTGGGGACCGATGTCCCTCACATCCGATCCGGTGATCGGCTTTTTTTTCTACTCGCGCTGTCAGCGCGAGTAGAATTTTAAATGGGTAATTTTTCTCCTCCATTGATGTACACTGATGAGGCGGCAGTGATGGGCACTGATGGGCGGCAGTGATGGGCACTGATGGGTGGCAGTGATGGGCACTGATGGGTGGCAGTGATGGGCAGCACTGGCAGGTGGCACTGATTGACACTACAGGTGGGCATTGATAGGTGGTACTTGTGGGCATTGATAGGTGGCACTTGTGGGCACTTTTAGGTGGCACTGTGGGCACTATTAGGTGGCACTGTGGACACTATTAGGTGGCACTTTTAGTGGGCACTGATGAGGCAGATGTGCCTCTTCCACTTTGGGACCGATGTCCCTCACATCCGATCCAGTGATCGGCTTTTTTTTTCTACTCGCGCTGTCAGCGTGAGTAAAAAAAAAAAACGATTACCGATCTTTTGTTTACATCATGTGATCAGCTGTCATTGGCTGACAGCTGATCACATGGTAAGGGGCCGGGACCGGCCCCTTACACAGATCGGTGATCAGCCGAGTCTCAGTGACTCGGTGATCACAACACGCCCGGCGCACGCCCTCCAGGGCGCGCGCAGGGAGCGTGCACAGGTGAGGCCGTCATATGACGGCCTCCCGGGAATGTAGGTCCGCGCTGTGGCCGTCTTTTGGCCATAGCGCGGATGTCTAGAGGTTAAAGAAAACTTAGATTATATGAACATACATACAAAACTACTTACCACAATCACGATATTTGGGTGTGAGCAAGGGAGATTCCTAATTTACTTTGTCCGTATTTCTGACTAAAAAAAAAAAATGGAAAAAAATATTCAGAGCTGACACACAAGGACACAGCTAAAAGTAAACTGCTAGCTGGCACTCAAGGTTAATTCAAACAATACCTCAAATAGACATCATAATAAAACAGTGCTGCGCAATTCATAAATGTCCATTAAAATGCATAACTGTATAAATATCAATATCAAAAGAGTCCCAACTGGTGCATGTGGAGACAGCATAAATCACTAATGGATGCGGTGACACACAAAATTGATGAAAGATCCGGTGACTGTGATCCCTCCACCACAAATACAGATGGCCTCTCACCTCAAAAATTCGACCTGGGACAGGTCACAAAGCAGTACACAAATCACCAGGCAAACAAATCCCCCATCTTCACTCCGGTTGCTGTCCTCAGATCCACACTCAGTGAGATGGTTAATCGTGTATATATAAAACAAAAAGAAACGATCTAATGCTCCTTGTTTGGCATGTTTATTGATAATAAAAGAAATAACAAATGTGCACTTACACTAAGCCGCACTCAGATCCGAATGCCGGCACATGGAGCATGCCTTTATAATTAAAACCAAGTTTCATAAACAAAAATATTGCTTTTTGACAAACAGAAGTGCAACTTTAAAATACAAAAAAACCCAAAATACTGTAATGCCATTGCACGTATTACCTGAATATATTACCAAATTAAATATTAAGAAAAAAATATAAGAAAAGCCTTTTTCTTAATTTTTTTCTCTATCAGCAGCTTAGTAGATGGCCCTTACTTATCCTTATGCGGTAGTGGAATAGTACAATACATGTTTAAACTTTAATGTGCTATTATTACAGGCTCTGGGTGGAATTGTGTTGCTGATTTAGAAATGACCAGCAGAGTAGTGTAAATTTTGATGTCAAATTTCGATTTCGATTTAGTCATAGTCTTTTGACTAAAATGCCATTTTAGTTTTAGTTGTATTTTAGTCTTTTGACTAAAACTCCATTTTAGTTTTAGTCGTATTTTAGTTAACTGAATTGTTTTAGTTTTAGTCATATTTCAGTCAACTAAAATATTGTAGTCAACGAAATTAGCACTGGTCACAGGAGGAGGGGGGCGAGCGGGGAAAACTTTCCTTTGGATTGCTTAGGCAATTCCAGTGGAATATGGAGCAGGTTTGCCAGAAGTTTTCATTATTGGCAGAGGAAGGGGAAAGAGGAGAAAGAGCAGAACTTAATTTTTTTGTGAAGTTCCGCTTTAAGTAATGAAAAGGTTATTGTCACATACTGTAAACAGGCCCAATATCAGAAAAGTAAAGACTGCTCTGGTCCATTAAATATGAAAGGTCAGCCACTCTCAGTACTCACAGCAAGCTGCATCCTGATTGTTCCAGATTGCTCATTGTCGTTCACCTTCTCCTTAGCTGTGAGAAGGTGAAGACACGTATCTGCACGCCAACCCATTCACTTGTCACTTCAGACAGCAGCAGGTGCACAAGAGCTAAACATCCACTGAGAAGGAGAAAAGAAGAATGAGAGTGCTGCCTCTGGACCTGTCCTTGCTCCAAGTCTGGGATACTGTGACCAGGTAATTTACTGTCACTGAAGACCAATAGAGGGGGTCCAGAATTGGGCGACTATCAGAAAATTGGGATGAATTGACATGTGTTTGATATATTACTGAAATCAAACTCTTAAATTGACATGTGTTTGATATATTACTGAAATCAAACACTTGCTGTACCCTATGTAGTTTGTAACTTTTATCTGACTGCCACTTCAACACATATGTCCCATAGGTTGGTGTGTATAAGCACAGTCAGTGAGGTCTTGCATGTTTGGTGCACAACTTTTATGACATGCGATTCCTAATTCAGTCTGTATACAGTATTGATTACTCAACACTAACAATTGACCCAACTCTGTGTGATATGGCTTTATCAATGTTTTTCAGGGAAAGCCAAATTTTTCTTCTTGCTGAAATTTTTTCAATTTCACTGAAATTTTGGGGAAGTGAAAACTACCAGTATTGCCCATCCATAGCTAGTAAACCAATGCATAATATTTGCATTGAGGATACAGGAAGCTTGCAGCATAAGTGCTTATGACATGCCCTTTGTGCTGAATTTTTATAAAATTGAAACTACTGGAATGCTAGCCTTTGCTGTAGTCTGCAGGTTGACACCTTTAAACAGCAAGATGGATTTACTAAATTCAAATAGACTGTACACTCTGCAAGTGCAGTTGCTCCAGTACTTAGTAAATTAAAAGATGCTCTGCTGACTTCCATCATCCAATCAGGTGCAAGCAAAAGAACAGTTTTTTTTTTTATTTGACTTGCATATGAATGGGTATTCCTTGCAAAGTGAAGCTTCACTGCATGTACTAAGCTCCGGAGCAACTGCACTTGCAAAGTGCACATTATATCTGGGGTAAGTCAACCCCATTGTGATGTACCATATGAGCTGTAATGCACCTTAACCAGTTGCGGATTGTCCACCGTAGATTTACTGTGGCAGATCACGTACCTAGTACGTGATCTGGTACTTATGGGTTTGGGGCACATGCGCGTGCTGCCAGCGACCCACTGCTGCTGTGATTGGACACATCGCATCCGCTGGGACCCACCGATCATTCTTAGAATGGCAGTCTGCCTATATAAACAAGGCAGACCACCGTTCTGTGAGAGGGGAATGTGCTGATCCTGTGTTCCTGCTAAGCAGGAATATGGATCTTTACATTCCCCCAGTCAAAGCACATCCCCCACAATTAGTAGTCACTCTTAAGGAACACACTTAACCCTTTGATTGCCCCTGATGTTAACTCCTTCCCTGCCAGTGTCATTAGTACAGTGACAGTGCACATTTTGTAGCACTTATTGCTTTATTAGTGTCACTGGTCCCCAAAAAGTGTCAAAAGTGTCAATTAGGTGTCCAATTTGCCTGTTGCAATATCAAGTCTGATCAAGCTGATCGCTGCCATTACTAGTAAAAATAAATAAATAAATAAAAATATAATAAAGTTTGTAGCCGCTATATCTTTTGCACAAACCAATCAATATACACACATTGGGATTTTTTTTTATTGCCAAAAACATGTAGCAGAATACATATTGGCCTAAATTGATGAAGAAATTAGATTTTACATTTTTTAAATTGGGAATGTTTTATAGCAGAAAGTAAAACATAATGGGGTTATTCACGAAAGGCAAATCCACTTTGCACTGCGAGTGCACTTGGAAGTGCAGTCGCTCTAAATCTAAGGGGTAGATCTGAAATGAGGGGAAGCTCTGCTGATTTTATCCTCCAATCATGTGCAAGCTAAAGTGCTGTTTTTTATTTTCCTTGCATTTCCCCCTTGGATCTACAGTGACTTTACTTCCAAGTGCACTTGCAGTGCAAAGTGGATTTTCTTTTAGTAAATAACCCCCATTTTTATTTTTTCAAAATTGTCTGTCTTTTTTGTATATAGAGCAAAAAATTAAAACCGCAGAGATGATCAAATACCAGCAAAAGAACGCTCTATTTGTGGGAAAATAAGGACACACTTTTTATTTGGGAACAACGTCGCATGCCCGCGCAATTGTCAGTTAAAATAACGCAGTGTCGTATCGCAAAAAATGGCCTGGTCATGAAGGTGGGTAAACCTTCTAGAGCTAAAGTGTTTAAAGACTGTGATTCCCTGAACAGATGAACTCCTGCACACTTATCTTGTCATGTGTATAAAATGCTAGGTATAGGTCAACAAAGACTTGGAGGCAAGCGGTTGTAAATGGAGCACACACAATAGTATCGTTAGTATGGTGCTTTCGACAGCCGATTCCACATTTTTGGCCGACAAAAGTTGGATGTCCAGACTATAAAATCGTTGTCGTACATGAACTCAATGTCCGATTTTTGTTTAAATAGTACGATTTTCCTACGAAAAAAATCCTACAAGCAAGACTACGCATGCTCAGAAACGAAAAAATACATACAAAACTATTCAACACATTAAGTCAATTCTGACGTTGTATTCTGTGGAACGAGAATTTTCGTACGGTGAGTAACCTCTTCACTTTTGACATGAGACTAGCATGCAACAAAAAACAGATGAACAGTCATCCGAAAATCTTATCTTATGTACGAGGCTTTACACTGAGCTTCCAATCAGGTCCACCTGAAAAACTGATATGTGGACCTGGTCGGAAAGCCCATTAAAAGGACCCTACAAACTACAACGTTTTCAATACTTACTCTCTCATAAAGTGCTTCTTTAACCTGATAAAGACAGTGGATCTAAAAAGTGTACTGTAAGCGCAAATAAAAAAGTATTATATACAGGTCTACCAAAATTGAAATAGTGTGTGTTGACCGACCCTTTAACCACTTTAATACCAGGCACTTTCACTCCTTTCCTGCCCAAGCCAATTTTCATCTTTCAGTGCTGTTGCATTTTGAATGACATTTGCGCGGTCATGCAACACTGTACCCATATATAATTTTTTATACATTTTTTGAGACAGACAGAGCTTTCCTTTGGTGGTATTTAATCACCACTGAAGTTTTTATTTTTTGCTAAACAAATGAAAAAAAACAAAAATTTTGAAGAACATTTTTTTTTTGTTGCTGTTATATTTTGCAAATAAGTCATTTTTCTTCTTCACTTATGTGTGCTGATGAGGCTGTAATGATGGGCACTGAAAGGCTGCACTAATGTACCCTGATGAGGCTACACTGATGAGGTGGCACTGAAGGGCACTGATAAGCTGCACTGATGTGCACTGATGAGGAGGCACTGATGAAGCAGCACTGATGGGCACTGATAGACGGCACTGATAAGCTGCACTGATGGGCACTGATGGGGCTGCAGTAGAGTTGCCACTTCATCCCTTTAAACCCAAACACCTTTGAATTACACCAGTTCTGAGTCTAATTAAATGCAGATAAGGCACCAAGTGAGTTTAATTATCACCTTAATCAGCCACAGAACCTGTGTAATTAATATGTGTTTGGGTTTAAAGAGATGAGGTGGCAACCATAGGCTGCACTGATAATCAGGGCACTGATGATCAGTGCTCTGATTATCAGTGTAAACAATGTACTGACAGCATTGCTGGTTATTGGCAATCCTTTCCATGAACAGGCACAGCGTGTGAGGAAATAATTGCTGATAACCGGCAAGTCTGTTTACATGTGATCGGCTGTGATTGGACACAGCTGATCACATAGTAAAGGGCCGCTGTGATTGGCCCTTTACCACGATCTGTGATCAGCTGTGTCCAATGCTTGATGCACACCCCAGGGGGCATGTGGGAGGTGGGCTTCTGGGAGGACATCCATGGACGCCCTCCCAGAACTGGAGGACTGCAATGTAGCTGTCTTTCTGCTATAGAACGGTCAAAAAGTATACCAGCCTCTCTCATGAAACAAAAAAAATCCCTCCAAAAATCCTTTTTATTAAAGTTTCATTTGACAAGTGATTAACAGAAGGAGCAGGAGACAAAGAGGTTTTGTGTAAATGTTAGCGCTTTGTCATTACCTATTGAAACTAGTCACCACAATCACCTATATACTGCTCTAATGTGTCATCATTAGGTTACAGGTGAACTAGCCAATTAAAAACAGTACTCAGCCGGTATAGCAAAGAAAACCCGGCTGCCGAACACGGTCTATACACTCAAACCTTATGTGAGGAGTTCAGTCCAGATCCATTGCCAGAAAAAAATCGGATTCACCAATTGAACTCGGATTAAACGCGACACATCATTCAAAATCATTGTATAGTAGAAACAACATATTCAAAATAATAGGGGAAAAAACACAATCAAGTTGATGTTAAGGACAAATTATTTTAAAAGCAACATCATGAGGATCAATACTGACATATTCTCAAAATATATACGTATGTGTATAGCCTCGGATGAACATCACTGGCTATATAATGCTGCAGAGGTTCATTGAGACACAGGAAGGGAAACGGTTGCAGGAGATGTGCTAAAGGAAGGCTACAGAAAAGCTATTAAACAAAAAAGGAAGTAGGTACTAAGAAACTACAGGCAACTAGCTATAAAAAAAAAAATGTGTGCGATTTTAAAGAATGACGTAAGGTATCTGTTTACTCAGCATAACATAATCATATTTTACTAAAAAAATTGGGGGTATATATTATGTTTATTTTTTTTTAATTCATGAAAGTTTTTTTTTTTCAAACATAAATGTGTTTGAAAAACCACTACGCAAATACCACATGACATAAAAAAATGCAATGATTGCTATTTTATTCTCTAGAGTCTCTGCTAAAAATATATATATATATAATGTTTGGGGCTTATAAGTAATTTTCTAGCAAAAAAATGATTACGGATTTAAACTTCTAAACAAAAAGTGCCAGAAAAGGCTTGGTCAGCAAGTGGTTTAGCTGAATGGGTTGTTTTACAAGGTGAGGGTTTACATACACTTTGGACCCTTTGTTGAAACACTGCCTCTTTTCTGCTCTCCACCTGGTGTGGGTATTTGACAATTTGGATGAGTCGAGTTTCAATTTCTCCAGCCTCACATTCCTTCTGCTGGCTTGTACATCCTGTAGTCTGGTGGGAGAAACCACAATGTGGTCTGGGGGAGCAGGTATTCAACATAACTGGAAGTGTAGAATGCATGCAGTAGCTGGGGAGCAGTGATTTAACATACAGGCCAATGGAAAGGAAGGTCAGGTTGATAAAAGACACAAAGATAAGAGATAAAAAGGAGAACGGGTATTCCCACAGCAGCCCCATGATGAGCAAGTAGCCTTTGATGTTTTCATATCTAATATATTGTCCTTATATACAATTAGAGCACTTGGAACATACTGTATTGTGCATAATGATTTTGCGTAAGCCTAGTACACACTACTCGTTTTTTTTCCTTCAACCCAGCAGGGTTGAATGAAAAAAACTGACAGCTCAGGAGGAGCCACTGTACTAACTATCTGATGTTAGTACAGTGATCTACCCTGCTGTGCTATTGTGTTCTGACAGGACACTCCGGTCCCTGCCAGAACACTCCGGTCGGCGCTCTCAGCCACTGACCAAGAGTATTGATCAGTAGTCGATGGGCAGACCTTTTTTAGTCATGCCCCTTCGACAGAAGCTGGCCGAACGCCCGGCTTCGACTAAGGCCGGGTTCACACTTACTGTGGCCGCCACTCACAGCAGGGGGTCTGGTGCGTCCCTGTTCACCGATTCAGGTGCGAATTTTTGCCTGAATTTGCACCTGATTCAGAGCCAAAGACGCACGGGACCCTTTCCAAATGCAGACCATGGTCCACCCCGGAGGTATGTGTACCGGCTCCATTTAAAGCTGGTCACACTCTTCTGCCATGCGAATTGGATGCAGGAAAACCGCATCCAATTCGCATAAGTGTGAACGCAGCCTAATGCCCCGTACACACAATTGGACATTCCGACAACAAAATCCATGGATTTTTTGCGATGGATGTTAGCTCAAACTTATCATGCATACACACGGTCACACAAATGTTGTCGGAAATTCCAAAGTCAAGAACGCAGTGACGTACAACACGTACGACGAGCCGAGAACAATGAAGTTCAATAGCCAGTGCGGCTCTTCTGCTTGATTCCGAGCATGCGTGGAACTTTGTGCGTCGGAATTGTGTACACACGATCGGAATTTACGACAACAGATTTTGTTGTCAGAAAATCTGAGATCCAGATCTCAAATTTTGTGTGAAGGAAATTCCGTTGGAAAATGTCCGATGGAGCCTACACACGGTCGGAATTTCCGACACAACAAGCTCCCATCGGAAGATCCAACCGTGTGTACGGGGAATTAGAGTGCAACTGATTTATCTGAAAAAAAAAACAGGTTTTAGGACCAACAAAGGACTCTTTCTTTATCAGGTCTTCAGTTAAAGCAAAAAACATGATTGGTTTTAAAATAGAGCATAGATGTAAATCTATGTCAGATAGAAAGTTACTTGCTGCACCAAAAGAGTTACTAACCAGCAGCATCTGCATGAATGGCAATAAAGATCTCTAAGCTCTTGTTCACTTTGGCACATCTTTTTATTGATGAAACAACAGGAAATAAAAATATCCCAGCATGGATAGGTACAGCAAGGAAAACCTGGTCTTCCTTGTTCCAAAATAAAACAAACATAATTGGTGCCTGAAATGTTACAGACCTTTCCTGCAGTTTTATTGCACCTAAGGTTCTAAATTAGCTTGCATTACCTGTCTGGATTATATCTAGCAAATAACTTTTAATTAAACAATATTACACTAACCAGTTCAGGATATAATAAACACAAAGGGAGTTATTGTGGTTCACTTAGCAATCCATGGCAAAAATTGGCATGAATCAAATGTATCAAAAAATAGACATAATGAGCAAGATGAAACAGAAGCAGGTTTTTATTAACATTATGAGAACCAAGTATTGGTTAGAATGCGCTGTGCAAGGGGAAAATATTATTTTTTTCTTTTTCCTGTATGAGTTCAATAAAGTGTTACAATTGTAATTATTCGTGTCTGTGTAATTATTTTGTTGCAATGGTTTAAATACTTTGTAATTGGAAACAATGGTGAGTGTAGAAATCTGTGTGTTCTTTTATGAAAGTGCCAACGTATTGGGAGTGAGACAAAAAAGTGCTATAAAATTTACAAAGGTATTATATGCAAATCCTATCATGTAAGCCATTATATACTTAAATTGCTCTAGTGGACAAAATGTGTACCCATATATGTATCCACATTAGAAAAATTCACAATCAATAAAACATATATCTAAAACATCCACAAAAGTCCCAATATACATATATTTATTATTAGCAATCTCCGTGATTCATATTTTAAGTAAAAAAAAAAAGTGATATATATATATATATATATATATATATATATATATATATATATATATATATATATATATATATATATATATATATATATATATATATATATATATATATATATATATATTCATTAAAAAGTCTCAAACTTTCTTTTTAACGATCCCTTTATGCGTCCATATGTTATCCAGCACCAGTCAATGTCCTAAATGAACTCACTGACTCTTGTTGCTGGGAGAATTATAAACCAGCTAAACGGCTTCCCAGGGAGCAATCCTCTGCAGTAATCCTTGGGATGAGACCCTCTGTTGTTTCCCGATAGGCAACCGATCTCTCAGTGGAACCAATCGCACCGATAAATGGCATAAAATCTTTTTAGAACCATTCCAATTTATTTATGCCATGTGAAGCTTTTTTGCACTACAGTATTTTAAGTATATAATGGTTTACATGATAGGATTTGCATAGAATACCTTTATGGATACATTTTATAGCACTTTTTTTTGTCTCACTCACAATAAATTGGCACTTTCATAAAAGATTGTACATAGAAAAGAAAGATTGGGACTTTATAAGTGCTGAAAACCTCCTCCTGGAATAATTAGTCGTACACCATATAGAATAAAAATATAATTTTAATAGATAAAAAAAATGAAAAAAACTGACAGTGTGGTGTCTTATGTCTTGATACACACTTTTTACCAATCTATTAAAATTATAATTATAATATAATTATAATAGTATATAATAGTGTGGTGCCTTTTTTCTTATGAGACACACTTATACCAATCTATTAAAATTACAATTATAACATAATTATAATAGTATATAATAGTGTGGTGTCTTATGAGACACACTTTTATCAATCTATTAAAATTATAATTATAATATAATTATAATAATATATAATAGTGTTGTGTCTTATGTCTTATGAGACACGCTTTTTACCAATCTATTAAAATTATAATTATAACATAATTATAATAGTATATAATAGTGTGGTGTCTTATGAGACACACTTTTTACCAATCTATTAAAATTATAATTATAATATAATTATAATAGTATATAATAGTGTGGTGCCTTATTTCTTATGAGACACACTTATACCAATCTATTAATTATTACAATTATAACATAATTATAATAGTATATAATAGTGTGGTGTCTTGTGTTTTATGAGACACACTTTTTTACCAATCTATTAAAATTATAATTATAACTATAGTATAATCATAATAGTATATAATAGTGTGGTGTCTTATGTCTTATGAGACACACTTTTTACCAATCTATTAAAATTATATTTTTATTCTATATGTTGTACGACTAATTATTCCAAAAAGGGAGGTTTTAACACTTATACAGTCCCAATCTTTTTTTTTCTATGTATAATTCTGTATCCTGGGATGTGGTGCTGATGTTCAACTGAGTACATTTCTATTTAGAAAATGACTTTTATAAAAGAACACAGGGCTTTCTACAGTCACTGTTGTTCCTAATTACAAAGTATTTAAACCATTGCAACAAAATAATTACACAGACGCAAATAATTACAATAGTAACACCTTATTTAACTCATACAGGAAAAAACAAATAGTTTCCCCTTGCACAGCGCTCTTATCTTGTCGAATATCTATTGCAATTGAGTTTTCTCAATTTGGATTAGCAGCAATTATTTAATAATTAATAATGTAACGATAAATAACAAGTTATTAATAATAAATAATAATTTAATAAAGTCATTTAATAATTATCATCCAGGCGCGGTTCACACTCTTTATGAGAACCAACATTTTGTCTTCTGTCTGGAAGCTGGGCTAGCTAATAAATAATAATCTGCTCTTGCAAAAGCACACATTTTATTCAGCAATTTGTTGCTATAACATTTTATATAATTTGGTTTAATGGCATAATATGCTAATGAGTCCTGGCATAATGTGCTGTAGTGGTTTATACATGCAATATTTTATAGCATCATTTTATGTATAATGTACTATGTCAGCATTGTACAATATGTAGAGCTGTCACCATCTAACCATGACCCAAAGAATGACACTTCCCACTCCCAGTAATCCACGCCCACTATTTGCAGGGAAGTGCTACACGCACTGATTTAAGGTGACCCCCCTCTCTCATTTCCTTTGGTTGGCCCCAGGTACCTTAGTCTGACCCTGAGGACTGAGCACTGAGGCTTATAGGACTGGGGATTGATTCTGGAGGGTAGCACAAGTAGGACATATACTGCATGTGGAGGGAAGGTGTCATGAATGTGACATAAGCGTTATCACCTTCCAGGATGAAGGGACAATTGACTGAAAAGATCACCAGGTATTTACATATGGAAACAAACTTTAAATTTACTATTTGCGTTATTTGAAGATGTATGTTTCTTTTTAAGGTTCTCTCGTATCTTTTTATTTCTAGGCGTCTTTATTTAGAAACCCTTGTGCACATTTTTACAATCCGATGACCTCTCTTTTGGGGGGGGGGGGGATCGTTGACACAAATGAATGATTAACTGCAACTGACCTTGCCGATTATAAGCTGTGATAATATTTCAAAAGTTACCAAACAGGCAGAATTCATGAGAAATGACGAGAAAAAAAGACTCTTTTAATACACTACATTTGTAATTTTATAGGCGATAGAGATCGGAGCAAATGGGCCATGCATTTCACTTTTCCATATGAGGGTTGTTCTTTCTCTGCAATCTTTGTGTAGCAAAATGGATGTATAGCTGTAAAGCACATGGATGACAGCAGAAAAGCTGCAAAAAATGTGTGACAGTGTTAATATTTGATAAACATGTGTGGCTGTATGTTACTTTCTACATGGAATTCTATGAATTGCAGGTGCCTGGTTTTAGTTGGAATACAGCACTTTCCTGTGTGCTTGAATAGAACTGCGGACACTACATAGTAATATGCTATCAGATCTAAGAGCATGGCTTGCAATAAAGCACTAAATCTTTTTGTAGTCAATTACACTGGAGCGGCCTTCTACCATATAATACAGGCATACCCCACTTTTGGGGGGTTTATTTACTAAAGCTGGAAAGTGCAAAATCAGGCTCCCTTCTGCATAGAAACCAATGAGCTTCTAACTCCAGCTTGTTCAGTTAAGCTTTGGTAATAAAACCTTAAAGCTTATTGGTTTCTATGCAGAAGTGAGACAGATTTTGCACTTTCCAGCTTTAGTAAATAAACCCCATTGTGTACTTAAAAGTGGAGTATGCCTGTAGATCCATGATGATAGGATATATGTATTGGATGCAAGCTGTGCTTTCATGATTGGCATAATGAATTGTACTCCTATAGAAGGATTGTGCAGTTTCTTTTCTCTTTATCATCTGTATCCTCCTGTTCAAAACTCTCAAGTATCTTATGTTTGAATAATATGTCACTGGTATTACTGTATCATTTGAAAAAACGTAAATTGGGAGGCGCATGCGCGGAGTCTAGTGGTGCAGACATGCACTGCTAGAGCTCCGCACCGTAGGGGAGAAGAATTCCAGTTATACCACACACCGCAGGTAAAAAAGATAACCACAGTCTCCAGCAGACCCTGAGGTTCCATTTTAGGACGAAAATATGGTTCTGGGAAGCGGTCGTGCCAAAATGAAAAACTCCCTCATGAAAGAGCCACAGGCTTAAGCTGCAGCTAAAATGGCGCCGCATTCCCTCATACACTGCCTCAGTTCATTCCCATAGAAACACGCTCACACAGCTAGAATCTCCAGCTCACTCTGAGGATGAACAAACTTGTTTTCAAAATATTACACAAAACTCCTCTATAGCCCCTGACTTATTAAAAAAATTTGAAAAGACGTTAAATAAAGCGCTGAAAAAAAAAACATTTAAAAAAATAACTACCAGTCTAACTATAGTAAAGAGATAAGAGAATTGGGTGACCACACAGCAGCACTGGAACTTAAAGTAGATGAAATAGAGAATACCACACAAGAACAAATGTCGGAAAATGGAAAATCTTAAAGAAGAAAATTTATTGCTGCAATCAAAATTGGAAGATTTTGAAAATCGGGCCAATTTGCGCATAAGGGGAATCCCTGAAACAGTCATTGACTTCAATTCCACTATTACAGCGCTATTCCAAGAGCTTAAACCAGCTATTCCAATTGAAATGGAAATTGACAGAATCCACAGAGCCCTTACAGTCAAAAAAATTGATGGACCCCCATGCGATATAATCGTAAAATTCCATTACTATCGTACAAAGGAACAAATTTTGACAACTGCAAGAGACAAAAAAGATTTAAGTTTTCAAGCATACAAATAGCAACTGTTTGCTGATTTGTCCCAACTAACCATCACTAAACGGCGAGCAATGAAACCGCTACTAATGGAACTACAGCGCCACAATATCATCTATCACTGTATTTTTCCATTCTCTATTCGCTTTACCCACAATGGCTCTAAATACACCTGCAGATCTCCTGGAGAGCTTCAACAAACCCTTCTAAACCTATGCTTGAACCTTCTTCCAAATCTGCCTCCACTCGTAGAAGATCAGAATCACCATCACCCACCAACAATTCCACCCACATCACGATGAAAAATGGCATCCACCAATCTCACAAGAGAGGTCGATTTACCTCCCCTCCACAAGACCAAGAAGACTCTATAGACTGATGATAATCATCAATAAGGAATTTCTTACTACTCTTTTAGCCTTCTTGTAGCCTTTATTGAGTCTTTATAGACCCCAAACTGAATACAGGCTATGTATCAATTCCCTAAGACGTCTTGCACTTCCTAACCTATCTCTATATGTTTCGAATTTCAGTGATTCACATAATCTCAAATTATCAATATATATTCAAGAATATCTTTGACCTCATTACAGACCAGGTGTTTAATGTTAATTAATTTTACTTCATCATTGAGGCTGGGTTCACACTGGTGCGACACGACAGCCGTCCTACTTTGGATCCGACTTTGCCCTGCGACATGAAGCCGGCATGTGTCCGATTTTCAATGAACGGGGATTCGACTTGGATCCCCGCCAAAGCCCGGCACTGTGTTTAGTATGAATCTTTAGGGGGAACTCCGCGCCAAATTTTAAATAAAAGACCGGCATGGGTTCCCCCTCCAAGAGCATACCAGGCCCTTGGGTCTGGTATGGACCTTGAGGGGAACCCCCTACGCCGATAAAAATGGCGTGGGGGTCCCCCCCAATCCATACCAGACCCTTATCCGAGCACGCAGCCCGGCCGGACAGGAATGGGGGTGGGGACGAGCGAGCGCCCCCCCCTCCTGAACCGTACCAGGCCGCATGCCCTCAACATGGGGGGGTTGGTGCCTTGGGGGAGGGGGCGCTCTGCGGCCCCCCACCCCAAAGCACCTTGTCCCCATGTTGATGAGGACAAGGGCCTCTTCCCGACAACCCTGGCCGTTGGTTGTTGGGGTCTGCGGGCGGAGGGCTTATCGGAATCCAGGAGCCCCCTTTAATAAGGGGGCCCCCAGATCCTGGCCCCCCACCCTATGTAAATGAGTATGGGGTACATGGTACCCCTACCCATTCACCTAAGGAAGTTTCAATAAAAAAAAACACAGTACACAGGTTTCAAAATTAATTTATTGGGCAGCTCCGGTATCTTCTTCCGACTTCTCCCGGTGTTCCGCCTCTTCTCCCGGGCCCCGCCGCTATCTTCTTCCAGCTCTATTGCCAGCGAGGGGCCCGGTCTGCTGCCGCTGTCTTGTCGCCGCTGTCTCGCCGCTACTTCTCTTCATCTCTTCTTCCGATGTTGACACGACGCTCTCCCCGGCTGGAATGCTCTCTGTGCGCTCTGCTCTGACTTATATAGGCGGTGACCCCGCCCCCTTATGCCGTCACAGTCCCTGGGCATGCTGGGACTATGACAACATAAGGGGGCGTGGTCATCGGGTGATGACCACGCCCCCTAAAACATCACAGTCCCAGCATGCCCAGGGACTGTGACGGCATAAGGGGGCGTGGTCACCACCTATATAAGTCAGAGCGGAGCGCTCAGAGTGCATTCCAGCCCCAGAGAGCGTCGTGTCAACATCAGGAGAAGAGGGCAGAAGGCAGAAGATTGAAGACCAGGCTCCTCCGCTTTAGCAAAAGAGCGGCAAAAGAGCAGAAAAGAGCGGAGGAGCCCGGCAGAAGATCCGGAGAGCGTGGAGAAGAAACGGAGAGAGCCCCGAAGTCGGAAGAAGACCCCCGGAGCTGTCTAATAAAATGCTTTAAAAATCTGTGTAGTGTTTTTTTTTTAAATTGACACTTTTTTCCTAGGTGAATGGGTAGGGGTACGCTGTACCCCATACTCATTCACATAGGGTGGGGGGCCGGGATCTGGGGGCCCCCTTATTAAAGGGGGCTCCTGGATTCCGATAAGCCCTCCGCCCGCAGACCCCGACAACCAACGGCCAGGGTTGTCGGGAAGAGGCCCTTGTCCTCATCAACATGGGGACAAGGTGCTTTGGGGTGGGGGGCCGCAGCGCGCCCCCTCCCCCAAGGCACCAACCCCCCCATGTTGAGGGCATGCGGCCTGGTACGGTTCAGGAGGGGGGGTGCGCTCGCTCGTCCCCACCCCATTCCTGTCCGGCCGGGCTGCGTGCTCGGATAAGGGTCTGGTATGGATTGGGGGCGACCCCCCACGCCGTTTTTTCGGCGTAGGGGGTTCCCCTTAAGGTCCATACCAGACCCAAGGGCCTGGTATGCTCTTGGAGGGGGAACTCATGCCGGTTTTTTATTTAAAATTTGGCGCGGAGTTCCCCCTAAAGATTCATACCAAACACAATGCCGAGCATTGGCGGGGATCCAAGTCGGATCCCCGTTCATTGAAAGTCGGACACATGCCGGCTTCATGTCGCAGGGCAAAGTGGGATCCAAAGTAGGACGGCTGTCGTGTCGCACCAGTGTGAACCCAGCCTAATTGTCAACCAACATACTATCATTAAATATGAAGATAGTATATTATTTTCTTGAGTAAATAATTCATTTATTAGTTACCTTAAATTGTTTTGAAGGTTCTTATATTATTACAGGAATACCCCACTTTTAAGTACACAATGGGGTTTATTTACTTAAGCTGGAAAGTACAAAATCAGGCTCACTTCTGTATTGAAACCAATGCGCTTCTAACCTCAGCTTGTTCAATTAAGCTTTGGTAATAAAACCTGGAAGCTCATTGGTTTCTATGCAAAAGTGAGCCTGATTTTGCACTTTCCAGCTTTAGTAAATAACCCCATTGTTTACTTAAAAGTGGGGTATGCCTTTACTTCATTAATTAATTCCTTTTTGGCTATTAGGATGAAGTAATCCTCAATTCCTAGCCACGCTTACCTATTTCCTCTCCCATTTTCCTATCCTCTTGACCCTTTTCCCAATCCTTCCATCTACAATCCTGTCATGTCTATTCTCATATAGACCATATTTAATAATATTTCTTTCCTGGAACATCTGGGACTATTGACTCAATAATTATTTTATGCCAAGCGGCTCAAAAGCATGAACACCTTTACGATGTTCTTATTATAGCATTCTTCTCCCGCACGCCGAAGATCCGTGTGCCTTACTTCGCCTCCCTCGTTCTTCCTCTTATAATATGTGAAAGTCCGACGGAAACACCCTTCCCCTGAACGGGATTTTTATCCCCTGTCACAGGCAATTCTTGTACCTTTGTTTAGGTCTACTCCAAGTGTATATTATCTAATCTTTTATGTTTTAAAGTTTTTCTCATCTTCAGACTTTACTGTTTTCTACTCTTTCCTGATATCTTCCAAGTCCACGTGGGTTGTCTCATCCGACCAGCACTACATGCGAATTGGTAAGTTCCATCTCCTTTATCAGATATCATGGCACCATTAAACATTCTTTCCCTGTATGTTCAGGGTATTAATATTCCTCAGAAACGCACTAAAGCATTCCGAACCTTTCATGCTCGGAAAGCACACATAGTGTGCCTACAAGAAACACATTTTACTAATAGCTCCACTCCCAAATTTATGTCTCACTTCTATCCACAAGTTTTTACAGCTTCAGCTACCACCAAACAAAGGGGCACTCTTGTACAGTAGCTTTTCATTGCTCCACCCCATTTACTCTTCAATCGCAAATTAAAGACCCAGAGGGGCGTTATTTAATCCTTACTGGACATATAATGGATACTCAAATCACTATTTTCTCATACTATGCACCAAATAAACAACCAACAGCATTTTTATCACACCTTTTACAGATAATACACAACCACAAATTAGAAACAATTATAATGTGTGGTGATTCCGATCATGTCCTCCTTCCATTTCTAGAAAAATCTCCATACACCTCACCCAGAAACCCACCTAAATTATCCTTCTCCCAACTCATGTCTAAACATAACCTAGTCGATTCTTGGAGAGAAAATAATCCAGCGAAATGAAGATACACTTATTATTCACACCAAACATTCTCTCGAATTGATCACATATTTTTAACTACTGGCATGCTGCCAGAAATACTCACAGCTGACATAATTCCAATCCCATGGTCGGATCACAATGCAGTGTTCACCACCATTGCTTCCACTATACCTAAAGGACATAATACCACTTCCAGATATTATGCTTAAACATTCAAACCATCGCAAACTTATTGATCAAGCTTTAAACAATAGCCCAGATATCCCATCGCTAACGCTCTGGGAAGCTCACAAACCTTTGCTGCGTGGAATAATTCAGAGGCAATTTGCATTATTTAACCACTAGCTGCCCGCCCACTGTCATATGACTGCGGGACGAGGCAGCTCTCGTTTTGGGCGGACGTCATATGAGGTGATTGCCCTCCCGAGCCACTAGGGGGCACGTGTGTGCCGCGTCGCTCGGGACCCAATGCGCGTGCCCGGCGGCCGCGAGGTCCGCAAGGCACCCGCGATTGCCGTGTAACAGAGCAGGACCGTGGATCTGTGTGTGTAAACACACAGATCCACGTCCTGTCAGAGGAGAGGAGACCGATGGTGTGTCCCTTGTACATAGGGACACCGATTGGTCACCTCCCCCAGTCAGTCCCCTCCCCGACAGTTAGAATTACCTCCCTAGGACACACATTTAACCCCTCCCTCGATCACCCCATAGTGTTAACCCCTTCCCTGCCAGTCACATTTACACAGTAATCAGTGCATTTTTATAGCACGGATCACTATATAAATGTGAATGGTCCCAAAAATGTGTCAAAAGTGTCCGATATGTCCGCCGCAATATCGCAGTCACAATAAAACTCGCAGATCGCCGCCATGACTAGTAAAAAATTTAAAAAAATAAAAAATGCTCTAAATCTATCTCCTATTTTGTAGACGCTATAATTTTTGTGCAAACCAATCAATATACGCGTATTGCAATTTTTTTTACCAAAAATATGTATAGAATAATACATATCGGAAGAGAAGAATACAACAGCAACAGATTATGTGATTTTGTTTTAAAGGAAGTGGGGGGGAGAGACACCGAAGGCGACGATACCGGACTCAGATTCCGTAATATCGTCATCATCAGTGACTCCCTCCTCCCAGAGCAGCATAAGTTCCTCCAATGCTTGAATCTCAGCCAGTGTGGGAACTGCCTGGGAAGAGGCAGGACCCGCAGTGGCAGTAGAGGATGTAGATTTGTCATAGATGACTTTGTATAGTAATTTACGTGCGAAAAGATGGATATCCTTGATAAATTGAAATTTGTCAAAGTTTATGGAAGGACAAAAAGTTAGACCAAGTTGGAGTACTTTGATTTGCTCGTTGGTTAAGGGTACCAAGGACAAATTGACTACATCAAGACCGGGGGTTCCCCGTTGGTTACAATAGTTAGAGGATTTGAGACCGGGGGTTCCCCGTTGGTTAGAGTGATGGAAGGTGTGGAATCGGACTCTGGGGAGAGTCCGAGGTTTGAACTAAAAAAAGCTTTAAAATCTCTCCAAAGTCACCCAGGGCTGGTTATTAAACCAGCCGACAAAGGAGGCAATGTGTTAGCCATGGACGTTGTGTTCTATGAATGCATGTGCCATGACATCCTTGATAATCGAGACTGGTATAGGTCCATATCTCAGTCTCTCATTGATAACTTCACATCTGAATACCTCCAAATACTTTTTTATGCCTATCAAAAAGGTATTATTGACTGCAATACATGGAACTTCCTGAATGTCAAAGAGCCTAAAACTCGTTTTATGCATTGCCAAAGCTGCATAAATCACTCACCAATCCTTCTGGTCGACCGATCGTATCCGGATGCCAATGTCTCACTGAAAATGCCAGCGCTTTAGTTGACAAATATTTAGCCCCCCCATGTTACTTTCTTGTCCTCATATGTGAAGGACACTATCCATCTTCTTCACATCCTTGATAGTAAACATTTATCTCAGGGTGTCTTGCTAGTAGCTTTGGATGTGGAGAGATTATATAACTGCATTCCACACCACAAAGGGATCAAAGTAATTGGCAAACAGCTCCAGGAAAGAGGTCATGAATTTGACCCTTACAGTCAGTTTGTTTTAGATTTATTGACATTCATTTTGACACAAAACCATTTCATGTTTGGCACTTCCCACTTCCTCCAGGTACAGGGGGTGGCTATGGGGACCCGTTGTGCTCCCTCCTATGCCAACCTGTACCTGGGGGGGGTGGGAAAGGGAGCTATTTGCCAGTTCCAGCTCGTCCAATCTGTTATCTAAAGTCATCAGTTGGCACAGATATACTGATGACGTGCTCTTTTTTTGGTCCGGCACTCGTGACGAACTTACCCGTTTCATTGACTCTCTGGCTGTTAATTGTTACAACCTACGATTAACAATGGAATGCAGTCAATCACAGATCACTTTTTTGGATCTTCAAATAAGCATAGACCATGATGGAAATCTTCATTCTGCCTTGTACCGTAAGCCATCCTCTGGCAATACTATCCTCCATGCCAGCAGTGGCCATCCCAAACACCTTTTAGACAGTATTCCTTTTAGCCAATACCTGAGAATTAAAAGGAATTGCACCTTAGAAGCGGATTTTATAAAAGCATCACGTGATTTATATGTGAGGTTGAAAAACAGAGGATACAGCCATTCCCTTTTAAAAAAAGCTTACAACAAAGTCCAAAAATTAGATAGAAAAAATCTCATTTTTTCAAATAAGCCAGTGGATACTTTACAACCTGTTCAGTTGATCACTCAATATTCTAGACAGCATGTTCAAGTCAGAGATGTCTTGAACAAATTTTGGCCTCTACTAACAGCAGACTCGGTTGTTAATAAATATGTGAAGTCACATCCTGACATAACATATCGATGATCCCCTTCACTCAGGGACTGTCTCAATATGAGTCACCATTCTCCCGTTCAATCGCAGTCTCACATGAATGCTGGTACTTTCCCATGTAGTAATTACGATATTTGTACCTTTATTTCCAACTCTCGGGAAGTTACCCTTCCTAATGGACTCATTCATACCATCAAACACCGGGTTACTTGCAAGACGGTGGGAGTCGTATATCTGGCCACTTGCTGATGCAGTTCTTATTACGTCGGCGAGACCAAACGACCTTTCCACGTCCGGATTAGAGATCACATAAAACCTATGTTCAAACCAGTTTCCACCACAGCCATTAACTGACATGTTGGAGCACAACATAACTATGACCCCCATGTTGTCAGTTTTGCTGCCCTAGAACATGTACCTCTACATGCTAGAGGTGGCGGCATTGACAACAAGTTGCTTCACTTGAAACCAAGTGGTTTCACCAATTGGATGCCTTTCCATTACCCTTCTCCCTTTTTGTCCTCTTTTCCCTTTCTTTTCTTTCTTCCTCTTTCTGCGCCATGGACTTAGAATCTGGGTTCCTTTATTTTATCATTTATTTACATGATTATTTCTGTTTTATGTTCTTATGTTAATTGTTACCTTTTACAATTATTTTCACATCAAACCTTGTAATTCTACTATTTTTATGTAATATTGAACTTTCTTTGATTGAATGTTTTTCTTACTTTTTTGTTTGTTGTATTGCAACTTGCCCTTGGATGCATGTCATGGTCACTTCTGGTGGGGTTTACTTGGGACCTACCCTCACTCCTCCCCTGGATGTCAGGTGGGGTGGGGGGGGGTTCCTTTGGTTTGCCCTTCACCTTCCATATTCCTCCCCCTCATGGATGTTCCCCCCTTCCCCCGGGTCCCCACGGTATGCCCGCTGTTTTCCCTGTGCTGGTCTGGTTGATTAGCTTCCCCATCATGGTGGTCAATTTTGCGCTGCTGTTGGCTGTATGGACACCCAAGGACAGCACTCTATTCTTGTGCTTGCCCGCCCCTGCTCCCGTCATTACCCTCTTTACCACACTATTTTGTATAATCTGTTCTGGCTTGCTGTCAAATCCACTTTACGTGAACTAACAGCTCACCCATTGAACTCTCCGAGTGTCGCGTCATATGACTCGGAATCTTCCCGCATCGCATTATGGGCATTGTAGGCTCTATGTGCGAATTGTGGTGCGCATGCGCGGGAGCCTTTTTCATCTGCTCACTGATTGGTTAATGCCGATCAGGTGTGGGGGGCATATATAGCCAACCAGTCCACACATTTCTTTGCTGGACTTCAGGGGCGCCTTTACCATCGCTGTACACAATTGTGGTATGTTTAAATGTTTGTTTTTCGCTCTGTATGTATATTATTTTATACTTTGATGCTTATTCTGGCCGTACATCCTTTTTAAAACATAGGCTTTGGACTCTTGCCACTGATTGTTACTATCTTATCCCCCTTTTCTGTGATTTAAATACCCTTTTTGGACATATTGGCGGCGTTGGCTGTTCCATATATGACTTAGGTAAGTTCTTATCGGTCGTTCTTTGTCTCCACCATGTTTAGCATCATAGGCAATCACTTATTTAAGTTTTATATTCAGTAATTGCCCACTCTCTTTTTTTCATAGTTTACATATACCCAAATGATCTTCGTTTGAACTGATCAACTACACCCCATTTTGTAAAACACCTGCCATAGGCACCCCTGTGTGTGTTTATAAGGATCCTACTACATAATTGTAAGTTTATTGAGGCTATGTTAGCCCTATCTTTTTGCTTTGGGATAATGTCTATCCCAACATTGTTTTGTGTAATAACAAACTTTCACGTAATCCTTACCTCTGATTGCTAGGTCTCTGTCTGCCCCCTACAGCCATAGACACGGTGCACTCTTGGTGTCCCCTTTTGGGGTGCTTTCTCCTGCTCAGCTCCCATCGGGAGTGGAGAGGTATGTATGTGGGTTCCCAGGGTGGATCCTTCATGTGGGTGGAGGGGTTATCATGACTTGCATTCAATAGTAAATGTTTATTTGATCATTATTGTATCCAATTGGAAAAATAAGTTGTACTGTCATCTCATATTCTTTATTTGTTCTTTACCTAGAACCACTCAAATTTTGGCACAGGCTTATATAATTTCCCTGAGGAAGCCAATGCTTTGGCAAAACATGTAGGAAGTGATTACCTGTATAATTGGCCTATGACTCCTAGGCCTGTATTTGTCCTAATTTTTCACCATATGTACCGCATCTGCTATATCTTTTATATGTATGTACACCATATGTGTTTGTCTTTTTTCTATATATATGTAAATAAAGTAAATTGTTATTTTTAGTACTTATTGTTTACTTTCATCCATTGGCACCATTATAATCCCCTCCTATCTCTACTTACTATTTTTACTAAATTGGGATGAGGTGCTGTATCTGTTGAGGATTTCCTAGCCACACCCCTAGCCTTCGAACATTTAATGAATCCGTTCTTCTGCCATGGTAGCCGATTTACGTATTAGATACTCGTATACTTAGTTATTTGAGTGTCTAATTGCTTAGGAGACAATATATTTGAATTCATGGATACTTGAATATCCATACAGTTGAATGTAACATGAGCTGGTATTTGGGTCGACCCTGTGGACTTCTTCACCTTTTTTCTCCTGTTTCTTTCTTCACTTTTCATACTTTACCTTTCTTTTAACCACTTCAATACCCGCGTATAGTCAAATGATGGCCGCAGGTGGGATCTCCCATCCTGGGTGGCTGTCATATGACGTCCTGGGCTTCCCGGCCGTCTAAGGGGAGGGGGCGCGTGCGCGCCCGCCGCGTTGCTCAGGACCCGGTGTGTGTGCCTGGCGGCCGCGATGTCCGCCGGGCACCCGCGATTGCCCGTTAACCGAGCAGAACACACAGATCCACGTCCTGTCAGGTGAGAGGAGACCGATCTGTGTTCCCAGTACAGAGGAACACTGATCGGTCTCCTCCTTTTGTGAGTCCCCACCCCCTACAGTTAGAATCACTCCCCTAGGAAACACATTTAACCCTTCGTGTCCCCCTAGTGGTTAACCCCTTCCCTGCCTGTCACATTTATACAGCAATCAATGCAATTTTATAGCATTGATTGCTGTATAAATGTGAATGGTCCCAAAAATGTGTCAAAAGTGTCCGATGTGTCCGCCATAATGTCGCAGTCATGAAAAAAATCGCAGATAGCCGCCATTACTAGTAAAAAAATAAATAAATACAATTTTTTTAAAAATGCCATAAATCTATCACGTATTTTGTAGACGCTATAACTTTTGCGCAAACCAATCAATATACGCTTATTGGGATTTTTTTACCAAACATATGTAGAAGAATACGTATCGGCCTAAACTGAGGAAAAAATGTGTTTTTTTTTAAAATTGGGATATTTATTATAGCAAAAAGTATAAAATATTGTGTTTTTTTTCAAAATTGTCGCTCTTCTTTTGTTTATAGTGCAAAAAATAAAAACCGCAGAGGTGATCAAATACCACCAAAAGAAAGCTCTATTTGTGAGGACATCAATTTTGTTTGGGTATAGCGTCGTACGACCGCACAATTGTCGTTTAAAGTGCGACAGTGCTGAAAACTAAAAATTTGTCTGGGAGGGAAGGAGGTGAAAATGACCTGTATTGAACCGGTTAAAACTCATTATTCTATCAAATATAAATATTATTTCCTATTAAACTATAATATACCGTATTTATCAGCGTATAATACGCCATGGCATATAACAAGCACCCCAAGTTTAGGAGGGAATTTTAAGGAAAAAAACATTTAGGAAGGCAGTTTAAGGAAAAAAACTTACACTTAAATGCCCATCAATGCAGCCTTATCAGTGTCCATCTGCAGCCTTGTCAGTGTAGCCTTGTCAGTGTGATTTGCAGCCTTGTCAGTGTAGCCTTGTCATTGTAGCATTGCTCCAGTGTCATTTGCACCCTTCCAGTTTAAAAAAGGCTCAGCTGAGATACAGAGCCGAATGTCCTGTGTATCTCGGCGGCTCTCGGCAGCTCTCGGTCGCTCTCACAATCAGCGGGGGATCGGCGTATAACACATACCCACGATTTTCCCCTGATCTTAAGGGGGAATAAGTGCGTGTTATACGCCGATAAATACGGTATATAAAGGGTTTTACTCAATATTACAGTAAGCATTTTTTTCTTTGGTATTTAAACCCATACTAAACCCCCAGACTTATTCGAATATTCAAATGTTTGTATAATTATTACATACATATCGTTATATTCACAGTTTATATATTATTCAGCTTTCTTATGTTGTTAATATTCTCTACTCTACTATATACTGTTATTATTCTTGTCATTGAACATACAATTAATAAAAACTTTTGACAAGGAAAAAACGTAAAATGAGATTAAATATAGATCCACAATGGTGATATGAGCTTTTTTTTAAAATTGTTTATTTTCAAAAGAAAAGGAATGGCATACATATTCACATGAAAAAACAAAGGGGGTATAATCTCAATGGGGTAATCATAACATATTTTAAAGTAAAATAATATAAAGTGTCAAATGATTATCAGACATTACATATACATCATGGTAAAGGAAAAAGTAGTTATTCGAGGATCTTGCTCTTCAGACACATTAACTCAGAGCTACTTGTGGATTCTCTAAGTCAGGGATATGCAATTAGCGGACCTCCTGCTGTTGCAAAACTACAAGTCCCATCATGCCTCTGCCTCTGGGTGTCATACTTGTGGCTGTCAGAGTGTTGCTATGCCTCATGGGAGTTGTAGTTCTGCAACATCTGGAGGTCCACTAATTGCATATCCCTGCTCTAAGTTATATTAGAAGGAATTCCATTTCCCCCAATTAGTGTCAAAACTGGGAAGGGAGTCTTCAATTACAGCTGTAATTTGTTCAATCCTACGGATGTCTACAATGGCCATCAGAAATTATGTAAAAGTGGTGGGGGGGGGGGGGGTATTGGCAAGCCAGCACTGGGGAATATCCCATTTAGCTGCTTTTAGCTGCTGTTTTCAGAAGGGGTAAGCCTTATAAGAGGTGTATAGGTTAATAAGGTGTGGGAATACCTTGTGTTCCAGAAGAACATGGATCTGTGACCAGTAAGGTGTGATCATAGGGCATTCCCAAAATATGTGATAGTGGATTGTTGGTAATATGAGCTTTGAAGGGGTAGAATAGGTTAACCACTTGCTTACTGGGCACCTAAACCCCCCTCCTGCCAAGACCAATTTTCAGCTTTTAGCGCTGTCATTCTTTGAATGACAATTGCGCGGTCATACAACACTCTACCCAAATGAAATTTTTATCATTTTTTTTCCCCACAAATAGAGCTTTCTTTTGCTGTTATTTGATCACCTCTGGGTTTTTTATTTTTTGTTGAAATAATGAAAAAAAAAAAATGAAAAAAACAAAAACAAAACCGTTTTATATTTTTGGTAATAAATTTTGCCAACAGGTAATTTTTCTCCTTCATTGATGTATGCGTATGAGGCTGCACTGATGGGCACTGATAGGCTGCACTGATGGGCGCTGATAGGCTGCATTGATGGGCACTGATAAGGCGGCACTGATGAGCACTAATAGGTGGCACTGGTGGTCATTGATGAGGTGGGACTGGTGAGCACTGATAGGTGGCATTGGTGGGCACTGAGAGGTGGCACTGATGGGTGGCACTGAAGGGCATTGATAGGTGGCACTGAAGGGCACTAATAGGTGGCACTGATAGGTGGCACTAATAGCTAGCACTGATGGGCAGTGCTAGGTGGCAGTGATGGGCACTGATAGGTGGCAGTGATGGGCACTGATCAGCACTGGTAGGTGACACTGATAGGCAGCACTACTAGGTGGCACTGATTGGCACCACTGGTGGGCATTGATAGGTGGCACTCATTGCTGGCACTGCTATGCACTGATGGGCACTGATTTGTGGCACTGTGGGCACTGGCAGGCGGTACTGGTTGGCACAGATGAGACGGCTTCATTTTCTTCCTCTGTTCAGCAGCTTCCTGATGACAAAATCTCATTTGTGAAACGCGTAGAGACTGCTGGGAGAAAATACACGTCATCCTGCTAAGCGAAAGGGAGGCCTGGAACGCATGCTGACCAAGGAAAGCATAGGGGAATATACGCTGACACTTCGTACCCCATACACACGGCTGGATTAGCTTGGTGCCAGCTCAGGGGCACACCCAAACGTGAGTGCAATTGTCTTTTTAAAGTTTTTTTTTTAATAAAGAGTAGCAATATACTACACCATGATGGCTATTTATCTTTTCTGAGAACGGATAGAGCAAGAGCAACCAATTGTACTGACACACTGCTTGGAAAGGGTGCAGATTGATCCATTGAATGGAGTGGTTATCCAATTGATGAACCAAAGGCGCATATATATTTGTTTCTGGTGAGTGGCCATTCTAAAAGGTGGTGGTGAAGTCACAGAACGGTTAAGTTAGATGCATATGATCATGGATAAGAGATGAATTCATGGGAATGAAGTGATCACTCACTGAGGATATCCATTGGGACCTATCACATATTTGTATTTTTGCACTTTATTTGTTTATGAACTCACTGGAGTATTCACTGAAGATATTCTTTGGCATTCATTTTATTTATTTTATTTTATTATATATTAGCATTTGCACTTTATTGATTGGGATTTGTTTCACATTTTTTATATTGGCATTTAAACTTTTTTTGGTATAGTAAATTTATATATATACATTTATTCATTTACATATTTGTCCATAGGAGCAAGCACTTTAGTTATTGAAGTGTATTGGTAAAGCGATCAAACCACTTAATAGGTGCCGGGAGGGCGATACGCAAGAATCCTCTATAGTAAATAGGACACTCACATATTTTTTTTATATGGCTAAAATAGAAGTGGTGAAATATAGATTTATTTAGAAGTTGGCGCAGTCCACACATTGTTCATCAATGTAAAGTAGTGAGTGTACAGCTTGTATAACAGTGTAAATTTTCTGTCTCCTAAAAATAACTCAACACACAGCCATTAATGTCTAAACCGCTGGCAACAAAGGTGAGTACACCCCAAAGTAAGAATGTCCAAATTGGGCCCAAAGTATCAATATTTTGTGTATCCACCATTATTTTCCAGCACTTCCTTACCCCCTTTATGCCGCGTACACACAATCGGAATTTTGGTCGGAAAAAGCTCTGATCGTTTTTTCGACGGAATTCTGACAGGATTTCGCTCAAGCTGTCTTGCATACACATGGTCACACCAAATTCCGACCGTCAAGAACGCGGTGACGTACAACACATACGACGGGACTAGAAAAGGGAAGCTCAATAGGCAGTGCGCCACCCTTTGGGCTCCTTCTGCTAATCTCGTGTTTATCTCGTGTTCGTTAGGGATGAGCTTCGAGTTCGAGTTGAACTCATGTTCGACTCGAACATTGGCTGTTCGCAAGTTCGCCGAAGAGCAAACAATTTGGGGTGTTTGCGGCAAATTCGAATGCCGCAGAACACCCTTTAAAAGTCTATGGGAGAAATCAAAAGTGCTAATTTTAAAGGCTTATATGCAAGTTATTGTCATAAAAAGTGTTTGGGGACCTGGGTCCTGCCCTAGGGGACATGGATCAATGCAAAAAAAAGATTTAAAAATGGCCGTTTTTTTCAGGAGGAGTGATTTTAATAATGCTTAAAGTCAAACAATAAAAGTGTAATATCCCTTTAAATTTCGTAGCTGGGGGGTGTCTATAGTATGCCTGTAAAGGGGCACATGTTTCCTGTGTTTAGAACAGTCTGACAGCAAAATGACATTTCGAAGGAAAAAACGCATTTGAAACTACTCGCGGCTATTGCATTGCTGGTCCGACAATACACATAGAAGTTCATTGATAAAAACGGCATGGGAATTCCCCACAGGGGAACCCCGAACCAAAATTTTTAAAAAAATGACGTGGGGGTCCCCCTAAATTCCATACCAGGCCCTTCAGGTCTGGTATGGATATTAAGGGGAACCCCGGCCAAAAAAAAAAAAAAAATGGCGTGGGGTCCCCCCAAAAATCCATACCAGACCCTTATCCGAGCACGCAACCTGGCAGGCCACAGGAAAAGAGGGGGGGACGAGAGTGCGGCCCCCCCTCCTGAACCGTACCAGGCCACATGCCCTCAACATTGGGAGGGTGCTTTGGGGTAGCCCCCCAAAACACCTTGTCCGCATGTTGATGAGGACAAGGGCCTCATCCCCACAACCCTGGCCGGTGGTTGTGGGGGTCTGCGGGCGGGGGGCTTATCGGAATCTGGAAGCCCCCTTTAACAGGGGGACCCCCAGATCCCGGCCCCCCCTGTGTGAAATGGTAAGGGGGTACTTACCCCTACCATTTCACTAAAAAACTGTCAAAAATGTTAAAAATGACAAGAGACAGTTTTTGACAATTCCTTTATTTAAATGCTTCTTCTTTCCTATATCTTCCTTCATCTTCTTCTTCTTCTGGTTCTTCTGGTTCTTCCTCCGGCATTCTCGTCCAGCATCTCCTCCGCGGCGTCTTCTATCTTCTTCTCCTCAGGCCGCTCCGCACCCATGGCATGGGGGGAGGCTCCCGCTCAGGGCTGGTGCAAGGATTTCTGACACCCTAGGCGAAACCTCATTTTGCTGCCCCCTTTGCCCTGCCCATGTATACGGTGGAGGTGGCGGGGTGGAGACTTTTGCGGCGCCTCTCCACCTTTTTTTTCAGCTGTGGTCCGCAGGCCCGCACTCGGGGGGAAACGTGAACACCGATAATATATAATCATCAGTTGCAATGTGGAATCTACATATCTCAGCTCATACAGACATAAGTGCGTTTAGGTCTAGTGTGAGTTCAGACGCAGTACAGACCACTTACTGCTGACAGCGCAATCCAGTGTACATTTTATACTGCCATACATATGCCCCTTGTGTCACATATCGTCTTTTTTAATGGTATATGGCTATTTATAGCAGATCACTAATAATATAATATAGAAATAATAATAATCAACCCCTCTACAGCAAACACAATCATTCTGCGCAACACAGACATTTCAGCTTCCAGACACAGAGGTGCCGATTTTTTGCCGATATGACATTCAATAAACATTCTTGATAATCAGATAATTTTATGAACGCGGACAACGCAAAGATGACCGATCCTGGCAGATTTAAAACGTAGATAAGTGTGGTGGTAAGGGGTGGTGTTGGAATAGATTACTTCAGGTGTTGTCTACAGTCTGTGTCCTCCAGCACCACAATCAAAGTCTAAGAGATTTTCAGAAATAATTTTGATGGCGGTGATGAGATTTTAGGATTGGTGACATTGATTGGCCAGTTTTTGATTGGCAGGGGAAGCCATGTAAGAGATGACAGGTGGGGGTTGGGGGAGCAGTGCTGGCAGCCTGTACAGGGATACTTTCACACCTCCTTGCCAACGTTACCTCCATTAGTGGGGGCAGTACGCAGTGGGGGGGGGCAGTATGCGGTGGGTGGCAGTATGTGCTGGGGGCAGTATACGGTGGGGGCAGTATGTAGTGGGGGGGCAGTATGCAGTGGGGGGGCAGTATGCGGTGGGGGCAGTATACGGTGGGGGGGCAGTATGCAGTGGGGGCAGTATGCAGTGGGGGGGCAGTATGCAGTGGGGGCAGTATGTAATGGGGGGCAGTATGCGGTGGGGGGCAGTATGCGGTGGGGGGGCAGTATGCAGTGGGGGCAGTATGTAGTGGGGGGGCAGTATGCGGCGGGGGCAGTATGCGGTGGGGGGCAGTATGCGGTGGGAGGCAGTATGCGGTGGGGGGGCAGTATGCGGTGGGGGGGCAGTATGCGGCGGGGGCAGTATGCGGTGGGGGGGCAGTATGCAGTGGGGGCAGTATGTAGTGGGGGGGCAGTATGCAGTGGGGGGGCAGTATGCGGTGGGGGCAGTATACGGTGGGGGGGCAGTATGCAGTGGGGGCAGTATGCAGTGGGGGGGCAGTTAGAGGTGGGGGGGCAGTATGTAGTGAGTGTAGTCAGTGGCGTTGCTAGACGGGGGCGGGGGGTGCGGTCCGCACCGGGTGCCACCCACTAGAGGGGTGACACCATCCTGAGCAGGGACGATCCTGGACGGGGTGCAGTGCACCCAGGCGCCACAGAGGTGGGGGCGCTGAAGCGCCAGAGTGCTCCCCTCCCTTCTCCTCTTCCTTGTCCGTAGGCGGCTCTCTGCTGATCGCCGCCTCGACCTGCCGAGTGTCGAAGCCCATCCCCCGTCCCTCCTCCTCCCTCCTCCTGTCAGAGGAGGAGAGCGAAATTAGATCGGAGCGGCTGTCTCTGTGTGAGAGACCAGCCGCGCAAAGACGTGACTGACGTCACTGGGGGGGGGGGCGTGCCCAACGTGTTCCACTTCAGACAGTTCTCCTCCTCCGACCTCCCTGACGCATGCTTCCCAAGCCTGCAGTGGGGGGCAGTATGAGGTGGGGGGGCAGTATGTGGTGGGGGGGCAGTATGCAGTAGGGGCAGTATGTAGTGGGGGGGAGTATGCAGTGGGGGGGCAGTATGCGGTGGGGGCAGTATACGGTGGGGGGGCAGTATGCAGTGGGGGCAGTATGCAGTGGGGGGGGCAGTATGCGGTGGGGGCAGTATGTAGTGGCGGGCAGTATGCAGTGGGGGGGCAGTATGCGGTATACAGTGGGGGGGAGTATGCGGTGGGGGCAGTATGCAGTGGGGGCAGTATGCGGTGAGGGGGCAGTATGCAGTGGGGGGGGGCAGTTAGCGGTGGGGGGCAGTATGTAGTGAGTGTAGTGAGGGGGCAGTATGCAGTGGGGGCAGTATGCAGTGGGGGGGCAGTATGCAGTGGGGGGGCAGTATGCGAAGGGGGCAGTATGCGGTGGGGGGCAGTATGTGGTGGGGGGGCAGTATGCAGTGGGGGGCAGCATGCAGTGGGGGGCAGTATGCGGTGGGGGCAGTATGCAGTGGGGGGCAGTATGCGGTGGGGGGGCAGTATGCAGTGGGGGGCAGTATGCGGTGGGGGGAGCAGTATGCAGTGGGGGGCAGTATGCGGTGGGGGCAGTATACGGTGGGGGGGCAGTATGCAGTGGGGGCAGTATGCAGTGGGGGGGCAGTTAGAGGTGGGGGGGCAGTATGAGGTGGGGGGCAGTATGCGGTGGGGGGCAGTATGCGGTGAGGGGCAGTATGCGGTGGGGGGCAGTATGCAGTGGGGGGGCAGTATGCGATGGGGGCAGTATGAAGTTGCACCCCTGGGAGCAGTTCCCTGTTGTTTGTGTACAGATTAGGGAACTGAATCCTTATAGACAGAAGGAACTACTGCAGGGGAAAACTTCAGTCACTCACCTCATGGCTACAGGGGAAGATTCCCGGGGCTGCCATCTCGGCTCCTCCTCCGTCCTCCCAATGCATTTTCAGCCAGAGAGGACACCAATGTGTGGTAGTCAGCCACACCCCCGCCCTGCCCACCATCTCGATCAGCCCCGAGATAATCTACAGGCTTCAGAGAGAGTCCTCACAGGCTGCCAGCCCTATGAGGCTAATCGATGTGTACTGCAGTTGAAGACAAAGTAAAAGGCTGCTCCTGCCAGATCCCTTTGCGACCTGAGCGGAGGACTAAGCACCCACCTGGCGCTGCTCTGGGGGAGGGGAGGGGAGGAGGGGGGTCTGCCTGTTTCTTCTTACTGCCCAGCAACTCTGCACCAGCAGCCAGGCAGATTGAGCCGCGGGAGCCACCTCCTGCGCCTCCTGCTACACTCTGCACCACGCAACCACCTGGCAGGGGGGAACCGATCCTCTGGAGGGAACCCAGGAGCCTTGGCTGTGCCCCATTCGGCAGTGCGCCCTAGGCGGCTGCCTACTCCGCCTAGTGGTAGCACCGGCCCTGCTCCCGCTTTTCTCTTCATCTTCTCTTCTTCATCTTCTTCTTCATCTTCTTTTCTTCTCTTCTTCTCGTCTTCATTTTCTTCTCCGGGCCGCTCCGCATCCATGCTGGCATGGAATGAGGCTCCCACTGTGTGACGGCATCTCCTCTTCTGGCGGTTCTTAAATAACAGGGGGCGGGGCCACCCGGTGACCCCGCCCCCCTCTGACGCACGGGACATGACAGGACTTCCCTGTGGCATTCCCCGTGACATCACAGGGAAGTCCCGTCAAGTCACCGTGCGTCAGAGGGGGGCGGGGTCACCGGGTGGCCCCGCCCCCATTATTTAAGAACCGTCAGACGAGGAGACGCCGTCACACAGCGGGAGCCTCCCTTCATGCCAGCATGGATGCGGAGCAGACCCAGAGAAGAAAATGAAGAAGAGAAGAAGAGGAGAAAAGAAGAAGAGAAGAAGATGAAGAAGAAGATGAAGAGAAGAGCGGGAGCCTCCCCCCATGCCATGGGTGCGGAGTGGCCCGAGGAGAAGAAGATAGAAGACGCCGCGGAGGAGATGCTGGACGAGAACACCGGAGGAAGAACCAGTAGAGCCAGAAGAACCAGAAGAAGAAGATGAAGGAAGATAGAAGAAAGAAGAAGCATTTAAATAAAGAAATTGTCAAAAACTGCCTCTTGTCATTTTTAACATTTTTGACAGTTTTTTAGTGAAATGGTAGGGGTAAGTACCCCCTTACCATTTCATACAGGGGGAGGGCCGGGATCTGGGGGTCCCCTTGTTAAAGGGGGCTTCCAGATTCCGATAAGCCCCCCGCCCGCAGACCCCCACAACCACCGGCCAGGGTTGTGGGGATGAGGTCCTTGTCCTCATCAACATGGGGACAAGGTGTTTTGGGGGGCTACCCCAAAGCACCCTCCCAATGTTGAGGGCATATGGCCTGGTACGGCTCAGGAGGGGGTGGGGGGCGCTCTCTTGTCCCCCCCTCTTTTCCTGCGGCCTGCCAGGTTGCGTGCTCGGATAAGGGTCTAATATGGATTTTTGGGGGGACCCCACGTCGTTTTTTTTTTTTTTTTGGCGTGGGGTTCCCCTTAAAATCCAAACCAGACCTGAAGGGTCTGGTATGGAATTTAGGGGGACCCCACCTCATTTTTTTTTCTAATTTTGGCCGGGGTTCCCCTTAATAACCAAACCAGGTCTGAAGGGCCTGGTATGGAATTTAGGGGGACCCCCAGGTCATTTTTTTTTTTAAATTTTGGTTCGGGGTTCCCCTGTGGGGAATTCCCATGCCGTTTTTATCAATGAACTTCTATGTGTATTGTTGGACCGGCAATGCAATAGCCGCGAGTAGTTTTAAATGGGTTTTTTCCTTCGAAATGTCATTTTGCTGTCAGACTGTTCTAAACACAGGAAACATGCGCCCCTTTACAGGCATACTATAGACATCCCCCAGCTACGAAATTTAAAGGGATATTACACTTTTATTGTTTGACTTTAAGCATTATTAAAATCACTGCTCCTGAAAAAACGGCCGTTTTTAAATCTTTTTTTTGCATTGATCCATGTCCCCTGGGGCAGGACCCAGGTACCCAAACACTTTTTATGACAATAACTTGCATATAAGCCTTTAAAATTAGCACTTTTGATTATTCATGTTCGTGTCCCATAGAATTTAACGGTGTTGGAACAAACTTTTTTCCTGTTCGCATGTTCTGGTGCGAACCGAACAGGGGGGTGTTCGGCTCATCCCTAGTGTTCGTAGAAGTTTGGTGAGAGACGATTCGCGCTTTTCAGACTCCTGCTTTTTCAGATCATTTTACTGCTGTTCAGTTTGTGCTTGTGGGCTTGTAGTCAGTCAGTGCATGTAGTCAGTTCGTATTTGTTTTTCAGTGCATTCTTGTCCGCTTGTTTCTGATTTTCAGCTTGCTCTTCATAGGCCTTGCTGTTCTTCAGTGCGTTCGGTTAGTTCGTTCTGACCAGCTGACCATTTTGAAGCCATGTTGCGGTTACGTATTATCGTAGAATTCGTGCTGTGCGGGGGCTTGGTGTTAGGGTTCTTACTTTGACCCAAGCCCAGTTCATGAACAGGGTGGGGAGAAGTTCATGAACCAAGAATTGTTTACTCCAGCGTGACCAATTCTCTCATATGCCTCTGCTGCGTGAGATCCCGGAGAATAACCCTGAAGATATCAGGATTTTTCTCAGGATGACGGACCCCGTTTTTCACCGTTTGTTGGCTTTGCTCACCTCTTATATTAGCAGGCAGGATACCTGCATGTGGCAAGCCATCACTCCGGAGCAGAGGCTAGTTGCCACCTTGCGGTACTTGGCGACAGGGAGAAGTCTGCAGGACATCAAGTTCTCTACAGGCATCTCTCCCCAGGCTCTGGGGATCATTAGTCCAGAAACATGTTCTGCCATTATTCAGGTCCTGCAGAAAGACTATATTAAGGTAAGTTTTATCCTTTAACATCACATTATATGTATTTAATGTATGCTAATGTATTCTACTTCTTTCATCATTCCATAATTACCATGATTGTAATATGCTGTGAATGTCCCCTTTGTCCCCATGCATGCTTGAATCTTTTAATGCTCCTTTTTTGGCCTACATGCATATTTGCCTTTGCTAACCTCCCCAGCTTGCTATCCTGGGCCCATACACACTTAGCCTAGACACTTAAACAATGTATTTTGTCAGCTCCATCGTACTGCGTTACCCTAAACACCCCCTATAATGTGTACAAATGTTATTGTTGTCCTTAAATTCATGAAGAGTGTCAGAGGCTTTTTTGGGGCTCACAAACTCATTTAGAACCCTCCCCCCCTAAAATTTTGACAATGGGCCATCAGAGGGCATGAGGAATGTGATAATTGGACCTTATTTTTTTTGTCTTTAAATACGCATTAAAATCAATGTTATACTGATGTTGGCCAAGAATGTTTGTCAACTTGGCGGAGTACAAACGGAACCACATTGTTTTATGCTACTGCATCCTGCATAACTTTTTTTTAAAAAATGCTCCAAATTATATAGCCTCAGTTGGGCCTGAGGCCGGATTTCGGGAACCAACATTGACGTCCCTGGAAGCTGTCCATGCTGGCTTCCCCCCCCCCATGCGCCCGTGAAGTGCATGAAAAATACGTGGAATATTTTACAGGTAGGGGGGCCATTGCTATGCCAACTAATTTGTAAATATTTTTTAAAAAACTAAAAATTGATATGATAAAATCTTGATTTGGATTTACTGCTTGTGTTTGTTTTATCTGAGTCCTAGGTTCTCCTAGTGCACTTGTAGTGCCAAGTGGTTTTCACATTATTTAAATAACACCCATTGTCACTGTAAACACCAGCTTAATACAAAAAATGTTATTGAGCATTGAAAGAAGAAGCCACATATTGTTGAGTAGAAAGCCTTTTACTAGGTGCACATTCACATGTGTGTTTTGTAAAACATTTGGCAGGAAAAAAACACATTTTTTTTCAAAACATAAGATACACAACTCTGGAACTTACAAAGTTCAACATTGCAAAAAAGAAGGCAATATCAGACATTTTATAGTGTTATAAAGGTATTGATCTTGCCTTCTATAGATGAGGAGAAGTCACCTCTGTAAAAGCCAAATTTAGAAGATGCACACAAATTGTGAGTCAAAATAGGGATTTCCTTTCTGATCCCATACCTAATGTCAACATGTGCTATTTCCCATCATGGGGGATCAATGGACGTGTTTTGGGGGTGCAACCACTTCCTCTCACCTACTAGAGTTGGGAGGAAGGGGTTGCACCCACAAAAAGCGTACACTGCAATCCCCTGATGGTAGATAGCACATGTTGACACACTGGGGTAGATTTACTAATGCTGGAGCACTCAGAATCTGGTGCAGCTGTGCAAGGTAGCCAATCACCTTCTAACCTCAGCTTGTTCAATTAAACTTTGGCAATAAAACCCGGAAGCTGATTGGTTTCTCTGCAGAAGTAAGCCTGAATTTACACTCTCCAACTTTAGTAAATCAACCCCATAGTGTGCATCTTCCAAATCTGGCTTTTAAACTGAATTAAAACTTTAGTTAAAAAGGAGAAAAAAAAATCCAGGAATCTTTTTAGGATTTAGATTCTCCCTAGTACATCAATAATGTTCTTCAGTCTTTGTTCAATCTCCTTGGTTTTTTCCTTGATAAGGTCCAAGTCACGACTACAAAACATGATTTCCTGGATAAGCCGTTGTGCACTGTCACTAGTGAAATGACTTGATTTTGGTACCACAACCTGAACATCACCTAAAATAAAAATACACACCATGTATTAAAAATATGCAGGCATACATCTATGTGAATCTGTGGTGTCCAACCCTGACCTATTGTGTTGCCAAATTCAAGCACTTCTTCCACCTCTCCTTCCTCCACATCCAGAGGTACCACAATGCTCCCCTTCTTCATGAGGTGTGGTGTTGCTGGTGTCCTCTGATGGAGTGAGTCTTTTCTCCCCTATGAGAATGAAACAAAAGGTATACTTAGCACACAGATATTTGTGGACAGAAATATGAATGTGAAACATTGCTTGGAAGTGGTGTACAATTGTCTGTTTGGGCAGAGTTCCAAGTTGAAGACATGATTAATTCCCTTAACGAAGCTGGAATACTTACCTTTTTTGGACAATTTTCACACATGGAGACACCCCAACTATTCACTGGAGCACCTGTGTGGGTCACCCTAAAAAATGTGCTCTGGTGTCCCACACTAGTGCTCCAGAGTTCAGATGTGTAAACAGCTGCTGAGTGTCCTCTCCTTACATTCCACTGAATCAAGTTTGCAATTCATTTCAGTTTCAAATACATCTAGACAACAATGTGCTAAACTTCTTTTTATACAAATTATCATGACCAAATGTAGTGAAGCGCACTACCCCCGTAGTGATGGCCTGGGTTCAGTCTGATCTGGTAAAAGATGCAGGCTGTTGTATGACCACAGCCTGGGCACATATATGTCATCTGCTGCTGTTCCTGATCTCTTGTAGTCCTGGACCGGATTGTGCTCACTATTATAAGGACTCCTCAGGCCACCAATTTTGACTGTAAAATTATTGATGTCTGCCCTGGGGTACAAAGGCTTGGCAAATTTCACCAGTTTCAACAGCGTTGTCTTCCTCTTTATTTTGTTATGACCCAGAATAAATGGATATTTTGTTTTCAGAAATACTTGCCTATGTGTTTTTCTTCAAAAAGGACAGTTTGTTTGTGAGTAGGCAGGTACATTTTAAAAATACAATGTCAAATTAACAAGGGACACTAACCAACCTCCTTGAGATTTACAAATACAAGATAATAATGGTGTTGTGGAAACGTGACATAAAAAAAAAATTAAAATGGAGATCACTATAAAATAATAAAAAAAACAAAAAAAAAAAAACAAAAAAAAAACAGGAGATCTTGATTTAAAAAAAATGACTATAAAAATGAATTCTAAACTTTATTAGGGAGATCTGGCTGGAAAAACTAAAAAATGGAAAATTGTATACTCACCTTTCCGTAATTTTCCTTTCCTGTCGCATCTTTATGGCAGCATACACTTTGGGTTGTGACTCCGCCCCCACAACCTGATAGGACCACATAGCTATAAATTAATGAGAAGGCACCCGCCCCAGTATTCTCTGTATATATATATCACCTCAGAAGTGTGGGTGGTTGTATGCTGCCATGAAGATGCGACGGGAAAGGAAAATTACGGAAAGGTGAGTATACAATTTTCCATTTTCCTGTCGCATCATGGCAGCATACACTTTGGGGAGTAACTCGCCAGACTGGGTGGGAATGCAAAGTAAGTTTATTGACAAGGAATAGAAGAGTTGGCCTGTATGACGGCCTTCTCGAAATCTACTGCTGATAGGCGTGCAGCATCCACTTTATAATGGGATATAAAGGTGTTTCTGGAAGACCAGGTGGCCGCTCTACAAATGGTTTCCGCTGATACTCTACAGTAGGCTGCCCACGAAGTAGCCACTTCCCTGGTAGAGTGCGCCCTTAAGCCCTCCGGAATCTGTAGGTGCTCAGGGGAGTAGGCCTTCTTGATAGTCTTTACCAACCATGAGGCGATGGTACGGGCTGATGCCGCTTGGCCTTTTTTAAACCCGTGTGGGATGATTAGGAGGTTTTCCGATTTTCTGAACGGCTTGGTTGCTGACAGATATTGCAAGATATTGCCCTTGACATCCAGTGGATGAAGATCGCCCTGATCCGTGACAAGGGCCGGAAGATTGATCTCCTGGTTAAAGTGGAATGAAGAGGAGACTTTCGGGATAAAACGATCCAAAGGCTTCAAGACTAGGCTGTCCGGGTAGATGATCAGGTATGGTTCTTTGGCTAGCAGGGCTTGCATCTCTGAGACTCTCTTTGCTGATGTTATAGCAATTAGGAATGAGACCTTTAGCGTCAGATCCCAAAGGGAGATGTTTTCGAGTGGGAAAAAAGGCTCTTTGGATAAGACTTCCAAGACAGTTGAGAGATCCCAGGCCAGAAATGAAGGTTTCCTAGGGGGCCTTAGTTTTAGACAGGCCCTTTGGAATTGAACAACAAGTGGAATAAGGGCCCACTTGACTCCTGTCAAGGCAGAGATGGCTGACACTTGCACCTTCAGGGTGCTGGAACTAAGGCCCTTCTCCAGGCCTGACTGGAGGAACTCGAGAACTTGCGACACTGAAGGAGAAGAAGAGTCCCAACCTTGCTCATGGGCAAAGGAAACAAACTTTTCCCAGATCCTTCTGGAAGTGTTATTTGTGGTAGACTTCCTAGCCTGGAGTAGAGTATCCACTACTTTCTGAGAGCAGCCTTGATCTAGGAATCTCAGCCTCCAGGCCGTTAGATGTAACTTCTCCGGGTTCGGGTAAAGCAGCTGGCCCTGAGCCAGTAAGTCTGCCGATACCGGAAGGGGGAGTGGGTCTGATGTGTTCAACTGTAGGAGGGTAGTGAACCAAGGCCTCCATGGCCAAAAGGGAATCACAGCCACCACTAGAGCTGCAGAATGCTTGAGCCTCAGAAGGAACTTGGCTATGAGAGGAGTTGGTGGCAAAATGTAGCCTAGGCGGATGTTCCAGGGGTGTTGGAGACAATCGGTTCCCTCCGCTGAAGGAAAGGGAATCTTGGACAAAATCCTCTGGCACTTCGTGTTTGCTGGAGTTGCTGTGAGGTCTATGTCCAGAGGACCCAGGGGTCTGGGATATGAGGGTGAATGCTTGGGGGCTCAGAGACCACTCGTTGGAAATAAAGGTTCTGCTGAGTGAATCCGCTAGGAGATTCTGAACGTCTGGAATGTAAGCCGCCCTCAGATCCAGAAGGTTCAGTTGAGCCCATTGCATCACCAGGCGTACCTCCTGCATCATAGAGATGCTCCTGGTGCCCCCTGCCTGTTGATGTAGGCTACTGCCACTTTGTTGTCCATCTTTAGGAGAACTTGTTTCCCCCTTAGAAAGGTGCTGAAGGCCAAGAGGGCCTGAAAGGCGGCCTTCATCTCCAGTACGTTCGAGACCAAGTCCTGGGTTCTGAAATGCCAGCGGGCCCTGCGCTGCGTAATGTAGATAGTGCACCCCCCAACCTTCCAGGCTGGCATCTGAAGTCGCTACTTCCTGATGGGGGGTGACTATCTGTTTGCATCCCCTGAGGTTGCAAGGACACGTCCACCACTGCAGTGATAGACTGGCCTCCTCGGAGATGTAAATCGGTTGAGACATGGACAAACCGTCCCACTGGCGCAGGAAAGAGGTTTGAAGAGGTCTCGAATTCCATTGCGCCCACCGGACCATTGGGATGGTTGCTGACAGAGAGCCTAGGAGACTGAGGCATGCTCTGGCTGGTAAGGATGGTGCCGAGATTGATTTTCTTACTCTCTGAATTAATGGAGATATTTTCTCTGGTGGCAACTCCACTGTATTTGCTCGGGTATCCAGTTTGGCCCCTAGAAAGACCATCCTTTGGGTGGGCTGGATGTTGCTCTTTCCCCAATTTATTATCCATCCAAAACTCTTTAGTGTGGAAACTAGGATTTCCCGGTGTTGCACGAGGGATTCCTGGCTGTTTGAGAGGAGGAGGATTTCGTCCAGGTAGTGGTGGACCCTTAGACCTTTTTCTCTCAAGAAGGCTACCACCTGTAGTAATACCTTCATGAATGTTCTGGGGGCTGTCGAGGTTCCGAAGGGAAAACTCTGAAATTGAAAGTGCCCGTGATCCACTGAGAATCGCAGGAATCTTTGGAATGCAGCATGAATCGGGATATGCAGGTAGGCGTCCTGGAGGTCTATGGAAAGCATCCAGTCTCCCAGATTTATGTCCTGGAGGATAGACTGTAAGCTTTCCATCTTGAATGACTCCACCCAGATGGACCTGTTGAGATTCTTTAGATCTAGAACCGGACACAGATCCCCCCGATTTCTTTTTGACGGGGAACAGCGGGGAATAAAATTCCTTGCCTCTCTGTGCTGGCGGAACTTCTATTATCGCCCGTTTCCGGAGAAGGTCCTGAACATAATTCATCAGTGACATCCTTTTTTCCTGAGATGGAGGAAGATGGGTAAGGCAAAATTGATTCTTCGGGGGTCGACTTTTGAAGGACCACCTGTGGCCGAATCTGATGGTGGCCAGCGTCCAGGGATCCTTTATAATTTCCGCCCAGACCAGCCTGAATGTGGATCGTCTGGCTCCCACTACTGCTGGCTGGACGGACGCACCTTCAAAAGGACTTCTGGTCACTGGAAGCGGGAGTCTTGGGCTTTTGAAATTTCATGAAGGATGACTGAGGATTTTTCCAGCTCCTTCGGTACTCCTTCCCAGGCCTGTACGCTTTTGCGTCCCTATACCTAAAGGTTTCATTTAAAGGGAGGAGGTCCCTGTTGTTTTGGCCTTCTATCCGAAGGGATAAGTCCGGACTTGCCACCAGTCACCTTTGAAATGGCTGAGTCCAACTTCGCCCCAAAAAGGTTCTCCCCGTCAAACGGGATGCGACACCAATTGGACTTGGAGGCGGGGTCCGCCGTCCAGGGCTTCAGCCATAGCGCTCTTCTGGCCATTACCGAGGCCAACATGGACTTAGATGCAGACCTGATTATATCGGCAGAGGCCTCTGCCACAAAGTCGCCCGCTAGGCTTAGTTCTTGCAAAGCTTTTACTATTTTCTCCTGGTCTGCACCCTCTAATACAAGCTTCTCAGTGTTTGCGGACCAGCTGGAAATGGCTCTACCCACTGCTGCGAGTGCTACCGGTGGCCTGCGGGCGCCCCCTGCCGACAGGTAGGCCCTCTTAAGGTCCGTGTCGATTTTCCTATCGAGCACGTCCCTGAATGTTACCGCGTCCTCTATAGGGAGTGTAACATGCCTGGCTAGACGCATCAAAGATGCGTCCACCACAGGAGGAGAAACCAGAGGGGTTACTTTAGGCTCCTTGAGCGGATACAGTTTGAGAAGTCTATTATTTAGACTGGATTTTTTTTCGGGTCTTTGCCATTCCTCCTTGATTAGGTCGTCCAGCTCCTCAATAAATGGGAAAGCTTCTGGATCCTTCTTAAGGTGAGGGAAATACTTACTTTGTTTTTGTTGGACGTCCTGGGGTTCCTCCCAGTTTATTGCCTCCTTAACCGAGGTAAGTAACCCCTCTGGTTTCTCCTCCTGTGGTGGACGCATCTTTGATGCGTCTAGCCAGGCATGTTACGATTTGACCTCTTCCACTCCTCCATGACAACATTACGGAGCTGGTGGATGTTAGGGACCTTCTGATCCTCCACCTTCCATTTGAGGACGCCCCACAGATGCTCAATACGGTTTAAGTATGGAGACATGCTTAGCCAGTCCATCATCTTTACCCTCAGCTTCTTTAGGAAGGCAGCAGTTGTCTTGGAGGTATGTTTGGGGTCATTATCACGTTATAATACTGCCCTGCGGCCCAGTCTCCAAAGGGAGGAGATCATGCCCTGCTTCAGTAAGTCACAGTACATGTTGGCATTCATGGTTCCCTCAATGAACTGTAGCTCCCCAGTGCCGGCAGCACTCATGCATCCCCAGACCAAGACACTTCCACCACCATGCTTGACTGTAGGCAAGACACACTTTTCTTTATACCCCTCACCTGGTTGCCGCCACACATGCTTGACACTATCTAATCCAAATAAGTTTATCTTAGTCTCATCAGACCACAGGACATAGTTCCAGTAACTAATGTCCTTAGTCTGCTTGTCTTCAGCAAACTGTTTGTGGGCTTTCTTGTGCATCATCTTTAGAAGAGGCTTACTTTTGGGATTACAGCCATGAAGACCAATTTGATGCAGCGTGCTGTGTATGGTCTGAGCACTGACAGACTGACACCTTCAACCTCTGCAGCAATGCTGGCAGAACTCATAGATCTATTTCCCAAAGACAACCTCTGGATATGAAGATGAGCATGTGCACACAATTTCTTTGGTCGACCATGGCGAGGTCTTGGCCACCATGCTGCAGCTCAGTTTCAGGGTCTTGCAATCTTCTTATAGCCTAGGCCATCCTTATGTAGAGTGCTAATAGGACCAGAAATCAAACCTGTCCTGTTCACTAACTATCAGGAATACATTCTAGCCAGAATTGCATTTATTTGTCTGAGATAACCAATGCTTTATTTAACATTGTAAAGACGTAATGCAGCAGCTCTATAGGCATATAGGGAGTCTGGAGGTCCATGGTTAAGCACAATACGGGTACTGACTTGTGCTACCAAGGTTTCCCAGAACTCACCTCGCCTAAACATATGTAAGCATTATATATGAAGTCACACTTAATGACTTGAGATGATTGACACGTGTGGATGACTGGGATATGGCTGAGCGTTTTTAAGTGACAACGTTGTCAGTTTTTACCTTATGCAATCTCCTATTGTTTATGCTTTCCTTTCAATGCTTAAAATGTTTTTGTACTAATTGTTCTAATAAAGTTGTATCAGGTTAAACCACAGTTTGTTCCTTTTCCTTCACTGAAGGTAAGGACACCTTGGGTCCTATTCCCACTCCCCTTTTTTTTTGACTACTTCTCCTGTTCTGACAAGGAACACCACCCTATTAGGTGAGCCGGTAACCTGTTACCTGAATTGACCAACGATACTGGTCATCAGGACCCCGCCCATTGCGTTTTTACTACGATTTGTGCATCTTTATGTACAGCAACAATTCTTTTTTTCAGATCCTCAGAGAGTTATTTGCCATGTTGAACTTCCAGTAACCAGTATGAGAGAGTGAGAGCGATAACACCAAATTTAACACACCTGCTCCCCATTCACACCTGAGACCTTGTAACACTTACGAGTCACATGACACCGGGGAGGATAAATGGCTAATTGGGCCCAATTTGGACATTTTACTTAGGGGTGTACTCAATTTTGTTGCCAGCAGTTTAGACATTAATGGCTGTGTGTTGAATTATTTTGAGGGGACAGCAAATTTACACTGTTATACAAGCTGTACACTCACTACTTTACATTGTAGCAAAGTGTCATTTCTTCAGTGTTGTCACATGAAAAAATATAATAAAATATAAAATATATACATATACACACACACACTCTGCATTCAGTGTAGCCTATATATACTGCATTCAGTGGTATACAATTCTAATACACTTCAGGTGGTGTACACAGTATATAATACAGTGTGTACAGTTTCTAATACACTTCAGGTGATGTACACAGTATATAATACAGTGCAACCACTGTACAATTTCTAATACAGTTCAGGCGGTGTACACAGTATATAATACAGTGAGTGCAGTTTCTAATACACATCAGGTGGTTTACACAGTATATAATACAGTGCATCCGGTGTGAAGTTTCTAATACAGCGCAGGCGGTGTACACAGTATATAATACAGTGTGTGCAGTTTCTAATACACTTCAGGTGGTGTACACAGTATATAATACAGTGCAGCCGCTGTACAGTTTCTAATACAGTGCAGGCGGTGTACACAGTATATAATACAGTGAGTACAGTTTATAATACACTTTAGGTGGTGTACATAGTATAAAATACAGTGTAGTGTGCTGCGAAAAAAAATCCCCATCATGTCCGGAAGGCCACCAAGGAGAGGCAGACGTTAACAGGCCACTAAAAGAGGGCAAGCAGCCTATGTGCCTACAGTCAACAGTGGTGGTCCTGGACATGGTGCCTCTTCTGCAGGTGGCCGTGGGGCACGATTGTCCTTTTTTTCTGCTGCTGGCCGCGTTATTGAGCCACAACATGCAGAATAGTTGGTGGAGTGGATAATGAAGCTGTCCTCATCCCCCTCATCCTCTGTCACCCAGGCTCATAGTAGTTTGCCTTCCAACGCAGCTGCCAAAGCAGCCTATTCCACTGGCTCGTTGTTTACAGTCACTTCTTCTGTAGCCCCACCATCATGCACGAATGAGTCACCAGAATTATTCGACCATAGTGTTGGTTGACTGTAGACATGCTGCTGGAAGATACGCAGCAATTTGAAGGCTCCGATGTTGGTTTCCAGGTTGAGGAAGGGAGTAATGTGGGCCTAGAGAGAGAGAGAGAGGGGAGGTGCCACAGAAGGACAAGAAACTGGCAGTCATGTTCCCCCAGCTGCAGCATACTGCCAAGTTTGCTTCAGTAATGAGGAGGGAGGGGATGGCGAGTTCACTGATTGTACTTGGGTGCCTGAGAGAAGAGAGGAGGAAAGTGAGGAGGAGGAGGAGGCACAACTCCAATGAGGCTGGGTGTCCTGCAGGCGGCAGCTTAAAGACAGCCACCCTATTGCATCACACCTCAGAGCTCCACAGGTGCAGGGCACTGCTGACTCCCCGCTGACTTGCAAAGTTCCTTGGTGTTGGCTTTTTTTGACACATGTGCAGCAGATTGCACTGATGCTGTTTTGCAACCTATGTCCGAAACGGATCAAGCGTGGCCAGAACAGCAGCCGCTTGGGCACCACATGCTTGACCAGACATATGACAACCTGCCATGCAGTCCGTTGGCAACAGCACCTGAAAGACCCACATAATAGAAAAAGGCTGACTTCACCTTCTCCTCATCTGGGATCCTAAACCCTATTATACCTCCAGTCCTCTCAAAAACCTGCACTGAGAGTTATGAAGGTATAGAAATAGGTGCCACAAGTACTTGCAGACAATCTGCTAGCAGTCCACCATCAGTTGATTGCAGCAGGCAAACTTCCCTACCCCAGTTGCTGAATCGTAAAAGAAATTCAGTCCCAGCCATCCACATGCTCAGCATCTAAATGCTAGCTTGGCCAAATTGCTAGCACTGAAACTGCTGCCTTTTCAGCTGGTAGACTCTTCCCCTTTCGGGAAATTTGTGGAATGTGCTGTACCACAATGGCAGGTTCCAAAACGGCATTTCTTTTCACGTAAGGCCATTCCGGCTCTCTACCGTTATGTGGAAGGCAATGTTTTGGCCTCATTGGACAGGGCGATCGGCAGCAAGGTTCATATTACCGCTGACTCATGGTCCAGCAGTCATGGGCAGGGATGTTAAGTTTTTTTCACGGTGCACTGGGTAACTCTGCTGGCAGCTGGGAAGGATGCAGGACAGGTTTCAGTGTCGTTGGAGCTTGTTCTGCCATCACGCCTACAAAAAGCTGGTGGTGATTCTGCCACAGCTCTCTGCGCCACCCCCTCCTCTTCTTCTTCCTCTATGAACTCTTCTACAGAATTGTCCTCTGAACCAGCAGTGCTCCGTAAGCGTTCAAGGGGCTGCTCAAGCAGTCAGGCTAAAAGATGCCATGCGGTGCTTCAGTTGGTCTGCCTACGGGACAGGAGCCACACTGGGGCAAAGATTCTGTCAGCTCTGCAGGGGCAGGCAAAGACGTGGTTGACACCACAGCATCTTGAGCCAAGAATGGTCGTGTGTGACAATGGCACCATCCTTCTCTCCACCCTCTTTTTGCCACACTAGTGGCTACTGATCAAGGATGCATGCACTGTCCTGTCACCATTTGAGGAGGCCACAAGGATGGTGAGCAGCGACCATGCATGCATCAGTGACACTGTACCTCTAGTTTTCCTGCTGGAGCACACGCTTCGTGGAATCATGGACAGGGCACTTAAGGCAGAACAGCAGGAGGAAGAGGAGGACTTCCTTTCCTCTCAAGGCCCCCTTTATGCAGATAGCATTCCCGCGGGGCCACCAAATACAAGAACAGGAGGAGGATTGTGTCAGCATGGATGTAGAGTATAACACGCAGCAGTCTTCAAGGGATGGTTTTCAGTCCCCAGAATCCCTAGGAGTGGTACGTGGCTGGGAGGAGGTAGTTCTATATAATGTGATCCTTAGTGACCCACAGGACTCAGAATCTAATGCCTCTGCAAACTTACGCTGCATGGCCTCCCTGATTCTGCAAAGCCTGCAAAAGGAACCTATGATTCGTGGTATCAAAGAGAGGGATCATTACTGGCTGGCAACCCTTCTTGATCCACATTGCAAGGGCAACCCTTCTTGATCCAAGTTACAAGGGTAAAGTTGCAGAACTCCTGCCTTCACAGAGGGAACAGAAGATGAAACATCTTCAGGAGGCCCTGAAGATAAGTTTGTGTATCGCCTTTCCAGTCCCTGGGAGGTTACCATTTCTTGATGCTGGACAACGTGTTTCTGAGGCTTCATTCGGTCAGAGGATGAGCGGTGGAGAAGGTGGCCAGCTGACCAATGCCTTTAAACAATTTTTCAGTCCTCAGTGCCAAGTTCTGATAGATACAATCAACCATCGCCAGCGTCTACATTATATGGTGCAGGAATATCTAGGGGCAAGAGCAGGGTGGATTTGATTTAAATCAAGTCGATTTAAATCACTAGTAAAAAGGCTTGATTTAAATCAACTCGATTGAATTCGTAATTTTTAAAGAGCAAATGTCATCTCTGTCCCACAGCAGCTCCTCCTCTGACCCGCTATTGACTCACCAACAGTCCTATTCACTGTAATGGGATGGCTGGTGATGCAGCAGTGACACAACAAGGCAAGGAAGGTGGCGGCAGCAGGTGAGTGGATGCGCTGCCATTATGGATCTGAAATGACAGGTGCTCTATAAATGTAAGGACTTATTCTTGCTGCAGTGGCGTTGCTAGACGGGGGCGGGGGGTGCGGTCCGCACCGGGTGCCACCCACTAGAGGGGTGACACCATCCCGAGCAGGGACGATCCTGGACGGGGTGCAGTGCACCCAGGCACCACAGAGGTGGGGGCGCTGAAGCGCCAGAGTGCTCCCCTCCCTTCTCCTCTTCCTTGTCCGTAGGCGGCTCTCTGCTGATCGCCGCCTCGACCTGCCGAGTGTCGAAGCCCATCCCCCGTCCCTCCTCCTCCCTCCTCCTGTCAGAGGAGGAGAGCGAAATTAGATCGGAGCGGCTGTCTCTGTGTGAGAGACCAGCCGCGCAAAGACGTGACTGACGTCACTGGGGGGGGGGGGCGTGCCCAACGTGTTCCACTTCAGACAGTTCTCCTCCTCCGACCTCCCTGACGCATGCTTCCCAAGCCTGACACACTTCACCCGGGCGGCGCGGCTGCATACTGTCCTCTCCTCTCCAGCTGCCGCCCGGGTGTTTTAAATTAACCTAATGTAGGGGGGGGGGGTTTGTCCTGGGGGGTCTGTAGTAATGTAGGGGGGGGTGGTTTGTCCTGGGGGGGGTCTATACTAATGTAGGGGGGTGGTTTGTCCTGGGGGGGGTCTATACTAATGTAGGGGGGGTGGTTTGTCCTGGGGGGTCTATACTAATGTAGGGGGAGGGGTTTGTCCTGGGGGGGTCTATAGTAATGTAGGGGGGTGGGGGGTCTATACTAATGTAGGGGGGGTGGTTTGTCCTGGGGTCTATACTAATGTAGGGGGGTGGTTTCGTCCTGGGGGGGTCTATACTAATGTAAGGAGGGGTGGTTTGTTCTGGGGGTGGTCTATACTAATGTAAGGGGGTGGTTTATCCTGGGTGGTCTGTACTAATGTAGGGGAGGTAGTTTGGCTGGGGGGGTCTGTACTAATGCAGGGGGTGGTTTGTCGGGGGATCTGTACTAATAGAGGGGGGTGGTTTGTTCTGGGGGGGTCTGTACTAATAGAGGGGGGTGGTTTGTTTAGGGGGGGTCTGTACTAATAGAGGGGGGGTGATTTGTTATGGGGGGTCTGTACTAATGGAGGGGGGGTGGTTTGTTCTGGGGGGTCTGTACTAATAGAGGGGGGTGGTTTGTCCTGAGGGGGTCTATACTGATGGGAGGTCTGTACTGAGAGAGGGGTTTATACTTAGTGGGGGGTCTGCACTTAGTGGAGGGGGGGTCTGTACTGAGGGGCGACTATAGTTGGTGGAGGGGGTGACACCATGTTTTACCGCACTGGGTGACACCAACCCTAGTGACGCCACTGTCTTGCTGGTAGTTAGAATCTCTAATATTTGCAAACAAATTTTGACATTTGTTGCTTTTGCAAGTTAAAATCTATATTTTTCGCTAGAAAATTACTTAGAACCCCCAAACATTATATATATATATATATATATATATATATATATATATATATATATTTTTAGCAGAGAGTCTATAGAATTAAATGGTGATTGTTGCAATATTTTATGTCACACTGTATTTGTGCAGCGGTCTTCCAAAGGCAATTTTTTTAGGGAAAAAAGACACTTGCATTAATTAAAAAAAAGAAACAGTAAAGTTAGCCCAATTTATTTGTATAATGTAAAAGATGATGTTATGCCAAGTAAATATATACCCAACATGTCATGCCTTGAAATTGCGCACACTCGTGGAATGGCGACAAACCACGGTACCTAAAAATCTCCATAGGTGGCGCTTTAAAAAACAATAAAGGTTACCAGGTTACAGTTACAGAGGAGGTTTAGTGCTAGAATTATTGCTGTCGCTCTGACAATCGCCGTGATACCTCACATGTGTGATTTGAACACCATTTACATATGCATGTGCGACTTACGTGTGCGTTTTCTTTGCTGCGTGAGCTCACAGAGACGGGGGCACTTTAAAAAAATGTATTTATTTATTTTTGCATTGTCACTTAAAAAAAAAAGTTATTGCTATTATTGTTATTGCTATTATTGTTATTGCTGTCACAAGAAATGTAAACATCCCTTGTGACAGTAATAGGTGGTGATAGGTACTCTTTATGGAGGGATCCCTCCTTTGCACTTCAATGTATTCAGATCGCCAAAAACGACGATTCTGAATACTGTCATTTTTTTTTAAAACGGCGCCATTGTCAGCCGAGTAATCCGGAAGTGACATTGTGACGTCGCTTCCGTGTTTACAGAAAGAAGACTGGAACAACGAAGCAGTTTGCAGCTTCGTTCCAGTCTCTCTCTAGCCAGAAGAAGTGCCGGAACGTGTCTCGGGTCTAACAGTGGGACGGGAGGCCCGAAAAGAGTGGCAGAAGGCGGCAGGAAGGGGGACGCCCCCTCTCTCTCCTCTGGGATAACAGCCGAGCGGCTTTTAGCTGCATCGGTTGTTATCCCGCTCTAAAAAACAGTACCGGGATGATGCATGCATCATCCCAGTATAACCCCTTAAAGCCGAGGCCGCATATGTGAGTTCGGTCGGTGGGAAGGGGATAAGCTGTCAGGTTAGTAAAACAGCAATATCAGAACCAATCCAATCATACAGTTTGTAGTGTACATAGATTTGCAAAACAATGGGATAAAGGAATATTCCTGAACTTTGTTTTATCTCATAGGTACTGTGAAATTGTGTGAATGCATCAATGCAGTGCATGTTATCTCAGCTTGCAGAGCTTGGATTCATTGAATGAATTTACCAAAAATGTAAATATTGCAGAATATACAGCCTCATGCTACATAACTAGGCTCCATTTCATGCTGAATAAACTAAATAATTAAAGTATCTTAAATAGAAAACTATCTTTAGATAGATTTTTACTCCAAAAGCATTTTATCAAAATACATTTTATAAAAAACCAAAAAATCTGATTTAAATTAAAAAAAAATGTTATTTTTTTCTTAAATCATTATTTTTTTTCACCCTGTACAGGCTGGAACTCCACTTTAAGCACAGAAGTATAAATGGACCCTAAGCCTGCATTTGCATGGGCATTGTGCGGATAGCCGCAGCTATTCGTGACTGTTTGCCAGCCTTTCCCTGCGATGACCGAGGCTGAACACACACAGAGTCATGAATAGCTGCATACAGTCATTGCACTGTACAGGCTAGGCGACTGCAGATATGTGCACATAGCTGTCAATCCCAGACACAAGGAATGCCCATGTGAATGCAACCCTAGGCAACCTACCACCAACAATTTAATTTAAATCCTTGTTGCCTGCCATCTGCTAATTAGCTTTTGCAATCAAAACAAATATAATTGTGATTAAAATTGTGTAGGAAATTCTGTATGTATGGCCAGTATAACAGCTGTACATTTGTGCCATTAGTGCTCAGAGGAGAACATACAATGGTGTCTATTTGGTAAGTATTATAAAGGCTCTCAGAGACTTGCCTGCACAAAATCAGCCCAACTTGCTTAGCTATACACAATGGCCGCTTACATGTATACAGTATACTGTAAGACAACACCCCTTTTTTTGTCAACAAAAATGCTAAAATTCAGTTATAATTATATATTTTTAATTTCAGCTGTTTAAAAAACAACTAGCAGAAAAGTCTGAAAATCCTTCCCATTGTATTTAATCTACTGCAAGTTCAAACATCCTTTATTCATTTTAAACTATGAAGTGAGTGTGTCTGTTTACTGAGAGCAGAATGCTCACCCCTTGATCTCTCGGACTCCACCAAGAGTACACGGATCTTTACATAAAGGCACAGAAACTGAGCTTAAAAACACGTCGCTGTTTAGAAAATAGGCAAACATTCCTACCTATTGTGTGACGTCTCATCCCTTTAGTACATTACTAAAGCCAGGTGCAAGAAAGTTGTATATAAAATAAAAGATAAAAGAGAAGCAAAACCTGCTGTGCACTCACTGTTTGTATAAACTATGGTACATATTTATAGAGATTGGGAAAGAGTTGACTTTTTATTTTACAACACAATGCACATTTCTCTTCACAAGATAACATTCAGAATGGAACATTGTAACATTAAAAAAAAAAATTCAGTGATTGATTAACCTGTGCTTCAAAAACTAGCTTTAATGTATGTATGTGTGGTAGGGAAATTAGATTATGAGTTCCTACAAAGGCAGACATTAATGTGAATAATTATGTGGACTTTGCTTAACGCTGAGTTGATATGAACCTCTATCTAAACTTCAAATTAGCACTCTTTTTTAGTCAAATCATCTGCAGGCCTGGAGGCACTGCCCCCCTTGTGACGCCACAGACCGGTGCATGCTGGGTCAGTGACATCACAAGGGGGTGGTGTCATAGCCAGGTGGCCCCACCATTACCTATATAAGAACTGTCAAACAGCAGAGCCTGCAGTACGCAGCATGTTTTTGTTTTGTTTTTTTCGTGTGCAGTGGGCAGCGTGATTGACGATGGATTTAAATCGGGGGACACTTTTATTTTTAATAAAGGGTTGGTCAAAATCTGTCTGTGTTTTTATGACTTTTTGACACTTTATTGGTGAATGGGTAGGGGTACCAGGGCCGGGGCAATCTATTGGCAAGGTAGGTGACGGCCTAGAGTGCACATCAGTTGGGGGGCTTCGCCAGGCCGCATGTATTTCTTGGCTGCTCCTTGGCCAACACCACTCTTCCGGCCGTCCACCGATGCTGGCTCTTCTTTGCTCACTAGCATTGACGTCCGACAGTACACCAGACTGCTATAGGGAGAAGACCTGCTCCTGTCCATTGCATGACCTCCTGCGGCAGCGTGAGTCAGCCAACCATGCTGCTGGTATTAAAAGCTTGGGGAAAAGGAAGAGCAGCTCTCACCACGCTACACATATGGCTTCATGCTCCAAGGCTCAGGGAACCAAACTGCAGGCATTCTCACCATGGGAAAACAAGCTCAACTAACCCTGCTGGAGAGACGGGTACCAATGAACACTGTGTGAGCATCGTGAGCCCGCAATCTCCCCTGTCCTTGTGTCCTACATTGGGAAAAGAACTAGATGTCGGCCACTTGTGAAGGGGGAGGGACTGGAGGAGACCCCATTGGCCTGATGTCAGCACAGGTGTCTCTGCAAGGCATGGTCCACTGCCTGAAGATAAAGTGAGCTGTATATATTACCCTAGCCTCTCTGCATACTGTCCTAGCCTGTCCATATACTACCCTAACCTGTCCATATACTACCCTCACCTGTCTGTATACTGACCTAGCCTATCCGTATACTACCCTAGCCTGTCTGTATACTACCCTAACCTGTCCGTATACTACCCTAACCTGTCCATACACTACCCTAGCCTGTCTATATTCTACACTAGTCTGTCCATATACTACCCTAGCCTGTTCGTATACAACCCTAGCCTGTCCGTATACTACCCTAGCCTGTCCATATACTACAATAGCCTGTCTATATACTACCCTAGACTGTCCATATACTACACTAGCCTATCTATATACTACCCTAACTTGTCCATATACTACCTACTCTAGCCTGTCCATATACTACCCTAGCCTGTCCATATACGACCCTAACTTTTACTTTTTTTTTGTTTACGTATAATTCTTTATTCAAAGATTTTTCCAAATATAACCATTATGTAGAAAAAAAGACAAACAAAGAGATAAACCTATTACAAAACCAACTTCGCTAAGCATATACATCTAATAGGCCAACATTGACACTTATTAAATTTTATAAACTAAAGATAGGAGATTAATGCAGAATATAAATTAATACGCCACCCTAGTGCAAATTCACTTCGAATCAAATAGTAACCTCCAAAATATGTCGATATGCATCAATTACTGCAATTGTTAACCTATATTACTTATACCTTAACTTAACTACTTTAAGATGAGAAATCTTTCTCCTGACCCCATCAATGGGGGTCCGGAGACAAAATCTACTAAAAAATGAAGGGAAAGAAAGAGTAAAAAAAAGTATATATATATATATATATATATATATATATATATATATATATATAAAACTAACTTAGTTATACGACCCTAACTTGTCCATATATTTCCCTAGCCTGTCTTTTTGAAGACCGCTTATATTAGTCTCCTATAATTTGCTGACAACATTGTGCACAAACCATCATATCTAGTTAGACCCCCGTCATCACTTTACACCTTGAAAATGGTATCATATTTGTGATTTAGTATGCCCAGCTGCAGGGGCGTGAATAAGGGAGTACCGCCAGTCCTTCTGTATGGGGCCCGGGCATTGGGTGAATCGGATGTGGGCAGGGAGGGTGATCGGTGTGGCAGGGGGGTCAATTACTGGAACCAATCCCCTGTATAGCTCTCTCTGCAGTAGCTGAAAGCTTGCTTCTTTTCCTCTCCCTCTCATTGGTTTTCAGCTACTTCTGAGAGCGCCATACAAAGGATCGTTTCCTGTAATTGTCCCCCCGCCACAACGATCACCCTTCCTGTGCACTGTATGTTTCCCCCTGCCGCCCAGGCTCCCCTGTGTGCCCCCCCACCCCACAGTGTAGACGACTTTCCGCCTCTCTTTCCCACCGGAAGCTGCAAGCACACAGTATGAATTTTCAAGATTGAGGGTGGTGGAAAGGGTCCAGTAAATACATAATATTTATTAGCCCCTTCTTTTCCTGAATGAACACAATGAGTGATCAGCACCAATCACTCACTGTGTTCATTCATTTTTTTTTTTTTTGCTACTTCAGCAGACTCTTTTAGGGGAGCTTAAGATCATCGTTCAGCTCATTACTTTCCCTACTCTTGTCTCATCATCATGGCTTGACATATGCTGTAATAGAAGTGTAGAAAACCAATAATTCACAAATATCTCTATCTTTAAATCCCCATCCCAGGTCCCCATCTGCCCACCCCTCAACCCCCCCCCCCACCCCCCTGCCTCCGTTATTTCGCCCTATAAGAAAACTTTATTTCACTGACTTCCCTAAATCTAAAAAAAAACAAAAAAACTCTTATCTCAGCTCCTCGGCGTAGCTCCACGATCTTTTAAACGCCCTCCAACAGGCCCATTTCGCTCTAAACCCTTCATTATTATCTTCAAAATTTGTTCTTAAATTCTCTAGTCTAAAAGTTTCCTCAACCGTGTTAATTCATTCCCATATTGGGGGGCTTTCCTACTCTTTCCAATTCTTAGGGATGAGTTTTTTGGCCGCGTTTAACAGATGTGGTATCAGAGTGTCCCTATATTGCCTCACATCTCCCTCTACTCCATGAAACAGCACCACCCATGGGTCCTCCCTGATTTCTTTTTTAGTGATTTCTTTTATATACTGAATAATCTTTCTCCAAGATTTTCTGATTTTCGGACAGAATCACCAAATATGTGCCATTGTCCCTCGATCACCACAACCTCGCCAACATTTTGCTGGTCTGTCCTTTTGGTATTTACTAATTCTATCAGGGGTAGCATACCATCTCGCTAGGCATTTATAGTTCATCTCTGTGGTTTTAGAATCAACCGCTGAGCCATGTGTCAAGGTCAGCATTTTTCCAATACTCATGTTATCCCTCTGTGACCCCAGCTCCTGTTCCCACTTCTTTATATATGGTGGTATCTCCACCTCATTCACCTTCAACACCAGGTTGTAAAGCTTGGAGATCGTCTTTTTAACATTTTTCATACAACACATCCTTTCCAAAGGGTTCAGCTCATCTCCGGACCTAATAGGATGAGGAAGACTCTGTGTGAAGTGATACAGCTGGAGATACCGTCACTCATCTATCCGCAAAAAATTATTACTGTGTTTTAACTCCAAAAGTGAGAGAATTTTTCCCTTTTTTTAATATATCTCTTAACTGTGTCGTATCTTTTTTTATCCAGTTTCCCCCTATAACCTCTACCCCTGGTGCAAAAAACTTGTTATCTTTTAACCCTATTAGTGGAGAGTTGTAACTCCCATTTAGTTGTTTGTACGTTTTGTCCCATATTTTTAAAACATTCCATGTAAGTGAGGGTGTGTTTACTTCAATTGTTCTATAGTATGGTGGATTCCATATTATTTTTCCTAGTTGTGCCCTACTAAGTGTATTTTCTATCTTGACCCATGTTTTTTCGTTCTTTTCCTTGGCCCATTCCACTGCTCTCATCAAGACGATAGCTTTATAGTAACTATAGATGTCTGGTACCACTATGCCTCCCCTTTCCTTTGCCTGTCTTAGGACTCTCGGTTTTCTATGCTTCCATATTGTGTTCATGATTATTGTTTTTAGTTTTTTAAAATAATATAAAGGCAGAGCTATTGGTAACATATGGAACTTATAAGAAATCTTTGGTATTAAAACCATCTTTATGATATTTATCCGGCCAATCCATCATAAGGGCCTCCCAACTATTCTTTTGCACTCGGTTCTAATTCCATCCAGTAATACTACAAAATTTACTCTGTAGATTCTGTTCATGGTATTTGCTAGTTTAATCCCCAAATAATTCAATTCTCTCCTCCAGGCAAATTTAAATTCCATTTTCAGTGTTAATTATTCTGTTTTACATATGTTTATGTTAAGAATTTCTGACTTTGCAAGATTTAATCTGAAATTGGATATCTCACCGTATTGTTTCAGGGTATTCAATAAGTTAGGTACGGAAATCTGCGGATTGGTAACGTAAAACAATACGTCATCCGCATATGCTGCAAGTTTATGCTCCTCTTCCCCAATCTTAAATCCGCTTATATTGGGGTTCTTTCGCATCGTGGCCAATAGGGGTTCCAGGGATAGGACAAATAGGAGTGGGGATAGAGGACATCACTGCCTTGTCCCGTTTTTCATCTCTATGGGAGAAGATAATACACCGTTTATTCTTATGGTTGCTGTTGGATGATGATATAAGGTTTTGATCCACTGGATTATTCTTGGACCTATTGCTATTACTTCCAGTGTCTGTATCATGAGCCCCCAGTCTACTCCGTCAAAGGACTTTTCGGCGTCTATTGATAGGAGTAGACCCGGGGGGCCCCCTTTCTTTTATCCTCTGGAGGAGAAGGAGCGTTCTTACCCCATTATCTCTACTCTCTCTTCCAGGGGTAAAGCCCACCTGGTCCGGATGAACCAGGAAGGTCATCACTCCTTTAATCCACCCTGCTAGAACTTTGGCGTACAGTTTTGTATCTGCGTTCAGCAGTGAAATGGGCCTATAGCTGGAGCACCTCATCTCATCCTTCCACTCCTTCGGAATGACTGTGATGATTTTGCACATATATATGTTTTAATTTTTGTATTAATTAGGATTATTAATAATTTACACTTTCACGGATTCATCATCATCTTAATAGGAAGTTAATTATTAGCGCACTCATTTATATTATTTAATATTGTTTTTAGTGTTAATCAGAGCACATTTTTTCACATGAGAGCTGCTTTTAATTATTTTGTGTTTTTGGCTATTTTTTCCTTTGGTTAACTTATTTCTTTAATTAAGGATTGTTGAGACTATATTTTAGTTTTTTATATTCACATATTTGTCACCACAATATTTTATCATCCTTTTCAGTATTGTATGCATTGTGCACTGTGTATGTGATTTTTACACTAGTTCACTATTTATTAGCATATCAGCGCTTTAGTATCTCTACATTTGATTGCAGACAATGCTTCTTCCCCCATTTCGTAGTCTACCCCTAGGCCATACATGTATTGACATAGCCTAGGAATAAGAATATCCTTAAACTTTTTATAATAGAATGTTGTAAACCCGTCTGGGCCAGGACTTTTCCCTTTGGCCGAGTCTGCAAGAGCCCTACTGATTTCCTCCTCTGTTATCAGGGACTATAGAACTTTTCTCATATTCTCTGGGATTTTGAGTAGTTTTGCTTTTTCTAGGAAATTTTTTATTAATTTATTTTTTTGGTTGTCTCCTGTCTGACCCCTATCATGTACTACTGCGTACAGGTCCTGATAGTAATTTTCAAATGTTTCCGCTATTCTCTTAGTGGTATAAGCCATTTCCCCTCCCTTTGTTAGGATTTTGTCTATAAAATTTAAGGATTTTTTTCTTTTGCAACATCCGGGCTAGATTTCTACTGGCCTTATTTCCCCACTGGTACCTTTCTTTAGATATTCTATTAAAAACTCTTGTTGTTTCCTGATCTATGAGATCTTTCAATTCGTCCCTTTTCCTAACTAACTTTAGGTGTATTTCTGTATGTTTACGATGATATTTCTTATGCTCCTGTTCTATTCTGAAAATCTCTTCCGTTAATTTTTTAATTTTCTCTGATCTCTCTTTTTTTTCCTTGATCCTATTTTTATCAGAATCCCCAGTATATAGGCCTTGTGAGCCTCCCATAGGGAGGACCCCGCAACCTCTCCTGTATCATTGCTTTCAAAATATTGTTCTAATTCCTTTTTTACAACATCTGAAATCTCCTCATCTTGAATAAGCTGTTCATTTAGGCGCCAAGCATGTAACTGTCTAAAAGTACCCGGAACCACCATTTTCATTTTTACCGGGGAGTGGTCTGATAGTGTTGATATTTGTATGTCAGCGTGTTTCACCCACTCAATCAATCTATGTTCGACAAAGATATAATCTATCCTTGAGTATGTCCCGTGTACAGGAGAGAAAAACGAAAAATCTTGTTTTTTAGGATTAAAAATCCTCCATATGTCTACTAGTTGACACACATGCAGTTTATGTTTTACCCTTTTCAATTGTACGTTACTTGTCTCCTGCACATGGCATGTACTATCCAGGCTTGGGTCCACACAGAAGTTCATGTCACCCATCAGGATCACGTACCCACTCTTGAAATCCATCAGCTTTCTCAAAATATCCATTAGAAATATAATCGGGTTCTTGTTTGGGGCGTATACCTTTGCCAATGTACACTCCATTCTACCTAGCTTACCTTTCAGGAAGAGGAATCTTCCCTCTGGGTCTGTCAACCTATCTTCTAGTTCAAATCTGACCTCTTTCGAAAACCCTATCGCTACTCCCCTAGCTCTCTTTGTGATGGTGTCTCCATAATACCATGTTGGAAAATGGACCAAGTGCAATTTCACGTTGGACTCATGGGACAGATGAGTCTCTTGTAGAAAGACCACCCCTGCCCCATGTCTTCTAAGTTCTTCTAAGATCTTATATCTCTTAGTAGAGGTATTTAGACCCCTTACGTTGTAGGTCATGAAGGTTAGTGTTGTCTCTTCTTCCATTTTAGTTTTAGTTAGGAGCCCCCTACTTGGGTAAAGTAAAGTCATACTTCTAAGCGAAATACCAGAGGATCTCCCCCTTGCCACCCTCCCTCCCAAAACACCCCTCCCCCTCTCTCCCCTATCCCACCCCCCACCTCTTTTCTCCCCTCTTCCCCTTCCCAGGGCCCACACCGGCCTTGATTTCACCTTCAGATCTCTTCTGGTGACCATCAAATCCTAGGGTGAAGCTCTGATCACGGCCCCTGTTGTCCATGTCCCACCTCCCCTCCTCCCCTCTGAATGGGAACGGGGACAGGACCGAGCCCACAGGGGAAAAGACACCTAGCACCCTGGTGACCCTTATCCTTCCTGGACTCCCAAGCTGTCTTTGGAGTCCCCCCTCCCCTGTCCCAAAAGTGACCCCTCCCCCCCCACCCAGCCTATGTAAACTTATACACACTTTCAAGCTCTCTGCCATTGACCGCCCTCCCCCGCCACTTCTGCCCATTCCTGTACACCCGGATGTTTGGTATTGGAATCTCAAGTCTTTTACAAAAGTCATTGAGCTCTTCAATTAATTTTAGTCGTACTGTCCTTGCCTCTTTCTGGACTACTAGAGAGGCTGGAAACCCCCAGTTATACCTAATGATAGCAACCATCAGCTGTTCTAGTAGGGGTTTAAGCTGTCACCTCTGCGCTAGAGTTCCTGCTGACAGGTCAGTGAACACCTGAAGATTTATTCCATTGTGCTGTAGTGGGGGCACTCTTCTCAGGTTGCTCCAAATTTTAGCTTTATCTTCATATTTATGGAATTTTATTATGACATCTCGGGGTGTCTCTTCTTTCAACCCCGGGGGTTTCCTTACTCTATGCACTCGGTCTATCTTTAATTCGTGTTCTTCACTTCTACCCACTATTGGATTAAATATTTTTCTCATTTTTATGACCAAGTCTTCCCCCTGCTGTTCTGGTAAAGCTCGTATCCTGAGGTTTTGATGTCTATTGTGATTCTCTTGGTCCTCTAGCCTATAGAGGAGTTCTCTTGGGCCAGTTGTAATTTCTTTGCTTGTACCTTTAACTCCCCAATCTCCTGGGCTTGCTGTCCTGTTTTTTCCTCGGCCTCTTCCACTCTCTTCAACAAATGGCCCATATCCCCTCTTACGTTAGTGATCTCGCTTTTGATAGAGCTCTCCAGTCTAGAGAACATTTCCATTATTTCTAATTTATTTGGCATTTGGGCCATACTGCCACCATCTTGAGAAGTGGTTGGGTTAAGTGCCATTCCAGTTCCAATACCTTCCCTGGATTTGTCCTCCTGGGCTCCCTTAGATTTAGTCCCCTCTTTATTTTTCCCTTTTATGGTCTCCTGTTTCTTCTCCTCTCCTGGACTTTGGGGGCTTTTCTCTTTTAAGTACTTCTGAATTGAGCTTGTATTTAAACTTTCTCTGGGAGTCTTAGGCTCGGTTGTTCTCTGTGTCCTCCCTCTCATTCTTCTTGCTTCAGTTCCCTTAGGTAAAATTTTCCCAGGGAAACTTTTCACAAGGGACTATCGTATCATTGCCGCAGGCACTATGTTATAAAGGAAACCTCCTTCAGACCAAAAGACAGTCCCTTATATAGCGAGTTATTTAGTCCTATCTCCAATACAGAATACACGTGGAACAGCGGGCCGTCTGCACCTGTCCCCGTGCACCTGTATATTTGGCTAATCAGACAAAAATAAGCAGGCTCGCTTACTTCCCTCCCGCTGAGATATAGTCCAATACCCCGGCATATACTAGTTAGAGTTTACCGATTACAGGTTTACAATATAAACTGTTGCCTCCTACTAATTTGTAGCCTTAATCAAAATAGAAAGTATGCCATACGTTTTTTAGGCTGCACCGCACCTGTGGGAACCGTGCAGTTCGGAGGTCTATTACCTGGGAGATGTTTTCTTTCTTCTTAACACATTTTTCCAGCCGTTGTTACCTGGACCTTGTTTAAATGCTGCTTCCCATTTCCAGCCTGCGCTCCTTTACCTTTTAGTTGTTGTATGGATGGCTTACTGGGCGATTTCAATCCTTATGTGTCATTAAGCTAGTGAGCAGGGAAGCAGGGGGACAACGACCAGGCTAGGGGACGGGGAGAGATGAGGGAAGGAGGGACAGGAGAGAGGATGCGGATTCAGCAGCAGAAGGTGGCGGTTCCGGAAATTTCACCTTGAGCTCCACCCGCCCGCCTGCCCGTCCAGTCCAGCAACCTCCGATCCTCCTTCCGCAGTTAGATACTGTGCCGCTGAGCTAACGGAGGCTGTTGCTGCCACGAACGCCTTCTCCAGCCTTCCTCCACCGGGGCTCCTCAAACTCTCACCTGCTTGGATCTCGGCTGGTCACAGGGCGCTCCTCCATGGGCTCACACAGATGCCGCGACAGGCCCCTCCCCCCGGATGTGCACGCGCCTCACGTCCGCATCACTTCATCTTCCCACTGTGTTCATTCATAACTGAAGCATTTACTTTATGGGGTCCCATGTCAGTTTGTCTGTATGGGGCCCTGTGTCAGGTTGTCTGTATGGGGCCCCTTGGTTTCTAACAGTAGCCCTGCCCAGCTGTATCTGCTATTTCTGCATTTTGTGTGTGTGCTCTGGATACTGCATCTATCCTCTATGTGTGATTTGTTCAATTGCTGTGACTGTGTGCTATGTCTGTGTGTGACTTAACCTGATGTGCTTTTTTTACATGTTTTCCGACTGTATTGCCCTGTACACACGGTCGGATTTTCCGACGGAAAATGTGTGATAGGACCTAGTTGTCGGAAATTCCGACCGTGTGTAGGTTCCATCACACATTTTCCATCGGATTTTCCGACACACAAAGTTTGAAAGCAGGATTTAAAATTTTCCGACAACAAAATCCGTTGTCGGAAGTTCCGATCGTGTGTACACAAATCCGACGGACAAAGTGCCACGCATGCTCAGAATAAATAAAGAGATGAAAGCTATTGGCCACTGTCCCGTTTATAGTCACGACGTACGTGTTTTACGTCACTGCGTTCAGAATGATCGGATTTTCCGACAACTTTGTGTGACCGTGTGTATGCAAGACAAGTTTGAGCCAACATCTGTCGGAAAATAACCTAGGATTTTGTTGTCGGAATGTCCGAATAAAGTCCGACCATGTGTACGGGGCATAAGTGTCCTTAAACACGTGCTTCCTGTGTGTGCCTTCAGTGTGTGTTGGTGTGTGTACCTGTTTAGTTATGCGTGTATGTCCTGAATGCGTATTTTTGTGCTCAGGTTGCCTTTTTTCTGCTGTGTTTGCATTTCTGAATTCTCTAACTGCATACGTGTCTGTTATTACTGTGTGTGCAGTCTTGCTGTGTTTGGATGTCTGCTCTCACTGCATGTGCCTGTTCTCACTACCCATATGTCTGCTTCTATTGCCTGTGTGTCTGCTCTTACTGTGTGTGTGTCTGCTCATCCCGATTGTATCTGCTCACACTGCATGCTTGTCCACTTTCAGTACATGTCTGTCTGTTCTCACTGCATGTGTGTCTGCTGAATGTGTTTAGGCTTTAAATGGATGTGCAATTGATATTACTGTGAATGTCTCTCCTGACTGCATGTGTGTAATCTGGATGTGTGTCTGCTCTGATTGTGTCTATTTCTGGTCTGGCTGTGTACAATATGTCTGCTCTGGGTTAAGTTCTCACTGCAAGTTTATGTGCTGTGACATCATGCACGAGAACCACTGTGGATAGTAAGGAAAAGTTGCAGGTCCACAGGATGGCCATGATGATGTCATGTGATGAAAATGGGTGTGATTACGCATTTAGGGGCATAGTCCTTTGTCAACAGTGGTTCTAATCCATGTGATATATACAGACAGTCTGCTGCTTCTGTTGTCTTTTTTTTGGTTGTTTCCCTGGTTTACTTCTTGGTTCCAAGCACCTCACATCCTATCCACCCAGAGGGGCTTGCGCGCCATTGACCACCTGGAAAGTTGCCACCTGCTGGAGACTTATTGATACCCTTTTTAATATCTTGTAAATGTAAGTGCATATTTATTGTTTTTAATTTCAAATATATGTTTTAATAAATGCTACACTTAGGTAGAGGCACTTTTCTCCCCTTTTTGTTTTTGCACATCTGGAAAGGCAACATCAATGCTGAAAGATAAAGCAGCATATGCCCCCATCCAGATGATGGCTTTTTCAGGGAAGGCCTTGCATATTTTAGCAGGTTAATGCTAAACCGCATACTGCATCTATGACAACAGTGCAGCTTTGTAATAGAAGAGTCCGGGTGCTTAACTGGCCTGCCTGCAGTCCAGACATTTGACTAATTGAAAATACTTTACTCATCTTGAAATTAAAAATATGACAAAGAAGAACCAGGACTGTTGAGCAGTTAGAATTTTATATCAGGCAAGAGTGGGACAACAGTCCACTCCCAATACTTCAGCAACTGGTCTCCTCAGTTCCCAGACAGTTTACAGAGTGTTGTGAAAAGAAGAGAGGATGCTACACCGTGCTAAACATGGCCCTGTCCTTACTCTTTTGAGACGTGTTGCTGGCATCAATTTCAAAATTACCTTATTTTTTTCTTAAAATGGTACATTTTCTCATTTTAAACATTTAATAATTTTTCTATTTTACTTTGTGAATAAAATATGGGTTTATGGGATTTGCAAATCGCTGCATTCTGTTTTTATATAGATTTTACACAGTGTACCAACTTTTTTGGAATTGGGGTTCTACATTACTTATATTGTTGTGTGTCTTTTTTCTAGATCAGTACTCATGGCTCGGTTCATCTATAAAGTAGGTTTTGTTTGCTCATTGCTGCTTTGTGGTTTTTGGTTCCTCTTTCTGGATCTACATTGGGATACCACTAATGTTGACACCAAATTACAGAGTGGTTATCAGGTTTTCAAACCCAGGCAATATACGGTCCACACAGCAAGGATTACAACTGAGAGGACTACAGATTTACCCCATACAAATATTACAGAGAAATTGACAACTGTGAAGAATACTCCTTGGGTACCACCTGCCATTGACATTGTTAAAAATAGATTTGAGAGGTTTATGGAAAGCAGATATAGGTCCAAGTTGTGGCCTAAAGAGATGACATCCAAGGACCTTACATTTAGATTGCAAAGTGTGAAGAAGAATTACCAAAATATGAACAAGTACAAAGTTAAATTCAAAGGACAGATCGATCAGAAAAACAGCGCAGCAGAAATCCTATGTCATCTTAAGAACAGAGTAAACATGTCACCACTTATGGCCTCTGATTTCCCTCCTTCTGCCACTCCCTGGAGCCAATACTTGCCCAAGAAAAGTCTTCAAGAAGAAGTTGGAAAGCTTGGGCGTTGTGCTGTCGTAATATCAGCAGGATCTATTAAATACTCAAGACTCGGGCAGGAGATTGGTGAGCTATGCCAAGGCGCAGTATTTTTCAGCTTTCTGAAATAAGAAAGTATTCTGGCTTTTCAAAACAGAAAAGCAGGCATGCCATAAATACTTTGATCTTTAAATATTTTTGAGCATATATGAACAATCAGAACACTCAAAAAAGCAAAAAAATGATACTATCAAATAAACCTAAATTTAATAGTACTAGTGTGTTCAAATAATATAGCTGTATTGCCATAGCATGTTTCCAAATTTAGAAAATGAAAACAAACATTGATTAGGTTGCTGAGTAGAACATTGTTACCTCTTACTGTTTAAGAATAACCAACACAAACATTTAGGTCCGAAACACTTTTTACTTGTATTAAAGTGGGTCTCCGGCCTGTCCAGCATAATTTTTTTATTTAGCCCAGTGTAAAGTTTTTTGCTTAGCAGATCCAGTGGTGTCCTGCAGAATCCTCTTCTGCCCCCGCACAGTCCAGCGCTGCCATTTTCTTAAGTGACGTCATGGAGAGGCCCGCTGGCTTTTTCGGGTTAAGCTGCCAGGCCTCACGATGATGTGGTGCTAGGCCCGCCCCCCTTCTTCTTTCTTAATGAAGGACTATGCCTCCCTGGATAAGTGACATGCATATCTTAGGAGGCACAGCAGGCATAATGCAAGTCAATTGCCTAGGCAAATGATATACATTGGGGGGCGTGTCCAAAGTCCCCCCCCCTCAAAAAAGTAAACAAGAAAAAAGTGTGCTCTGTCTGTATGAAGAGGAGAGGGAGGAGGGATGTAGAGGAGGCAACTTATGTTTGAGGCTGAAGATCCACTTTAACATGTTTTTGTTCCATTCATTTATATGACATCCCAATACACTAATGCCACACAGCTTTGACACACATATGTTGTGGTCTGCACTACGGGAAAAAAATGCTGCCTGTCCTTTATTTAGTCAATTCTAATGGGTTGTCAGCCCTTTCAGAATCAATAGCCTGCCTTAGCTCTATACACATTAATGCATAACACAAAGGCAGTGTGAATAGGCCCTTACGGGAAAGATTATAACAAAACATTAAGAGCATTTGATAGCTAAATATTACATTTTGTAATACAGTTGTATACAGATACAGTAATAAACTGCAGTTGTTAATAAATGAAGCATAAAAATGTTTGGACCATAACATGAAGGACAAAGATTACCTAGCTTTGAAAAATATAGTAATCTTAGAGATGTTTAAATAGTTAAAGAATAACTCCACCTTTGTTGAAAAAAAAATGCAAATAAAACAATAATATAGCATATACAATTTCTGCATAAAGGCATATTGTAGTTTAATGTTAAGAAAAATTACCATTTTTTTCCAGGGTCCATGCACACTGGGCTTAAAAAAACACTAGTTCTTTTGGCAGGAAAAAAAAAAAGACCCATATAGAGCGTTTTTGTACAGGCGTTTAGAATCATTTAGCGTCACTCCCATTCTGATTCACTCTGTGTACAAAAAACATTTTTTTTCTTCAGAGCAGAGACAGGTAGGAATCTGCCACAAAGCTTGTTAAAAACCATGCAATGTACAGAGGGGGATTGTTTTTTTCTTAACAAAAGTGGAGTTACTCTTTAAAGATTTTGGGTATATGGCATCTGACCTAAAAAAGATTATATATGCGTCTAGGGCATAGAAACCCTGTACTCTACTCTTAGGGCATTCTAAGCCATTGTGGCCATTCTGCTGCTATACTGGGCAAGACCTGCTCTGTACCATAGGAGTGGCTGCAGCAGAACTGGTGTAATGATGTCTGCTAACAGTGTTTGCGGGCACCAATAATAATCCTGTTAATTATTAATAATTATCCTTGTTCTTTCATGTACTAATCAAAGGGGTATCAATTGATCTGTAATTGACATCAGTGAAAGTAAAAAAAATACTTGCCCACATGCTCAGATAAAGGTCTAGTATGGAATTTGAGGGGGAAATCATGCATTTTCTTTTTTTTTTCTTTTTTTAGTAGATTTTTTTTGTGTTTTTTTTTTTTTTAGTAGAATTTGGGGAAGGGGGGTGCATTGCTTTTATATATACTATTCACACTGCGTTTTTACATTCATCTGTCAGCTGGGAATTCTCAGCTGGCAGCTGAATTTGATAGGTAGGGATGAATCAATGATTATTAAGATGTTAGCTCATGACGGCTCCCTACCATCCAGGAGCCCTGAACTTTGCTGTCACATTGGGCAGTGATAGTAGTACCACTGATAAATGTTTTACTTTACACTGCAGCTGATGGTTCTCTTGGCCAAACACCTGTTCGTTCAGCTGTTCACAGAAGAAACTGTTGAAAGGACAACAGCATGGTTGCATATAAACTGACTGGTGGCACTGTAGTATTATAGTGTAATGTAACTCTATTGTAATGTCCATTGTATATGAAAGGAAGGGCTTCTCTCAGTTAGTTCCTGTTTCCTGTCTTCATGATGTAAAGAAGACATGTTCTTTTATTTCTCCATGAAAGTAAAGTGTATTGCTGTATACAAAGCCTCCAGCACATTATATCAATACTCTGCTAACAGTTTATGCGCCCAGGGCACCCAGGCACCCACCCAGGCACTGGAGAGGATTCTGCAAGTCTGTGAGTACTGTATACAAGCTACTGAAAGTTGACAAGCAGTTCAGATGTGAAGATTGCAATTGCAAAGCTGAACAATGCCAATTACCAGCTGTGGAAATTTAAGCTACAAATGCTTCTCAGCAACGATGACTTGTGGGAAGTGTTGAATACAGACAGACCCACAAATGGAGAGACGGAGGAATGGGATAGAAAAGACAGGCAGCAAAAGCAATTATAAGCTTATTAGTAGAAGATGACCAGCGATTCCACGTAAGAACAGAGAACAGAGGACAGAGAACAGAGAAAACGGCCAAAGGTATGTGGACTTCATTACAAAAACTGCATTTAAGTCTAAACAGCAAGCTATTTCTACTAAGAAAGCTTTATAAGATGAGACTAGAAGAAGGCATGAAATATGTGATCACGTGAAAGCTATGCTAGAGATCATAGAGCAGCTGTGCGCCATCGGAGAAGACATCAAAGATAACCATATTGTTGCCCTGCTCCTCAGCAACCTTCCAGAGACATATACTGCTCTTATTAATGCTTTAGAAACCAGACCCAAGCAGGAACTAATACTGGAATATGCCAAAGGCAAAAATAATTGATTAATATGACAGAAGAAAAGAAAATACACACCATGATGACAAAGCACAACAAAGAAATCAGAGCCTGTTTTTGCTGTAAAAGGACTGGTCACCTAAAAATGGACTATTCTATCTAAAAAGCCAAGCAGTGAAAGCTACAGCTATCCACAAAAGAAAGAGTCAAAGCAGCCACAAAGGAAACTGCAGACACATCATGGAATGGCACCTTTAAATTGACACAGATCTGCAAGCCATGCGGCTGGAACATGGACTCCAGTGCGATAAGCCACATGACTAGCGAAAAGACCTTCTTTACAAACATTAATTACAATGCAAAAGACAAAGTTTTCCTAGCAAACGGGAAAAGCATCACTGCACAATGTAAAGGTCAGGGCTTCCTGAACTGCATTACACCACAAGGAGGTCACCAGTAGGGATGAGCTTCGAGTTCGAGTCAAACTCATGTTCGACTTGAACATTGGCTGTTCCAAGTTCGCCGAACAGCAAACAATTTGGGGTGTTCGCGGCAAATTCGAATGCTGCAGAACACCCTTTAAAATCTATGGGAGAAATCAAAAGTGCTAATTTTAAAGGCTTATATGCAAGTTATTGCAAACAATAAAAGTGTAATATCCCTTTAAATTTCGTACCTGGGGGGTGTCTATAGTATGCCTGTAAAGGGGCGCATGTTTCCCGTGTTTAGAACAGTCTGACAGCAAAATGACATTTTGAAGGAAAAATTCCATATAAAACTACCCTTGGCTATTGCATTGCCGACAATACACATAGAAGTTCATTGATAAAAACGGTATGGGAATTCAACACAGGGAAACCCCGAACCAAAATTAAAAAAAAAAAAATGACGTGGGAGTCCCCCTAAATTCCATACCAGGCCCTTCAGGTCTGGTATGGATATTAAGGGGAACCCCGGCTAAAAAATTTTTAAAAATGACGTGGGGTTCCCCCTAAATTCCATACCAGACCCTTCAGGTCTGGTATGGATTTTAAGGGGAACCCCGCGCCAAAAAAAACAAACGGCATGGGGTCCCCCCAAAAATCCATACCAGACCCTTATCCGAGCACGCAACCTGGCAGGCCGCAGGAAAAGAGGGGGGGACGAGAGTGCGGCCCCCCCTCCTGAACCGTACCAGGCCACATGCCCTCAACATTGGGAGGGTGCTTTGGGGTAGCCCCCCAAAAAACCTTGTCCCCATGTTGATGAGGACAAGGGCCTCATCCCCACAACCCTGGCCGGTGGTTGTGGGGGTCTGCGGGCGGGGGGCTTATCGGAATCTGGAAGCCCCCTTTAACAAGGGAACCCCCAGATCCCGCCCCCCCATGTGAAATGGTAAGGGGGTACTTACCCCTACCATTTCACTAAAAAACTGTCAAAAATGTTAAAAATTACAAGAGACAGTTTTTGACAATTGTGGTTGTGGGGGTCTGTGGGCGGGGGGCTTATCGGAATCTGGAAGCCCCCTTTAACAAAGGGGACACCCAGATCCCACCCCCCATGTGAATTGGTAAGGCCTACCATTTCACAAAAAGAAAGTGTCAAAATGTTAAAAAAACCACAGGAGACTGCTTGGGACAAGTCCTTTATTAAAAATAAAAAAATAAAAAATTAAAAAGATTCCAGTGATGTAATCCAATAAATCCATGCTCCTACTCTAGTGATGGAAATCCAATTCTCGATCTCCAGCAATGGATGATCTCCAGTGACTCCAGCTAGGAACACGCACAGGATCCTAGCTTGACAACTCTTATGTAGCTGATGGCGTGGCCACCCATCATGTGTCCCCGCCCCCCCCTGACAAGGGGAAACGCCGGGGTTTCCCAGTGACGTGTACGGGTGACCCTGCCCCCATCTGATGCAACGCAGGATTCCCATTGCATCAGAGGGCAGGTGACCCGTACACGTCACTGGGAAACCCCGGCGTTTCCCCTTGTCAGAGGGGGGCAGGGTCACATGACAGGTGACCCTGCCCTCAGCTACATAAGAGCTGTCAAGCTAGCACAGCATCCTTGGCTGGGAGGAAGGATCCTGTGCGTTTTCCTCGCTGGAGATCATCCATCGCTGGAGATCGAGAATTGGATTACATCGCTGGAGTAGGAGCATGGATTTATTAGATTACATCGCGGGAATCTCTTTTATTTTTAATAAAGGACTTGTTCCAAGCTGTCTCCTGTGGTTTTTTAACATTTTGACACTTTCTTTTTGTGAAATGGTAGGGGTACAATGTACCCCTTACCAATTCACATAGGGGGGGCCAGGATCTGGGTGTCCCCTTTGTTAAAGGGGGTTTCCAGATTCCGATAAGCCCCCCACCCGCAGACCCCCACAACCACCGGGCAAGGGTTGTGGGGATGAGGCCCTTGTCCCCATCAACATGGGCCTGGTATGGTTCAGGAGGGGGGGTTCTCTCTCGTCCCCCCCTCTTTTCCTGCGGCCTGCCAGGTTGCATGCTCGAATAAGGGTCTGGTGTGGATTTTTCAGGGAACCTCACGCCATTTTTTTTTAAATTTTGGCATGGAGTTCCCCTTAAAATCCATACCAGACCTGAAGGGTCTGGTATGGATTTTTGTGGGGACCCCCACGCCATTTTTTTAAATTTTGGCATGGAGTTCCCCTAATATCCATACCAGACCTGAAGGACCTGGTAATGGAATTTTGGGGGACCCCCACGCATTTTTATTTATTTTTCAATGACTTTCAATGACTTTTATGTGTATTGTCGGGACCGACAATTCATTAATAGCCGGCACTAGTGCTAGCACTTTTAAAATGACTTTTTTTTTTCTTTAGAAATGTCATTTTGCTCTTGGACTGTTATAAACACGTGAAACGTGCTACTTTACAGGCATACTATAGACACCCCCCAGGTACGAAATTTAAAGGAATATTACACTTTTATTGTTTCACTTTAAGCATTATTAAAATCACTGCTCTCGAAAAAACTGCCGTTTTTAAAACTTTTTTTTGCATTGATACATGTCCCCTGGGGCAGGATCCAGGTCCCCAAACACTTTTTTTGACAATAACTTGCATATTAACCTTTAAAATTAGCACTTTAGATTTCTCCCATAGAATTTTAAAGGATGTTCCGCGGCTTTTTGAATTTGCCATGAACACCCCAAATTGAGAGTTTTTTGTCTAGCAACAAATTCCAACGCAAAACAGGAATAATACACACCGACAATGGAGGAGAATACATAAGCAAAGAAATGGCCTCATTCCTGAAGATACAAGGAATAGTACACCAGACAACTACACCATACACTCCTGAACAAAACAGTGTAGCAGAAAGGAAAAATTGTACTCTTATAGAAATGGCCAGATGCATGTTGACGGATGCCAACCTACAAACCTACATACAGAACAGACTACCCTCAAAAGCCATTAACAGTACTGCATTTGAATTGTGGCATGGTTTAAAGCCTAGCTTAGGGCACATTAGAGTGTTTGGATGTAAAGCATATGCCTATATTCCAAGTGAGAAGAGATCCAAGCTGGAGAACAGAGCCATAGAGGGCATTCTAGTAGGCTACAGCGAGCAAACTAAGGGTTACAGAATCCTACACTCAAAGACTGACAAAGTGACAATAAGCTGTAGTGTTTATTTTGATGAGAGCCCATCACCAGAAACACCAAACCCTGAAAGCTGTGAAGTTAAAATGCCAAGCAAACCAGAAGAATAGGTCGACCAAAGCGAACCTGTGCAAGAGTCAGAACAAGAGGTGGAACTCACAATGCCTAAATCAAGTTCCCCACCAGATCCTGCTGAACTGCCTGAAGTCAGAAGATCCAATCGGACTACAAAGGGGATACCACACCGCAAGCTGTCATACTCTGTCAAAACACACAGAATACTTGAACTAATGTCCTGGGAAGACATAGAGAAACTACCAAAATGTGAAGACAATAAATGGAGAAAGGCAGCAGAAGAAGAATTAAAGTCAAGTCTCTTCAAGAAAATAAAACCTGGAGACTCACAGAGCTCCCTTCTAATGGCAAAACTATAGGAAGTAAGTGGACTTTCAAAGTAAAGTCGGACACAGTGTACGCGGCATGAGACGTTAAAACTGCTTTCCTATATGGAGACATTAAGGAGGATCTCTACATGGAACAACCACCAGGGTTTGAACAAGGAGACAACCTTGTATGTAAACTTCAGAAAAGCATCAGAAGAAGATCTTAAACAGTCTGCAAGGATGTGGAAAGAGAAAGTGAATGAAGTGCTTACTATAGAGGGATTCTCAAGAAGTAAAGCAGACCCCTGTCTCTACTCCAAGAATCAAGGAGATAGATGGATATACATCCTTATCTATGTCAATGACATTATAACTTGGTTTTAACAAGAAGGAGATTACAATCAGATATTTCACAAGCAGAAGGAAAATTTTGAAATCAAAGAGCTTAAAGTACATTAGCTACTATCTGGGAATCCAAATACAGAGAGAAGAAGAAGGAAGTTTTCTTCTCAACCAATCTCAGAAAATCTCAGAAATCTTGGAACAATTCCGAATGTAAGATGCGAAGTGAAAACTCCTATGGAACCAGGCTATCTAAAGAGCAGTGAAGCATAAAACTTGCTACCAAACAATGACATGTATTGCGCAGCAATTGGTAAGCTGCTATATGTTGCCACTGTGACAAGACCAGATATAGCCGCAGCAGTGGGCATACTATGCAGAAAAGTCTTGGCTCCCTGTCAGCGTGACAGGAACACAATGAAGAGAGGGATACAATACCTCAAAGGAACAATTCAGATGAAGTTACGGTTACCAGCAACATCAGATCCAAAACTGGTCAGATTTGTGGATGCTGATTGGGCCGGGGACTGCACAGACCGCAAATTCACAAGTGGACTCATCTTCCAGTATGGGGAAGGAACCATAAGTTGGTCTAGTCGAAAACAAGCAACTGTCGTTCTATCTTCAACTGAAGCAGAGTATATTGCAGTAGCATACGTTTGTCAAGAAGTGATTTGGATTCATCAACTTTTTGTGGACATTGGCGTAGATATGTCAAAACCAATTCCCGTTTTTCAAGACAACCAGGGATGTATAAAGCTTACGCAATCAGAAAGGGTCAATCCTAGGACCAAACTGTTAGGGGATGAGCTCTCAGCAGTTCCTTCTCTGTGCTCAGGTTGCTCAGCTGTCGGGTTAATTGCAGTACTCATCGTTCCACAGTGGCTCACCTGTTGATCATCTCCTGCTCGTCAGTCAAGCCCACAGCAAGTCCCTTCTGGCTATTTAAACTGCCTGGTTCATTTCATCAATTGCCTTCGCCTTGGTCAACATATCTAGAGACTCTCTGCTGTGTTCCAGTTAAAGACTTGCCTGGCCGACGTCCCTTCTGGTTCCTGATCCTGTCTGCTGCCTCTGACTACCTTGATCTCTGGCTTTCTGATTTCCTGGCTTGTTCTGACTACACGATTTGGCTACCAAACCCTGGCTATGTTTTGACTATGTTTACCAGTTGTACAATTTTTACCATTTTATTAAATGGTGTGATTTTTACTGCATTTTCTCCCTCTGTCTGTGTGTTATCAGGGTCTACTGCATTAATTATTATTTGAAGGTCTTCTTGTGACATTCTAGCACCTTCAGTGAGATAGCTGAATAAGGGAAAATCCACTTTGATTTAGGTAGAGCAAAGTTCCCTCATCTAGTCTTTGCTGTTTGGAACTTTACTAGTACAATAATATTCTAATACCACTAATGAAAGTACTTGTGTCACCAGTGAGAGAGGTCTTCATATGTACCCATAGGGAATCCAGTATAGGGTGCATGATATAGTATTTCTGTGCCTTTCACCCCCTAGTAATTTATTTGTAATATGTGTTCTTCCTAATAAAGATGCACTATGATCCAGAACAGCAGTGAAGATGAATATGGTACCTTATCTCTCTCCGCCAAGAACAGAGAATTAATTTTTTTCTGGTTGCTATTTAAATGTCTAATATAGAGTTGTTACATAGATGTACTAATCTTGTTTTTTGTGGTGTGTGTAGATTCCCATGATGCTGTTCTAAGATTCAATAAAGCTCCCACGAATGGATTTGAGATTGATGTTGGATCAAAAACTACAATTCGTCTGATAAATTCCCAGGTAGATAGAAGAGCAAATCTTTACTAACATTTGAACATTTTTATCTGTCAATGCAGGTACCTTCCTATCAATAGAGATGGATTATGTGATACATACTATATATATATATATATATATATATATATATATATATATACACACTACTGTGAAAACGTTTTAGGCAGTAGCGAAAAATGCTGAACATTAAGAATTCTTTCAGAAAAATAAATGTTAATAGTTTATTTTTTTTATCAATGAACAAAATGGAAAGTAAATGAACAGAAGAGAAATCCACCCTTGACCACCCTTTGCCTTCAAAGCAGCATCAATTCTTCTAGGTACACTTGCACACAGTGTTTGAAGGAACTCCACAGGTAGGTTGTATCAAACACCTCAGAGAACAAACCACAGATCTTCTGTGGATGTAGGCTGCCTCAAACCCTCCTGTCTCTTCACGTAATCCTAGATAGACTGTGACAAAGATGTTGAGATCAGGGTTCTGTGGGGGCCAAACCATCACTTCCAGGACTGTTTGTTCTTCTTTACGCTGAAGATACAGTGGCTTGCGAAAGTATTCGGCCCCCTTGAACTTTTCATCCTTTTGCCACATTTCAGGCTTCAAACATAAAGATATAAAATTTTAATTTTTTGTGAAGAATCACCAACAAGTGGGACACAATTGTGAAGTGGAACGAAATCTATTGGATTTTTGAAACTTTTTTAACTAATAAAAAAATGAAAAGTGGGGCGTGCAAAATTATTTGGCCCCCTTGCGTTAATACTTTGTAGAGCCACCTTTTGCTGCGATTACAGCTGCAAGTCGCTTGGGGTATGTCTCTATCAGTTTTGCACATCGAGAGACTGAAATTCTTGCCCATTCTTCCTTGCAAAACAGCTCGAGCTCAGTGAGGTTGGATGGAGAGCGTTTGTGAACAGCAGTTTTCAGCTCTTTCCACAGATTCTCGATTGGATTCAGGTCTGGACTTTGACTTGGCCATTCTAACACCTGAATACGTTTATTTGTGAACCATTCCTTTGTAGATTTTGCTGTATGTTTGGGATCATTGTCTTGTTGGAAGATAAATCTCCGTCCCAGTTTCAGGTCTTTTGCAGACTCCAACAGGTTTTCATCCAGAATGGTCCTGTATTTGGCTGCATCCATCTTCCCCTCAATTTTATCCATCTTCCCTGTCCCTGCTGAAGAAAAGCAGGCCCAAACCATGATGCTGCCACCACCATGTTTCACGGTGGGGATGGTGTATTGAGTGTGATGAGCTGTGTTGCTTTTATGCCAAACATCGTTTTGCATTGTGGCCAAAAAGTTCGATTTTGGTTTCATCGGATCAGAGCACCTTCTTCCACATGTTTGGTGTGTCTACCAGGTGGCTTGTGGCAAACTTTAGACAAGACTTTTTATGGATATCTTTGAGAAATGGCTTTCTTCTTGCCACTCTTCCATAAAGGCCAGATTTGTGCAGTGTACAACTGATTGTTGTCCTATGGACAGACTCTCCCACCTCAGCTGTAGTTCTCTGCAGTTCATCCAGAGTGATCATGGGCCTCTTGGCTGCATCTCTGATCAGTCTTCTCCTTGTCTGAGCTGAAAGTTTAGAGGGACAGCCAGGTCTTGGCAGATTTGCAGTGGTCTGATACTCCTTCCATTTCAAAATGATCGCTTGCACAGTGCTCCTTGGGATGTTTAAAGCTTGGGAAATCTTTTTGTATCCAAATCCGGCTTTAAACTTCTCCACAACAGTATTACGGACCTGCCTGGTGTGTTCCTTGGTCTTCATGATGCTCTCTGCGCTTTCAACAGAACCCTAAGACTATCACAGAGCAGCTGCATTTATACAGAGACTTGATTACACACAGGTGGATTCTATTTATCACCATCAGTCATTTAGGACAACATTGGATCGTTCAGAGATCCTCGCTGAACTTCTGGAGTGAGTTTGCTGCACTGAAAGTAAAGGGTGCCGAATAATTTTGCACGCACCATTTTTTAGTTTTTTAATTACTAAAAAAGTTTAAAATATCCAATAGATTTCGTTCCACTTCACAATTGTGTCCCACTTGTTGGTGATTCTTCACAAAAAATTTAAATTTTATATCTTTATGTTTGAAGCCTGAAATGTGGCAAAAGGTTGAAAAGTTCAAGCGGGCTGAATACTTTCGCAAGCCACTGTAATTCTTAATGACGTTGGCTGTATGTTTGGGGTTGTTGTCCTGTTTCAGAATAAATTTAGGGTCAATCATGCCTCCTTGATGGTATGGCATGATGGATAAGTATCTGCCTGTATTTCTTAGCATTGAGGACACCATTGATTCTGACCTAATCTCTAACTCCAATTGCAGAAATGCAGCCCCAAACTTGCAAAGAACCTCCACCATGCTTCACTGTTGCCTGCAGACACTCATTATTGTACCACTCTCCAGCCATTTGGTGAACAAACCGTCTCCTGCTACAGCAAAATATTTCACATTTTGACTCATCAGTCCAGAGCATAGCATACTCCCAGTATTATTTTCTCCTTTGTTTCCTCCCTTTGTAGCTCTACCCATAGGGATTCCACCTCCTCCCTTCCTCCATAAGTGATGTTGTCTCTCACATTCACTTGTACATCATTTTTGATATACAGGCATACCCCTCCCCTTTTTTACCCTCTCTATCCCTGCGATATAGGGAATACCCCTGAATAGTTGCCAGCCAATCATGAGAGCTGTTGAACGAGGTCTATGAAATTCCTACAAAATCTAAATCCTCCTTGTACAATAGCAGCTCTAGTTCTCCCATCTTGTCCACCAGATTGCTGGTATTAGTGAAGATGTCACGTAGATGTGACATTAATTATTTTTGGATAATTCGTAACTTTGGATACATTTGTATACGTTACGTTCAACAGCCAAATTTGAAAGGAAATTCCAATACCTATAATTTAATAGTTAGTTATTATTAGTTAGTTAGTTATGACTTATAATTTTCACATTTTCGTTCTTATTTTCGAATTTCCAAATTTTTAATTCTTGATTTTCACATTTTTCCGAATTATCAAAATAACGAATACTGCATCTAAATGGATGGAATATAATGAATTCAAATTTTTCTGAAGTTACAAATGACCCGAAAAACGGAAAAACAAACAAACAAATTTTTTCGGCAGTGCACGTCTAGAATAGAAGAAGCTAATATAGAGACAAATGTAGTTATTACACTAGCTGCCTTTTAAAATAACATTAACTATGTTTTATTGAAAACATAATTGAGTGAACAGTTATTCTTAAATTTCAGTTTGCTTATAACACTAAAGTGTTACTAAAATCACAACAGTAAAATCAGTCTGTATATGCAGTAAAGCATGCTTGGTACACTCACTGTGGAACCTAAGGGGTTAATCATCCGTGTAACGTGGACTGTTACAGGTACTATATTCAAAAATGGCCATGAGATAGCATGTGTCGGAACTGAGTCATTTTCAGAACACAGAAAGTTCTCCCAGGAAGTTCTGGGATTTGTATGCTGTTGAAGGAAATCTCCAAGTACTTTTGGTGAAGCTGGACTACATTACCCAATTACTTTGATAAAAGGAGGGGCTGTCACGAACGCGGGTGTCAGATCCCTGCCCTCCTTTATAAAACTCGTGACGAGGCACCAGCCAACCTCACACCACGCTGTCACTTACGTAACAATACCACTCTCATCTGCGCCCGGCACAAAGATTTCCCAGCTTGCGGGACCACAATCTAGGTGCCAGCATCGTGAGAGTTAGTGTCAATTATGCAAATAACCCTTTAACTGCCACCACCCCCTCTTTAGGCCAAGCAGGGGGAGACTCGTAATTTTAGCAATACCAATTAGGATTTTAGAATAATCGTCTGTAACACACACTGCCACCAGAGATAGGTCTGTTCAGAGGCCTTACTCTAAAACAGTAGCGCTTTTCAAGAGGCAGGTTCATTTATAGCTTTCATTAAGAGCTTTAGAGACAAGGTTAACACTTCAAAATAAGGGTTTAATAATGAAAAGGTCAAATTGGTGCAAATAAAATATTTACAGAAAAATATGTTTCAAAGAGATAAAGACAATATACAGCCACAAAGAAATAAGGTAGAATTGAGGAGGAAGAATACTGGCAATTAATGTCCGAGGGTTGATCAGAGTTCGAGTGATGAGCTGGGTAATTGATTCTCAAACTTGGCACATGTTCCTGCTTGGATGGTAAAAGGAGAACTGTCCACTGTCTTGGCATCTCCTCTTTTCTGTGGGATCAAAGGGGTGTTGACAGCTACCAATGACCAATCGTCTGGTCATCTTGTTTAGGGGTTGGTTGATGGGAGGTCTCTACATTCATGTCCATGTCCCAGGTACACTTTGTGATACACATTCATATCTCTGCATCTCTACTGTTTACAGACTGCTAATATCCATATTATTGTTCAGCGTGACACTTGCTTCAATACAAATATAAACTTGGAAGGTTTCCAATGTCTAGTTTACCTAGGAAGAAGGGGTACCAGTGGTTTCCCATATGATCTGACATAGGGGTGTCTGGACGTGAAACGTTACAAGTTATCTGAGGAAACTAAATATGTCCATATTATGGCTGTGCTATAATTTATTTGGAAGTTATGAAACATGCTGAAGTTTCAGAACTATACTAAACTGTTTGAGCTTTATGTGGATTGAGGTATGGTATTTATGACCAGTATCTGTTGGTTCTATGAATTGAGAGGGTGTGTAAGAGAACTGTCAGGATGCGCCCGGCACGCACACGTGCGCATGCGCACATTCACGGGCATCGGCAGATTTCCTTGTGCAGGAACACACATCTGACCACAATTGGCACCTGACAGCCTATTTAAGGGTTGCTCTGATTTCTGACAGGTGCTGCTTGATCTTCAGCTGTGTCCTGAGATTCTGAAACCCTGTTTGTTTGACTTGACTTCCTGTTGCTGAAACCCTGGCCTTCCTGACCCTGTTTCTGGACTCTGGTTACTCTGATTACTGGTTCATGATCCTGGCTTCCTGTTTGACCTTGCTCCTGTTTATACCTTGGTACCTCGTTGCCCGCCCGTTACTGAACCCGGCTTACCTGATGACCTCGCTCCTGTCTCCTGTTTGGCTCCACGCTGTTTCCGAGTACCTGTGCTGGCCGTCCATCCTCTCAGCTTTGCTGGTTCCATCTCTTCACCAGAAACCCTGCCTGCACTATCCAGTCTGCAACACTTCCGGCAAGTTCTGCACGCAGCATTCACAGGCACTCGTGTTCCTCCTGATCCTTGCCACCATCTGTTCCATCTCCAGTGGGGCTTGGATTGGAGATACAAGAGAGGCTGACCTCGTCATTTCAGACTCCTATCAGGTACGTGACAGGGTGACAGTTTTACAATAGGCCTGGACATCCTGCCAGGCCAACATTAACTGTTTTCACAGGCCTAAGCCTGGTTTTGCTTCTCTATGTTGAGATAACAGCTCTTTTGAAGTGTTCTAAGTTATGCCTATGAATTTCTGGAAATAAGGGAGGAGGGAGGGGGTTCAGATTTGTACTGCAATGTGTAACTGTTAGCCAAGACTGTCATGGCTGCTGTAAGGTTCCCAAACAACATGGCCGCTAGCTACAGCTTTTCGTGTGCACAGTGGAGGAGACAGATGCCAGGCCAGAGCCTGCACAAGACACACAGAGTCATTGTACTGGAGGTTGCTGCCAGACTGCTGATCAACAGAAGTGGGTGAGAACGAACCATATCTTTTGCTGAACTGTCTGTTTGTTCACCCACACTATACATAATTCTGAGTCCAGGGAAGTATCCCCTCTTATGCAGACTTGTTCCTAATAGTGGTCTATACTGTGGGACACAAAAGACGTGGTGAATGTAGAGAGAGAGGAACTCAGTACACACTCCAACTATAAGCAAGATCATTACCATTTGGGATACAATAATTCAGAGACTCCAGTACTACTAATGAATAGGAGCTGGATTATCATCACTAGTGCTTGTCTCATTGCTAAAGAACTGTTGGTCCCACATTACCAGATGCTGCACTCGGTTTGGATTACAAAATAGCTGCTGTACTTAAAGTGGGAAACATTCTGCAAGTGCCTTACCTGCCCTACATATAAGCAGCTGCAACTGGGGATTTCCCACATAGGAACATTTACGCTTTTCTTCACATTAAATTCATACCTTTAATACCACTAGCTGCTTTGCTGACCAGGAGATTATCAAAGGGGAACTCCGAAGTTTATGCAACTTTTCAGTTTATATCTTCTCACTTGCTAATAGTTCCACAGAAGAGCAAGACATTAAGGACGTTAAAGTGCACCAACAGAAGAGCTTGAAATTATACTATATAGCATCCATATTGACTAGAATAGTGGCTTGGATTTATCACGGTAAATCAAAACAGTGGGTAACTATTGAGCAGAAAATAACATCTGTTCCCTTGATCTCTCTTTCATGGATTAAGCCTGAATTTCGCCCTTCTAGACAAACATTTTCACTTCTGACGTTATCTTTATTAAAAATTTGGGATTCCACCATTCAAAAATTCGGCATCTCTTCAACCTCTGGCCCATTTACTCCAATCATGGGTAACAAAGAATTTCCGCCGGGTTTATCCTTGACTAGGCTTTTATGATGGACAACTTTGGCCCCTTCACCAATTAAACAAGCGCTTACAACTAAGGGACTCCAATCGTTTAATATAATAGCAACTGCAGAGTGTAACTATCCAGGTCATTGGTTACACTATTTCCAACTTCAGCACTTTTATACAAAATTGCTGGAAAAGGGCTTAGCCCATATGGATTTAACTCCATTTGAATCTCTATGCAATGGACTTCCAGAGTGTTCTCACACTATTTCAAAAATATATGATATATTGTTGCCCCATGCATTCCCTAACCAGCCATATTATACCAGAGAGTGGGAGAGGGAAATGGGCCACCACAGAAGATTGAAAAAAGTAATTCCTTCTAACTTTTAAATCTAGTCTCTCGACATATATACAAGAAAAGAATAACAAATGATTAACCAGGTGGTATAGATGCCCTGCAAGGCTCCACAGAATATCCTTAAACTATCTTGAAAAGTGTTGGCGCTGTGCGGGGTATAAAGGCACAATGATTCACATATGGTGGACCTGCCCCTTGATTAAAACATTTTGTGAGAATGTCTTCCAAATTTGCTCTTTAATTATTGGCACGCCACATCAGAAATCTCCTGAGATGGCTTTATTGTCTATATACCCTGGCTCTAAGGGAGAGACTAAAAAGGGGTTGCTTCACCTTCTCCTTCCTGCAGCGCATTACTTATACCTTGATACTGGTATACTGACGCTACTCCTACAATTAAAGAATGGGTAGTTGAGCTGAACCATTTAAAGAGAATGGAGGAATTAACGGCAAGCATACATGAATGCCATTCTAAGCACATGGCTGTATGGTCTCCTTGGATGGACTTCTTGGGCTCTGGCACGTTGGGAACTTTCTTTTAAACAGTCTTTACTTTGTGATGCGGCTGTGGTCTGTTATGGCGGCTCCCCAGGCGGACTGTAAGAGAGATGGATGGACGGGTGTGAAAATGTCCTTTTTTTTTATCCTGTTCCTCCTTTTTTTTTAATGTTTGTTTGTATTTCTTTTGTTATGAACATTTGAACAGATACTTACCCAAATTAAGCAATGGTAATTTAAGTATAGATGCTTCTTATGAATGGGTGGTAAGAAATTGATATTGACTTCCAAAATGTTGGAAAGAATAGTGTTTTTTTAAGCTTTAATATAGTTTTGATATATGGGATTTCAATGTTCCAGATTATGGCTTTTTTATGTAATTTTGCAAACTACTAATAAAAATATTAACATAAAAACAAAAACAATAAAAAAACTAAAAAACAAAAGAGATTGAAAACCTTGCTGTCTGTATAAAGATTTTGCTTGGTTTACAAACTCACATTGTCTGTTCAGAGCCAGTAGCTGTGTGTGCATGTTTGGTGGTGTCAGCAAAAGAAGGGCAAAACTCAGTTGGGGCCTCAAGAGTGACCCAAGCAACCCTCAAAGCGGGTAGCACTAAATCCGCATCATGTAAAAAGGCTGTTTCATCTTGTATGCATAGATCCTCCTCTTATTCCACTGTCCCCCATTAATTTCCTGATAACACAGAGCCTTTGGAGTCAGGCTGCACATGCTAAGTTTGGTGTATATTGCTAGAGAGGTTTTTTTTTCTTGGGAGGGTGTATGTGATCGGCACAGGGCCAATCAGCACTGTCCGGACAGAGGGTCAGAGGGCCAGGGGTCCTGGATCCTGATAGGACAACTCAGTGCAGTATGAAAACTCATCCTATAAGCTTTAGCTAGGGCTTAGCTGGACACTGGTAGATGTCACAGGGCTGCTCTAACTGCTGATGAGAAAAGGTATTTATCAGTTTATATTTACTAAAATAATTGCATTTCCATGTTCTGTGTAGTGTGGGAGACCAGATACAGTGAATGCAGGGTCCTGGGTTTAGTAACAATTTAATATCACTGATTTAAAATTATAATGGGACCAAGGGGTAATTTTAGTACTATTAATGCTTAGTGAAGTTATTCTTGAAATAATGTATGTAGTAAACTGTAATGATTTATTGCAAGATAAAAATGTAATCTTTCCTTGTCAAAAAAAGTTTATTGAGTATACAATGTTATAAAGATACATAAAGTAAGTTTACAAGGATCTATAAAGTAAGTTCGTTGTTTTACAGTAGGGTTTATATAGGTAAATATCATGAAATTTCAAATATTAAACATTGGGTTCACGTAAACCTAAATTAAAGATATATATCATTTCCTTAGTTACTTTTGTAGGTATTTAAATGATTTATACCTACTATACATATTGTTTACAAGTAGAGTGTATATAGGTCAAATAAATTCTGATAATGAGCTTTAATCGTAAGGTGGAGAAAAGGAAAGAGAAAGAAGAAAAAGGGTTGAAAGGTAGTGGTGTGGTCCACAAGGTTGTCCCGCTCGTTAGTTTATTATTCTTTTTAGTTCTCTTTGAAGCCTTAGAATGGGTGTCTCTGTAAATCATTTAATCTGTTACCATGGCAACAGGACAGAGTCATTGAAATTTGACAGGAACTGTTGTTTTATCCAAGGGTGCCAAAGTTTTTCAAATTTTGGAATTTGATTTTGATCGATGGCTACCATCTTAGCATGGGACATTGTATTATTCATTCTGTGAATTGTTTCTGCTAGTACCAATGTAGGAGATTTCCATGCCTTGGCCACTGTTTGTTTTGCAGCCGTTATTAGTTGGATCATAAGTTTGAATTGAGAGAGTGTTAACCATTCCGGTTTTAGATTAAGTAAAGTTAAATATGGATCTGGTTGTATTATCTTTTTAAATATTTTAGATGCAATCACGAAAACTTCCTTCCAGAAGGTTTGGATTACTGGACACGTCCACCATATGTGTAAATATGTGCCTATTTCTGGGCATCCTCGAAAACAAAGAGCTGAGGTATTAGGTGAATATTTTGCCACTCTAGCTGGTACAAGGTACCAGCGAGTTAGGACTTTATAATTTGTCTCCAGTGCTAAGATGTTGGGTGAAGATGACTTAGATGTGAGCCATATGTTAGACCAGTCCATGTCTTCTAAAGTTCGTCCCAGGTCCTCCTCCCACCTCTGAACGTAAGAGGGTCTATTAAGATTTGCTACTCCATATAATTGATTATAAAGTGATGAAATTGTACCTTTAGCAAATGGATCTTTTGTACAGATTGATTCAAAAATGGATAATTGGGATAATGGTGTATCCCCCTTTAGGAATGGTGTATAGAAATTTTTGATTTGGAGATATCTAAATATCTCAGAGTTTGGTAGATCATATTTTTCTCTAAGCGATGGGAATGAAAGGAATGATTTAGATGCTATGAAGTCATTTAGTGTCTGAATGCCTGATGTTGTCCAAGCTTTAAAAGAATTTGGGTAGATCCATGCCGGATAAAAGGCCGGATTTCTGATAAAAGAAAGGAGAGGATTGTGTGGAGATTGTAACTGATATTTGGTTTTTAGTTTATCCCAGAGAGATAAGAAGTGTTTAGTTATGGGATTATGAATTTTAAAGCGGTCTTTAGGATCAAGCCATAATAAATTTGATATTAATAGAGGTTCATTTTCTGAAGCCTCTATAAATACCCATAGTGGGATTTCCTGTTTTGCATGGTATTTGGACAGACTGGCCAAATGTGCTGCTCTGTAGTAGTTAGTAAAATTAGGGTATCCTAGGCCTCCTTTATTTTTGGGAAGATGTAGTGTGTGTATAGGTATACGTGGTTTAGAAGAGCCCCATATAAACGAAGTTGCTCTTTTTTGTACTATTCTCAAAAAATAGGAAGGAATTGGAATAGGGAGGACTCTGAATAGATAAAGCAATTTGGGTAGAATAGTCATTTTGATTGCATTAATTTTCCCTATCCAGGATAAAGGAAGTTGCGACCATTGTTTTATTAGATTTGTGATCTGTCTTAATACAGGAGGATAATTGGTTGAGAATAAGTCAGAATGAGATGCTGTTAAATGAATTCCAAGATATGGGATTGATTTTTCTGCCCATGTGAATGGGAGTGCAGCCTTAGCCGGGATCAATTCCATGTTTGTGAGTGAAATATTAAGCACTAGGCATTTCTTAGGATTAATCATAAGGCCGGATAGGGCTGCAAATCCATCAAGAGCTGGTATTAAGTTAGGACCAGAGACCTGTGGTGATGATAGAAAAAGTAATATATCATCTGCAAATATACATAATTTGTGTGTAATACCTCCTACTTCAATGCCAGTTATAGTTTGGTTTGTTCTGATGTATTGGGCCATGGGTTCGAGTATAAGGGCAAATAATAAGGGAGATAATAGGCAACCCTGTCGGGTACCTCTTTCGATATTAAAGGCTTCAGATTTGTATCCAGCATATTTTATATAGGCTTTGGGTTTATTATATAATGCTTTGATCCATGTTAAAAAGTGGGGTCCAAAACCCCATTTTTGTAATGAATATTGCATATATTGCCAGGATACTGTGTCAAATGCCCTCTTAATATCGAGAGATAGAAAACATAAAGGGATTTTCCGTTTTTTAGCAATATGTGCCAATAACACTGCCCTGCGTATATTATTGCCTGCCTGTCTATTTGGCATGAAGCCTACTTGATCTCTATGTATTAATTTTCCTATAATGCTATTGAGGCGTTTTGCTATTATTTTTGCTAATAATTTAATATCGAGGTTTAACAGAGAGATAGGCCGACAATTCACACAGGAAGTATCATCAGAAAGGGGTTTTGGGATCATACAAACAATTGCCATTAGTGTTTCTTGCCGAAAAGAATGTCCATCTAGAAGTTTGTTAAAAGTTTCAGTGAGAATGGGAGAGAGTATTTCTGAGAATGTTTTACAGTATAAAGCCGAGTAGCCATCTGGGCCTGGTCTTTTGTTAAGTTTTAGGTCTTTTATGGCGTTAGCAACTTCATCTATAGTTATAGGCTCATCCAAACTGCTTTTTTGATTCTGAGATAACTCAGGTAAGTTTATTTTTGAGAAGAAGGATTCAGCTTCTGTAGGATTAAATTCATTGTTTGTCTTGTATAAAGTTGCGAGATGTGAGTGAAATTTATGGACTATTTTAACTGGATTACAAGTGTAAACATTTTTTGATAATTTCAAACGTATTGGTTTGAAAGATTTGTTAGTTGAATTTAATGCCCGAGCCAAATATGTACCTGGTTTGTTTGTATTCATGTAGAAATTGTGTTTGGAGCGTTTGAGGGATTTATCAACTGACTCAGTGAGAAATAGATCGTATTCCAATCTAGATTTTTCCAGATGAGATTTTGTACTCTGATGGATTATCTTGAAATGATATGTAGGCTGCATTAAAATTGAGTTCTAGTTTTTTTGCTAGATTTTTGCGTTCCCGTTTAAATAGTGCCATTTGTCTTTGTATTGTACCACGCAAGACAGGCTTATGAGCTTCCCACAGTGTTATTGGGGAGATGTCTGTTGTATTATTAATTGATATGTATTCCTTTAAAGCTTGTTCAATGGCCACCTGATGTAGTGGGTGTTTGAGCATTATGTCCGGTAAGTACCACGTTGGCTCATGCGCTTTTGGTATGGCTGAGGCTATAGTAGTGTATACTGCATTATGGTCAGACCACGGAATCGGAATTATATCTGATGCAATAATTTCTGGTATCATTCCTATTGTTAGAAAAATATGATCTATTCTGGTGAAGGTTTGATGAGGGTGCGAGAAATAAGTGAATTTCTTTTTCATTGGGTTACTTTCTCTCCATGAATCTACCAGATTGTATTTGGAAAGAAGTTGAGAAAAAGGTCATCTAGAGGTTATTTTGGATGGTGTAAAAGGTGATTTATCTAGAAATGGGAGAAGGACCTGGTTTGAATCCCCACACATTATCACTGTTCCTATTTTGTGTGTATTAATCACTTGTAATATATGTGAGAGGAATGGTGTAGGTTGTTTGTTAGGAGCGTAGTAGGAAATCACCGTGATTGCTGTATCCATTATATAACCCATGAGTATCAGGTATCTACCTTCTGGGTCTTTAATTTCTGATGATAAGGTGAATGGTGTGGATCGGTGAAATGCAATTAGAGTTCCCCTTTGCTTGGTACAGGCAGAAGCCGTGTAAATTTGTTGATAAAAAGGAGAAATATATTTTGGAGTAGAATCTTTGGTGAAGTGTGTTTCTTGGAGGCATACTATGTGAGCCTTCTTGTTATGGAAAGTACGGAAGGCTTTGGTCCTTTTTTGAGGGACATTTATTCCCTGAACATTCAGGGAAAGTATATTTAGTGGTGCCATGGCAATAGATCAAATAGTTTTGACTTACTTTTTGTTATGCAGAGCTGACTGCGCAGATCAACCTGTGTGGACTGAAGAGATGAATAGATAGAAAAGAAACCAGTGAATTCTGGAGTAAAGAGTAAACAAAAAACATATGAGATTAAATGATACATTGTATAAATTATTTTTTGCAAGTAATCACAATTTACCCGTGAAAGAGAGTAAATATCTCTCTCAGGGGAATAAGTGCCTTTGTCACACTCCCACATAATATGGTTGGGAGAATGAGGAGGGCTAATGGGGGTACACGGATCTTCCACTTACAGGAGAGAAGTGCTATGTCAAAAGACATCAAAATGATGTTTCATTAATTGGAGTGCAGAATATAGTTTTTGTTGAAATTATTTATTCCAGGGTGGTTGTATATGGTTAGTCTTGCCCTAGGCTAAATAATTCAGTTAGAAAGGTACTGTTAATAACTTTGGTATTGATGAAGATAGTTTGAATTATTTTGGGATTTTAACCCTTTTAGAGTAAACAATTACATATTTTATTCATATGCAACTGTTTAGATATGTTAACTCATAAAATTGAGGTTGTATTGCTTCAGATTAGAATAAACAAAAACATAATTCTAGGGACTAGTTAGGTAATAATATATTTGTTTTAAGAAAAGAAAGAAAAAGCTTCCATTACTTCTGGATTATTGAACATATTTGTCCTAAAAAGTAATAAATCTATTGTTATTACCTGATAATATATAACTGAACAAGAATTTCCTTATTTCACTTATATATTCTAAGGCTATATGAATCAGAAGTAATAAGAAATATAACTGGAATGTAACATGATCCCACACAGTGTGTGACTATCAGAATGCAGTTACATTCAGTTATAAATATAGGTTTTTTAAAGAGAACCATCTCTTAGTATAATAAATGAAGAGATATCAGAAATTAGGATGTCAGTCCATTGAATCTTCTTGGTCCATGGATGATGTGGCATAACGGCCTCTTTTGTGAGAATGATGATTCCCATTTTGTTCTGAAATTTTCTGGGTGCTGCCTGAAGGTAAAGATGACGCCATTCTTCTGCGTGTGGGAGAGTTGCTGCTTGTGGGTTCTGTCAGATTTAATTTTAAAAGGGTCTGTTGTAGTTCATCTGCTGATCTGCTTCTGTAAATTGTAACTTGGTAGTTAAATCTGACTGAAAAGGGGAAGCCCCATTGATACATAATGTTGTGGCGTTGCAGTTCCATTAGTTGGGGTTTCATGGATCGTCTTTTAGTAATAGTAAGTTGGGATAGGTCAGCAAAAATTTGATAATTGTGTCCTTGAAAATTAAGTTCCTTTTTTTCTCTTGCAGCAATTAGTATTTGTTCTTTCGTTCTGTAATAATGAAATTTTGTGATTATATCACGTGGGGGTCCATCTTTCTTTTTGGCTGTGAGGGCTCTGTGTACTCTGTCCAGTTCTAAACGTTCAATAGGGATATCTGGCTTTAGTTCTTGTAATAGAGCAGTAATAGTAGATTGCAGGTCTGTCACAGTTTCAGGTATTCCCCTTATGCGCAAGTTTGAACGTCTGGCTCTATTTTCGTAATCTTCAAGCTTAGTTTGAAGTATTAAATTCTCTATTTTTAATTGTTCCAATTCTGTTATATTTTCTTGGGTTGTAATTTCAATTTCATCCATTTTTATTTCTAAGGCTGCGGTGCGGTTTCCCAGCTCTCTTATTTCTTTGGTTAGGCTTTTTGTTATTTGGTCTGAGGTTTGTTTTAAAGCCTTATGAAGCATCTTTTCAAATTGTAATAATATTTCTGGGGATACTGAGGAGGCTTGTGGAGAAGTTTGTGAGAGGATTTGTTCTGTATCTGACTCAAATGGAGAGTCTTGCTGTGACATTTTCTGTCTGTGAGAGCGCCCCGATTGCTGTATCTTGTGAGGTGACTGGAGCTGCTTCAGCTGCAGTGAGTGCCTGTGAGCTCTTTGTGAGGTGATTTTTATTTCTGCCACGGTTTCCTCCCAGTACCATATTTCCTGCCCAAACTTTCACAGTTTGTTCCCTGGGACAAAAAGGTTCAAATGGATACCTTTTGAGCCTGCAGGCTCCGCTTTGTCCTTCTCTTCTCTCCTCAGCGGTGTGGAGCTCTAACAATGCATGTCTGCTCTGCTAGGCTCCGCCTCCTGCCCCCCCAAAATGTAATCTTTCAAAGTGGGTAAGAATGTTTTTAACAATTGTGGACTCCAAGCTTTGCTTTTTAACCCGCTGCTTGAAAAGCATGCAATGGCATGTATTTAGCTTTGACCACTTTTCCCACCAGCTGCTTCATTGTCTGTTTAGGCCTCTTGGTCTAGAAGACTGTGTTTACAAAAATAAATTAGAAGTGAAGGTTTTAATATCTTTACGTGCTAATTATACATACCTCACAACTTTTTGAGATAGAAACGAGAGACAGGTACCTATTAGCAAAAGTATGTAGACATGGGACACACACCACCCTTAAAGGAGAATTGCACACAGAAAAATGATTAGTTAAAACCACAAATGTTTTTTTTTTTTTTACCACTACCTTTCCTTTATACTGACTTTTGAAATTGCGATTTAGAAATTGGATGAAAGGTTTAGCACTGGGAAACACTTTTTGAAAGATAAAGAGTGAATTTTACATAGAACTATATAGATCAGACCTTAAAGGGGGACAAATGAGAAGGAAAGAGGGACATAGGGACTTTGTTGGAAATCAGAGACAGCTCTCAAAATTAGGGACAGTTGGAAACTATGATTTTATTAAACTCACACATGCTATTTTGAGTAAAAGCACAAAAATAATCTTGTTGGATAGACCTAAGCACAACCATAAAAACAACTGATAAATATGCTGTAGATAATTCCACTTTGCTAACTCTTCATCCTATTTGCAGGTTATCGCTCTTTCCAGTTATAATTTCCTGAATAATCCCCTTTATAATAAAGGAATATTGGTTATGTGGGATCCAGCACCATATGAAGCAGATGTACATCAGGTGAGAAAAAGTTGGCGTGAAATCAATCAGTGTTTACACACAGATTTACATCCAGATATGCAGTACTCAGCATAAATGATTACACCCCTGTTGAAAAGTAAGTTTTTAATCAATATCTCAATGAACACAAGATCAATTTACAAAATTTTACAAAACTGGAGTTTTAGAGAACATTTGTTTAGCTCATTGCATGAAAGTAAGGTTAATAATATAACTTAGATTACAAAATCTTTTTGTATGACCACCATGATTTGTAAGGACAGCACCAAGTCTTCTAGGCATGGAATGAAAAAGTTGGCGACATATTGCAACATCAATTTTTTCCATTCCTCAAGAAAGACCTCTTTTAGAGCCTGGATGCTGGATGAAGAGTGATGCTCAACTTGTCTCTTCAGAGTTCCCCATAGGTGTTCAATTGGGTTCACATCTGGAGGCGCTCTTGGTAGCTAAATCACTTTCACCTTGTTCTTCTTCAGAAATGCAACAGTGACCTTAGATGTGTGTTTTGGATCATTGTCATTTTGGAAAAGTGCACAACGACCAAGGGCACAGAGTGATGGTAGCATCTTCTCTTTCAATATAGAGAAGTACATGTGTGAATTCATGATACCATCAATGAAATGCAGCTCCTCGACACCAGCAGCACTCATGCAGCCCCACAGAAAAACACTGCCACCACCATGTTTCACTTTAGGCACCATGCATTTTCTTTTTACTCCTCACCTTTGTAACGCCATACAGTTTTGAAGCCATCAGTTCCAAAAACATTTATCTTGGCCTTATCATTCCAGAATACAGAGTTCCAGTAGTCTTCTTCTTTTTCAGCATGGGCCATGGCAAATTCTAGGTGGGCTTTTTTGTGCATGGGTTTTAAGAGAGGCTTCCTTCATGGACAACACCCACGCATGCCATTCTCTGCAGCGTACACCTTATTGTGTCTCGGAAAACAATCACCCTAGTTTGTCTTTCTACATTTTTAGTTAACTGCAGTGAGCATGCATGGTGGATTTCTTCAACCCTTCTTATCAGAAGATGTATCACTTTTGCTACAGTATTCTGACTGATAAGTAAAGTTTTGCTGATCTTCTTGTATCCTTTACCTTTCTTGTGTAAAGAAATAATTTTCTGTCTCCGGCCTTGTGACATTTTTCTTCCATGTGCTGACAGCATAAAAAATGGGGAAAGGGCATACTTTGTTAAGTATGTTACTTTGCTACTTCGTTAAGTAACGCCCTTTTATAATCAACTATCTGCTGGACACCTGTTTAATTAATATTTACCTGTAGTTTAATTCTTGTTAATTAGGATTTTGTTGTCTAAAAAGTGTGAATGGGGAGCAGGTGTGTTAAATTTGGTGTTATCGCTCTCACTCTCTCATACTGGTCAATGAAAGTTCAACATGAAACCTCATGGCAAAGAACTCTCTGAGGATCTGAAAAAATGAATCATTGCTCTACATAAAGATGGCCTAGGCTATAAGAAGATTGCCAAGACCCTCAAACTGAGCTGCAGCATGGTGGCCAAGACCATACAGCGGGTTAAACAGGACAGGTTCCACTCAGAACAGGCCTTGCCTTGGTCAACCAAAGAGGTTGAATGCACATACTTAGCATCATATCCAGAGGTTGTCTTTGGGAAATAGACGTATGAGTGCTGGCAGCATTGCTGCAGAGGTTGAAGGGGTGGGGGATCAGTGCTTAGACCATTTGCTGCAAACTGCATCAAATTGGTCTGCATGACTGCCATCTCAGAAGGAAGCCTCTTCTAAAGATGAGGCACAAGAAAGCCTGCAAACAGTTTGCTGAAGACAAGCAGACTAAGGACATGGGTTACTGGAACCATGTCCTGTGGTCTGATGAGACCAAGATAAACTTTTTTGGTTCAGATGATGTCAAGTGTGTGTGGCGGCAAGCAGGTGAGGAGTACATAGACAAGTGTGTCTTGCCTACAGTCAAGCATGGTGGTGGGAGTGTCATGGTCTGGGGCTGCATGAGTGCTGCCGGCACTGGGGGAGCTACAGTTCATTGAGGGAAACCATGAGTGACAACATGTACTGTGACATACTGAAGCAGAGCATGATCCTTTCCCTTCAGAGACTGGGCTGCAGGGCAGTATTCCAACATGATAACTACCCCAAATACACCTCCAAGACGACCACTGCCATGCTAAAGAAGCTGAGAGTAAAGGTGATGGACTGGCCAAGCATGTCTCCAGACCTAAACCCTATTGAGCATCTGTGGGGCATCCTCAAATGAAAGTGGAGGAGCGCAAGGTCTCTAACATCCACCAGCTCCATGATGTTGTCATGAGGGAGTGGAAGAGGACTCCAGTGGCAACCTGGGAACTCTTTTAAACCCCATGCCCAAGGGGGTTAGGACAGTGCACAATTAAGACACTTTGGGCACAATTTGGACATTTTCGCTTAGGGGTGTACTCACTTTTGGTGCCAGTGGTTTAGACATTAATGGCTGTGTGCTGAGTTATTTTGAGGGGAGAGCAAATTTACACTTTTATACAAGCTGTACACTCACTACTTTACATTGTAGCAAAATGTAATTTCTTCAGTGTTGTCACATTAAAAGATATAATAAAATATTTACAAAAATGTGAGGGGTGTACTCACGTTTGTGAGATACTGTAGAGAATATGCTATCTACTGATATTTAGGGATTTCTTCTTCGAGGAGGAACCAAGAGTATGTACCCTCAATAATATGTGTCTAGCAATTAGATGTAATTTGGAGTTCCATCTCAAATACTTACCTGTCTTGTATGTATATTTAAAATTTAGTAAAGGCTCCCGTAATGATGAATGTAAGTATATCTAAAGGCAAAACTTTATTTTAAGCTTTCAATAGATTCTGGAGACATATAAACACCTCCCAGGCATACATTGCTGTCTGTGCCCCTGAGAGAGATTCAACCTCCCTATAGTTATTCACCAAATGTTATAGTAAAAGAATCCCCAATTTTGCTGTCACAAGAACAGGAAGAGAGGGGAAATCTTCCAACGGGGATAAGAGTTCAAGTGACCCTGATGTCAACCAGGTGTTCCCTCATTTTGGAGAGGGATTTCCTCTAATTTCCTATTTTGTCTTTGGGACACAGATGGCAAAAAGCCTGACAGGGGTTATAACCCTCCCTCTTTTAAAAGCTACTCTTCACCTTCTCTGTATGTTGTAAAAAAAGAAACGTATGTTATCTTGATTACATCAGACAAAAAAAACAAATATACCCATAGGCTCCACTTTGCACCTTGTGCAGCTAGGGCTATAACATTCTCATCAAAGGTCACTTTATTTTTGTAATTAGAATGTGGTCTACATGATCAAATGTCCATGTAGTCTTGTGCAAAGATGTACCTTCCAAAGATGTACCTTGTAACACACAATCTAAAGCTGGCCATACATGAAACAAAATTCATCCGGTTCAGCGGGGATCAGACTAATTTCGATCCATGCGTGGCCACTGCAGTTGAACAGAAGTTGAAAGGTGGAGGTGACTAGTGACGTATGGTCTTTTATGGGTTATTAGCATAAGGGATCAGGTTAAGTGTTAGGTTTAGTGTAGGGAAAACAAATTGGATAGTTAAGGTCAGAGCTGCATAAAATGGAGGTATTAATAGGCAATGCTACCACAAAATGAATTATAGGACCACAAAAATCCATATTATCATATATATTTGAATAGAAAAGGTGGCCACCCATTAGAATTAAAATGCAATTGAGTTTTATTGGTACAGCATGTATAATATTCCACTCTGCCTGATTCTAGCTGTGCAGAGGATGAAAATACAAAGGTACACTTCCACAAGAAATACTCTGCTATTGTGGAATCAAACTAGGTGTAAATGTAACATTATATTCTGTTTTCTGTTGATTTAAAACTCTGTCTTATCTTTTGTCTCAATAATTTCTTTACTCAGTGGTATGCAAAACCAGAATATCAATTCTTTGACCGCTACAGTCAATACTGCAAGCAGAACCCTACTCAGTCATTTTACATCCTAAATCCAAAAACCAGCTGGCAACTGTGGGATATAGTACAGGAGAATGCACCAGAGAACATTCAACCAGATCCACCCTCTTCAGGGTCACTGGGTAGGTACACTGCATGAGCACGGGGCTATCAGTCTCTCTTAGATAGCTACCAATTCACTGTGTCATTACAACCCAGGTCAGTTCTCAGTATAATGCCCTGTACACACGATAGGATTTTCTGATGGAAAATGTGTGATAGGACCTTGTTGTTGGAAAATTCCAACCGTGTGTAGGCTCCATCACACATTTTCCATAGGAATTTCCGACACACAAAGTTTGAGAGCTTGCTATAAAATTTTCCGACAACAAAATCCGTTGTCGGAAATTCCGATCGCGTGTACACAAATCCGACGCACAAAGTGCCACGCATGCTCAGAATAAATTAAGAGACGAAAGCTATTGGCTACTGCCCCATTTATAGTCTCGACGTACGTGTTTTATGTCACCGCGTTCAGAACGATCGGATTTTCCGACAACTTTGTGTGACTGTGTGTATGCAAGACAAGTTTGAACCAAAATCCGTCGGAAAAAAATCTATGGATTTTGTTGTCGGAATGTCCGAGCAATGTCCGACCGTGTCAGTGTTGCCAACCGCCCGTAGATTTACGGGCAGTCCGTAAAAACAGGGCATTTTTTTACCGCCCGTAAATGCCCGTAGTAGCAGATATTTGGCAGTAAGAAAAATAGTGGTGACGGCGGGTCAGAACTGCGCATGCGCAGTTTGCGGAAATCGCCGAGAAGATCCGATCCTCTTCCCGCCGGCGCCGCGCGACGATGATGTCAGCCGCGCCGCCCGCCCGCCAGAATTTAAAAAAAAGCAGGAGCTAAGGGCGGCTGGACAGAGGACGGCCCGCGCCGTCCGCTCGCCCGCCAGACTTATGGACAGAGGACTGAGAGGAGCCTTGTGTTTGAGTCAGTGCCAGTGGACAGAGCAGCAGTCAATCAGCAGCTAAGGACAGTGTGCGCTGGAGTCGAACTGCTGACGTGAGCCTGTAACCTGACCAGCCAGCACACTACAGCGACACAGAGTGCCCTGGTCGGTGTCGGACGGTGAGTGGCTGTGCACTGCAGATTGCACAAAGGCAGGTCGGGCGTCGGGGAAACTTAGACGTTCTGATTCTAAAGATTTTTCCTTTTCCTAGCCTCCCACAGCAAGCTCATATGTCAGGGCTGGGAGTGTGCTGGGAAGGAAGCTTGCTTGTATATTATTACTCCCTCTCTTTGGCAGCATTCTACCCCCACTGCTGGCTCTGTACACCCACCTACCTTGCTTGCTGCAATATCTCTCTCCCCCCTCTCTCTCTCTCCCCCCTCTCTCTCTCTCCCCCCCTCCCTCTCTCCCTCCCTCTCCCCCCCTCTCACTCCCCCTCCCTCTCTCTCCCCCCTCTCTCTCTCCCGCCCCCTCTCTCTCCCCCCTCTCTCCCCCCTCTCTCCCCCCCTCTCTCTCCCCCCCTCTCTCTCTCTCTCTCTCCCCCTCCCTCTCTCTCTCCCCCTCCCTCTCTCTCTCTCCCCCCTCCCTCTCTCTCTCCCCCCCTCTCTCTCCCCCTCCCTCTCTCTCTCCCCCCCTCTCTCTCCCCCCCTCTCTCTCCCCCCCTCTCTCTCCCCCTCCCTCTCTCCCCCCCTCTCTCTCCCCCCCTCTCTCCCCCCTCTCTCTCTCTCCCCCTCTCTCTCCCCCCCTCTCTCTCTCCCCCCTCTCTCTCCCCCTCCCTCTCTCTCCCCCTCCCTCTCTCCCTCTCTCTCTCTCCCCCTCTCTCTCTCCCCCCTCTCTCTCTCCCCCCTCTCTCTCTCTCTCTCTCTCTCTCTCTCGTCCCCCCTCTCTCTCGCCCCCCCCTCTCTCTCTCTCTCTCTCTCTCGCCCCCTCTCTCTCGCCCCCCTCTCTCTCTCTCTCGCCCCTCTCTCTCTCTCTCGCCCCCCTCTCTCTCTCTCTCTCTCTCTCTCGCCCCCCTCTCTCTCTCGCCCCTCTCTCTCTCTCTCGCCCCTCTCGCCCCCTCTCTCTCTCTCTCTCCTTTTTTTCTGATCAGTTTGATTAATAGGTAAGCTTGCAGTGCCCACCACACATTTTTTTCCTCAATTGAAGATAGGGAAAAAAAAGACAGAGAGCAGAGTAGGGGAGAGAGAAGGAAGTATGAAAGAAAGGCAAGGTCCAGCTTCACCACAGGCAGCTCCAGAATTGTGGTATTTCCCTGCCTCGGACAGTCACAGTGCTCTCCTCTGCTACTCAATGTGCTCACTCAGGGCGGGGGGATAGACAGAGTGACTCTGAGTCAGTCCCAGAGAGAGTCAGACAGGGGCCAAGGCCTGGCCCGGGGGAGTATATGAGAGTGAGTGATTCAGTCAGTCAGGAGCGGCCCCAGCCAATAATCCCTTCAAAGAGCAGGCTGGAGGTGGTGGACTGCAGCAGCACAGTGAAAGGGGCACAGGAGGAAGGACACTGATGTAGAGAAGTATGGTAATATGAAGGGGGCAGAGGAGGAAACTACCATGTCCACAGTCTCTGACCATCTCCTGTATCGTGTCCGCAGCCTCTGACTATCTCCTGTATCATATCCGCAGCCTCTGACCATCTCCTTTTATCATGTCCGCACTCCGCAGCCTCTAACCATCTCCTTTTATCATGTCTACAGCCTCTAACCATCTCCTGTTATCATGTCTACAGCCTCTAACCATCTCCTTTTATAATGTCTAAAGCCTCTAACCATCTCCTTTTATCATGTCTACAGTCTCTGAGGGGGAGTCTGGAGAGGAGTCAAGAGTGGGAGCGCCGTCAGGATGGGGGTTATGGGAGAAGTCAGACATGTGGACTATGGAGAGGAGACTATAGGTTAAAACCAGAGCCACCGAGCTGGAGCCATCTGACTGAGCATTGCACTGTGCACCTGAGAGGAGGGGGAATCCTGCAGATTCTGAGGGAACTCTGTGCTGCCTGGGGTATAGTAACCCGATCTTCATGCCAATGAAGAAATATGTTTTTTTACTTTTGTTTAACTTAAACACATTGCTAATAGCACTAGCTATATGTTTATAGTTTAAATATTGATATCTGCACTGTTTGGCACTGTAAAACTGTAATTTAGGTACTTTTTTGCAGTGCCAGTAAAAAATTGGTGCCGTTTGTAAATTTCGTCATTCTGCCAGTAAATTTCACTTCGGGGGGTTGGCAACACTGGACCGTGTGTACAGGGCCTTACAGTGGAGTAGGGATGAGCCGAACACCCCCCAGTTCAGTTCACACCAGAACCTGCGAACGGACCGAAAATTTGCGTGAACTTTAGAACCCCATTGAAGTCTATGAAACTCGAACGTTTGAAATCAAAAGTGCTAAATTTAAAGGCTAATTTGCATGGTATTGTCCTAAAAAGGGTTTGGGGACCTGGGTCCTGACCCAGGGGGGATCAATGCAAAAAAAACGTTTTAAAAACGGACGTTTTTTCAGGAGCAGTGATTTTAATGATGCTTAAAGTGAAAAAAAAAAGTGAAATATTCCTTTAAATATCGTACCTGGGGGGTGTCTACAGTATGCTTGTAAAGTGGCTTTTAAAGGAATAAAAGTCATTTAAAACGGCTTATGGCTTTAATGTACTGTCAGGTCCCGGCAATATGGATGAAAATCAGTGAGGCAAACTGCATGGGTACCCCCAGTCCATTACCAGGCCCTTTGGGTCTTGTATGGATATTAAGGGGAACCCTGCACCCAAATTAAAAAAAGGAAAGGCGTGGGGCCCCCAGGCCCTATAAACTCTGAACAGCAGTATACAGGCGGTGCAAACAAGACAGGGACTGTAGGTTTGTTGTTAAGTAGAATCTGTTTGTATTTTTGAACTGGTTTATTTTTAAAGTGTAGCTCCAGCCAAAAAATCTATTTTTAAGCTTTTTGGAAAACATAGGGAAGAGTTATCACCCCTGTGACATTTGTTTTGCTGTCTGTGCACCTCTTCAGAAGATTTCACCTCACTTTCTGTCCCAATGACAAATGATTTTGACAATTTGGGGTTTTTAGTGCAACAAGGATTGGTGATAAAGCATCAGTGGAGAGGAGAAACGTTTTTCCCATATTAACTCTTACAGGAGAGAATTTCCCTTCCTAGGGGTAGATTTCATCTCACTTCCTGTTGTCTCCTTCCGTTTGCAAGTAGGAGTCGTTTGTAAGTTGGATGTTTGAAAGTAGGGGCCTGCCCTATATACTCTGCAGAAATTGGGGCCTTAGGTGTTGGTGTTGCCACAACACTGTAAGCCCTCACAGTTACTCCTGGTGAGCGCAGGAACGGGCTCTGCTGTGAAATATTAGATCAAGAAGTGTAATTACATGCCCCTGTTGAACAGGGGCAGAAAAATTGGGCCTTTGGTGGTGGTGCTGGTGCCACAACACTGTAAGCCCTCACAGTTACTCTTGGTGGGAGCTGGAACGGGCCCTGCTGTGAAATATTAGAGCAAGAATTGTAATTACATGTCCCTGTTGAACAGAGGCAGAAAAATTGGGCCTTAGGCACTGGTGCCACAACACTGCAACCCCTCAACAGATACTCTAGTTGGAGCGCAGGAATGAGCCCTCCTGCAAAATATTGCATCAAAAATTGTAATTACACACCCCTGTTAATCAGGGGCTGAAAAATTGGGGCTTAGGCACTGGTGCTGGTGCCACAACACTGCAACCCCTCACAGATACTCTAGTTGGAGCGCAGGAACGAGCCCTGCTGCAAAGTATTGCATCAAAAATTGTAATTACATGCCCCTGTTAAACAGGGGCTGAAAAATTGGGCCTTAGCCACTGGTGGTGGCACCCAGAACCAAAAATATTCTTATATCAGCATGCTCATTGAGGAAGAGGATAGTCACTCAGCATAACAGGATATTCACTCAGCATCAGCATAGGCAGTCTTGAAGGGATTTGACATTTCAAAAAAAATTATTCGGTTACATCAGCATCAGGTGCTTGGTAGCTGGTGGTGATCCAAGACTGATTCATTTTTATGAAGGTCAGTCGATCGACCAAGTCGGTGGACAGGCGCACCCTGTGATCGGTTACAAAGCCTCCAGCAGCACTCAATGTGCGTTCCGAAAGAACGCTGGATGCAGGACAGGCCAGTAGCTCAATTGCATACTGTGCAAGCTCTGGCCAGTGATCCATCCTCAAGACCCAGTAACCCAGAGGATTTTCGGTGGGAAAGGTGTCCAAGTCAGATCTTGCCCCTAGGTATTCCTGCACCATGTACAAAACAGATGCTGGCGATAGTTGCTGGAACCGATCATACCTTGGGGTTGCAGACTAAAAGATTGTCTGAACGCATTGGTTAGATGGCCACCTTCTCCACCGCTCCTTCTTTGACTGACCGAAGCCTCAGCAACACGTTGTCCAGGAACAGGAGTTTGTAACCTCCCAGTCTCTGGGAACGCATTGCACAGACCTTTCTGCAAGGCCTCCCGAAGATGTTTCATCCTCTGCTCCCTCTGTGACCCTGTCCTGGTGCCATAGTCACACAGATACTCACTGAGGGCCCTCTGCTGCGTGTGCAGCTGCTGCAGCATGGCCAACGTTGAGTTCCAGCTGGTGTGCATGTCACAGATTAGGCGGTTCTTGGGCAGGTTAAATTCCTTTTGGAGGTCAGCCAGCCGAGCACTGGCATTATATGACCTGCGGAAATGCACACAGAATTTCCTAGCCTGCCTCAGGACATCCTGTAAGCCCAGGTACCTGCCCAAGTATCGCTGCACCACCAAGTTAAGGACATGAGCCAAACAGGGCACGTGGGTCAGTTGTCCCTGTCGGAGGGCGGAGAGGAGGTTGGTGCCATTGTCACAAATCAACACACCTGCCTTAAGCTGGTGCGGCATCAACCACCTCTGAACCTGCCCCTGCAGAGCTGACAGAATCTCTGCCCCAGTGTGGCTCCTGTCCCCCAAGCACACCAGCTCAAGCACTGCATGGCTTTTTTTTTTCCTGCGTGCTTGCGTAGCCCCTTGAACGCCTACGGAGCACCTCTGGTTCCGAAGACAAATCAGCACAGGAAGAGGCCATGGAGGAAAAAGAAGAGGAGGGGGTGGAGGAGAGAGGCATGGCAGAATCACCACTAGTAGTATTTTGGAGGTGTGGTGGCGGAACAACCTCCAACACTACTGCACCCTGTCCTGCAACCTTCCCAGACACAGGAAGAGGCCATGGAGGAAGAAGAAGAGGAGCGGGTGGAGAAGAGAGGTGTGGCAGAATCACCACTAGTAGTATTTTGGAGGCATGGTGGCGGAACAACCTCCAACACTACTGCACCCTGTCCTGCATCCTTTGCAGCTGCCAGAAGAGTCCCCCAGTGCGCGGTGAAAGATAGGTAACATCCCTGTCCATGCCTGCTGGACCATGAGTCAGCGTTAATATGCACCTTACCGCTGACCACCCTGTCCAGCGAGGCCAAGACATTGCCTTCCACATGCCGGTAGAGAGCCGGAATTGCCTTCCGTGAGAAAAAGTGGCATTTGGGAACCTGCCACTGAGGAACCGCACATTCCACAAACTCACGGAAAGGGGGCAGAGTCTACCAACTGAAAAGGCAGCAGTTGAAGTGCTAGCAATTTAGCCAAGCTAGCATTCAACCACTGGGCATGTGGATGGCTAGGAGTGAACTTCTTTCAGCGGTGCAGCAGCTGGGGCAGGGAAATTTGCCTGGTTCAATATGACGTTGGTGTATCGATAGCAGATTGCCCCCAAGTACTTGGCTGTGACACACCTAATTCTACACCTTCATTCCTCTCAGTGCAGGTCTCAGAGAGGACTGAAGGTATAGTGGGGTTGGAGATCCCAGCTGATGAGGAGCAAGGAGAGGTCCTCTTCGTTTTTGGTGTGGGTCTTTTAGGTGCGCTTGCCAACGAACTGCATGGCAGGTCGACATATGTCTGGTCAAGCATGTGGTGCCCAAGCGGGTGATGTTTTGGCCACGTGAGATACGCTTGAGACATATGTTACAAATAGCAGCGGTGGGATCTGATGCACTCATCTCAAAAAAGCCCACACCAAAGAGCTTTTGAAATAATGCTCAGAGACAGCAGTGCCCTGCACATGCGGAGCTCTGCAGTTTGATGCATTCGGTGTGCTGCCCTTAAGCTGGCCCCTGGAGGGCATCCTGCCTCATTGGTGATGTGCCTCCTCCTCCTCCTCTCTCCTATCAGGCACCCACGTGGAGTCAGTGACCTCATCACTGGAGCAAAGCTGGCAGTATGCTGCAGCTGGGGGAAAATGACTGCCAGATTGCTGTCCTTCTTGGGCAGCCCCTCTCTCTGGGCTCACGTTACTGCCTTCCTCTAGCTGGGTACCTTCATTGGAGCATTCAAAATGCTGGGCATCCTCCTGGAGCATATACCTAACACTGTGGTCAAAAAGTTTGGGGGACTTCTCAGGAGGACATGGTGGGGCTAGGGAAGGAGTGACTGATGCCATTGAGCCGAGGGAAGAGGCAGCGTTGGCAGCTGCTTTGCCAGACAAACTACCCTGAGCCTGGGTGAGAGAGGATCTTTTATTGGTTTGTGACTGTCTGCCTCTCTTTGTTGGCTTTCCCGACATACTAATGGCCTGCATTGAGATGTAGCTGCACAAAGCTGGGGTGTATATATATACTGAAACTGCAGCTAGCAGAATCAACTGCCTGCCTGTAGTATTATTAGTATGAGAACACCAGAAATTGTCTTCACGTAGCTTTAGGTGCACACTGTGCAGAGGACACAGTACACTAACTGTAAATACTGTAGCTGCCTGCCTGTGGTATTAATATAGGATCAGAACACCACCAATTTTATTCAGGTAGCTTTAGGTGCACACTGTGCAGAGGACACAGTACACTAACTGTAAATACTGTAGCTGCCTGTGGTATTAATAGGAGCAGAACAACAGCAATTGTCTCCAGGTAGCTTTAGGTGCACACTGTGCAGAGGAAGCACTACACTAACTGTAAATACTGTAGCTGCCTGCCTGTGGTATTAATAGGATCAGAAGAACACCACCAATTGTATTCAGGTAGATTTAGGTGCACACTATTCAGAGGACACAGTACACTAACTGTAAATACTGTAGCTGCCTGCGGTAGTAAAAGGATCAGAACACCACCAATTTTCTTTAGGTAGCTTTAGGTGCACACTGTGCAGAGGACGCACTACACTAACTTATATATACTACAGCTGCCTGCTGTACTAATAGCATCAGAAGAACACCACCAATTTTTTTCAGGTAGCTTTAGGTGCACACTGTGCAGAGGACGCACTACACTAACTGTAAATACTGTATCTAATAGGACTAATAGGATCAGGATAACACCAGCAATTTTCTTCAGGTAGCTGTAAATACTGTAAAAACACCTGCCTGCCTGTCAGTAAGAAGAGAATAACAGGAACGGATCTAGCTAAACTGAATACAATAAATATATAATATATATATATATATATATATATATATATATATATATATATATATATATATGTATATATATTAGCTTTGGCTAATTATGGCTCTATGTACAGACGGCGCTGTGATAGGCCAAGCATGCGGGTCATAGTGCATGCTTGGCCAATCATCAGCCAGCAATGCACTGCGATGCCGCAGTGAATTATGGGCTGTGACGCGCCACTCGAATTTGGTTGTAATTCGACGAACGGGCAAACATATGATGTCCAAGTCGAACATGGGTTCAACTCGAACAAGAAGCTCATCACTACAGTGGAGCAGGGTTAATAGTAATAAAAGTAATATTCATGAAATAAAATGAAAAAAATAGCCATAAAAAAAAATAACCTGTGAAAAAAATCATAGGGTCCCCTCACACTAGTGGCCAATGCAGAACTGCCCCTTTGTGGAAAAGTACCTCCTTACTTTGCTGGTCCTTGTAGATGTGACCGTTGGAGATTGCCTCCTGATGGTCAGTGTAGGTGGGAGATCAATATTTATGGTTTCTCCCTGCTTAAAGAACCCTTAGAAAATTTTGGAAAAACCCTAGTTAAAAAAAATACGACCCTATAGCAAATTGTAGAGAAAACATTAAGGATCCAGATCAGATCCATTGCACTCTGTAAAAAAATAAATAGTTACACTTAATTTACTGAACTCCAGGTCCAGAAAAACAAACATCTTACATGAGAATTGTTAGCAGTTGCACTCAATGATGTTGATTTACTAAGGGCAAATAGACCATTCATTTTCCAAAGGATTTTTCCCTTAGCTTAGTGAATGAGGTAAAACTCTGATAACTTCTATCATTCAATCATTCATTTATTTGCAGCCAAAAATACAGATTATCCAGGTACTGAATATCCAGTACCTGGATATTTTTTTGCAGTGATTTTTTTTCACCACATTTGCTAAGCTTTGCCTTGTAAAGTGAACAGATGATTGCTCATTTATATAGCTAATTAGAAGTGATGTACCCTTCTTTATAGCTATGTTTGGAGCTCATTTTGAAAATAAGGCTTTCCCAACTGTATATAAACTAGGGATGGGCGAACGGTTCGGCCCAAGCATAAGTTTGGGCCGAACTTTGGTTGTTCGGATCTTCTGCGAACACTGAACAATATGCCAGAACACCGTTAAAGTCGATGGGACATTAACACGAGAAATCAAAAGTGTTCATTTTAAAGGCTTATATGCAAGTTATTGTCATAAAAAGTGTTTGGGGACCAGGGTCCTGCCCCAGGGGACATGTATCAATGAAAAACATTTTTTTTAAAACGGCAGTGATTTTTTTAATGCTTAAAGTGAAACAATAAAAGTGAAATATTCCTTCAAATATCGTGCCTGGGGGGTGTCTATAGTAAGTGCCACATTTTTCCCGTGTTTATAACAGTACCACAGCAAAATGACATTTATAAAGGAAAAATTGTCATTTAAAACCGATCGCGGCTGTAATGAATTGTCAGGTCTTGGCAATATAGATAAAAATCATTGAAAAAAAGAGCATGGGATCCCTCTCCCCAGTCCATTACCAGGCCCTTTGGGTCTGGTATGAATATTAAGGGGAACCCCGAATTAAAATTAAAAAAAAAAAAAAAAAATTGTGTGGGGGTCCCCCTAAAATCCATACCAGACCCTTATTCGAGCACACAACCTGGTGGGTCACAGGAAAAGAGGGGGGACATGAGAGAGCGCCCCCCCTCCTGAACCGTACCAGGCCACATGCACTCAACATAGAGAGGGTGCTTTGGGGTAGCCCCCAAAGCACCTTGTTCCCATGTTGATAGGGACAAGGGCCTCATCCCCACAACCCTTGCCTGGTGGTTAAAGTGGTTATGGGGGAATGCGGGCGGGGGGGCTTATTGAAATCTGGAAGCCCCCTTTAACAAGGGGAACCCCAGATCCCGGCTTCCCCCCGTGTGAATTGGTAATGGGGTACGATGTACCCCTACCATTTCACAAAAAAAGTGTCCTCCGCCTCAGTGACCCTGCCCCCTCTGACGCCACAGGGACTTCCCTATGGCTTTCTCGTGGCGTCAGAGGGGGCGGGTCACCCATTTACATAATTGAGGCAGAGGACGAAGCGGGGAAGAAGAAGCCGGAGCAAGATGGAGAAGACCAGAGGAAGAAGCAGAGGAAGATAGAGGAAGAAGAAGATGGAGGAAGAAGGAGAAAACAGAAGGAAGACCAGAAGAAGATGGAGGAAGAAGCGGGGGGAAAGAAGAAGACATTATTAATAAAGGAATTGTCTTTTTTACCATTTTTACCCTTTTTTGTGTGAAATGGTAGGGGTACATTGTAGCCCATTACCAATTCACACAGGGGGAGGCCAGGATCTGGGGGTCCCCTTGTTAAAGGGGGCTTCCAGATTCCGATAAGCCCATTGCCCACATACACCCACAACCACCAGGAAAGGGTTGTGGGGATGAAGCCATTGTCCCCATTAACATGGGGACAAGGTGCTTTGAGGGGCTACCCCAAAGCACCCTCCCCATGTTGAGGGCATGTGGCCTGGTACGGTTCAGGAGGGGGGGTGCTCTCTCGTTCCCCTCTCTTTTCCTGCGGCCTTCCAGGTTGTGTGCTCGGATAAGGGTCTGGTATGGATTTTGAGTGGGCCCCTACGCCATTTTTTTAAAAAAATTTGGCGCAGGGTTGCCCTTAAATTCCAATTTTAAGGATGACTCCTACACCATTTTTTTTAACATTTGGCGCAGGGTTCCCCTTCATTTCCATATCAGATCCGAAGGGCCTGGTATGGACTTTAGGGGGACCTTCCACGAAATTTTTTTTAAATTTTGGTTCGGGGTTCCCCTCAATATTCATACCAGACCCAAAGGGCCTGGTAATGGACTCTTTTTTTCAATGATTTTTATCTATATTGCCGAGATCTGACAATTCATTACAACCGCGATTAGTTTTAAATGACAATTTTTCCTTTAGAAATGTAATTTTGCTGTAATACTGTTCTAAACATGGGAAAAATGCGCCACTTTACAGGCATACTATAGACACCCCCCAGGCACGATATTTAAAGGAATATTTCATTTTTATTGTTTCACTCTAGGCATTAAAAAAAAAATCACTGCTCCCGAAAAAACAACCGTTTTGAAAAAAAAAATTTGCATTGATACATGTCCCCTGGGGCAGGATAACTTGCATATTAGCCTTTAAAATAAGCACTTTTGATTATTCATGTTTGTGTCCCATAGACTTTAACGGTGTTCATGTGTTCTGCCAAATTTTTTGCCTGTTTGGTATGTTCTGGTGCGAACCGAACCAAGGTGGGGGGGGGGGGGGGGGTTCGGCCCATTCCTATATAAAACATAATTATTGTATTTACAGTGGATATAAAAAGTCAACACACCCCTGTTAAAATGTCAGGTTTCTGTGATGTAAAAAAATGAGACAAAGATAAATCATTTCAGAACTTTGTTCCACCTTTAATGTGACCTATAAACTGTACAACTCAATTGAAAAACAAACTGAAATCTTTTAGGGGTGGGGAATAAAAATAAAAAAAACAAAATAATTTAGTTGCATAAGTGTGCACACCCTCTTATAACTGGGGATATAGCTGTGTTCAGAATTAAGCAATCACATTCAAACTCATGTTAAATAGGAGTCATTACACATCTACCATCATTTAAAGTGCCTCTGATTAACCCCAAATGAAGTTCAGTTGTTCTAGTAGGTCTTTCCTGATATTTTCTTAGTCGCATCCTACAGCAAAAGCCATGGTCCGCAGAGAGCTTCCAAAGCATCAGAGGGATCTCATTGTTAATAGACATCAGTCAGGAGAAGGGTACAAAAAAATTTCCAAGGCATTAGGTATACCATGAGACACAGTAAAGACAGTTATCATCAAGTGGAGAAAATATGGCACAACAATGATATTACTAAGAACCTCCCTCCAAAATTGATGAAAAGATTAAAAGAAAACTGGTCAGCTAGCCTACCAAGAGGCCTACAGCAAGAATAAAGGAGCTGCAGGGATATCTGGCAAGTACTGGCTGTGTGGTACATGTGACAACAATCTCCCGTATTCTTCATATGTCTGAGCTATGATGTAGAGTGGCATGACAGAAGCCTTTTCTTACAAAGAAAAACATCCAAGCCTGGCTAAATTTTACAAAAACACATCTGAAGTCTCCTAAAAGCATGTGTGAAAATATGTTATGGTCTGATGAAACCAAGGTTGAACTTTTTGGCCATAATTCCAAAAGATATGTTTGGCACAAAAACAACACTGCACATAACTCAAAAGAACATCATACCCGCAGTGAAGCATGGTGGTGGTAGCATCATGCTTTGGGGCTGTTTTTCTTCAGTTGGAACAGGGGCCTTTGTCAAGGTAGAGGGAATTATGGACAGTTCCAAATACCAGTCAATATTGGCACAAAACCTTAAGGCTTCTGCTAGAAAGCTGAACGTCATCTTTCAGCATGACAATGACCCAAAGCATACATCCAAATCAACAAAGGAACGGCTTCACCAGAAGAAGATTAAAGGTTTGGAATGGCCCAGCCAGAGCCCAGACCTGAATCTGATTGAAAATCTGTGGGGTGATCTGAGGAGGGCTGTGCACAGGAGATGCCCTTGCAATCTGACAGATTTGGAGTGTTTTTGCAAAGAAGAGTGGGCCAATATTGCCAAGTCAAGATGTGCCACACTGATTCTCAGACTCATACCCAAAAAGACTGAGTGCTGTAATAAAATCAAAAGGTGCTTCAACAAAGTATTAATTTAAAGCGGAGGTCCGCCCCCAAAAAAGACATACTGCAGCTGCTAGCTTTTATTAATAGGACACTTACCTGTCCTGGAGTCCAGCGATGTTGGCACCGCAGCTGATGTTTCCATTAGCTGTCGGGTGCCGCCATCGCCATTCCGGGTAAGGGTACCTGGCAGTGTAGCCTTTTGGCTTCATGCCAGGAACCCTACTGCGCATGCGCGAGGCCCGCTCCTCTCTCCTACTGGCCCAGCGACAGGGGAAGGAGAAGGTATCCCCAGCCGTGATGTCAATAGCTGCGGCTGAGGCTCCCGGAAGTGGGAAAGGATACCTGTCAAAGACAGGTATCCTGTCCCCCCTCCCCCCCGAAAGGTGCCAATTGTGGCACCGGACTGGGGAGGAATCAGATGAGCGGAAGTTCCACTTTTGGGTGGAACTCCGCTTTAAGGGTGTGCACACTTTTGCAACCATATTATTTTAGTTTTTTTATTTTTACTTACCTCAAGCTAAAAGATTTCAGTTTGTTGTTCACCTGAGTTGTATGGTTTATAAGTCGCATTAAAGGTGGGAAAAGTTCTGAAATGATTCATCTTTGTCTCATTTTTTTACATCACAGAAACCTGACATTTTAACAGGGGTGTGTAGACTTCTTATATCCACTGTATTTATATAAAACTGATAAACTCCACTGCATTTTCCAGGGAACATACAATGATTTAGGTCACACCCCCTCCCTAGAGTAGCTTATAGTGTAAATTCCTTACCACAGTTATAATACCTACAGACACAGAGGTGGATCGCTGTCTGGAAAGCTGAAGAGCAGCAAGCAGGGACTTCATAGTGCTGATAGTAGGAGTAGGACTGCAAGTAGAAGTGTACTGGACACAGGACTGATAGCAGAATGGACAGCTGCAGGTTGTACTGTAGCAGACTGGACTGTAGTGGGCTGTACTGTAGCAGACTGTGGATTAGTGGACTAAAAATGTAGCAGACTGGACTGTGGTGGACTGGAATGTTGTAATCTGTACAGTGGTGGTCTGGTTTGCAGCAGACTGGACTTTGGTGGACTGGTTTGCAGCGGACTGGACTGTGGTGGACTGGTTTACAGCAGACTGGACTGTGGCAGACTGAACTGTTGGAGACTGTACTGTGGTGGAGTTGTTTGTAGCAGACTGGAGAGTGGTGGACTGGTTTGCAGCAGACTGCACTGTGGTGGACTGGTTTATAGCAGACTGGACTGTGGTGGACTGGTTTGTGACAGACTGGACTGGGGTGGACTGGTTTGCAGCAGACTGGACTGTTGCAGACTGTACTGTGGCCATAGGTGTGCGCAGCCTATTGCATTAGGATGTGCACCCCAAAGCTCTAACACATATGTGTGTGTGTGTTCGCATGTGTATATATACGGAAGGTGTCAGTAGAGCAGTGAATCATGTCATAAGGGCAGATATTGGTGGTGTCAGTAGGGCAGTTACAATATTATTTTAATTATTTTTTTAAAATTTTGTAGGCAAAAAAAAATTTGTAAAATATCAGGGGTCTAAACATTGGAAATATGCACCACACAGGGTGATTAGGGTGTGCCCAGGCACACCTGGCACGCGCCTATGACTGTCGCAGACTGATATGTAACAGACTGGACTGTGGTTGACTGGTTTGCAGCAGAATGGACTGTGGTGGACTGGTTTGTAACAAACTAGACTGAGGCAGACTGCACTGTGGCGGACTGGTTTTTAGCAGAATGGATTATGGTGGACTGGCTTGCAGCAGACTGGACTGTAGTGGACTGGTTTGTGGCAGACTGCACAGTGGTGGAGTGGTTTGCAGCAGGCTGGACTGTTGCAGACTGTACTGTGGTGGACTGGTTTGTAGTAGACTGGACAGCGGTGGACTGGTTTGCAGCAGACCTGACTGTGGCGGATTGGTTTGTAGCAGACTGGACTGTGGTGCACTAGTTTGCAGCAGATTGGACTGTGGCAGACTGAACTATTGCATACTGTACTGTGGCAGACTGGTTTGTAGCAGTCTGGACAATGGTGGACTGGTTTGCAGCAGACTGGACTGTGGTGGACTGGTTTGTAGCAGACTGGTCAGTGGTAGACTAGTTTGCAGCAGACTGGACTGTGGCAGACTGAACTGATGCAAATTGGACTGTGGTGGAGTGGTTTGCAGCAGACTGGACTCTAGTGGACGGGTTTGTGGCAGACTGGACAGTGATGGACTTGTTTGCAGCAGACTGGACTGTTGCAGACTGTAATGTGGTGGACTGGTTTGTTGCAGACTGGACTGTGGTGGACTGGTTTGCAGCAGACTGGACTGTGGCAGACTGAACTATTGCAGACTATACTGTGGCAGACTGGCTTGTAGTAGACTGGACAATGGTGGACTGGTTTGCAGCAGACTGGACTGTGGTGGACTGGTTTGTAGCAGACTGGACTGTGGTGGACTGGTTTGTAGTAGACTGGACTGTGGTGGACTGGTTTGCAGCAGACTGGACTGTGGCAGACTGAACTATTGCAGACTATACTATGGCAGACTGGCTTGTAGTAGACTGGACAATGGTGGACTGGTTTGCAGCAGACTGGACTATGGTGGACTGGTTTGTAGCAGACTGGACTATGGTGGACTAGTTTGCAGCAGACTGGACTGTGGTAGACTGAACTGTTGCAGACTGTACTGTGGCGGGCTGGTTTGTAGCAGACTGGAAAATGGTGGACTGGTTTGCAGCAGACTGGACTGTGGTGGACTGGTTTGTAGCAGACTGGACTGTGGCGGGCAGGCTGGTTTGTAGCAGACTGGACTGTGGTGGGCTGGTTTGCAGCAGACTGGACTGTGGCAGACTGGATTGTAGCAGACTGGACTGTTGCAGACTGGACTGTGGTGGACTGGTTTGTAGCGGACTGGACTGTAGCAGACTGTACCTGGGTTCATTGGTTTGTAACAATCTGGACAGTAGTTACTGAGTGAAGCAGACAATAACTGAAGAATGACTGGATGGACATTACTGGGATCAGGAAACTAGCAGCAACAGAGAGGGAACTGGAGCAGCAAAGGCTGTACATCAGGGTATTGTCACTGACTCTGGCTCGGTTCACACCTGTGCATCCCCGTTCTACGTTTCAGGGACAAATTAGGGCAGAATCTGTGCCTGAATTCTGCCCTGAAAACTGAGCCAAAGACGCACAGCGTTTCTGTGCAGTGCACTCTGCAGCCGCCCCAGAGATATGTGAACAGGCTCCATAGAGAGCCAGGCACATTCTCCTGCTATGCAAATTGGATGCTACATTCAGTGGGGCAAATAATTATTTGATCCCCTGCAGATTTTGTAAGTTTGCCCACTTATAAAGAAATTAAGTGTCTATAATTGTTTCATAGGTGTATTTGAAAAATAAGTATTTGATCCCCAAGCAAAACATGACTTAGTACTTGGTGGAGAAACCCTTGTTGGCAAGCACACAGTTAAGACGTTTCTTGTAGTTGGTGACTAGGTTTGCACACTTTTTCAGGAGGGAGTTTGGTCCACTCTTCTTTACAGATCTTCACCAAATCCTTAAGGTTCTTGGCTGTCACTTGGCAACTCGAAGTTTCAGCTCCCTCCATTAATTTTCTTGAATTGACTAGGTCACTCCATGACCTTAATGTGCTTGTTCTTGAGCCACTCCTTTGTTGCCTTAGCGGTATGTTTTGGGTCATTGTCATGTTGGAATACCCATCCATGACCCATCTTCAGTGTTCTGGCTGAGGGAAGAAGGTTCTCATCCAAGATTTTACAATACATGGCCCTGTCCATTGGCCCCTCAATGTGGCAAAGTCAGCCTGTACCTTCAGCAGAAAAACAGCCCCAAAGCATCATGTTTCTACCTCCATGCTTGACTGTAGGGATGGTGTGCTTAGGGTCATAGTCAGCATTTTTCTTCCTTCAAACACAGCGAGTCAAAATAATGCCAGAGAGCTTAATTTTGGTCTCATCTGGCCAAAGCACTTTCTCCCAAACCTTCTCTGAATCATTTAGATCTTCATTGGCATGACTGTACATGTGGGGTGTGGCTGTATGGCAACCATCTGACCTAGCGTGTGACGTATGACGTGCTGAGCCGATTCAGGAAGTGGAGATCCAAGCCCGAGTAGTGAGTGGTGGTGAGATTTCATCCACACACCTTGGGTCCGCTGTGACCATATTGCACTGATTTTGGGCACATACTGGAAGATTTGCTGTGATATTGCTGTGATATTTACTGCTCGTTTTTAAAGAGATTTGTGTGAGTGCAATGATTGAAGTGTACACAATGGTTATTAAATTTGCTTTTACGATATCACACTATTAGTGCAATTTTTTATTTACATGTGAAATGATCTTGTATTTACACAGATGGAATATGGAGTATTTGTTATAATCTGTGAGGTTTATCACATCTATTTGCCGAGCACGAGAGTGCAAGGCATATCTAGTTGGTGAATGTTTTATCTGATGGGAGAGGAATCACTGACACTCGGGTGTGGTGGATAATTAGAGGAATTCTGCACATAATCAACGTTTTCATCAAGTTTTATGGACTTTAATATTTACACATCTACATTATAATATATAGATTTTTTCACTATTCGCACAGGGTGATCTATGTGATATAATTTCAGTTTGTTTATGTCGTACTGTAGGTCTGTGCAAACAGGCATTCCCTTATCACGTTTGAAGTGTTATTTCAGCACCACTTATATTATTTTTTTGGCACTATTGCAAATTAATATACTATTTCACATGACTGTACATGTGCCTTCTTGAGGAGGGGGACTCGCCGTGTTTGAAGGAAGAAAAATGCTGACTATGATCCTAAGAATACCATCCCTACAGTCAAGCACTGAGGTGGAAACATTATGCTTTGGGGCTGTTTCTCTACTAAAGGTACAAAACGACTGTGCCACATTGAGGGCCAATGGACAGGGCCATGTATTGTAAAATCTTGGATGAGAACCTTCTTCCCTCAGCCAGAACACTGAAGATGGGTCATGGATGGGTCTTTCAGCATGACAATGACCCAAAACATATTGCCAAAGCAACAAAGAAGAAGCACATTAAGGTCATGGAGTGGCCTAGCCAGTCTCCAGATCTTAACCCTTTAGAAAATTTATGGAGGAAGCTGAAACTTCGAGTTGCCAAGCGACAGTCAAGAAACCTTAAGGATTTAGAGAAGATCTGTATAAAAGAGTGGACCAAAATCCCTCCTGAGATGTGTGCAAAGGTGGTCACTAACTACAAGAAACATCTTACCTCTGTGCTTGCCAACAAGAGTTTCTAAGTACCAAGTCATGTTTTGCTTGGGGATCAAATACTTTTTTTAGTCACTGAACTGCAACTCAATTTATAACATTTGTATCATGTGTTTTTTCTGGATTTTTAGTTAATATTCTGTCTCTATAGTTTAAAATACACCTACGATAAAAATGATAGACCCTTCATTTTGTAAGTGGGATCGAATAATTATTTTCCCCACTGTAATTTGCTCTCAGCCATGGATTACTAGTATCAATTCATGGCTGAAAATGTACGCTTATGTAACAAGAACAAAAAATGAAGGTATTCTTCAGCCAAACTCTGTAACTCTGACTGTCACCTCATTGCGAAGATTCACTCTTGCTCTTTCCTGGTAAACATTTTGATGGAGTTAAAATAAAGGGAATAATACCATTCTGAAGCTGTTGCTAAAATAGGAAGTAAGGGGAAAACTAAAAATTATTTTGGGACTTGACTTTGGGGAGATTTGCTCTCATTTGCTTTTGTTCAGGTTTTTTTTAAGGTAGTTAAGTAAAACCTTGCCCAATTAGAGCTCAGCAACAGCTTTGCTTTATGCCCTTCTCTGCAGCAGTCATATCCACATTTTCTTTGCTCCCCTACAGTTCTGTTCAGCCAGCAGGAACAAAAATATCTCTGATACCTCCAGGTATTGTGGAGCATATGACTCACTCCTCTTCCTCCCATGTGATAGCACTGGTGCTTGGTGATTGGCCCAGCACTGCCACATTGGAGCAGGGAGATAATCCTCATCCATATGTAAGCTTTGAGTAGAGCTTATCAGAGCTTACACAGGGCTTCTATTCCTTAATTCCGGAGATTGAATAAGCAGCAATGCAGTGAGGGAATGGTGAGTAGGGATAGTGTTAACTTATGCTCGGTCCAAACTTGGGTTGTTCGCATGTTCTGCGAACACCGAACAATATGCGGTGTTCAGGGCAAATTCGAAAGCCACCGGAACACCGTTAAAGTCTATGGGACACTAACATGAAAAATCAAAAGTGCTCATTTTAAAGGCTTATATGCACGTTATCGTTAAAAAAAGTGTTTGGGGACCCGGGTCCTGCCCCAGGGGACATGTATCAATGCAAAAAAAATAGTTTTTTTCGGGAGCAGTGATTTTTTTCAATGCTTAAAGTGAAACAAAGAAAAATGAAATGTTCCTTTAAATAGTTAAATATTGTGCCTAGGGGGTGTCTATAGTATGCATGTAAAGTGGCACATATTTTCCGTGTTTAGAACGGTACCACAGCAAAATTAAATTTCTAAAAGGAAAAATTGTCATTTAAAACTGATCGCAGCTGTAATGAATTGTCTGGTCTCGGCCATATAGATAAAACTCTTCAAAAAAAAGATCATGGGATCCCCCCCCCAGTCCATTACCAGGCCCTTTGGGTCTGGTATGAATATTAAGGGGAACCCCAAACCAAAATTTCAAAAAAACATTGCGTTGGGGTCCCCCTAAAATCCATACCAGGCCCTTCGGGTCTGATATGGAAATTAAGGTAATAGACTGGGGGGATCCCATGCTCTTTTTTTCAATGAGTTTTATCCATATTGCCGAGACGCTACAATTCATTACAGCCGCGATCAGTTTTAAATGACAATTTTTCCTTTAGAAATATCATTTCTAAAGGAACGATATTTAGGCACAATATTTAAAGGAATATTTAATTTTTATTGTTTCACTTTAACCACTTCAGCCCCGGACCATTATGCTGCTTAAGGACCAGAGGACTTTTTCCAATTTGGCACTGAGTCGCTTTAACCGCTAATTGCGCGGTCATGCAATGCTGTACCCAAACGAAATTTGCATCATTTTCTTCCCACAAATAGAGCTTTCTTTTGATGGTATTTGATCACCTCTGCCGTTTTTATTTGCGCTATAAACGGAAAAAGACCTAAAATTTTGTAAAAAATGATATTTTCTACTATTTGTTATAAAAAAAATCCAATAAACTCAATTTTAGTCATACATTTAGGCCAAAATGTATTCAGCCACATGTTTTTGGTAAAAAAAAGTCAATAAGCGTATATTTATTGGTTTGCGCAAAAGTCATAGCGTCTACAAACTAGGGTACATTTTCTGGAATTTACACAGCTTTTAGTTTATGACTGCCTATGTCATTTCTTGAGGTGCTAAAATGGCAGGGCAGTACAAAACCCCCCCAAATGACCCCATTGTGGAAAGTAGACACCCCAAGGAAATTGCTGAGAGGCATGTTGAACCCCTATTGAATATTTATTTTTTTGTCCCAAGTGATTGAATAATGACAAAAAAAAAAAAATATTTACAAAAAGTTGTCACTAAATGATATATTGCCAACACAGGCCATGGGCCTATGTGGAATTGCACCCCAAAATACATTCAGTTGCTTCTCCTGAGTACGGGGATACCACATGTGTGGGACTTTTTGAGAGCCTAGTCGCGTACGGGGCCCCGAAAACCAATCACCGCCTTCAGGATTTCTAAGGGCGTAAATTTTTGATTTCACTCCTCACTACCTATCACAGTTTTGAAGGCCATAAAATGCCCAGATGGCACAAAACCCCCCCAAATGACCCCATTTTGGAAAGTAGACACCCCAAGCTATTTGCTGAGAGGCATGTTGAGTCCATGGAATATTTTATATTTTGACACAAGTTGCGGGAAAGTGACAATTTTTTTTTTTTGTTGCACAAAGTTGTCACTAAATGATATATTGCTCACACAGGCCATGGGCATATGTGGAATTGCACCCCAAAATACATTTAGCTGCTTCTCCTGAGTATGGGGATACCACATGTGTGGGACTTTTTGGGAGCCTAGCCGCATACGGGACCCCGAAATCCAATCACCGCCTTCAGGATTTCCAAGGGTGTAAATTTTTGATTTCACTCTTCACTGCCTATCACAGTTTCGAAGGCCATGGAATGCTCAGGTGGCCCAAAACCCCCCCAAATGACCCCATTTTGGAAAGTAGACACCCCAAGCTATTTGCTGAAAGGCATGGTGAGTATTTTGCAGCTCTCATTTGTTTTTGAAAATGAAGAAAGACAAGAAAAAACTTTTTTTTTTCTTTTTTCAATTTTCAAAACTTTGTGACAAAAAGTGAGGTCTGCAAAATACTCACTATACCTCTCAGCAAATAGCTTGGGGTGTCTATCTTCCAAAATGGGGTCATTTGGGGGGGTTTTGTGCCACCTGGGCATTCCATGGCCTCCGAAACTGTGATAGGCAGTGAAGAGTGAAATCAAACATTTACGCCCTTAGAAAGCCTGAAGGCGGTGCTTGGTTTTCGGGGTCCCGTACGTGGCTAGGCTCCCAAAAAGTCTCACACATGTGGTATCCCCGTACTCAGGAGAAGCAACAGAATGTATTTTGGGGTGTAATTTTACATATTCCCATGGCATGTTTGAGCAATATATCATTTAGTGACAACTTTGTGCAAAAAAAAAAAAATTGTCTCTTTCCAGCAACTTGTGTCACGATATAAAATATTCCATGGACTCGACATGACTCTCAGCAAATAGCTAGGGGGGGTCTACTTTCCAAAGTGGGGTCATTTGGGGGGGGGGTTGAACTGTCCTAGCATTTTATGCACAACATTTAGAAGCTTATGTCACACATCACCCACTCTTCTAACCACTTGAAGACAAAGCCCTTTCTGACACTTTTTGTTTACATGAAAAAATTATTTTTTTTGCAAGAAAATTACTTTGAACCCCCAAACATTATATATTTTTTTAAAGCAAATGCCCTACAGATTAAAATGGTGAGTGTTTAATTTTTTTTTTCACACAGTATTTGCACAGCGATTTTCAAATGCATTTTTGGGGGAAAAACACACTTTTTTAAAATTTTAATGCACTAAAACACACTATATTGCCCAAATGTTTGATGAAATAAAAAAGATGATCTTAGGCCGAGTACATGGATACCAAACATGACATGCTTTAAAATTGCGCACAAACGTGCAGTGGCGACAAACTAAATACATTTTTAAAAGCCTTTACAGGTTACCACTTTAGATTTACAGAGGAGGTCTACTGCTAAAATTACTGCCCTCGATCTGACGTTTGTGGTGACACCTCACATGCATGGTGCAATTGCGGTTTACATTTGACGCCAGACTGACGCTTGCGTTCACCTTTACGCGAGAGCAGGGGGTTGCTTTTTTTTTTTTTCGTTATTATTTTTTTGCTTTTTTATCTTATTTTTAAACTGTTCCTTTCATTTTTTTTAATCATTTTTATTGTTATCTCAGGGAATGTAAATACCCCTATGATAGCAATAGGTAGTAACAGGTACTCTTTTTTGAAAAAAATGGGGTCTATTAGACCCTAGATCTCTCCTCTGCCCTCAAAGCATCTGACCACACCAAGATTGGTGTGATAAAATGCTACCCCAATTTCCCAATGGCGCTGTTTACATCCGGTGAAATCTAAGTCATGAAATGCTCCTAGCTTCCGGTTTCTTAGGCCATAGAGATGTTTGGAGCCACTCTGGTCTCTTATCAGCTCTATGGTCAGCTGGCTGAATCACCAGCTGCATTCTCAGGTTCCTTGTTGAGACAGGAGAGCCAGAGAAAAAAACGGAAGACGGTGGGGGGGGGGGCATTCCCTCCCACTGCTTGTAAAAGCAGTCTAGAGGCTAATTAGCCACTAGGATTGCTTTTACATGAAAGCTGACCGCTGGCTGAAAAGAATTATACCAAGATGATACCTAAACCTGCAGGCATCATTCTGGTATAACCACTCAAAGTCATGAATGGCGTACCTGAAGACAAAAAAAGGTTAACAATAAAACACAGTAAACGGTAAAGTATAAAAAAATTGCATACCTGAAAAGCAAACATGATAAAATATAATAACAATAAAACATTGCAGAATAGAATACAGTAAAAAAGAGCAGAACAATAGAGAGAGAATAGAGAGAGAGAGAACAATAAAAGGACAACTATTTTTTTTTATTTTATATATATATATTTTTTTTTACACTTTTTTTTGTAACTAACTTTTATAACTGTAATCGGTTCCAGGTTCGGGCCTCTCAAAATGCGATGGCATCTTGGGAGACCCTGTGAAAGTGTGCCTAGTCTGTGCAATGCTGTACCCTACGCTAATACTCAATTAGTGTATGGTAGCGTTCAAAACATTCACCAATGCAAAGACCAGGATTGTCAGGACAGGAGGGACAATAATAGCGGGTGTCATGCCTATATCCGCGCTTGCTGCAGACACAACATCTTTTTTGGGGGGGTTCGTTGGGTAGGGGGACTCGGGAGGACATAAAGAAAATGCCTCTCATGCAGCCGACTGCATTTGGTTGGGGATGTGAATGGGGGAAGTACGGGCGCTGCAGAAGTGTTGGGTTCCCAATTAGCATTGGCGAATGCAGCAGGAAGGGCATTATGGGCACGACGGGCCTGTTTGTCTTCTTCTTGGTGGCAGCGGGACACTACTTGTGCTTGCCACCTCACCAGCTTGAACTGCACTTATGGGAATCGCCACGTCACCAAGTGTTACTGCAGTGCTGGTTTGACTATGACCAGGGTGTACTAGGCCGCTGGTGCTTGCCAGTTTACCAAAACGCTACCAAAAAACCTGTTAGCAATCGCAGGGATCAGGCCTGACTCTGCGAACGCTGCAGTTATGCGTTTAGTGTTTTGTAAGTGACAGTGATCGATCGATACTGCACTTGGGTGGGCTGGGCTGGGCCGGGCGTAGGGGCAAAACGCAGGTGCTAGCAGGTATCTGGGCTGATCCCACTAACACTGTGTTTCTGGGAACCCTAAACTGCTGGGGACGCCAGTATAGATCTGATCGGATCAGATATTGATCCGATCAGATACTATACCACTAAGGGAGGTGTATGGTGCGTGCGTGGGTGTTAGCGGTACTGGCACTAACCTGACGCTGCCTGGGGCTGGTGCTTGCCAGTTCACCAAAATGCTACCAAAAAAACTGTTAGCGATTGCAGGGATCAGGCCTGACTCTGCGAACGCTGCAGTTATGCGTTTAGTGTTTTGTAAGTGACAGTGATCGATCAATACTGCACTTGGGTGGGCTGGGCTGGGCCGGGCGGAGGGGCAAAACGCAGGTGCTAGCAGGTATCTGGGCTGATCCCGCTAACACTGCGTTTTTGGGAACCCTAAACTGCTGGGGACGCTAGTATAGATCTGATCGGATCAGATATTGATCCGTTCAGATACTATACCACTAAGGGAGGCGTATGCTGCGTGCGTGGGTGTTAGCGGTACTGGCGCTAATCTGACGCTGCCTGGGGCGACGCATATCAGCGCTGGGCGATCAGGGGGCTAAACCTTTATTCGGTAATAAACGGCGAGTGCCCTGACACTATAAAAAATAAACGAACTAACCAGCGTCACCCGTAACGGTGATCAGTGGTGAAAGGGTTAACTAGGGGGCAATCAAGGGGTTAAAACATTTATTAGATGGGGGTCCCTGTCGCTATAAAACGCTGATGGCGAACCTAAATATTTACGTCCCTAACTAGCGTCACCAGCGACACTAATACAGTGATCAGAAAAATGATCGCTTAGTGACACTGGCGACAGGGGGTGATCAAGGGGTTAAAACTTTATTAGGGAGGGTTAGGGGGGTACCCTAGACCTAAAGGGGGCTAACCCTAACTGACCTAACACAGTAACTGTCACAAACTGACTCCATGCAGTAATCAGAAAAAAAAAAAACTGCTTGATGTCAGTGTGACAACAGGGGGGGGAGGGGTGATCGGGGGGGGGGGGGAAATCGGGGGGTGTAATGTGTGCCTGGCATGTTCTACTGTGTGTGTGTGTGTGTTTGGTGCACTCATAGTGAAGTCTTCTCTCCTCGGCGCCGGAAACTGCCGAGCCGAGGAGAGATGACATCACATCCCCTGCCTCTGTGTACTACACAGAGGCAGGGGAACAATCTCATTGTCTGGGAGCGATCGCGAGGGGGGGGCCACGATCGGATGGCCTCCCCCTCATCACTGAACGCTCCCAGACCAAAGACGACCGCCGCTGGCACCGGGGGGGGGGTACGATCGGACCCCCCACCCGCGGGAAGGCAAGGACGTATATGTATGTCCTTTTGCCTGCCCGTGACGCTCTGTGGACGTATATCGTCGTGCGGCGGTCGTCAAGTGGTTAAGCATTACAAAAAAATCACTGCTCCCGAAAAAACGTCCGTTTAAAAAAAAAAAATGTTTGCATTGATACATGTCCCCTGGGGCAGGACCCGGATTCCCAAACACTTTTTATGACAATAACTTGCATATAAGCCTTTAAAATTAGCACTTTTGATTATTCATTTTTGTTTCCCATAGACTTTAACGTTGTTCGTGTGTTCTGCCAAATGTTTTGCCTGTTCGCATGTTCTGCTGCGAACCAAACAGGAGGGTGTTCGGCTCATCCCTAATGGTGAGTATTTCCTGCAAAAGAAGAGAATATTTTTGCTTTGCACAGGCAAACCATTTGGTTTCAGACACTGGTTTCTTACCAATATAAACAAATGAAAAGTTTCCTGTTCATTTTATGTTGCTTAGCTGACAAATGCTATAGGAAGATAAGGAATATTACAGCACATTTGTCTTATTTGGTGAGCTATAAGCACTGTTACTATGTCCCTTTTCTCAGGAATATTGCTGATGATGAACCTCTGCGATGAAGTTAATGTTTATGAGTTTCTCCCATCCACTCGGCAAAGTGATCTATGCTACTATTATGAAAGATACTATGACCGTGCTTGCACAGTTGGGGGATACCATCCTCTAATGTACGAGAAGAATTTAGTGATGAAGCTTAACCAGGGAGATATGAACACCATTCACAGGTATGGGAAGGCGACATTACCAGGAATCAAGAACCTGAAGTGCTAACCACTATATAAGGTTTTAACAGGTGAAAATAAAGACACTTATACAATTAAAGTATGTGAAGTTCTCCTCGATAAATATGGTGGACATGGGAGATACAAGGAAGTGCACCAAGGTTGTTTAACAGGACAAAGAAATTGAAACTATGTTTAGGAAGACAGAGAAATGGAAACCTTGTTTAGGAGGACAAAGAAACTTAAACCTTGATAGCCAAAAAACACATGGATGTATATATTACATTGCTAACAAGTGAAAAAAAAAATCTGGACATCTGCAGCTAAAGTGGTGGAGATGATTTCATGATTAGGTGGTAATTTTACATTACATTTTACATTTCCCAATAGAATTTAACATTTCAGATCACCCTTGCTGATACTGTATACAAACTGTAATGCCATGAGATATTTATCTTTGTAAATAATATTTATTTCTTGTATTGTTCTGAAAAAAAAAATACACAAGGCATACATTTAAAGGGGAACTTTTTTAGTTTTGGTCACTTTTTTAGGTTACAGGCATCTTGTCAATGTATGATATTCTTAAAAAAAATATATATATTAAATCTTTATTTTAAAAGTAAATAAATACTGGGTTCAACCAAGATACTGGACATGTGGAGCAGAAACTGTTTGCAGACTATTCCAATATAACTGAATCTCTATGAAAAAAAGCAAGCAAGTGGAGGGCGGGACACATCACTCCTCTGAGTCATTAAGCCATGTGTATTCATTTCAACTGGAACTTTTAGGCTGTATAAACAAGATTTTTTTAGGAGCGCAATAAACTTAGTAATATAATGAGCCTAGAGTTCCACCTGCTGGGTGGAAATGGGGCTCAGAAGTATTCATATGCAATAATTTCCTGTTAAAAAAGTATACAGTGTATATATTTAATTGGGCTTTTAGTTCTGCAGATAATAAATATAATAAAACACATTCTATACATAAGATAAATAAGTACAACCATTCTTTCCCATTTTTTTTGTTCCAAACCTCCCCCAGATTATTTTTAAGGAAATTAATAATCCACAGCATTACAGCCACACCTATAAGGACTGATCAGGAGAACGATTCCACTACCCTGAAGTTTGCTGCTTTGATTTTAGGAAATGCTATAGAATTGAAACTACAACCCAACCTCATCTTCATTAGAGAATGTAAAAGATTATTAGCAAATGCTATAGAACTGAAACTACAACCCAACCTCATCTTCATTAGAGAATGTAAAAGATTATTTCTCAACTCTAGATAAAATAAAAAAGCAGCTCTTGCTACAATATTCCCCTTTCCTCCGATAGGGTCCCCAACAGACTCACTGCTCTGCGATTCTGAATAGTGTCATTGAATCAATTTCAGGTAAGATTAGGGCATCAAGAACACAATCTCTGGGGGAACATCATCAGGTACCCTTGGTTCACAGAATGCTGCAGAACACATTATGTGCTGCTGTACTATACAGCATTCAAAAAACTACCTACTGCTGGCAGGGCCGCCTTTAATATTGATTGGACCCTGGGCAAAACTTTTCTTGGGGCCCCCCCATGCAGTTTTGCTCTCCACCTGCTCTGACACATACAATAAATAACAGCTAGACTCAAAATCAGTTTACTGAATCAGATCCGGCAGCTATTGCAATTGGTTGCCAGAGGTTACAGTGTATCATTATCGCTCACTGACTTGTTGCTAGAGGTTACAGCACACACTACGGCTCACTGATTAGTTGCTAGAGGTTACAGCACATGATTTCTGCTTGTTGATTGGCTCCTAGAGATTACTGTGGATATGACCTCAGTGGGGCATGATATACATATCGATTCCGCCGGCCGCCGCTATTTATATATGAATGCCACCATTTACATATGAACTCCGGTAATTTACATGTAAACACAGGGTCTGCAGGTGAGTCATCTGTACACAACAAAAGGAAAGAGCTGGGCAGCATTAGTAGCAACACTTCACACTGAGATATTGGGACACAGCATGGGACTAAAATCTCAAGGGACGAGGGAATTTAAACCAGGATAGTTGGCAAGCATGAGGCAGCTGCTTTGGGCCCCACAACAATGACAGGGCCCAGGGCAGCTGCCCCTTTTGCCCTGCCTTAAAAACGGCCCTGACTGCTGGAGGAAAAGGACCAATAAGCTTATGCAACTGGTTAGAGACACAGGGGAAAAACTATGTATTCAAATGTTTTGAAGGTGTGCAGGGAGTGCTCCAAAGGGAAGGTAGGGGCAGAATACAAGGAAGGGGTAACTGGAGTTCAGCATTAAGGTAAACAAAGTGGATGTTCTGACTTTAGCAGATTCACATTTCTTGGAATGCATTAACAGATCAGCGTGTGTCATAACTTGTGGCCCAGATTTGCTCAATTCAAGCCTTTGATTTTATTTTATCCTAGGACTGAATCAATAACATAGCCAATATAAGAAAAACCTAGTATATGGGATATTTATTTGTATACAATGTTGTAAATAGTGACAGAGAGAAAGCGTTCTAATTTATTTGTTGAGATAATGTAAATTGTGTTCAGCAGGGAATATGTACAGGTTACAAGATGTCTATTTTGTAAAATTTACTTTGTATATGCAAAGTAAAAAGGTCTATAAGTTCATGGTATTCTTAAAGTGTTTGTTACCCCAACATTTCAAATTCCTGATATGTGCCTGCTGTACCATGTACTGGTATGAAAAAGTTTTCTGTTATCTTTGTATTGCTTCCTTTGTGTGAAATCCCTGGTGTTCCTGCTTTCCTATTAAAAACTGACCACACTAAGCAGGAGGGCACAGGTCCAATGATCAGACTTGTTCTGAAAAAGAAAAATATATAAATACCTTTTTTCCCCTTTTTTATAAGTGATCACATTCCCTCTGTTCTAAGCTGCATAAGAGCTGGGGGAGGAGAAGCAGCAGCAGCACGCTAAGCTTCCTAGTGAATGGCTGTAGAGTGGGGGCATGTCAGGACAAGTCTGATCATTGGAGGAGAGCAGCCTGAGTTCCCAGCATAGCTAGAGAACTGACCACGGTGTGCTCTCCTGCTTAATGTGGTCAGGTTTTAATAGGAAAGCAAGGGGACTGGCAAGAACACCAGGGATTTCATACAATGGAAACAATAGAAAGAGAACAGGATACTTTCTCATACAAGTACATGGTACAGAGAGTTAGGGTTGATTGGTGAGGTAGGCTGCACCTTCTCTGATCCTGGTGCCTGGATGCCGATGCCCCCGGATGATCTGGCTGTAGAGAGGCAGTGTGGGGAATGTGCCAGCCAGGAACTTCACATTAGTACAGCAATGGTAAGGCATGTGAAGGATGGTGAAGCTTTTAACGGAGGGGGGAGAGGATGAAGGCAGTAGAGGGGGTGTGTAAACATGGCCCAGAACTGAAGAGGGGTGGATGGGGGAACATGTGGATGAGAATGCAATGGAAAGGAGTAGTGGGAGAGAACTGAACCCTGTATTTATATATACTGTGCCCTAAACCTTGTGCAGTGGAGGATTAAGGTAGCCATGGGCCCCTAGGCACCTTTTTGTGTGGCCCCCTCCTAAGAATGCTTTACCAGAAAATAAATTATTTAGTGCCATGTGTAAAAGGGTAGACCTATATTACACGCCTCAAGTGCAACTCTCAGTTCTACAGCCCAAACAAATTCAGACATGAGCCTACTATAAACAGCAATGCCACAGAAAAAAAAGCATTCAAAATACACCTGCAAGCTGGTAACAGATTTTACCTTTCTAAACCAACAGTTAGGCCAAAAACGTCTGCAGCAGCTCCTGTTTAACTGAGGCAAAATCATAACATCCTGACAGAGACCAATCGAAACGCTGTGTAATATTCCAATAAGATAAAAGCAGGGGCGGACTGACAACACCCAGGGCCCCCGGACCAAATAAAGCAAGGGCCCCCTGTCAGGCCCAGCTCATGGTCTACCTCTGACCCCGCCCATGGCCCACCCCTGATCCCGCCTCTACATTTTGCAAGTACAATTTCTGCCTTTTTTAAAATGGAACCTGGAGGGAGGTCTCTCTCTAACAGTGTCCATTAGACAGTCTGTTAGAGAACGTCCCCTCCAGGCCCCATTAGAGTCTACAACAGAGTCTAATGGGACCTGAAGGGGGGTCTCTCTCTAACACTGTCCATTAGAGAGTCTCTGTTAGAGAGAGATCCCCTTCCAGGACCCATTAGAGACTACAAAGGAGTATAATGGGACCTGGAGGGGGGCCTCTTTCTAACAGAGTGTACAGTGAACACCTTCATTTACTCTGGTCCTCACTGGACCCCCTCCTTTTGCCATGACTCTCACCCCTGCCCCAACCTCTCACAAAGTAGAAATAAAATTGGCACCGAGTAGCTCTCCTCTTACCTTAACTATGGCTACTGTAGCTGTGGCTGGTTCCCGCGTCCTCTGTGGCTGGCTGGCTGGCTCCTGCGTCCTCTGTGGCTGGCTCCCGCTTCCTCTGTGGCTGGCACCCTGCCGTGGATGGCCGGCTCCATCATCCTCGGTGGCTGGCTCCTGCATTCTCTGTGGCTGGCTGGCTCCTGCGTCCTCTGTGGCTGGCTGGCTCCCGCGTCCTCTGTGGCTGGCACCCTGCTGTGGCTGGCTGGCTCCCTGGTGTGGGTGCGTCACCGTGGGTGGGTGGGTTACAGTTGGCTGGTGCCCTGGCCCTGCTGTGGCTGGCTGATGTGTCCTCTCCTCGTTCCACCGTACCGGGCACTGTTTGCCGAGGCGAGGGAGAGACACGGAGGGAGTCGGCCGCCTTTGCCCTATACGGGACAGTAGAACTATGAGGTTTGCAGCAGGCCCAGTGCACGGATGCGCGCGGTGCAACACATAATGACGTGGTGTGCATGTCCACTCTGTGTCCATTTGAGAGTCTATGTTAGAAATAGCGCCCATCAATGCAGCCTCATCAGTGTCCATCAATGCAGCCTCGCCAGTGTCCCCTCAGTACAGCCTCACCAGTGCCCCCTCCATGCAGCCTCACCAGTGCCCCCTCCATGCAGCCTCACCAGTGCCCCCTCAATGCAGCCTCACCAGTGGCCCCTCTGTGCAGCCTCACTAGTGTCCCCTCCATGCAGCCTTGCCAGTGTCCCCTCCATGCAGCCTTGCCAGTGTCCCCTCCATGCAGCCTCATCAGTGTCCCCTCCATGCAACCTCACCAGTGTCCCCTCCATGCAGCCTTGCCAGTGTCCCCTCCATGCAGCCTCGTCAGTGTCCCCTCCATGCAGCCTCACCAGTGTCCCCTCCATGCAGCCTGATCAGTGTCCCCTCCATGCAGCCTGATCAGTGTCCCCTCCATGCAGCCTAATCAGTGTCCCCTCCATGCAGCCTTGCCAGTGTCCCCTCCATGCAACCTCGTCAGTGTCCCCTCCATGCAGCTTCACCAGTGTCCCCTCCATGCAGCCTCACCAGTGTCCCCTCCATGCAGCCTGATCAGTGTCCCCTCCATGCAGCCTCACCAGTGTTCCCTCCATGCAGCCTGATCAGTGTCCCCTCCATGCAGCCTCACCAGTGGCCCCTCCATGCAGTCTGATCAGTGTCCCCTCCATGCAGCCTCACCAGTGTCCCCTCCATGCAGTCTGATCAGTGTCCCCTCCATGCAGCCTCACAAGTGTCCCCTCCATGCATCCTGATAAGTGTCCCCTCCATGCAGCCTTACCAGTGTCCCCTCCATGCAGTCTGATCGGTGTATGGGGGTTAGAGAGGAGAGCCACCAGGTAACACAGAGCGGGGATCTCCCTTTTACCCAGCGTCCGTTGTCATCAGATGTCCCGCCTCCTGTGTGATGTCTATCAAAAGAGCCAGTGCAGGAGGCGGGACATCCGATGACAGCGGACGCTGGGTAAAAAGGAAATCACTGCTCTATGTGACCCAGCGACGCTTGCCCTCACCCCTCACCCTCCGAGGCAGCACAAAAGATTATCGCCGGGGGCCCGCGGCCGCAAGTTTTTTGTCCCTGGACCCCAAGCTGGTTCCAGCAGGTGGCGCTGATGGGCCCCTTCAGCGGTCGGGCCCTCGGTCCACGTCCAAATGGACCGACTGGTCAGTCCGCCCCTGGATAAAAGCCATACAAAGACCATAAGCAGCAGCACATAAAAGTGTATACTGAGCCCTGAACCCTGCACTCTATATGTACTGTGCCCTAAACACTGTAATCTGTATTTATTGTGCCCTAAACCCTGCTCTGTATATACTGTACCCTAAACCCTGCACCCTGTATATAATGTGCCCTGAACCCTGCACTCTGTATATACTGTGCCCTAAACCCTGCACCCTGTATATAATGTGCCCTAAACCCTTCACTCTGTATGTACTGAACCCTGCAATCTGTATATACTGAACCCTGAACTCTGTATATACTGTGCCCTGAACCCTGTACTGTATTTACTGTGCCCTGAACCCTGCATTTTGTATATACTGTACTCTAAACCCTGCACTCTGTTTACACGGTGCCCTGCACTCTGTATATACTGTGCCCTGAACCCTGTACTGTATGTACTGCATCCTGAACCCTGCACTCTGTATATACTGTGCCCTGAACCCTGCACTCTGTGTATACTGTGCCCTGAACCCTGCACTCTGTATGTACTGAGCCCTAAACCCTGCACTCTGTATGTACTGCGTCCTAAACCCTGCGCTTTGTATGTAGTGGGCCCTGAACCCTGCACTTTGTATATACTGAACCCTGCACTCTGTATATACAGTGCCCTAAACCCTGCACTCTGTATGTACTGCAACCTGAACCATGCGCTCTGTATATACTGCGCCCTGAACCCTGCACTCTGTATGTACTGTGTCCTAAACACTGCAATCTGTATACATTGTGCCCTGAACCCTGCCCTCTGTATATACTGTGCCCTAAACCCTGCACCCTGTATGTAATGTGCCCTGAACCCTGCACTCTGTGTATACTGTGCCCTAAACCCTGCACCCTGTATAATGTGCCCTAAACCCTGCACTCTGTATGTATTGCGCCCTCAACCCTGCAATCTGTATATACTGTGCCCTGAACCCTGTACTGTATGTACTGTGCCCTGAACCCTGTACTGTATGTACTGTGCCCTGAATCTTGCACTCTGAATATACTGCTCCGTGAATCCTACACTCTGTATATGTTGTGCCCTGAACCCTGCACTCTGTGTATACTGCACCCTGAACCCTGCACTCTGTATATACTGTGCCCTGAACCCTGCACTCTGTATATACTGTGCCCTGAGCCCAGCACTCTGTATGTACTGCGCCCTAAACCCTGTGCTCTGTATGTAGTGTGCCCTGAACCCTGCCCTCTGAAAATACTGCGTTCTGAATCCAGAACTCTGTGTATATTGCGCCCTGAACCCTGCACTCTGTATGTACAGTGCCCTGAACAATGCAATCTGTATATATTGTGCCCTAAACTCTGCACTCTGTATATACTGTACGCTAAACCCTGCACTCTGTATGTAGTGCGCCTGAACCCTGCACCTTGTATATACTGCACCCTGAATCCTGCACTCTGAATATACTGCGCCGGGAATCCTGGACTCCTGTATGCACTGTGCCCTAAACACTGCAATCTGTATATATTGTGCCCTAAACCCTGAACGCTGTATATACTGTGCCCTAAACCCTGCACCCTGCATATACTGTGCCCTGAACCCTGCACTCTGTATATACTATGCCCTAAACCCTGCACCCTGTATATAATGTGCCCTGAACCCTGCATTCTGTATGTACTGCGCCCTGAACCCTGCACTCTGTAAATATTGTGCCCTGAACTCTGTATATACTCTGCTCTGAACCCTGTACTGTATGTACTGCGCCCTGAACCCTGCACTCTGTATATACTGTGCCCTGAACCCTGCACTCTGTATGTACTGTGCCCTAAACACTGCACCCTGTATATAATGTGTCCTGAACCCTGCACTCTGTATATACAACAACCTAAATCCTGCACTCTGTATGTACTGTGCTCTAAAGCCTGCACTCTGTATGTAGTGCACCCTGAACTCTGCGCTCTGAATATACTGCACCGGGAACCCTGCATTCTGTATGTACTGTGCCCTGAACTCTGTATATACTGTGCGCTGAACCCTGTACTGTATATACTGTGCCCTGAACCCTGTATATACTGCACCCTGTACTCTGAATATACTGTGTCCTGCACTCTGTATATACTGTGCCCTGAACTCTGTATATACTGTAAAAAGATGCACAATAGTGATAAATTGTGTATGTGATTCCGCGCAACACCTTCTGGGTAAGTAATGCTAATACGTAAAACTGCACAATTAATAAAATTCCTCCAAGTATGGAACCACAGTAGATAAAAGTGTAAATAAAGGTGAGTGTCCTTCAATAACATGAAAAACAAAAAACGTGAATCAAGGTGACTTCAGTGCTGCTCAATCACATAAATCGCATGAAAAAATAACATACATAAACTGTGACTATTTAAGTGAACATGCGTTGATAGGTGATCTGGTGACTTTTCGTGGCAATGGATGCCCACTAGGGGCTCCCAGAACTCTCACCTCAATGACACAATAAAAGTGCCTGTGTACATTCTTTGGGTCTGTGCTTTTTCTGGTCCAGTCTAGTGATGGCGTCCTGTTCCGTCTCAGGGGAGAAGGCTCTTCCTCCGGTAGATGGACTCCACATACGGATAATTAAAAGCAAGGGACTCCAATAGGGTAATATTGTTAAGCCAAGGATTGTATTAAAAAATATATCTGCTTACATGAAAGCAAACAACGATGCGCCAAACAACAGTGAAAACAGCATGATTACGATCCTCGCTACGTCACTTCCGGTCCGCGCTCTGTATTTCCGGTTACGTCCTACGCGTTATGTCATATCACGTGACTTCCTCAGGGCACCGGATTGGCTGTAGCCATAGTCATTTTATATGGTTAGGACAGGAAGTGGAGAAAACTCCATTTTGTTGTAGACCAAGTGTATAACTATACCGCGGCCATCATTGAGAGGACGGTGACGCTGGATGTTTGTTAATAAAGTTAAATTCAAACAAAAACGTAAAAAAAGGTTAAAAAAGATTCAAACAAACTGCTTCTTGTTTGGATGATATCTATGTTGGTAGTGTAATTGTTGATCAGAACTCCGACCGCTCAACATGCGATCATGCTAATCCTACACTTGTATATTTTACATTGTATCTTAAAAATATTGTATTTACTATATTAACCCCTTAATAAAATCGAGAATAAAAACTAAAATATTAAAAATAGCTAGAAAAATATTAAATTAAAATTGATTAAAAATGTGGATATAGATAAAAAGTCCATAATCTTAAAGGTACTGTATATAAAAATATATATATTATTTATCCCCCAAACTTGCGAAGTTAACCACACCGGAAATGAAGTACTGAGTTTACATAAATGGGAATATACAAAATCTAAAAATCACTTATAAAGCAATTTAGGTCAAATTCTATATTTAACCCTTCAGGCGCTAATGTTCTAAGTTTGTGTATCCACTTCAACTCCTTCTGACTGAGGGTTCTAATTTTGTGGTCACCTCTCCAGGATTTATTATATTTCTCTATACCCCAAAATAATAATCCCGTGGGGTCTTTGTTATGTACTAACGCAAAGTGTTTGGATACATTGTGTTTTGGACAACCTTTTATAATGTTTTCAATATGTTCTTTGATTCTGATTTTCAATGCTCTCTTAGTCCTCCCTACGTACTGTAAGTTACAGGAACATTGTAAAATGTACACTACCCCCTCTGTATAGCAATTAATAAAATCCTTTATTGGGTAAGTATTTCCCGTACTTGTTGCCTTAAACTCATGTTTCTTGCCTTGAAATTTTTTTGCATGTGTACATGCATAACAGTATTTGCAGGGATAGAACCCTTTACCATTAAAAAATTAGAAAATTTATTTTTAGGGGGTGGTTCAACCACATTCTTCACAATAATATCCCTCAAGGTGGGGGCTCGTTTGTAAATAATAGATGGCCTCTCAGGTAAGATTCTTTGTAGATGTTTATCTTCCTTTAAAATATGCCAGTATCTTCGGATAATCTTCTCTATATCTTTAAACTGAACATTAAAATCTAGGATTAAACTTGGTGTTTCTGAAAGTAGTTGTGCTTTCTTGGGTGCGTGTATCATTTGTTTTCTATCCATTGTTTGGATCAATTCGATCTCTCTTCTTATTTGTTCTTCTTCATAGCCTTTCTTGACGAATCTCTGTCCAATTAGGTTAGCCTGGGTCTCAAAATCTGCATCTTTAGTGCAGTTCCGCCTGATTCTTACCAGTTGACCTTTTGGAATATTATAGAGCCAAGGTTTGTGATGGCAGCTTGTTATAGGTAGGTAACTGTTTCTTGACACTTCTTTGAAGTGGGTTTTGGTTATTAGTCTATCTTCTTCAATAGTTATTTCTAAATCCAGAAATTCTATCTTTTTGGCATCTATATTCCAGGTCAGCTGTATATTTCTGTCATTGTTGTTTAGATTGCATAGGAATTGTTCCAGCTAAACTCTCTACTCCCATTCCATATGATTACGATATCATCAATAAATCTTTTGAACAGCCCTAGTTCACAAGGTGGATGTTTATATACAGATTCCTCCTCCCATTGTGCCATAAAGGCATTGGCCACACTTGGCGCAAATTTTGCACCCATAGCAATACCGATTATTTGCTTATAGTAGTTTTGATCATGCCAAAAATAATTATTTTTTAATGAAAATTCTAGGCATTTGATTAAGAACTTTCTTTGTGTACATTTCAATGTGCTATATTTTCTCAGAGCCCATTTGGTCACTTCACATGCTTGGTGATGTTCAATAATCGTGTAGAGGGATGAGACGTCTACAGTAGCCATTAGAGTTCTTCCCTCTAGGACTGGTATATCTTCTATTTGTTGTAGAACATGTTTTGTATCTCTTATGTACGATGATGTTTGTTGAATGGCAGGTTGGATGAAATAATCTATGTATTGGCCAATTCTTGCTGTTAGGGAATTAATCCCATTAACTATTGGTCTTCCCGGGGGGTTCTGGAGGTTCTTGTGTATCTTGGGGACTGTGTATAGTACTGGAATCCTGTGTGAATCAGGAACTAGATATCTTGCTTCTTTCGCATCTATTATCTCTTTTTTAACACCCAGGTGCACAACTTTTTCTAATTCTTTTTTACATTTGGTCGAGGGATTACTTAGCAATCTTTGGTATGTGGTTGTGTCTTCCAATTGGCGTTTAATTTCTGCTTGATAGTCTGTCTTATTTTGGATTACCACTCCTCCTCCTTTATCTGCTGGACTAATTACCAGGTCTTTTCTGTTGATTAAGGATCGTATTCCCTTCTTAATGTGTAAGGGGTCATTTGTTTTCTTGATCTTCAATTGGTCCAAATCTTTTAATACTAGATTTTTGAACACTTCAATATGCTGGTTGTCCTGTATTTGAGGATTAAAAAGGGACTTATTCCGTAATCCACTATGTTCCACTCGTAAATCCTGCGGTGTTGTTGTTCGTCTGGTTTGAGGGATTCTTAAAATTGCCTTTTTAATGTTTATTTTTCTTACGTATTTTTTGATTCCTATATATGTTGCAAATTTATCTAAATTTTTTGTAGGGGCATATTTTAAGCCTTTATCCAATACAGCCAATTCTTCAGTGGTTAACGTTTGTCCACTTAAATTGAAGATTCCTTTTCCCACTATACCCTTTTTCTTTTTGAGTCTCTTTCCCGCTCGACATCCCCTCTTGGTTCTGGGGTTCTTCTTCTTTCTTCCTGTTGGTGTCTCTTTGGGGAATAATGCAGTTCTTGTGGGTGTCTTCGTGGGGATCGGTGTGCATAATCCTGTTTCCTCCTCGGTAGGGATGAGCCGAACACCCCCCGGTTCGGTTCGCACCAGAACCCGCGAACGGACCGCAAGTTCGCACGAACGTTAGAACCCCATTGACGTCTATGGGACTCGAACGTTCGAAATCAAAAGTGCTCATTTTAAAGGCTAATTTGCATGGTATTGTCCTAAAAAGGGTTTGGGGACCCGGGTCCTACCCCAGGGGACATGTATCAATGCAAAAAAAACTTTTAAAAACGGCCGTTTTTTCGGGAGCAGTGATTTTAATGATGCTTAAAGTAAAAAAAAAAAAGTGAAATATTCCTTTAAATATCGTACCTGGGGGGTGTCTATAGTATGCCTGTAAAGTGACGCGTGTTTCCCATGTTTAGAACAGTCCCTGCACCAAATGTCATTTTTAAAGGAAAAAATCTCATTTAAAACTGCTTGCGGGTTTAATGTCGTGTCGGGTCATGGCAATATGGATGAAAATCAGTGAGACAAACGGCATGGGTACCCCCCAGTCCATTACCAGGCCCTTTGGGTCTTGTATGGATATTAAGGGGAACCCCGCACCCAAATTAAAATAAGGAAAGGTCCCTATATACTCTGAACAGCAGTATTCAGGCGGTGCAAACAAGACAGGGACTGTAGGTTTGTTGTTAAGTAGAATCTGTTTGTAATTTTGAACATTTTTAATGTGTTTAGCTCCAGCCAAAAAATCTTTTCTAAGCTTTTTGGAAAACATAGGGAAGGGTTATCACCCCTGTGACATTTGTTTTGCGTCTTTCCTCCTCTTCAGAAGATTTCACCTCACTTTTTTGTCCCAATGAAAAATGTTTTTGGAAAATTTGGGTTTTTTTGTGGAACAAGGATTGGAAAGCATCAGTGGAAAGGAGAAATTGTTTTCCCATATTAACTCTTACAGGAGAGAATTTCCCTTCCTTAGGGGTAGATTTCATCTCACTTCCTGTTGTCTCCTTCCGTTTGCAAGTAGGAGTCGTTTGTAAGTTAGATGTTTGAAAGTAGGGTCCTGCCCTATATACTCAGCAGAAATTTGGGCCTTAGGTGTTGCTGTGGCCAAAACACTGTAAGCCCTCACAGGGCCCTGCTGTGAAATATTAGATCAAGAATTGTAATTACATGCCCCTGTTGAACAGGAGCTGAAAAATTAGGCCTTAGGCACTGGTGCTGGTGCCACAACACTGCAACCCCTCACAGACACTCTAGTTGGAACGCAGGAACGAGCCCTGCTGCAAAGTATTGCATCAAAAATTGTAATTACACGCCCCTGTTAGACAGGGGCAGAAAAATTGGGTCTTAGGCACTGGTGCTGGTGCCACAACACTGCAACCCCTCACAGACACTCTAGTTGAAACGCAGGAACAAGCCCTGCTGCAAAGTATTGCATCAAAAATTGTAATTACACGCCCCTGTTAGACAGGGGCTGAAAAATTGGGTCTTAGGCACTGGTGCTGGTGCCACAACACTGCAACCCCTCACAGACACTCTAGTTGGAATGCAGGAACGAGCCCTGCTGCAAAGTATTACATCAAAAATTGTAATTACACGCCCCTGTTAAACAGGGGCTGAAAAATTGTGCCTTAGGCACTGGTGGTGGCGCCCAGAACCAAAAATGTTCTTACAAGCTATCAGCGTGATGATTGAGGAGGAAGAGGATAATTACTCAGGGATAGTCACTCAGCATCAGCATAGGCAGTCTTTGAAGGGATCTGAGATTTCAAAAAAAATTATTCGGTTACATCTGCATCAGGTGCTTGGTAGCTGGTGGTGATCCAAGACTGATTCATTTTTATGAAGGTCAGCCGATCGACCGAGTCGGTGGACAGACGCACCCTGTGATCGGTTACCACGCCTCCAGCAGCACTGAATGTGCGTTCCGAAAGAACGCTGGATGCAGGACAGGCCAGTAGCTCAATTGCATACTGTGCAAGCTCTGGCCAGTGATCCATCCTCAAGACCCAGTAACCCAGAGGATTTTCGGTGGGAAAGGTGTCCAAGTCTGATCTTGCCCCTAGGTATTCCTGCACCATGTAAAACAGACGCTGGCGATGGTTGCTGGAACCGATCATACCTTGGGGCTGCGGACCAAAAAATTGTCTGAACGCATCGGTCAGACGGCCACCTTCTCCACCGCTCCTTCTTTGACTGACCGAAGCCTCAGCAACACGTTGTCCAGAAACAGGAGTTTGTAACCTCCCAGTCTCTGGGAACGCGTTGCACAGACCTTTCTGCAAGGCCTCCCGAAGATGTTTCATCCTCTGCTCCCTCTGCGATGGCAAGATAAGGTCCGCAACCTTACCCTTGTAACGTGGATCAAGGAGGGTTGCCAGCCAGTATTGGTCCTTCTCCTTGATACCACGAATACGAGGATCCTTACGCAGGCTTTGCAGGATCAGGGAGGCCATGCAGCGTAGGTTTGCTGAGGCATTCGGTCCGGAGTCCTCTGGGTCACTAAGGACAACAACGTCCGCAGCCACCTCCTCCCAGCCACGTACAAGTCCATGTGTTCCTTGGGACTGATCCCTTAAAGACTGCTGATGCTGAGTGCCAGGCTCCACCTCCATACTGACACAATCTTCCTCCTCCTCCTCCTCCTCCTCCTCGTCCTCTTCCTGTGTGATCGGCGGGCACGCAGGAACACTGTCTGGATAAAGGGGGCCTTGAGAGCTAAGGAAGTCCTCCTCTTCCTGCCTCTGTTCTGCCTCAAGTGCCCTGTCCATTATTCCACGCAGCGTGTGCTCCAACAGGTGGACAAGGGGGACAGTGTCACTGATGCATGCACTGTCAGTGCTCACCATCCTCGTGGCCTCCTCGAATGGTGACAGGACAGTGCATGCATCCCTGATCATGGCCCACTGGCGTGGGGAAAAAAAACCAAGGTCCCCTGACCCTGTCCTGGTGCCATAGTCGCACAGGTACTCATTGATGGCCCTCTGCTGCGTGTGCAGCCGCTGCAGCATGGCCAACGTCGAGTTCCACCTGGTGGGCATGTCACAGATTAGGCGGTTCTTGGGCAGGTTAAACTCCTTTTGGAGGTCCGTCAGCCGAGCACTGGCATTATATGACCGGCGGAAATGCACACAGACTTTCCTGGCCTGCCTCAGGACATCCTGTAAGCCCGGGTACCTGCCCAAGAACCGCTGCACCACCAAGTTAAGGATGTGAGCCAAACAGGGCACATGGGTCAGTTGTCCCTGTCGGAGGGCAGAGAGGAGGTTGGTGCCATTGTCGCAAACCACCATTCCTGCCTTAAGTTGGCGTGGCGTCAACCACCTCTGAACCTGCCCCTGCAGAGCTGACAGAACCTCTGCCCCAGTGTGGCTCCTGTCCCCCAAGCACACCAGCTCAAGCACCGCATGGCATCTTTTGGCCTGCGTACTTGCGTAGCCCCTTGAACGCCTACGGAGCACCGCTGGTTCCGAGGAAGAGGCCATGGAGGAAGAAGAAGAGGAGGGGGTGGAGGAGAGAGGTGTGTCACAATCAGCATTTTGGAGGCGTGGTGGCGGAACAACCTCCAACACTACTGCACCTTGTCCTGCATCCTTCCCAGCTGCCAGCAGAGTCACCCAATGCGCCGTGAAACTTAAGTAACGTCCCTGTCCATGCCTGCTGGACCATGAGTCAGCGGTAATATGCACCTTACCGCTGACCGCCCTGTCCAGCGAGGCATGGACATTGCCTTCCACATGCCGGTAGAGAGCCGGAATCGCCTTCCGTGAGAAAAAGTGGCGTTTGGGTACCTGCCACTGAGGAACCGCACATTCCACAAACTCACGGAAGGGGGCAGAGTCTACCAACTGAAAAGGCAGCAGTTGAAGTGCTAGCAATTTTGCCAAGCTAGCATTCAACCGCTGGGCATGTGGATGGCTGGGAGCAAACTTCTTTCGGCGGTGCAGCAGCTGGGGCAGGGAAATTTGCCTGGTACAATCTGACGTCGGTGTACCAAAAGCAGATTGCCCATAAGTACTTGGCTGTGACACACCTAATTCTACACCTTCATTCCTCTCACTGCAGGTCGCAGAGAGGACTGAAGGTCTAGTGGGGTTGGAAATCTCAGCTGATGAGGAGCAAGGAGAGATCGTCTTTGTTCTTTGGTGTGGGTCTTTTAGATACGCTTGCCAACGAACTGCATGGCAGGTCAACATATGTCTGGTCAAGCATGTGGTACCCAAGCGGGAGATGTTTTGGCCACGCGAGATACGCTTAAGACATATGTTGCAAATAGCAGCGGTGCGATCTGATGCACTCGTCTCAAAAAAGGCCCACACCAAAGAACTTTTTGAATAACGCGCAGAGACTGCAGCGCCCTGCACATGTGGAGCTTTGGGGTGTGATGCAGTCAATGTGCTGCCCTTAGGCTGGCCCCTGGAGGGCATCCTGCCTAGTTGGTGATGTGCCACCTCCTCCTCCTCCTCCTCCTCCTCCTCCTCTCTCCTATCAGGCACCCACGTTGAGTCAGTGACCTCATCATCCCCTCCCTCCTCATCACTGGAGCAAACCTGGCAGTATGCTGCAGCAGGGGGAGCATGACTGCCAGATTGCTGTCCTTCTTGGGCACCCCCTCTGTCCGTGCTCATGTTACTGCCTTCATTGAGCTCAGTATCATCATCAGAGCCTTCCAAACGCTGGGCATCCTCCTGGAGCATGTACCCAACACTGTGGTCAAACAGTTCGAGGGAATCCTCATGAGGACATGGTGGAGCTAGGGAAGGAGTCACTGATGACATTGAGCTGAGGGAAGAGGCCGCTGCTTTGCCAGACAAAGCACCCTGGGCATGGGTGAGAGAGGATGAGGAGGATGAGGACGGCTTGGTCATCCACTCGACCAAGTCGTCCGCATGTTGCGGCTCAACACGGCCAGCTGCCAAAAAAAAGGCCAAGCGTGTCCCATGGCCACGTGCTGATGAGGATGCACCGTCTCCACGACCAGCACTAGACACAGAGCCTGCTTGCCCTCTCTTATTGGCTTGTGACTGTCTGCCTCTCCTTCTTGGCCTTCCAGACATACTAATGGCCTGTAGCTGCACTAAGCTGGGATAGAACACCTGTAATTTTCTTCAGGTAGCTTTATATACTGTAACCAGACAAGCCTGCCTGTCAGTAGGAAGATAACAGGAACGGATCTAGCTGAACACTGTGAGCAGGACGTACTGCACTAAATGTATATAGCAGGAACGGATCTAGCTGAACACTGTGAGCAGGACGCACTGCACTGAATGTAAATACCAGGAACGGATCTAGCTGAACACTGTGAGCAGGACGCACTGCACTGAATGTAAATAGCAAGAACGGATCTAGCTGAACACTGTGAGCAGGACGCACTGCACTGAATGTAAATAGTCTAGCTGCCTGACCGTGGTACTAATAGGATCAAAAAGAACACCTGTAATTTTCTTCAGGTAGCTTTATATACTGTAACCAGACAAGCCTGCCTGTCAGTAGGAAGATAACAGGAACGGATCTAGCTGAACACTGTGAGCAGGACGTACTGCACTAAATGTATATAGCAGGAACGGATCTAGCTGAACACTGTGAGCAGGACGCACTGCACTAAATGTAAATAGCAGGAACGGATCTAGCTGAACACTGTGAGCAGGACGCACTGCACTGAATGTAAATAGCAGGAACGGATCTAGCTGAACACTGTGAGCAGGACGCACTGCACTGAATGTAAATAGCAGGAACGGATCTAGCTGAACACTGTGAGCAGGACGCACTGCACTGAATGTAAATAGCAGGAACGGATCTAGCTGAACACTGTGAGCAGGACGCACTGCACTAAATGTAAATACCAGGAACGGATCTAGCTGAACACTGTGAGCAGGACGCACTGCACTGAATGTAAATAGCAGGAACGGATCTAGCTGAACACTGTGAGCAGGACGCACTGCACTAAATGTAAATACCAGGAACGGATCTAGCTGAACACTGTGAGCAGGACGCACTGCACTGAATGTAAATAGCAGGAACGGATCTAGCTGAACACTGTGAGCAGGACGCACTGCACTAAATGTAAATACCAGGAACGGATCTAGCTGAACACTGTGAGCAGGACGCACTGCACTGAATGTAAATAGCAGGAACGGATGTAGCTGAACACTGTGAGCAGGACGCACTGCACTAAATGTAAATACCAGGAACGGATCTAGCTGAACACTGTGAGCAGGACGCACTGCACTGAATGTAAATACCAGGAACGGATCTAGCTGAACACTGTGAGCAGGACGCACTGCACTGAATGTAAATAGTCTAGCTGCCTGACCGTGGTACTAATAGGATCAAAAAGAACACCTGTAATTTTCTTAAGGTAGCTTTATATACTGTAACCAGACAAGCCTGCCTGTCAGTAGGAAGATAACAGGAACGGATCTAGCTGAACACTGTGAGCAGGACACACTGTACTAAATGTAAATAGTCTAGCTGCCTGACCGTGGTACTAATAGGATCAAAAAGAACACCTGTAATTTTCTTCAGGTAGCTTTATATACTGTAACCAGACAAGCCTGCCTGTCAGTAGGAAGATAACAGGAACGGATCTAGCTGAACACTGTGAGCAGGACGTACTGCACTAAATGTATATAGCAGGAACGGATCTAGCTGAACACTGTGAGCAGGACGCACTGCACTGAATGTAAATAGCAGGAACGGATCTAGCTGAACACTGTGAGCAGGACGCACTGCACTGAATGTAAATAGCAGGAACGGATCTAGCTGAACACTGTGAGCAGGACGCACTGCACTGAATGTAAATAGCAGGAACGGATCTAGCTGAACACTGTGAGCAGGACGCACTGCACTGAATGTAAATAGCAGGAACGGATCTAGCTGAACACTGTGAGCAGGACGCACTGCACTGAATGTAAATAGCAGGAACGGATCTAGCTGAACACTGTGAGCAGGACGCACTGCACTGAATGTAAATAGCAGGAACGGATGTAGCTGAACACTGTGAGCAGGACGCACTGCACTAAATGTAAATACCAGGAACGGATCTAGCTGAACACTGTGAGCAGGACGCACTGCACTGAATGTAAATAGCAGGAACGGATCTAGCTGAACACTGTGAGCAGGACGCACTGCACTAAATGTAAATACCAGGAACGGATCTAGCTGAACACTGTGAGCAGGACGCACTGCACTGAATGTAAATAGCAGGAACGGATCTAGCTGAACACTGTGAGCAGGACGCACTGCACTGAATGTAAATAGCAGGAACGGATCTAGCTGAACACTGTGAGCAGGACGCACTGCACTGAATGTAAATAGCAGGAACGGATCTAGCTGAACACTGTGAGCAGGACGCACTGCACTGAATGTAAATAGCAGGAACGGATCTAGCTGAACACTGTGAGCAGGACGCACTGCACTGAATGTAAATAGCAGGAACGGATCTAGCTGAACACTGTGAGCAGGACGCACTGCACTGAATGTAAATAGCAGGAACGGATCTAGCTGAACACTGTGAGCAGGACACACTGCACTAAATGTAAATAGTCTAGATAGAAGATAACAGGAACGGATCTAGCTAAACTGAATACAGTGTATATATATATATGCAACACCTGGGATGCATATATATACACAATACACTGTAAGTGCAGCTAACTGACTGACTGTTCTGCCTAATCTATCTAACTCAAATCAAATGACACTGTCTCTCTCTCTCTCTATCTCTCAGCACACCGGAACACACACTACACAGGGCCGCCGTGCAGGCGGCCTTATATAGTGTGGGGTGTGTACTAAATCCCCTGAGCCATAATTGGCCAAAGCCACCCTGGCTTTGGCCAATTACAGCTCTCTCTACTGACGGCGCTGTGATTGGCCAAGCATGCGGGTCATAGTGCATGCTTGGCCAATCATCAGCCAGCAATGCACTGCGATGCCGCAGTGAATTATGGGCCGTGACACGCCACACGAATTTGGCGCGAACGGCCCATATCGTTCGCAATTCGACGGACGGTCGAACAGCCGATGTTCGAGTCGAACATGGGTTCGACTCGAACACGAAGCTCATCCCTACTCCTCGGTGATGATTCCCGCCGACCCCGATCTAAAAAATCAGTACCATGTCTTTCTTGTTCATATTGGTATTGGCTAGGATATGTATTGGGGTCTCTGTAGTCTCTAATTGGGTCAAACCTGTTATGTGTTGGAATTGGACTTCTTTCATATCTTCCTTGTTGATTATAATATGGTACTTCCCTGTATTCTTTGTATGGACCTTCATTATATGGCCTGTCATTATAATGTCTTTGATTATATCCACTATTGTGTCGGGGTTTTTTAAAAGATTTTCTAAAAGGTTTTTTCCAAGTATTTCTTGGAGTATGTAATACCTGAGTTTGGTAATTTTGTTGTACTTGATAGGGTCTAGGAGTATGTGGATATATTTCCCTATTATAGCCATTCTCCTGTACTGGTTGATATGGTATACTGCCTTGAGGTTCATGAATTCTAACCTCTTTTTCTGGTGTTGAGTGTGCTGACGTGATAGCTGGCTCTTCCAATTTATTTTGCCATTTAAACACTTGATCTGTTTTGTAATCTGTGACGTCTCTCTGGTATTTCTTTGTTTTCCTCTGTTGTGTTTCTAAATCCTTGGCCATTAAATCCTTATTGAGCTGGTTTGCTAATTTTTTGAAATCCTCAGATTCTTTGTGTGGTTCCAATTTAGATTTTAGTTCTTCTATTTGTTGGTCTACAAATTTCATTTTTCTATATTTTCTGTCTAAAAGGAACCTGAGGCCTTCAATGCTCTTCCCATTGAAGAAACTGTACCAATCTTTGATGGAGTCTTTATCAAGGAGACCATCATTTGGGGGTACGTCCCATCTGAGTCTTTTGGGAACTATGTTCTCTCTCAAGTATCTTTCAAAAGTGTTAGTGTCCCACCACAAACTAATTTTTTTCTCCATTGTGTGTCCTAATTTGCGGGTTAAAGACTCTAAATCACTATTGATTTTAGTTTGTGTGGAAAAGATGGCATCTAAATTAACATTTCTGTGGTCCATGAACGTGAATACTTCCATAGTGGCTGCAAAAGTGAGTGAGTGTAGTGAAACTGTGTGAAAATATCCTAGGATGGACTTCTGCGCTACTATAATATAACCGTGTAAAAATAAACATAAACGTGATGCTGCAAAATCAAAAAAATAGTGAACACCCTTCACTAGTATCAAAACTAAAAAGATGCACAATAGTGATAAATTGTGTATGTGATTCCGCGCAACACCTTCTGGGTAAATAATGCTAATACATAAAACTGCACAATTAATAAAATTCCTCCAAGTATGGAACCACAGTAGATAAAAGTGTAAATAAAGGTGAGTGTCCTTCAATAACATGAAAAACATAAAAAACGTGAATCAAGGTGACTTCAGTGCTGCTCAATCACATAAATCGCATGAAAAAATAACATACATAAACTGTGTTTATTTAAGTGAACATGCGTTGATAGGTGATCTGGTGACTTTTCGTGGCAATGGATGCCCACTAGGGGCTCCCAGAACTCTCACCTCAATGACACAATAAAAGTGCCTGTATACATTCTTTGAGTCTGTGCTTTTTCTGGTCCAGTCTAGTGATGGCGTCCTGTTCCGTCTCAGGGGAGAAGGCTCTTCCTCCGGTAGATGGACTCCACATACGGATAATTAAAAGCAAGGGACTCCAATAGGATAATATTGTTAAGCCAAGGATTTTATTAAAAAATATATCTGCTTACATGAAAGCAAACAACGATGCGCCAAACAACAGTGAAAACAGCGTGATTACGATCCTCGCTACGTCACTTCCGGTCCGCGCTCTGTATTTCCGGTTACGTTCTACGCATTACGTCATATCACGTGACTTCCTCAGGGCACCGGATTGGCTGTAGCCATAGTCATTTTATATGGTTAGGACAGGAAGTGGAGAAAACTCCATTTTGTTGTAGACCAAGTGTATAACTATACCGCGGCCATCATTGAGAGGACGGTGACGCTGGATGTTTGTTAATAAAGTTAAATTCAAACAAAAACGTAAAAAAAGGTTAAAAAAGATTCAAACAAACTGCTTCTTGTTTGGATGATATCTATGTTGGTAGTGTAATTGTTGATCAGAACTCCGACCGCTCAACATGCGATCATGCTAATCCTACACTTGTATATTTTACATTGTATCTTAAAAATATTGTATTTACTATATTAACCCCTTAATAAAATCGAGAATAAAAACTAAAACATTAAAAATAGCTAGAAAAATATTAAATTAAAATTGATTAAAAATGTGGATATAGATAAAAAGTCCATAATCTTAAAGGTACTGTATATAAAAATATATATATTATTTATCCCCCAAACTTGCGAAGTTAAGCATACCGGAAATGAAGTACTGAGTTTACATAAATGGGAATATACAAAATCTAAAAATCGCTTATAAAGCAATTTAGGTCAAATTCTATATTTAACCCTTCAGGCGCTAATGTTCTAATTTTGTGTATCCACTTCGACTCCTTCTGACTGAGGGTTCTAATTTTGTGGTCACCTCTCCAGGATTTATTATATTTCTCTATACCCCAAAATAATAATCCCGTGGGGTCTTTGTTATGTACTAACGCAAAGTGTTTGGATACATTGTGTTTCGGACAACCTTTTATAATGTTTTCAATATGTTCTTTGATTCTGATTTTCAATGCTCTCTTAGTCCTCCCTACGTACTGTAAGTTACAGGAACATTGTAAAATGTACACTACCCCCTCTGTATAGCAATTAATAAAATCCTTTATTGGGTAAGTATTTCCCGTACTTGTTGCCTTAAATTCATGTTTCTTGCCTTGAAATTTTTTTTCATGTGTACATGCATAACAGTATTTGCAGGCATAGAACCCTTTACCATTAAAAAAGGAAAATGTATTTTTAGGGGGTGGTTCAACCACATTCTTCACAATAATATCCCTCAAGGGCTCACAAACCTTGGCTCTATAATATTCCAAAAGGTCAACTGGTAAGAATCAGGCGGAACTGCACTAAAGATGCAGATTTTGAGACCCAGGCTAACCTAATTGGACAGAGATTCGTCAAGAAAGGCTATGAAGAAGAACAAATAAGAAGAGAGATCGAATTGATCCAAACAATGGATAGAAAACAAATGATACACGCACCCAAGAAAGCACAACTACTTTCAGAAACACCAAGTTTAATCCTAGATTTTAATGTTCAGTTTAAAGATATATAAAAGGTTATCCAAAGATACTGGCATATTTTAAAGGAAGATAAACATCTACAAAGAATCTTACCTGAGAGGCCATCTATTATTTACAAACGAGCCCCCACCTTGAGGGATATTATTGTGAAGAATGTGGTTGAACCACCCCCTAAAAATACATTTTCCTTTTTTAATGGTAAAGGGTTCTATCCCTGCAAATACTGTTATGCATGTACACATGCAAAAAAATTTCAAGGCAAGAAACATGAGTTTAAGGCAACAAGTACGGGAAATACTTACCCAATAAAGGATTTTATTAATTGCTATACAGAGGGGGTAGTGTACATTTTACAATGTTCCTGTAACTTACAGTACGTAGGGAGGACTAAGAGAGCATTGAAAATCAGAATCAAAGAACATATTGAAAACATTATAAAAGGTTGTCCGAAACACAATGTATCCAAACACTTCGCGTTAGTACATAACAAAGACCCCACGGGATTATTATTTTGGGGTATAGAGAAATATAATAAATCCTGGAGAGGTGACCACAAAATTAGAACCCTCAGTCAGAAGGAGTCGAAGTGGATACACAAAATTATAACATTAGCGCCTGAAGGGTTAAATATAGAATTTGACTTAAATTGCTTTATAAGTGATTTTTAGATTTTGTATATTCCCATTTATGTAAACTCAGTACTTCATTTCCGGTGTGCTTAACTTCGCAAGTTTGGGGGATAAATAATATATATATTTTTATATACAGTACCTTTAAGATTATGGACTTTTTATCTATATCCACATTTTTTAACAATTTTAATTTAATATTTTTCTAGCTATTTTTAATGTTTTAGTTTTTATTCTCGGTTTTATTAAGGGGTTAATATAGTAAATACAATATTTTTAAGATACAATGTAAAATATACAAGTGTAGGATTAGCATGATCGCATGTTGAGTGGTCGGAGTTCTGATCAACAATTACACTACCAACATAGATATCATCCAAACAAGAAGCAGTTTGTTTGTATCTTTTTTAACCTTTTTTTACGTTTTTATTTGAATTTAACTTTATTAACAAACATCCAGCGTCACCGTCCTCTCAGTGATGGCCGCGGTATAGTTATACACTTGGTCTACAACAAAATGGAGTTTTCTCCACTTCCTGTCCTAACCATATAAAATGACTATGGCTACAGCCAATCCGGTGCCCTGAGGAAGTCACGTGATATGATGTAACGCGTAGGACGTAACCGGAAATACAGAGCGCGGACCGGAAGTGACGTAGCGAGGATCGTAATCATGCTGTTTTCACTGTTGTTTGGCGCATCGTTGTTTGCTTTCATGTAAGCAGATATATTTTTTAATAAAATCCTTGGCTTAACAATATTACCCTATTGGAGTCCCTTGCTTTTAATTATCTGTATGTGGAGTCCATCTACCGGAGGAAGAGCCTTCTCCCCTGAGACGGAACAGGACGCCATCACAGTTTATGTATGTTATTTTTTCATGCAATTTATGTGATTGAGCAGCACTGAAGTCACCTTGATTCACGTTTTTTATGTTTTTCATGTTATTGAAGGACACTCACCTTTATTTACACTTTTATCTACTGTGGTTCCATACTTGGAGGAATTTTATTAATTGTGCAGTTTTATGTATTAGCATTATTTACCCAGAAGGTGTTGCGCGGAATCACATACACAATTTATCACTATTGTGCATCTTTTTAGTTTTGATACTAGTGAAGGGTGTTCACTATTTTTTGATTTTGCAGCATCACGTTTATGTTTATTTTTACACGGGTATATTATAGTAGCGCAGAAGTCCATCCTAGGATATTTTCACTCTGTATATACTGTGCCCTGAACTCTGTATATACTGTGCCCTGAACTCTGTATATACTGTGCCCTGAACTCTGTATATACTGTGCCCTGAACCCTGTACTGTATGTAGTGCGCCCTGAACCCTGCACTCTGTGCATACTGCACCCTGAACCCTGCACTCTGTATGTGCTGTGCCCTAAACCCTGCACTCTGTATATAATGTGCCCTGAACTCTGCATATACTGTGCCCTGAACCCTGAACTCTGCATATACTGTGCCCTGAACCCTGCACTCTGTATATACTGTGCCCTGAACCCTGCACTCTGTATATACTGTGCCCTGAACCCTGCACTCTGTATATACTGTGCCCTGAACCCTGCACTCTGTATATACTGTGCCCTGAACCCTGCACTCTGTAAACACTGTGCCCTGAACCCTGCACTCCGTATAAACTAGGCCCTGAACCCTGCACTCTATATATACAGTATGCTGAACCCTGCACTCTGTATACACTGTGCCCTGAACCCTGCAATCTGTATACACTGCGCCCTGAACCCTGCGCTCTGTATGTACTGCGCCCTAAACCCTGCGCTCTGTATGTAGTGCGCCCTGAACCCTGCACTCTGAATATACTGTACCATGAATCCTGCAATCTGTATATACTGTGCCCTGAACCCTGCACTCTGTGTATACTGCGCCCTGAACCCTGCACTCTGTATGTACTGTGCCATAAACCCTGCACCCTGTATATACTGCGCCCTAAACCCTGCACTCTGTATATACTGTGCCCTGAACCCTACACTCTGTGTATACTGCGCCCTGAACCCTGCACTCTGTATGTACTGCACCCTAAACCCTGCGCTCTGTATGTAGTGCTACCTGAACCCTGCGCTCTGTATGTAGTGCGCCCTGAACTTTGCACTCTGAAAATACAGCACCCTGGACCCTGCACTCTGTATGTACTGTGCTCTAAACACTGCAATCTGTATATAATGTGCCCTGAACCCTGCACTCTGTATGTACTGCCCCCTAAACCCTGCACTCTGTACTGCGCCCTAAACCCTGCGCTCTGTATATAGTGTGCCCTGAACCCTGCTCTCTGAAAATACTGCGCCATGAATCCTGCACTTTGTGTATACTGCGCCCTGAACCCTACACTCTGTATGTACGGTGCCCTAAACACTACAATCTGTATATATTGTGCCCTAAACCCTGCACTCTGTATATACTGTACCCTAAACCCTGCACTCTGTATGTACTGTGCCCTAAACCCTGCACTATTTATGTAGTGCACCCTGCACTCTGAATATACTGCCCTGGGAATCCTGGACTCTGTATGTACTGTGCCCTAAACACTGCAATCTGTATATTCTGTGCCCTAAACCCTGCACTCTGAATGTACTGTGCCCTAAACACTGTAATCTGTATATACTGTGCCCTGAACCCTGTACTGTATGTACTGCGCCCTGAACCCTGCACTCTCTGTAAACTGCGCCCTGAACACTGCACTCTGTATATACTGTGCCCTGAACCTTGCACTCAATATATACTGTGCCCTAAATCCTGGACCCTGTATATAATGTGCCCTGAACCCTGCACTCTGTATATAGTGCACCCTGATCCCTGCACTCTGTATATACTGTGCCCTGAACTCTGTGTATACTATGTCCTGAACCCTGTACTGTATGTACTGCGCCCTGAACCCTGCACTCTGTATGTACTGTGCCCTAAACACTGCAATCTGTATATATTGTGCCCTACACCCTGCACCCTGTATATAATGTGCCCTGAACCCTGCACTCTGTATATACTGTGCCCTGAACCCTGCACTCTGTATACACTGTGCCCTGAACCCTGCACTCTGCATACACTGTACCCTGAACTCTGCACTCTGCATACACTGTGCCCTGAACCCTGCACCCCACATACACTGTGCCCTGAACCCTGCACCCCGCATACACTGTGCCCTGAACCCTGCACTCCGCATATACTGTGCCCTGAACCCTGCACTCTGTATATACTGTGCCCTGAACATACTGTGCCCTGAACCCTGCACTCTGTATGTACTGTGCCCTAAACACTGCAATCTGTATATATTGTGCCCTACACCCTGCACCCTGTATATAATGTGCCCTGAACTCTGCACTCTGTATGTACTGAACCCTGCACTCTGTATATACTGTGCCCTGAACCCTGCACCCCGCATACACTGTGCCCTGAACCCTGCACCCCGCATATACTATGCCCTGAACCCTGCACTCTGTATATACTGTGCCCTGAACATACTGTGCCCTGAACCCTGCACTCTGTATATACTGTGCCCTGAACCCTGCATTCTGTATATACTGTGCCCTAAACCCTGCACTCTGTATATACAGTGCCCTAAACCCTGCACTCTGTAAATACTGTGCCCTGAACCCTGTACTGTATGTACTGTGCCCTGAATCCTGAACTCTGCATGTACTGCACCCTGAACCCTGCACTCTGTATGCATTGCTCCCTAAACCCTGCACTCTGTATATACTGTGCCCTGAACCCTGCGCTCTGTATGTAGTGTGCCCTGAACCCTGCACCCTGGAAATTCTGCGCCGTGAATCCTGCACCCTGAATCCTGCACTCTGTGTATACTGCACCCTGAACCCTGCACTCTGTATGTACGGTGCCCTAAACCCTGCACTCTGTATAAACTGTGCCCTGAACCCTGCACTCTTTATATACTGTGCCCTACACCCTGCACCCTGTATATAATGTGCTCTGAACCCTGAACTCTGTATGTACTGCACCCTAAACCCTGCACTCTGTATGTACTGTGCCCTGAACCCTGCACTTTGTATATACTGTATTCTAAACCCTACACTCTGTATATATGGTGCCCTGAACCCTGCACTCTGTTTATACGGTACCCTGAACTCTGTGTATACTGTGCCCTGAACCCTGCACTCTGTATTTACTGTGCCCTGAACCCTGCACGCTGTGTATTCTGTGCCCTAAACCCTGCACTCTGTGTATTCTTTGCCCTGAACCCTGCACTCTGTATGTTCTGCACCTTGAACCCTGCATTCTGTATATACTGCACCCTGAACCCTGCATTCTGTATGTACTGCACCCTGAATTCTGCTCTCTGTATGTACTGCACCCTGAACCCTGCACTCTGTATGTACTACACCCAGAACCCTCGCTCTAATAGACTTTAAAATAGGGTGGGCTCGGGGCACAGAGAGTGCGCTCTCAGCCCACCTCAGGTGTGTTAGAATAGTGAATGAATATTCATTATTCTAACACTGATCCTCCTTCCGGACAATCAGGAAGATGGTCTGAGAGCTTTCACCTGATTGGCTGAAAGGACAGGTGATCCTATTGGACACCTATCACCTAGGAGGAGGAGGAGACGCACGGAAAATGGAGGAGAGGACAGAGCGGGAGCTGAGAAGCAGAGGAGCTGCTGCCTGTCATCCGTCGCCTTGATGGGGTAAGTGCCAGACCACATGGTGGACAAAGGGGCTGGGGGGTGGTAGAGGCACACCGCTGGGGAGGGGGGGTGGTAGTGCCATGCCGCCCGGCGGGGTGTTTGCTTGCCTCCCCCCCCAAAAAAAACCAGCCGCCATTGCATGTACATTATCCACCCTGTCCCACTTTTAGGGGTGTGCATGTGCGCCCTCCCTGCTACTCCGCACTGACAGCAAGTCCCGGCCAATGATTTATGGCTAAGACCTGCTGATCGGCTGTGGCCAATCACAGCACAAAATCCTGTGTGTTTACAAATACACAGGACTCTGTACACAGGTCAGCGATCTGGATTTTTCTTCTCTCCACAAAGAAAAAACAGCCAGATCCATTAGTAAAAGCAGCACTTGTTACAAAAAATTACAGTTGTTAGGCATACATTTAACCTATTGATTGCCCCTAAATGTTAACCCCTTCCCAGCCAGTGTCATTAGTACAGTGACATTGTACAGTGTTTGCACTGTATTAGTGTCACTAGAGATGTCAGTGTCAGTCCGCTAGTGTACCTTCCAGCGAGGGTCTGTTAGCGCCACATTGCCCGACACTATCACAATCACCGCTAAAGTGCTTGGGTTTGGCTTGAAGCAAAGATGTGGCAACCCTACAGCAGGCACATATCAGGAATATGAAGTGTTGGGGTAACAAATGCTTTCTTTTTTTTACCAGTGTCAGATTTGTTTTTCCAACCAAATTAATTGCTAAATGTATTGATAACATGGATGTAACAACACAGCCCTAACAAGAAATTAAGGTACTTCTTTATTAGGCCAATGTTGTCAGTGTATTTGGGATTCTTGGAAGTCTCGTAACCTCTCTATTAGAGATGGACTTGGGGGTGTTCAGGATCCCACCTACCTAGAGTTTCCACCTCATCCCTTTAAACTCGAACACCCTTGAATTACACAGGTTCTGAGGCTAATTAAATGCAGGAAAGGCACCAAGTGAGTTTAATTACCACCTTAATCAGCCACAGAACCTGTGTGAATAATATGTGTTCGGGTTTAAAGGGATGAGGTGGCAACCATACACCTACCCGATCCCACCAAGAAGCTGACATTGCACACCGCTAATCACAGGCAGTAAGACATTTCCTGATCTGTGCAGCTACGGACTGCAAAATGTTTTACTGCCTGGGATTTGTGGTGTGCAGTGTCGGCTTCCTGGCAGGATTGGGCAGGTGGGATCCCAAACAAGCCCGAGCCCAGTCCTTATGTCATTAAAATGGAATCTGGATTGGATTCCACTAGCAGGTCAGGGACCAGAGATCCAGTGATTACTTGAGAACAGGCTTCTTTCAGGGGACATGCTGAATTAAATAGTTGCTGCTATGTGGCATTTAATAGCTTGCTATTACATAATGTGAAATTAAAATTCTCCCAGTGGAGTTCTGATGAGGCTCAGCAGATAAGTAATGTTAAATGCTCATTATGAAAGCAGCTGTAGTTTTAGTTTTAGAAATAGTGAGGGTCCCATTGCTTTGGGGGGTTTGGTCTTGATTTAAATCAAATCCACCATGTTTTTAATTGTGTATGGTAGACACCATAAAGGAGGAAGATTGGCTGAGAAAGGACCTTCTACTACCCAGAAAATTATTGAATCTAATGTGATACCATCAGAGTAAATTCTACTGTAAACAATATTAATAAAATATACACATAACTTTTTGTCCAACCCCTATACTATTGCATTTGGTATTTAGCATTAATATAAGGAAGAGTGCTTCTATATAGAATTTTGTGATAACAGGCTGTACTTCTGCTCAGATGCGAAGTACAAAGTTTGGTGATTCTGGCTGCAAATAAATTCATAAGACTTAACTTCTTGGCCTCCAGTTGACTTCCTTCTGCAGTGTTCTTTGAACATTGGACATCAGTTCAGTGAATAACTAATTCTTGTGTGGCATTTTTTAACATATTTGCAGGTTAGCTTTGGTAGCAGAGGTCACTTCTGACATATCTTGATCTGTTGATCATTTTTTTGCCAGGGGAACTTGAGAAGGAAGGAGGAAGGGGGGTTCAGCTTTTCCAAATTTTAAGTTAATCTAGCTGACATCCCAAGGTTTGAAAAAAAAATACAAACAAAATTCTTCCTGAACTAATCCTTTTTGTACACTATCAGGGTATCACTTTTACTTTTAGAAGTCAGTGAACCTTCATGAGATAATGAAGAAACAAAGCCACAAATAGAGACAATGGTTCTGATGTGCATGTTCTGCCTCTCCTAACTAAGAATTGAAATTGTGATCTCTGTAACTTACAGTTGTGATGAGATAGCGAAAACCCCATTTTAGCTGAACTAGCAGACAGCGACTCAAACCAGTGTACATATTCGCCAGCACATCATGGAGCTGTGCAGGACCCCTTTGTCTGGCATGTGATGATCCAATGTAATTGGTCTATGCATATCTGGTGCTAGCTTTGCTTTTCTATATCCTTTAAGAGCCTGCCTAACTGAGAAGAGCATATTACAGGCTGGTAAATTATGAAGTTTGAGGAAAAAGGAAACCCCAACTAATGTCTTATTAATGTGATTGAAAGAAAAATTGAATTGCATAAGTGAACAAAAAAAGTCTAAAATTGAATGTTAAGTAGGAGAAAAACCCAAAAAGCCTAGTTCTGTATTAAACAACAGCCACCTCTTCCATGCAACTGAGTAGTCAGTCCATGTTTTTTGAGCGATTGAATCTTTTATAGCTGATAAGACTGGAGTTAAATCAGATCCCACAGATGACTTGAACAGGGGTATCCAACCATGTCTGCATCTGGCAAAAGTTGTCTGAAATGAGCCATCTGGAAGCAAGATAACGCATCAGCAATAACATTTTGCTTACCTGGCACATATTTTGCTTTAATCGAAATATTTAACTTTAAACATAGAAGAACCAGATAACGTAAAAGCTTGACAAACATGGGTTTGGAAGAAAGGCAGTTTAGGCCAAAAATCACAACCTTGTTATCTGAATTAATAATAATTCTTTTATTAGCAAAATGATCTCCCCAAATTTCCAATGCAACGATGACTGGAAACAATTCTAACAAAACTATGTTTCTTGTAGCTTTGTTAGATACCCAAAAGGGGGGCCACAAATCTGCAAAACCACAAGAGCCAGCTGCATCTGTAAATAAATTAAGATCAGCAGAAACAACAAACTCTGCTCGAAAAAATGACCGTCCGTTATAGTCAATTAAAATTGTGACAATACCAACAAGTCATCTTTTAAATCAGAAGTGATGCAAATGTGTGAAAAAGGGGATTCATAACCTGACATAGCCAATTACAGTCTCCTTGAAAATATCCTGCCCATTGGCAAAACCTAGAAATGATTGAAGTTCCTACTTCGCAGAAAAAAAAATAAATCAAAGATTGAAGCCTAGCAATTTTGAGAGAAGGGAGCTCATTGAAACAATAAAGTATTAATTCCGATACCTAAAAATTAAATAATAGGAGATGGAAAATTTGTTTTATCAATTGCAAGAGGAATACCGAAGAATTTAGATAGGAGAAAAAATAAGTGTAGCCTTAAAGAGCAAACAGGGGAATCTGGAGGACCAATAAAGAGGAAATCGTCAAGATAATGAATTATTCGCCTATGACCCGATTCATAAATTATTACCCACTGAAGAAAAATGGCAAAAACTTCTAAATAATGGCAGGACAAAGAGCAACCCATAGGAAGGCATTTGTCATAGAAAAAAATATCCCTCAAAACAAAAACCTAGAGAGTTAGAAGACTCCACAGCTATAGGCAACAATCTGAAAGATGATTGAATATCAGCTTTAGATATTAATGCACCATGGCCAAATTTATTTATGATTTGGATTGTATCTTTAAAAGTAGCATAAGTGACAGAGGCTGATAAAGGATTAATTTCCTTGTTCAAAGAACTTCCAGCTGGGAAGGAAAGGTGATGGATGAGGCAATAAGAATTGGGTTCCTTCTTAGGAACCAGCCCCAATGGTGACACACGGAAATTTTGAAAAGGAGGGAAAATAAAAGGGCCAACAACTCTGTTTGCCGAAATTTCTTTAATTAATTTATCCCTCACTATGAGGGTCATTTATAGCGCTGCGGCCCTAATTATCGCTAATTAGCTCTAATTCACGGCAATTTAGCACTAATAGCGCTAAAACAGTATTCACTATAGCGCTGGTGAGAAAATACTCCCAAAATCGAATTTACTATAAATCTGTGAAACCAAATAGCGCCCAAACCCTTACTCTGCTAAAACCTGGAGTAGTGCAAATGGAAATAATGTTTAGAGCATGATAAATGCCTAAATTGTACTGAAATATGCGGTATATTATTTAAAGATGATCTGCTTTTAAACTGTGTGAAAAAATGATTTCTACACTGAAATATCTTTAAAAGTCTGAGAAGTGAAAAATTCCCCATTTTGCATAACTAGGTGCCAACACAACTGAGCATGCTCAGACCTGAAAATAGCTCTCATTTTAAAATCTGCTCTATTCTTTTCCAATGCAAGTTTCAGCCATTGATTCTAATAGAACAATTGTAACATTCACAAAAAAAAACTTTTAATGTTGAGATAAAAAGTATCTTTCTCTGAAATAAAGTTTCCTTTGCAACACTGTTGCTTCTACTTAAAATATATTGTTTTTAAAAAAATACTAGAATGTGGAATGTTTTGATGTTTTGGTAAAATATCTTTTTCTCTGTCACTTTCACTTGTTACTCTCCATCTCACAACAATCTATACCCAAACTCAAACAGGTGTCTTTACAAACCACAAACAATACCATTACTGATGCAAATTTAAAATGAATCACAATTTTTTGTGCTTTTTACTATTCCCAAATATTCATAATTTGAGCCCAAAAAATGTGTTATGTGTACCAACATCAGAAATCAAAATTTAATTCCCAAAAATTTGAGGGTAATATTCTACTGTTACCCACAAAAAAACACCAAATTTCACAGAATAAATCAAGAAGAATAACTCTTGAGTAATGTAATTCCATCACCTGTATGTCCAAAGAAATGCAGTATTTATGTGTTTTTATGTGTATTTATGTGTAGTTATATGTAGGAGGTTCTCACACATGGCAGCTCTGTGGCTTAGTGGTTTGAACTTCTGCATAGCATCCCTGAGCGCAGGGCGCCCCCTCCCCCAAAGCACCCACCCCCCCATGTTGAGGGCATGCGGCCTGGTACGGTTCAGGAGGGGGGGCGCTCGCTCGTCCCCACCCCCTTTCCTAACCGGCTGGGCTGCGTGCTCCGATCGGGGTCTGGTATGGATTTTGGGGGGGACCCCACGCCGATTTTTCGGCGTAGGGGGTTCCCCTTAAAATCCATTCCAGACCTAAGGGCCTGGGATGCCCCGCACTCGCCGCAATAGGAAAATTTGTTTTTCCTATTGCAGCGAGCGCGAGATGCAGCACTCTGCCCTAGCGTCGTATCTGGTCCATCGGACCAGCATACAGACGCATGCGGACGAACGGGCTTTCTGTCAGGAACTGAGTCCGGTGGACCAAGATTTAAAGCATGCTTTAAATCTAGGTACGGCGGACTTTTGGGAAAAAAAAGTCCGCCGGAGCCTACACACCAGACCAAGTATGCCGGAAAGTCCGACCATGTGTACGCGACATAAGTCTTTTTTAATAATATGTTGGAATGCTTTGTAAGAATGATTAAGTATGTTTCTATAATCTTGCAGATAAAAATGTGATGTGTTGCCCGTTATACAATGAAATTAAAGCTGTGTCCACTCTAAGGTTTTGTCAAATTTTTAGATTGTAAGCTCCTATGAGCAATGCCCTTAAAATCCCATTGCTAAATGTAGCACCATATATCCTGTCCAAATTTTTTTTGAAGCTAGTAAATGAATGTATATGTGTGTGTGTGTGTGTATGTGTGTGTGTGTGTGTATATGTGTATATATATATATATATATATATATATATATATATATATATATATATATATTATAATTTTTTTTCTTCTGCTGGTAAAATAAAAGTACATCATTGAGCTCTGTTGTGGTGTTTTTTTCTTTCTTCTACTCTTCTTTCTCTTTAGTTTTTGTGGGTGGTGGTTTTGGGAAAGTGCAATATCTCTTATATCTTATTTCAATATGTATTTGTGCACCAAAAAATGAATCTCTTCGCCCTGGTTCACATTGATGCTACTTTGAAACTACGCTACTGCACTTGAAGTAGCACGATTTCAAAGTAGCAAGGTCAGCGTGATTTCAGGTGCTACTTGATAGACATCCGTGTGGCTTCATACACAGATGTCTATTGAAGTCGCACCTGAAATCGGCAAAAGTAGTACAGGAACTACTTTAGCAAATTGGTGCGGTGCCACAAAATCGGTGTTGCATCGATTGGAACAGTGCCATTGCTGCCAGTAGTCATGCAATTTGATCTCTCAAATCGCATGACAAATCGCTCCAATGTAAACCTAGGCTTCTGCACACCTGCAAGTAAATGATAAAGGTGGAATCTTTATATATAACAGCTGTGAAAAATTGCAGGTAAATGAATTCAGCTGGTGGATAGACAGTGTTGCTTTAGTTCACATTGGTGCGATTTGACATGTCAAAGTGGTGGCAATTGCACCGTTTTAATTGGTTGCAACTTTGGGGTGCAATTTTTATTGATATCAGTGCAGAAACCTGCACAGATGTCTCTGAAATTCCCCCTGCAGTCAGGACTGACATGCGGGAATGAAATTGTGTGATTTCAGCTGAACGATTTCCTCCCTCTGTCAGTGTGAACCAGGGCTCAAACTGGGCCTTTTGTTTTTGTCATTCACCTGCTGCTAACCCAGAGACACCATTTCTTATTGAACATCTTTAAATATCATAAGTAGAAATACAAATTTGCATATCTGCAATAAACAAAAATAATAAAATTCTAATCGTGGTTGTGATTAAACATTCGCAGCAGCGATCAAAAGAGTTTGGTTTCGCCTTCTGACCCAGAAATAAGTAATTGTAATCACCCGGAAGTTCCTGTGCTGGTCAGGATCTCCATCTAGGTGGACATGGCGAGGTCCCTCTTTAGCAGCCGCTGAATGTCTGTGGGAGGGAGAGGAGGAGAAGCAGGGGGAAATGGAGAAATCGGTTCCTTTATATGCAGCCACCCACTTGTGACCGGGCCCTGGTGTTCCGCCATTGGGTTCGGAGAAAAGAGCCCTGACTGGGGGTCAGGGGGGCCCTTCATGGTTTCTTGCATCGGGGCCCTGAAGGTTCTAGTTACGCCACTGGTTATACCCCATGATTCTCAATGATAACTAGGGATGGGCCGAACACCCCCCGGTTCGGTTCGCAGCAGAACATGCGAACAGACAAAAAATTTGTTCGAACACGCGAACACCGTTAAAGTCTATGGGACACGAACATGATTAATCAAAAGTGCTAATTTTAAAGGTTAATATGCAAGTTATTGTCATAAAAAGTGTTTGGTAACCTGGGTCCTGCCCAAGGGGACATGTATTAATGCAAAAAAAGTTTTAAAAACGGCCATTTTTTCGGGAGCAGTGACTTTAATAATGCTTAAAGTGAAACAATAAAAGTGTAATATTCATTTAAATTTCGTACCTGGGGGGTGTCTATAGTATGCCTGTAAATTGGCGCATGTTTCCCATGTTTAGAACAGTCTGACAGCAAAATAACATTTCTAAAGGAAGAAAAAAGTCATTTAAAAGTGCTAGCGCTAGTGCGCTAGAGAAGTCCCACTTCTCTCTTTGTTTTTAACCAATGACCGGGATGGAGGCGAGCATCTCTTTGGTGCTAGCCTCATTTAAAGTCCCAAATTTATTTTTCCTTTTTTGAAGACAATTCATTAATAGCCGGTGTCTTGCTGAGAAAGTTCCCCCCCGACGGATAAGGACTCCCCTGTACTGTGCAGGCGCAGCACTTGCGCAGTACGAGCCACCGAAAATACCTGAAGCTGAACACCTGTGAGTCAGCTGTACACGGCGTTTGTAACAGGGCCCATTGCGGGCTCGCTTCGCTCACCACGCTTCGGGCACAGCCTCGCTTTGTTCGGCATATTTTTATTCTAACTCTATGTCCACTTGGATGGTGGGGCTTGAACCTGGACTCAGGGCAGAATGTAGTTTGGAGACTTTCGGCAGCTCCGTAGTCGTTTGTACTGCAGAAGCGCATCGCATGCGTAGTACAAGGGGGTCCTTATCCGCCGGGGGAACTTTCTCAGCAAGACACCGGCTATTAATGAATTGTCTTCAAAAAAGGAAAAGTACATTTGGGACTTTAAATGAGGCTAGCACCAAAGAGATGCTCGCCTCCATCCCGGTCATTGGTTAAAAAGAAAGAGAGAAGTGGGACTTTAAATAAAGCACACAGCAGCACAAACGCAGGTCAAGTGACCAAAATTCATTTATTAGGTATAATCCATGGTATATAAAAAACATTTTGGGCATTCAACCTCTAAAATGCTGTGGGCATCAAGCCTCTATATAATAAACCATGGATTGATTATACATAAAATACACGTAAATTACACAGTAAGTCATGATCCATTGTCACACAAAGAGCAAAGATAACAATCAATATGCATGTGTACATTTGTTTTGTTTTTTTAATTTTTTTTTCTTCTAAAAAACTGCCGTCCCATGCGTTGCTCCTAGGATACGTTTCTCCATTTCCCTGTAACAGTGAGTCCCCAGGTCCTCCTCCCATTTTCTGATGAACGTGGGCGGATCTTGTCCGCCCCTGCTCATCAGAATTTTATACACCTCGGAAACAGTCCTTTTTAATTCTTCCCTACATGCTAATTTCTCCAACCCTCTATAGTCTGCCTCCTCCCTTAAGGGCCTGGAAAACTTCCAATAAAGTGCTTTAATTGATTATACCGCCACCCATTCACTGACAATACCTCCCTTAGTGCATTTAATTCTAGAAATGTTTTTAATTTACCTCTACTTATTATATCCCTTATCTGTGATTCCTTCTCAAAAATCCAATTCCCTCCAATCAATCCCGTCCCTGGGGGAAAAAACGGGTTATCTTTTATATAAATTAAAGGTGAGTTATACTCCCATTTATTTAAATAGTGAATCTGGTCCCATATTTTAAGTGTATATTGCGTTATATAATGTGTATCTTTACCTAAATTCCTGTAGTGTGGTGGATTCCAAATCATATGACGCAAACTTACCTTACTCAACCCTGTTTCTAAATTCACCCACCTTTTATTATTACTACTCTTGCCCCACTCAAGTGCCCGCGCTATTACAATTGCTTTATGATAATTTCTAAAGTCGGGGAGAGCTAACCCCCCTCGGGCTTTCTCTCTACACAACCCCCCGTGCGCAATTCTCAGTTTCTTATTACCCCACACATATCTATTTATTAACTCCGACAGGATCCTGAAGAACTCCCGGGGGACCGGGATGGGCAACATCTGTATTTTATATAGCACTTTAGGTGCAAGCACCATTTTTACAATATTTATTCGCCCCGTCTAAGAGACAGGGCCATACGATATTCTTTTTATTTCCGCTCTTATTTCGTTCAGGAGAGGTATATAATTTATCTTATACAGGTTACCCCTAGAGCCCGTCAACTTCACTCCTAGGTACTTAATATTATCTCTCCACGGAAAATGGAACACCTCGGCTAATCTATTAGCTTCTAGCTTGTTAATATTGATCTTTAATGCTTCGGACTTTTCTATATTAATTTTAAAGTTTGAGAGTTCACTATATTTCCTCATTATGGCCAACACATTGGGGATTAAAATTCTGGGATTTGAGATATAGAAGAGTATATCATCGGCGAATGCCGCCAATTTGTGCTCCTCCTCGCCTACCGCACATCCCCTGATGTCTAGATGTCTTCTGATCGTATTAAGGAGTGGCTCTAAAGCCAAAACAAATAGGAGCGGGGACAGTGGACAGCCCTGCCTGGTGCCGTTCTGCATGACAAACCGAGCAGAAGGCACATTATTCACCCTCACAAAGGCCGCTGGATGGTTATTTAGGATTTTTATCCGTTTTAACATTATTGGCCCCACTCCCATTGCCTCCAGTGTGTTGAACATAAATCCCCAGTCTACTCTGTCGAACGCCTTTTCGGCATCAATCGACAGAAGTAGCCCTGGGGATCTGCTTGCCTTAAATGCCTCCATTATAAGGAGAGACTGCACCCCATTGTCTCTTCCTTCTCTTCCGGGGACAAATCCCACCTGGTCCGGATGAGCCAGGTAGGCCATTTTCTCCCTCAACTGGAGTGCCAACACTTTCGCATACAGTTTGGTATCTGCGTAAATTGGCCGGTAACTCGAACATAGGGTGCGGTCTTTCCCTTCCTTGGGGATCAGCGTCACTGCTGCCAGTAAGGCTTCCCCACACATTTCCTGATTTCCCAGACCATTCCACATCTGGCAAAGCCTTGGGACCAGGGATTCCTTAAATTTTTTATAAAATCTTGCTGTGAAACCATCCGGCCCAGGACTCTTGCCCCCGGGAGATTGCTTCAGAGCTCTCAGGATCTCATCTTCCGTAATTGGTCCCTCCATTTCCATTGAATCTATTTGTGACAATATGGGGAGGGCTGCTTCCTTTATAAATTCTCTTACCATCTGCTCTCTCCCCCCCCCTGTTTTTCTCTTTGCCCCACTGAATAAAGAGAAGAAAAATACCTTCTAAATTCCTCCGCTATTTCTCTCGTTGAGTGTCTCATTTCTCCTTTTTTGTTCTTAACCTTCTCTATAAAATTCTCCACCTTCTTTTTCTTAATAGTTGCGGCCAGATGTTTCCCTACTTTATTCCCCTTTATATGGAGGTCTTTACAGTATTTATACCTTCTTTTGAGGGCTTCTAATTCTAATGCCCCGTACACACGGTCAGACTTTGTTCGGACATTCCGACAACAAAATCCTAGGATTTTTTCAGACAGATGTTGGCTCAAACTTGTCTTGCATACACATGGTCACACAAAGTTGTTGGAAAATCCGATCGTTCTAAACGCTGTGACGTAAAACACGTACGTCGGCATGCGTGGCAATTTGTCCGTTGGATTTGTGTACACACGATCGGAATTTCCGACAACGCATTTTGTTGTCGGAAAATTTTATATCCTGCTCTCAAACTTTGTGTGTCGGAAAATCCGATGGAAAATGTCCGATGGAGCCCACACATGGTCGGAATTTCCAACAATAAGCTCCGATCGGACATTTTCCATCGGAAAATCCGACCGTGTATACGGGGCATAACAGTTCTCTCAACTCCTCCCTTTTTATTATCAGTTCACTAAATACCTTTCTGTCCTCTTCCTTGTTGGCTTTGTGTAGTTGTTCTAATTTATGTATCTTTTCTATTAGACTCTCTTGCTTTTTCGCTCTTCCTCTCTTCTCCCCCGTGCCGATCGATATTAACACCCCCCTTATATAGGCCTTGAAGGTCTCCCATTAGAATGAAAAAACCCTTCGATCTCCCTCTGAACCTTTTCTACAATATGCTCTTTCTCTAGAAGAAAATCATTTAACCGCCATGTATATGGGATCCTTTGTAGACCCTTAATCTCTAATGTCATCACCGAAGGGGCATGATCGGACCAAGTCTGGATCTCTATCTTTGAACTCACTACAGAATCCAGTAAGCTATGATTTACTAACAAGTAGTCCAGCCTTGAATAGGTCCCATGGACCCGTGAATAGAAGGTGTAATCCCTTTCCTTAGGGTGCAACACCCTCCATACATCGATCAACTGCTGGTTATGTAATCTCTTCCCAATTCTAAAGCACCCCTTTTTGTCTGCCCACACTGAACCAACTGACCTATCCAAGGCTGGATCTAAACCAAAATTGAAATCGCGCGTCGGGATCACGTCCCCCTCTTTAAATACCTCCAAACTAATCAAGGTCCTGGAGAGGTATTTTATCGGATCTCTATTTGGACAATACACGTTGGCCAATGTGAAAATCTTTTCATTTATTTTTATTTTCACAAACAAAAATCGTCCCTCTGAATCCGATAGCCACTCCCTTCGCCCTTTTAGAAGGGGAATCACCATATATCCATACCAGGTGACCTCTTGAGGTCAGCTTAATACCGTCCTCGTGCAATAAGTGTGTTTCCTGCAAAAAGGCAATATCTATATCCAATCTCTGTAATTCTTGACCTAACTTACACCTTTTCCCTGGTGAGTTAAGTCCTTTCACATTATATGACAAGCATCTAATTTCCATTATCGCCCCTCATTATATGTGCTCTCATATCCCTCAAATTCACCTCTACTTTTCCCTGAATTAGCCTGTCTCCATTACACAAGGAAGAGAAAGAATGACAGTAAGAAGAGACCAAAAAAAGGCAAGAAAAAAAGGACAAGTAACTTGTGCCCAAAATCTGCGGGTGCCCTACCCCCCCCTCCCCCTCTCCAACCCCCTCCCTCCTCTCCCCCCTCCCCCCCACCGTCAGTTCCTGACCTCGGGACCGTGGCATCTACCATGTTGCCTTACTGCCTACGACCCCTCGTGTTACAGGGTGTTGCTCCCACCATGGGGCTAAGAGGATTATGTGAGTTAGAGGGCGGAGGAATTTCCCATTTCACATAACCTATTTGTCATTCCCATATGTACCATTAGCCCCCCCGCCCCCAGCCCCCCCACTCAAAAAATTTTCCCTTCCAAGTCCTGTGGAATCGTTATGTTCAAATTTGTGCAGAAGTCCTGTAGGTCCTCCATCCGTTTTAATCTAAAATTTCTACCCTCTCTCACTACCAGTAGCGAGAAAGGGTGACCCCAACTATACTTTAAATTACCCTCCCTTAAAACGTCCAGCAGGGGTTGTCTTCTCCTCGCCAGGGTTCTAGCAGACAGATCTGTAAAAATTTGAATGTGCCCATTATTGTATTTCAGCGACTGAAGCCCTCTCAAATTCTTCCAGATCTTTGCCTTTTCTTCATAATGATGAAAGCTCACAATCACATCCCGGGGCGAATCTTCTTTTACATTTACAGGTTTTCTTATTCTATGGACTCGCTCCACTTTAGGCTCCTCCTCCTTATTTCTTCCCAACAACGGATTGAAAATTTCCCTCATTATGGAGAGCAGATCTTCTCCTCTCTGCTCTGGAATAGCTCCAATTCTAAGGTTTCCCCTTCTGTTTTGATTCTCTTGCTCTTCAAGTTTAACCACTTCAATACCAGGCACTTAGACACCTTCCCGCCCAGGCCAATTTTCAGCTTTCAGCGCTGTCGCAATTTGAATGACAATTGCGCGGTCATGCTACACTGTACACAAACAAATTTTTTATCATTTTGTTCCCACAAATAGAGCTTTCTTTTGGTGGTATTTGATCACCTCTGCAGTTTTTATTTTTTGCGCAACAAATAAAAAAAGACCGAAAATTTTGAAAAAAAAACAAGTTTTTCTTTGTTTCTGTTAAAACTTTTTGTAAATAAGTACGTTTTCTTCTTCAATGACGGGCACTGATATGGCTGCACTGACGGGCACTGATATGGCGGCACTGATGGGCACCGATGAGGTGGCACCAATGAGGTGGCACTGATGAGGTGGCACTGATGGGCACTGATGATGGGCACTGATAGGCGGCACTGATGGGCACTGATAGGTGGCACTGGGCACTGATAGGTGGCACTGGTATGCGACACTGATGGGCACTCATAGGTGGCATGGATGGGCACTTACAGGCGGCACTGATGGGCACTCATAGGTGGCATTGATGGGCCCTCGTAGGTGGCATTGATGGTTACTTATGGGTGGCACTGATAGTTGGCACAGATGGGCACGGATGGGCACTGATAGATGGGCGCTGATGGGCATGGATGGGCACTGACAGGTGGCACGAATGGACACTGATGGGTGGCACTGATGACACTGCTTCTTTGCAGTGATGCCCCTAAGGGTGGAATTGCTGGGCATCACTGCAACATAATGGTGCCAATTAGTGCCCATTTGTGGGCACTGATTGACACAGATTTGGCACACTGGGCACATGTGGATGGCCATGAGGTACATACCTGGCCATCCACATGTTGCCCCTTCCCTGGTGGTCCTAGTGGCGATCCCTGGTGGTCCAGTGTGGTGATCTTGGGGAGGGGCTGCGGGTTAAACAATCAGCGCAGCCCCTCCCTGCCAGGAGAGCCGCCAATCGGCTCTCCTCTACTCGCGTCTGTCAGACGCGAGTGAGGAAGAGCCGATCAACGGCTCTTCCTATTGACAGCGTGATCAGCCGTGATTGGACACAGCTGATCCCGTGGTAAAGAGCCTCCGCCGGAGGCTCTTTACCAAGATCAGTGTAGTGGTGTGTCAGACTGACACACCGATCCACCGATCACCGCGATGCGCGCCCCCGGGGGCGCGCTGCGGCATGTTATCCTGCTGGACGTCATATGACGCCCAGTCAGGATAACGGAACCACTTCCCGGACGTCAATCCGCCATAGGGCGGGCGGGAAGTGGTTAAGGAGCAACTCCCTCTGATCTGATTGCAGATTTTTAACTTGAGATTTCATGACTGACGGATTACAGATGTAATTTTACCCCTAATACCACCCCGAGCTTGGAGTATTAAAAGGCCTTAGCGGCCTAATTTATTTAACAAATAATCTTAATTATAAAAATATAACATATAAACATTATTTATCATAAATAGAAAAAACATCAACAACAAAAAACAACATCTGTTAAAACAAAACCTGCTTAATTATCATCAAGCGTTGGTCTGAGCAATATCTTAATAATCCACTGTGTCCATAACAGGACTTGCACTGCGGTCCCATCAAATCTATCAAATAGGCCTCAAGCCAACAAGCTGGCTCAGAGACTAGCAATGACCGCAGTGCCCCATTATCACTTCCCGGCTAACCTCCCTTAACCGGGAACCACCATCATGAGCCATATCAACGCTAGCTCCCAAAAAGACTCTTACTTTTGCCATCTACCTTCTTTTTTGCCCAGACCAACGCCCGCCAAAGCGCCCAAGAATAATACCTTAATCTTGGGTGCCCCTCCACACCCGAAGTGCTTTCTGTATTCCAAGGCCCACAAATCAATTCCAACCTCGTTCAAATGTACTCCATCCGCTCGTAAATACCTCCATGTCTCAAATTCAAGTTCCATATGCCTAACCGCCAGACCACCATTATTCACTACAAACTTGCTCACTTCCCTATTTATTTTTTTACATGCCCTGTTGCCATCCTCCATGATGTCCGGGCCACCATGTCTGAGCAGACAATAACCATTTTTGGAAAAGCTTCTCTTAACCGCCAAACATCCAACTTGATGTCGCGCTTTAGGTCTACCATGGCTCTAATGCCCAGGTCATTGCTGCCTGCGTGTATTACCAATACATCCGGCGGCCTATCACGTTGCACATACCGATGCACCTCCGACACCAATCTACCCCATAACATACCTGGGATCCCCAACCACTTTATGTACGCTTCCCTCTTGCTAAAGCCCAATTGCCTACCCTCATAACGGGCGTCCCCTCTCCGGGCCCCCCATGCCACATAGGAATGGCCCATGATCCAGACCATCAGCGAATCTGAAATAGAAAAACACAGAAAAAAACATACTATAAAAAACAAAACCCCATTAACACTTTAAACACCCAGCCACCCATATCTCTATTACACATGAAATACTTCACCTACAAACTTATCACCAGATTGGGCCGCACATAAGATTGAAACCTCTTAGATTCCCACCTACCAATCCTCTTCACAGTTTCCTCCCCCAGTCCATTCCTGGCTGCTTCAGTGGCTGCTCCTATCCTGAAGGAATGTGACGAGAAATCCTTCTCTGTCAGCCCTAATCCCCGTATACATTTTGCAAAAACTGCCCCAAATTGGAACCTGGATAAAAATTCACCCCCTGAATGTACCAAAAAGGGGAAAACGCAAAAACTCCCTAACCGCCCCAACCGGGCACAACTGCGAACCCATAACCGAATATACCCGCACGATTCTGCCTCTCCCCAGTTGGTCAGTCTTTGATTTCCTCAAATACAACTGCAAAACTTACGCCTCACACTTCACGTCCTGATAACTCAGCCCTCCTTGAACCTTCTTAGAAGGGCTTACCAATTCCCTTATTCTAAAAGCCCCAAAAAACGCTAACAAAAATGCCACCTTAAACAGCATCACTTCGTAACCTGAGGAGCACACCCTCTCCAGCTGCCCTATAACACCCTGTAAAATCTCAAATGTCACCGGTCTTCTCGCATCCCGTCTAACTGTCGCCTTTCTGTAACCCTTCATTGCCTGCCGTACCCAAAAGTCTTTCGTAAAGTCCACCTGACCTTGCAACTTAAACAGAAAAGCCAACCTAGTCACATTCCTATTCACCACTGACACGGATACACCCTCCTCCATTTTCCTAGCAATGTAGTATATCAACAGCAATCTCACCTCTCTACCGACCGGCTCTTCCCCAATATTCTGCACAAACTCCCTCCATTCTTGCCATATCCTCGTGTATGCCGCCCACGTGGACCCACTTACCGAGTTCTTTATCCATCCAGCGATGAGGCCAATGCTATCTCCCACAGCCAGTCGGGACAAGGAACCCTGTGTTGCTCCACCTCCGGTGCCAACTCCCAGAACCTTTCCCACTGGAAGCGAGACAAGGCATCAGCTATAACATTTTCAACCCCCGGTAGGTGTACAGCATGAATGAAAACATTCAATTGCAAACAACGTAGTACCAGGTGTTGCAATAGCCTAATCACTGGCGGAGACGATGCCGTAATCCTATTAATTACTTGTACCGCACCTAGATTGTCCCCGTGGCAACGCACCTTCAGATCCCTGAATGATGATCCCCATAACTCCACCGCCAGCACTACCGGAAACAATTCCAGCAGCACTAGGTTCTTTGTAAAACCTGCGTCCACCCACGACTGTGGCCAAGGCCCAGCGCTCCACTGCCCCTGAAAAAAGGCCCCGAACCCTGTTGAACCAGCGGCATCAGTGTATAGTTCCAAGTCAAAATTGCTGACCGGACCAGCCATCCAGAAAGCCCTACCGTTAAAAACTTCCAAAAAGGTGTGCCACACCCTTAAGTCCGCTCTATGTGTTTCTTTCAACCGCACAAAGTATCTCGGCGATTTGACACCGCTCGTGCTAGCCGACAACCTTCGACAAAACACCCTTCCCATCGGTAATATGCGGCATGCAAAATTAAGCTTGCCCAATACCGATTGCAGTGTTCTTAGCTGCACTTTACGCAAACCCATTAGCCCCGCAATCTCACTTTTCAGGTCCCCAAGTTTATCATCCGGCAACCGGCATTCCATTGCCTCCGTGTCCAGCACAATACCCAAGAACGTGATGACCATACACAGTCCCTCCGTCTTGTCAGCCGCCAATGGAATGCCAAATTTATCCGCGATGTGTTCCAACGTCGCCAGAAGCACCGCGCAGATCCTCGAATCAGCCGGGCCCATGCAGAGAAAATCATCCAGGTAATGAATTATTGAATTTACTCCCGACACCTCCCTGACAACCCATTCCACAAATGAGCTGAACTGCTCAAATATCACGCACGATATTGAGCAGCCCATTGGTAAGCATTGGTCAACATAAAATTCGTTGTTCCAATGTCACCCCAATAACCGAAAGCTGTCCGGGTGTACCGGCAGCAGTCGGAAAGCTGATTCCATATCCGCCTTTGCCATGAGAGCCCCTTTCCCGTACCGACCAACCCAACCCACTGCCGCGTCAAATGATGTATAGGTCACGGAACACTCACCCTGGTCTATAGCATCATTGACCGACCCCCCTTTCGGGAAGGATAAATGATGGATTAGCCTGAATTTTCCTGGCTCCTTCTTTGGGACCACCCCCAGCGGTGACACCACCAAATTATCCAACGGAGCCAGCGCAACTGGACCGCCCATCCATCCCAATGCAACCTCCTTCCTTAGTTTCTCTGAAACTATTTCCGGGTGTTGCATAGCTGACTTTAAATTAGGCGACACTGGCGGGATGACCGACAGAGTGCACGGTATCTTAAAACCCACTGAGAAACCTTCATCCAACAATTGCGCTGCTTTTTTGTCTGGATACCTACCTAGAAACTGCCGCATCTTTTCCACTCTCACCGGGGTCCTCCCTTTTGTTTGCAGTTTCTCCTTGCCTACCCTTTCCCTGTTTAAAACACCTTGACCCCGGGTGGGATCCCCCACATCCTGAACACTCGTGTTTATACTTACATGAGGCTCCAAACCTGCAGGTCCCGGTGTTGTATTGCCAACAAACCCCTTTTTTGTTTCCGACCGTATGTGCCTGGGTGGAAGGTCCACCGGTCCCTCCTGGAAAAAACTGATTGGGGGCCCTCGTCGTTGTCATCAATCTCATCCACAGACTGATGTCCTTGTGATCCCAATGCAGCGTCGGTCTAATCGCCCTCCATTGACGGAACTGCTCATCAAACCTCAGCCATGCCGTGCCCCCATAGACCCTGTACGCCTCCCCAATAGCATCTTGATAACAAAATAGCGCCGAGCAATGCTCGGGTTGCTTCTCACCTATCACACTAGCCATAATCGCAAACGCCTGCAACCAGTTTGTAAATGTTCTAGGGATTAGCCTGTACCTCCTCTTCTCTTCGTCCTCCTTCTTCGAATCGTCGTCCGGTTTCACCCTATCCAGGTTGAATTTTTCTAAAGGCAGTAGGGAAAAAATTTCAACGTACTCACCCTTCCACAGTTTCTCACGCACCTCCTGTTTCAAGTGCAACCCTAACGGTCCCTCATAGCACACATAAACCTCACACTTGGCTGCATCCGCCAATCTGGTTATGTCCTGCCTGCTTGTGGTCTCCGCTGTCTTGTCTGTCCCCTGTGCCACCGCACTCCCTGACGCCGCAGGTGAACTCGAGGCAACTGCTGCCGTGACCGTTGGTGCTACTGTTGTTCCCCCCGTTGTCATTACCACTCCGGGACCCCCTGTCGGCGGAACCCACGATGCTGCCCGGCCCGGGGGACCCGTCCCAGCTCCCTCAAATCGCTGAAGTAACTCCTTAATGCCCGCTAAAAACCCCCCTAACCCTGAAACCCCCCCGCTCCCTGCTGCCCCCGACCCACTGCTGACCGTGCTCACTACTGTCTCCCCCGTCCCCCCCACTCTAGCCTGACTAGAATCAAACAATAAAACATTGGACTCACCAGGCTGCACAGGCGTAGCCTCATCAGCCGGACCAGGGATCTCCACCGCTGCTGTTCTCCTGTGAGGGGGGGGGCGATTCCTCCTCCGACCCGGACCATCCCCCTGCTCGATCACACCCTCTTCCTCCTTCTTCTTCTGATGAAGGCCCACCTGGCCTGGCCGCCAAGGTTGCCGCTGGGGCTGTGGCCGGACGCCCCTGCCTCCGCGTGTCCCTTCCGCCTGCTGATTTGCCTTTAGCCTTGCCCGGACCGGTGTGTATTACCTCAGTCCTGCCGCATGGGACTTGTGATGCCCTGCTAGGCCGACCCTTCTCGATCCTCCTGTATACCCCTGCCGTGGAACCAGAAGGCCCGGGGCTCGCTGCACGTGATCTCTCCCACATTTCTGACTCTCTCCTCCAGGGGGCGGGGCTCGTGCTCCTCACTCTGCCCACTCTGCCAGGCCGCACCGCCGCTCCAGTACCTTCCATCTGATCATCTTGCCGTGCCACGGGCGCGCTCGCTCTCCCTCCTTCCGCTCCAGCCATCCGTTTTGGCAGCGGGCCCACCGCGGAACCCGTAGGAGTCCCGGATTGCCGTTGTCCAGTCACACACTGGTTGGGGGAGAACCTCTCAGGCGGGCGGGACTGCCGAGTTCTGGCGCCGCTCGATCTTTCCTTTCCCTCAGGCTCACTGCTGCGCAATGCCACTGCTATAGTGTCTTTCAGCCATGCTGCCCCCCGAACAGCGGCCTCGTCCCTAAGCTGCTCCATCAGGCTATCCAGCTCAGCCATGCTCTTCCAGGAACTTTCTTCAGCTACTGTTACTCCCTCCTGGGCGGGGTTACCCTATAAAGCCTTACTAGATACCTCCCCCTCGGTTACTTAATACCCACCCCTAAACTATTAACTCCCCTGTTACCACAGTCATGTATGCTCTACACTATCCATTACATGCTGTTGCTGCGGGCCTCAATCGCTGACGTGTGCTGCTCTATTACTTCCTCCACTGTTTCCACTCTTTTCAATAGATGTCCCAGATCCTCTCTGATATTGAGAATCTCTGCCTTCAGCACATTCTCCAGTTTGATAAACATATCCTGAATCTCTGTTCTTGTTGGTAAAACCTCCATATTTACTTCTATGCTTGCTTCCAATTCAGGCTCAGGTGAGGTTGCTACTCTGGAGTTACTTCCTGTCGCTCCCTTATTTTTAGAGGGATCTTTTTTTTTGTCTTTTCCACTTTTTTGTTTATTATCCATGCTGGGGCTTCTGGTTTGTATTTCTGTCATATATTTCTGGATGGTACTTGCGTTTAAACTGTCCCTTGGTTTTTTAACCTGTGCAGCCTTAGTGGTGCGTCCTTTCATATTCTTCTCCCCCCACTCTGCACCTCTCTTGTGTTGCTTCCTGGGTCTCCTTGCTTCACTCTGCTCCCCCTAAGTGTGTTCCTCCTTATATTCTTACATCAGATTGCTACAAATACATAACACTCAGGAATTCATTCAGCATCCGCTTTTCCTACCTGGTGTTTTCTTAAAGCAGGGGTCACAGAGCTGATGTTCCTCCTTTTACAAGGCTGACAGGGACGTTCTCCACAGGGACGTTCTCCACAGCTTCCAGGGCTCCACCAACTCCACAGACTCACTTCATGCAGTGGTAATTGCACCTGTCGGTGCTGGTGTTCTGTGATACAGGGCCGAATGTCCAATTCCCTCTCCCACTGCAAATGGGAGAGGGGAATGAAGGAAAGAGGGAGAGGCGGGGGGGAGGCGTCCCGGGTCTTCCTCCACGCTAGGTGGGGGGGGGCGGGGAACGAGCCCCAACGACAGCCGGCGTCTAGGGGATCTACCTGCACCAGGCTGGGTTCCCCTCCAGACAGTCCTGGAGTTCCCAAGGCTCTCCTTCCCCTTACTGCATGTGCTGCTGCCAATGCCGGTCTCTGCCCTAGTTCCGGGTGCAGGATCGAGTTCAACTCCCCTGCCGGCTGCCGAATGCTGGCCGCTTCCGCGCTGTTGATGCAGCTGTCTCCCGGAGCTCAGCGTGGTTCTCACCTCACGCTGTCTCCCTCACCATTCTCCTCCTCCTCTGTCCTCCGCCACCCCACCACAAGGCCCCTCCCCTACCCCTCACGCATCACCGTGGTGCCCTGCATGTGTACATTTGTTACTGCGATTAGACCCAAAAAGAGCAATGAAAATTATGACAAAAACTAAAAATGATAAAAGAGATTTAATGCCATGACAGGTACTTATGGAGGTAAGTGGAATCATTGAAATCTTGGTATTCCATGATATGCGAAGATTGGTAATAATCAAAGCTCTACGCGTTTCGCAGTATAGCAACCACTCATCAGGAGCATATGTCATGAAATGATTCTAAAAAATATTTTTTAATATAACAAAAAAAAATATTTTCATTAAATAAGCAGGAAACGAAAAAAGGTTTTGTATACACAATTTTAGTTGTACAGAATGAATTAAAGGTTGTGCGTCCAAACTCACGTCTGCATCAGCGATCCAGTGAAACTGTCACGTACCTGATGACGGAGCCCAAAATGCAGGAAGTAGCCTCTCGTGTGCCTCTGGCTCGAGAACCCCTGATAGAGGAAATAGGGGCTCAAGAGCACAGGGGGCCACAAGTGCTTAGCAAGTGGCAGATGTAGAGCTGATCCGGACCTCTGGTGCAGCAGAAGTGGGACAAGCAGGAACACTGGAACAGCTGACTGTGCAGAGAAGTACCGAAGCTGGCAGGAACTCAGGAACAACAGGCAGCAGAGAGGTGTTCTGTAGTTCCACTGGAGCACTGGAACAGCTGACTGTAGTGAGATGCACTGGAACTCTGGCAGGAACACTGGAACAGCTAACTGTGCAGAGAAGTACCGTAGCTGGCAGGAACTCAGGAACAGCAGGCAGCAGGGAGGAGTTCTGTAGTACCACTGGAGCACTGGAACAGCTGACTGTGCAGAGAAGAACCGTAGCTGGCAGGAACTCAGGAACAGCAGGCAGCAGGAAGGTGTTCTGTAGTTCAACTGGAGCACTAGCGAGGTCAAACAGGCTGGATCAGAACTAGCAGGCAGAGCAGGTACCAAATAGACAGAAGAGTAGTCAGGGCACAGACTGGGTCGGCAACAGACAGGCAGCAAACAACTGTAGGAGAAGGCAGGAGAATAGTCAAACTAGCCGGGATCAGGAACTGGCAGCAAACAGGAGTAGTCAGGAGCAGGCCGAGTAACAGGAATCAGGTAGACAGGAATACTGGTAGCTTAGGGTCACAGAGAACGCTGTAGACCGGACAGCAAGAAAGGATGCTGACAGGCTCCTTTAAATAAGTCCACTGGTGCCAAACACTGTCACACTGCACGTCTGCGCATACCCGCGCGCCCGAGTACTGATCGTACGTGCCTGCTCGCACCATCGCGCACCAGCACACACTCGTTCGTGCTAGCACACACCCGCATGCGTCCGTTCGTGCTAGCGCGCACCCGCACGCGTCCACTGGCTCTGACAACAGGAGTTCTGTGTACTGATCCTCCGCCCACAACTGTGTTAACCGGACCTCTTTCGTGACAGAAACAGCATCCAGAATCGCAGAGAGCTGCAAAGCAAAGCCGCCGGATTCCAGGGTGATCTGCGGGAATGAGAACAACGGCCATAGGCAAAACCATTACTGGTGGGTGCAATGAGTGTAGGATGCGGACATCCATGTGGGAAACCTAGATGAAACAGATCATAGTGATGTGTGTTGATATGTAAGTGTGATAAAAAAAAGGAGTGATGTAGTAACCAATGTGGAAATAAGGAGAGAGAGTGGGATAGGAAGGAGTGAATAAAGACAGAAAAAAGAAAAAAATGAGACCAAGAAAGAACATAAACAATAAAGACTGATGAAAAAGAAAAAATAGGGAAAGGGGAATGATACCTGGTGTGCACAAAATGGATAATTCCATGAATGTGAGTGTGATGTTGAACAGGAAGGAAAGTGAAGTGTGTGATGGCCAGCTTTGGAGATGCCTATATAGGTGTTCCAGTATGGCCCAGCCCCCCACGTCAAGTCAACAGACAACACCTGAGAGTGGAGCACTTTCACCTGGGCGGCTCAGTCGTCAGGCAATTAGCGCCAATCCATCTCCCCAGTGTGTCCGCCGAACAGTGACACACCGCCGGAAACAGCGCCACAAGGACGCCTAGCGACCGGCGGATGTAACGTGACGCAGAAAGGGAAGGACCATGCATCCGCCCCCTCCCCAACACCCAAGGGCAGGGAGAGGGGTAGGAGACCCACATGAAACACCACAGCTAGTGGAGGCGATCAGACAGATCAGCAAAATCAAAAACACTGTCCAGGGATAGCAGATGCAGACTCAGCAGGACACATCAACCAAACATCAGTATGAAGGGTTGATTGTGGGACCACTGATACCAATGGCCTACATAGATATAGGAAGCAATTGTGTGACTGCTGCTGTGTGCTTCCATCCCGGGTTTAGTATTCAAAAAAGGAAAAGTAAATTTGGGACTTTAAATGAGGCTAGCACCAAAGAGATGCTCGCCTCCATCCCAGTCATTGGTTAAAAAGAAAGAGAGAAGTCGGACTTTAAATGAAGCACACAGCAGCACAAACGCAGGTCAAGTGACCAAAATTCATTTATTAGGTATAATCCATGATATATAAAAAACATTTTGGGCATCCAACCTCTAAAATGCTGTGGGCATCAAGCCTCTATATAATAAACCATGGAATGATTGTACATAAAATACACGTAAATTACACAGTAATGCCCCGTACACACGGTCGGACATTGATCGGACATTCCGACAACAAAATCCATGGATTTTTTCCAACGGATGTTGGCTCAAACTTGTCTTGCATACACACGGTCACACAAAGTTGTCGGAAAATCTGATCGTTCTGAACGTGGTGACGTAAAACATGTACATCGGAACTATAAACGGGGCAGTAGCCAATAGCTTTCGTCTCTTAATTTATTCTGAGCATGCGTGGCACTTAGTGTGTCGGATTTGTGTACACACGATCGGAATTTCGACAACGGATTTTGTTGTCGGAAAATTTTATAGCAAGCTCTCAAACTTTGTGTGAAAATTTTATAGCAAGCTCTCAAACTTTGTGTGTCGGAAATTCCTGTGGAAAATGTGTGATGGAGCCTACACACGGTCTGAATTTCCGACAACACGGTCCTATCACACATTTTCCATCGGAAAATCCTATCGTGTGTACAGGGCATAAGTCATGATCCATTGTCACACAGAGAGCAAAGATAACCAATCAATACCAAAATCAATATGCATGTGTACATTTGTTACTGCGATTAGACTCAAAAAGAGCCATTAAAATTACGACAAAAAATAAAATAATAAAAGAGATTTAATGCCATGACAGATACTTATGGAGGTAAGTGGAATCATTGAAATTTTGGTATTCCATGATATGGGAAGATTGGTAATAATCAAAGCTCTACGCATTTCGTGGTATAGCAACCGCTCATCAGGAGCATACGTCATTGAATGATTCTAAAAAATATTAAACCCTCGTATCTTTAGAGGGGGACAGGGTCACCTGTACATGTCACTGGGTAACCCTGTGGTGTTTCCCCGTTGTGTCAGAGGGGGCGTGGTCACCCGCGCACATCATGGGTGGCCCCGCCCTCAGCTTTTTAAGAACTGTCACGGCAGGTCTAGCATCATTCAGCATGCTCCTCCCAGGACTTGTCGGGGTTCCCCTTAATATTCATACCAGACCCAAAGGGCCTGGTAATGCACTGTGGGGGATCCCGGGCCGTTTTTATTAATGAACTTTTATGTGTATTGTCGGGACCGACAATTCATTATTAGCCGGCACTAGCGCTAGCACTTTTAAATGACTTTTTTTTCATTTGAAATGTCATTTTGCTGTCAGACTGTTCTAAACACGGGAAACATGCGCCCCTTTACAGGCATACTATAGACACCCCCCAGGTACGAAATTTAAAGGAATATTACATTTTTATTGTTTCACTCTAAGCATTATTAAAATCACTTCTCCCGAAAAAACGTCTGTTTTTAAAACTTTTTTCTGCATTGATACATGTCCCCTGGGGCAGGACCCGGGTCACCAAACACTTTTTAAGGCAAAGAACTTGCATATAAGCCTTCAGTGAGAACTTTGGATTTTGCAGGTTCGAGCCCCGTTGACTTCCACTATTCCAGCATATGTGATCTGATAGGCATTATTGCCGCCAATAGCGCTGCTTTCCATTTGTATTAGCGCTGAGTTTCTGAGAATTGAAGTCTTTCTGGCCTTTTTTGAGAGTTATTTTTTGGCACTGCAGGACATTTTTTTGGCGCTATAGTAAATGACGCCGTATATCTTTATGGATTAACACCGATTTTAAATTTTCTGAAAAATTACAACCTGGACCTGAAAAAACAGGAAGTTTAAAACCTGTGAAAAAGCCTTCAATTAATAGCTGTGCTTTCCCCTTGTCTGGGTATAGCATTAGCCAATGATGCATTTGTGGGCAGCCTCATTGGTGTGCAGGCTTTTCAAATTATCCTTAGTGAATTGATTGTTTGAGGTTCTTTTAAAACACTTGGATACCGGGTGATTACCAAAGCAAAAAGAACATTCATGTCGGTAACGGCATGAATTTAATCACTTAAAACTTTCTTATACACTGAAACTGAATTAGGATTAGTAATCATTAATTGTGTTTGTTGTTTTGAAAAAACAGTTTTTTGAGGAATAATAAGGTTCAACCACAACCCAACGGCTTTATTACTCCATTTAAGATTAGGATAAATAGCAATCTTCTGGGTGAAAGATTCATCGTAATTGAACCTTCCAAGACTGCCAAAGCTTTTATAAGCTTCTAGTATGTGCTCCAAATGTTGAAACAACCCGCTACACTTTTCAGAATGCTTCTCAGTTCTCACCCATTATCGCAGAAAACCTGCAACCAATTATAAAAGGATCTAGAGATTGGACGGCGCCTATTATTCTCAGCGCCTTCTTCAGATCTCTTTTCATGCTTATTGGAAAATTCTTTTATAATAGATAATAAAGATAACAGGTCCAAAAATTCGCCCTTCCAAATCTTCTCTTTAATGGAGGGAAATACTAATGGAGACATTTCACATGGAAAAACTTCTTTAAAACATACCTCTGGGACAGAAGCAGACATTAACATTTAACATTAGACACCGAATTAGAGGACCACACATTAACAGGAGAAGGTGAAAATGACATTAACTGCTGAATAGATAAAGATTCATTAAATTTAACTAAAGAATTAATTGACTAATTAATTCATTCTGAGAGGACTCACCCATCTGAATAGGCTCTGAGTGCATAGAAAGTACAGGAATACTGTCTCCTTGTGATGGCATATTGCCTTGTGATGCTGCTTGAGAAGGGGCCCTCACTGTATCCAGCCTAGACGGCCTGGATGCCTGTGATGCCATCGCTCTGCAAACTGGGAAAACATGCCTGGAATGTGCTGCAGCTGTGGCCGGAGTCACCTTTACTGTGGGCAGGATCGATCCTGCTGTGGGTGGAGTAGCTCTTGAAATAGGCGGTTTTGCTTTGGCTGTGGGCAGAGTAGCTCTAGGTGTAGGCAGGGGAACGCCACACCCGCCCTCGTCCTTCACCGCTGCACATCGGGGAAGGAGAGAAGATGCGCCTTCTCCTTTTGATACACCGCCCAGCGTGCTGAGCCATAGGCGCGTCATCTTCCTCTTCTTTAGTTGGGAGGGTCCTATCCCTCCAATCCGATGCTGCCTCCGACTGCGAACGTTCAGATGGCAGGCTCTGCTAAAGCCTGCGAGCAGGGCAGCGCTGGGCTGAGGTAAGACTTGTTGGCCGGGTCATTCCTTTTGTCTCCGCTCTTCTTGTGGGAATCTCATGCTCTGCTGCTTCTGCCTCAGATGCCGGATCATCTTCCACCATCACCAGGCACCGCCGCAACCACTCATCGCCACCTTCAGACACCGCCTTCTCTAACTAGTGACTTCTTGTCCTGTCACGGCTGGTGAGCTCAGTATCATAGCTCAGTATTAGAGTGGAGGAGCTCACCAAGCTGATCCAGGACAACTGCAAAAAGGTCTGTCATGTGGGGCATTTTATAGCCCCGCGTGACAGAAAATTGTATGAGGGCCGGGTACTGCCTTGGGGGACATGTACTAATGCAAAACAACCTTCTAAAATTATGCTTAAAATGAAACAATAAAAATAGAAAATTCCTTTAAATATAGTGTCGGGGGGTCCCCTTAGTCTGCCTGTAAAGTGGTGCATCTGTACCAGGTATAGAACCTGCTGCAGCAAAACTGACATATATATAAAGATTTTTTTTTTTTAATTGCCAGCAATACAAAAATGTGTAAAAAAATGGCGTGGGGTCCTCCCAATTCCTACCAGGCCCTTTGGGTCTGGTATGGATTTTAAGGGGAACCCCATGCTAACATTTTTGTAAAAACGGCATAGGGTCCCGCCAGTATCCGTACCAAACTCTTATCCGAGTATGCAGACTGACAGGTCAGGAAAGGGGGGGCGAGCGAGTGCCCCTCTCCCTCTTGAACCATACCAGGCCACATGGCCTCAACATGGGAGGGTGCTTTGGGGGCATGGGGGTGGCAGATGGGGGTTAACATTATGGTTGCCCTCAAAGGGCCGATTGTATCTGTAAGACTATATTAATTTATCTACTCTTTATCATATTGAAAAAATTGCATCTGCATTCAGTCATTACTGGTTTTACTGATAATTTCAGACTTAAGATGTGATGGGCAGGTGCAGGCCAATACAGAGCCCACTCACACTCCTGTAGCAGATGATGCAAGTCCGAAAAGGAGGGTCACACACCGCTGGTATCATTCACAAGAAACTTTATTGGAGACTGCTCAGACAGAATATGGTTCTGCCATGGTGTTCTATTTTAGCAGTCTCCAATAAAGTTTCTTGTGGATGATACCAGTGGTGTGCGACGTTCCTTTTCAACTGGCATAGAATTGCATTATTCTTATAATAATTAAGTCGATGTCCCGAGCACCCCAGCCCCTGTACATCAGATGTCAAGAGCCCCCCCACCATCAGTAGTCAAAAGTCCCCCACACTCCCTTACATCACAGTGCACCCCCCTTACTTTGTGCTGCTGCTAGGAAGAAGGTGGGGGTGGAACTGCAGGAGAGGTGCGAGGGCCACATGAAATGGTCTGGAGGGCCAGATTCAGCCAGCGGGCCTTGTATTTGACACATATGTACTAAAGCATCAATACTGTGTAGAGTGAAATATACCTAGTTTATCCTGCCTTCAGCTATCCCTTCCATCTTCTCTGTGTCCCCACTGCAGGTTGAGATTGTGTAGACCAGCTGGCATCCTCTATGGAGCATGCTCTATTTCAGTTCCTTTCAAAGCTCTTCATTTCCTCTTTTTTCTTATCTGTGCAGCCCACATAACTATAGAGTCACACATGTGGACATACACACAGTGGTAAATGACATTGCTCTCCCTCCCTCTTCTTCCATGTCCTCCCATTGCTAAACACTATGGGGGCGGGATACAGTATGCTGATTGATTACATTTACTAAGAAATTCACCAAAAACTTAGTTTTAATATAAATTAATATTTATTATATCTAATGTAGTGGCTAATACGTGTAAAGTAAAACAAAAAGCCTTGGATGCAGATGTCGTCTGAACAAAATGAAAGCTAGTGTCAGTCATCTTTGAAATTTCCTACAGCATATTAATACACAAAATATACACATGTGATGTTCAATAAAAATTAATTTGAGCTTTAAAACAGGTATTTGATATGTATAATGTAATTTGAATTGCTCTTCTGAAAATGTTTTTTTTTTTTGTCATGTGACTGGCACAGCACCAATCAGGGCTGGCCAGACACAGACTCACATTGTAGAGAGCATACATCAGCAGAGTAATAGAAGCCCCTCCCAAAGATCTTTCCCAGCAGATGACAAAAAAGTGTGAGAGAACATTGAAAGTTGTAAACCACAAGTGTTTGGGTAAGACTTTTATGTTGATTTTATTGTGCTGAATGTGTTACGACAAGAAAATGCTGAGGGATTAGCACTACTTTAATGCTATAGTGTAAAAAGCCATTTTAGACAATTGTCCAACTCCAGCCTTGTGGCACTGAAACAGATAGGTAGGTCCTTTTCTGTTCCAGCATGGACTGTGCACAAAGCCGGGCCTATATAGAAAAGGTTTGACAAGTTTGGTGCAGAGGAACTCAAGTGGTCTCCAGAGAAGTAACCACAAAAGGTGGTGAAAAAACTTCACACTATTGGTCAAGGATTTGGAACCGAAATTCCACTAGCCCATATAGGTGTGATAGTCAGATGTCCCCAAACATTTGACCATATAGTGCAATGTAGTGTAGGACCTGATTCACATAGAATGCATGTTGTTGCATTGCGTTGCAATTCATTTTGAACCTCCCAAGCACACTATAGAAATGCCCCTGTGCTGCAGCCAGAAGCATATGGGAAGGTGCAGCGTGGTGCGGCAGCAAAAAACACTCGGAGTCCAGGTGCAGAATAACATGACTATATTGTAATTGAAGCTCGTTAATACACAACAAGTCTGACAGGAAGGCAACCTGACCGGGAGCACTCACACAATGCAACAGCTAGTTGTCAGTAGGAGAAGGTCACAGGTGTGCTGACAGCGTCTGTCTGGAGGAGCGGAATGCAGCCTGGCTGGGGAGGGAGGCTTCCAGGAAGGATGGCGTATTCCTGCACTTTCCATACAGCTCTGGAACCTTTCCGTGATGCTAAGTACTGCCCCTGACAGATGGGAGACCTATCCCTACTCTAGCCACACATGAAATGTGCAACAAGCCTGGGGTGCTAGGGTCTTAGGTAGACTCTGTCTGACCTAGGATTGCTGCCAAAGTCACATGGGACATCAGCATCCAATCGGATAGTTGGCCCCTGTGACCCAGGAAACCAAAAAAGAACCAGGTTCCTCTTGACTTGCTCTCCCTCTGCAATTCCGTTGCAGTCGAGCACCATCTGCAGTGGAGGGTATACTGTAGACTGCACCTGCCTACAAGCATCATATGTTGAATTCCTGAAAAGGGTTCAGGTACAATTTTGGCTGTGCTGGTCTATTAGCAGGGAAAACCTGTTAGCCAGCTGTCTCAGGCTTCTGCACACGTGCTTGTGCCAGTGTGCAACTCTACTTGCTGCATTGTGGCTAAGTGTGCATCTGTGCACAGGAATGGGCACATTTCTATGGGCCCATGCCTACTCTCAGAGTTGGCTTCAGGCAGCCTATTTAAATCACATTCTAACTTAGTGCTGATTGGTCTTCAGGAAATTCCTTATCATCCAACCTGTGCTTCTCGTTTTTTTTCCATGACTTACTTGGTTTTGCTTTTTGACTTTTTCTCAGCTTTGTCTTGGACCCTGAATATATGTACAATTTGTCATTCCTTAGCCTACTGTTCCTGGTCTGTTCCACAGCTCTGCCTTTGCTTATGAATTACATAGTAACATAGTAGGTGAGGTTGAAAAAAGACACAAGTCCATCAAGTTCAACCTATGTGTCTGATTATATGTCAGTATTACATTGTATATGCCTGTATATTGCAGTCATTCAGGATTTTAAAGCTCCCATCCTGGACGAGCTGGTCCCACCCCAATACAAAATACTTCAATGTAACCGCCCAATTGGCAGGGAGGGTGGGGTCTTTGTGATTTTTAAAAAACACCTTCTAGTATCAGTCTCAGAGAATTTTAATACTACCTATAAGTCCTTTGACAAATTGGTCTTTTCTTTCCAAGTAGCTAGCAAACTTACTTATAGGTTTGCTGTGATTTATCACCCCCCAGCTTTAAAACTTGACTTTGTTTTTGAATTTCTCATCTTAGCCTCACAGATGTCCATTGTGTTTAAATGTAGCAATAACTCTCGGTGGAGCTGCTGATTTAAAGCGGGCTGTTACCGTCACCTTCGTTACCTCTATTTCACCAGAACCGGGTCTAGGGTCGCGTTGAGTTTAATACCAGACAATGTAGGCACCGGACACTTGAGTATCTTTTCCAATGCTTTAATAAACCTAATTGAAGGAAGTAGCAGGAAAGAGGTAGAAGAAGAGTTGCAGGGAAGTTCAAATACCTTTTCTTAGTGTAGTATTAGGAATTGAAAACTTGTAGATGAATGTACTCTCTTATTAGAGTTGAATCTTTGCCCGCCTGGATAGGTTTCTCTCACTAACCTAGCAGCCAGTACGCAGCACGAACAAAAGTCTCTGCCACAGACTTGATTGGAACAAAACCCGTATGATCCTCTGCCACAGGATGTAATGGTTTACGATGAATAGCAGACACAGCACTAGAACCTTTAAGCCGACCCGGCAGTGCTATGCGGTAGGATTACTTTAGGATGCGTCCTCCAACTGAGTCACCAGGCCCCTCTCCAGACTAGCACTCTGCATGATCCTTCCGTGACGGGTCCTCCCCTGTGATCTTCTTAGTTGTCCAGCTTCTTCCCGTAGGACAGACAGCCCAGGACCATTCCTCTGCCGCTGTGGTAGGCCCCAGACAGGCTTCTGGGCCCACCCACACGCTGCAGCGATGTGGGCCTCCCGGTCGGAGGACCACGAGGTAGTACTCCTAGCATATACCTGTCGGCCAGGAGGGCCAGCAGGTTGAACAAAAGACGAACCCTAAAACATGGCATCTGTCCCATAAATACCCTCTCCCAGAATGCAACTCGGAGGACCACCTCCACTGAGTTATCTCCGGGACAGAGGAGCACTCATACGCTTCAACGCGTTGCCTTTCCAACACCGACCCATGGTGACAACGACATCTACAGGCACAGTGTGAAACTACATACAACTCAGCCAAGCTGGAACAGAGGCAAATCTGACTATGTATAAACAGATAACCCACTAAATGTACCTATAAGCAGTAGATTGAAAATCTACCAGCGCTACATACTCTCCCCACTACAATAGACGTTGTTCTCAACGTCTGTCAAAATAACTCTCAAGCCTGAGAGTAGGTATTTGAACTTAAAACTTGGATGAAGGGGAAGAAAAGACAGTATAGAAATATTACAGTTTGAACATTTATAAAACAACACCTTTTACATCCGTAAAAGAAAACACATTTAGAACTGTTACAAGTCCCACTATCTATCTAGCTGAAAAGCCTAACAGCTTGATAGGAGATCCAATTGTTCCTGAAAAAAAAGTTAGACACACACTAAATATGTACAGTACCCTCACTAAACAGTTTAGGAGCAAAGTCTCATTCCACAAGAAGAATGACACTCTCTTCCCGTATTTTTTTTCCTTTTAATGAAACAAACTGAAGTAACTTGAGAAGTCCATCCCTATTTTTTTTTTTTTTAAGCAAATCACATCCTTTCAATAAAGAACATCCAGCTAGCAAAGAGTCTTTGGATTTAGAAACGCTGAGATGAACATTATCTCTTGACCACTTAGATCTCTAAACACTGACACTCTCTAACTATACACCCCAAAGTTCTTTGTTCATAATCACCAATAAAACCGAGGATCTGGCAATGTCAGTTTCTTTCCCAGTTTATCCACTGTAGTGATAAAGTACACAATATCATCTTTTCCAGGTCTGCAAATGACCATGTTGTCAGCATAGATGTGCTGACCATAGTTCCAGTGTAGGAAACAGCCACTGAAGCGTTCATCCATGGCAACAGAATATCCAGTTTTCCGGAAAGGTTTTGGCACAAATAGTCCCAAACATCTTCACTGTACCACAGTTCCCGGTTGGCCTCAATTTCCTGCATAATTTCCTGAGTAACATAGGGAAACTCCAGACCATATTCTGTGGCAACACGTTTGGTAAGCACTCTCTGTAAACGTGCACGTTTAGGCAAAGATCTATTTTTTCCCAAACCAGAAGGCAAACAAGTGTTCGTGATTTACTCATCATAGACCCGACGGGTGTCGGAAGCAAATTAGCAACTTTAGACAATGTCTCTTTGGTAGTACTGTGCGGCTCCACACAAGGTGATGTCCTCCCAGAATCCATGGCTGTCCACTTTGAGAAAGTCAAGGCAGAAGCAACATCTTCGCCCTGGGCCCACAATAGTTCCTCTGACATTGTCTCAAACAAATCATCATCACCAGAGAGATGTGACATGGAATCTATCTCTGAGTCTCTCAACTCTTCTGCTGGCAAATATTTACAAAGAGTCCCAGATATGTCCCCCTTTGATCTCTCACCTGTTCCTGATGTGGACTTCTCCGGATCCATGTATTTCTCTGGCTCTGGTTCGGGTAGTCTCTGGGGTAGGCCTCGACCACGGCCGCGGGAAGCCTTTACATATCCCACCTTCCTCTGGACAGGTGCAACGGGGATAGGTGTAGTAGACGCGGAAACTAAAGTGATGTCCGCTGATGAAGTAGTGACAGCGGTATCTCCATCAGGAACACTCTCGGCGGTAACAGGCGAAATCACGGCCTGTTGTTCTCCAACAGCAATGGCAGCAGCCTCCACTGTGGCAATACCTGTAGCCCTGTCCACACGATAAGCATGGGGAGACATAGTAGGTTGCTCCATTATGAACAAATACTCTCCGCACTGCAAACAACGAACAAATGGACGGAGATGTATGGCCAGTCCTTCACACTTGTGGCAAAGCATGCCTAGCCCTTCAATATCTCCAACTGTGTAGAGAACAAACCTCCCCTGCGGTTTCAGACGAATGCTGGTATCTGTCAGCAGGGTTCCGGTCAACATAGCACCCGCAGCGGTACTCGTAGGGAACATCTTCGGTCCCATAGTTGGCGGTATCAACGGAAAAGAAGACATGGCTGCACTCTGATCTTCTCAGCAAGATCACGAGGCCTCTCTTCTCCTCTGGCGCCAAACACACACACACGCGTCCCACGCGGCAACAAGTAGGTTAGGCTCCTCACACTTGTTCTTCTGATCACGTAGCTCCCGGGCTTTTACTTCTCACCCACAGCCTACATAGTCAGAAATAAAGTCCTGCACTTTAACCCCTTCTTCTCCCCAAAAATTGACAAAGTACAAAACACTAAACACATAACTGCAGCGTTCGCAGAGTCAGGCCTGATCCCTGCGATCGCTAACAGTTTTTTGGTAGCGTTTTTGTGAACTGGCAAGCACCAGCCCCAGGCAGCGTCAGGTTAGTGCCAGTAGCGCTAACACCCACGCACGCACCGTACACCTCCCTTAGTGGTATAGTATCTGAATGGATCAATATCCGATCAGATCTATACTAGCGTCCCCAGCAGTTTAGAGATCCCAAAAACGCAGTGTTAGCGGGATCAGCCCAGATACCTGCTAGCACCTGCGTTTTGCCCCTCCGCCCAGCCCAGCCCAGCCCACCCAAGTGCAGTATCGATCGATCATTGTCACTTACAAAACACTAAACACATAACTGCAGCGTTCGCAGAGTCAGGCCTGATCCCTGCGATCGCTAACAGTTTTTTTGGTAGCATTTTGGTGAACTGGCAAGCACCAGCGTCCTAGTACACCCCGGTCGTAGTCAAACCAGCACTGCAGTAACACTTGGTGATGTGGCGAGTCCCATAAGTGCAGTTCAAGCTGGTGAGGTGGCAAGCACAAGTAGTGTCCTGCTGCCACCAAGAAGAAGACAAACACAGGCCCGTCGTGCCCATAAATCCCTTCCTGCTGCATTCGCCAATCCTAATTGGGAACCCACCACTTCTGCAGCACCCGTACTTCCTCCATTCACATCCCCAACCAAATGCAGTCGGCTGCATGAGAGGCATTTTCTTTATGTCCTCCCGAGTACCCCTACACAACGAACCCCTCCAAAAAAGATGTTGTGTCTGCAGCAAGTGTGGATATAGGTGTGACACCCGCTATTATTGTCCCTCCTGTCCTGACAATCCTGGTCTTTGCATTGGTGAATGTTTTGAACGCTACCATACACTAGTTAAGTATTAGCGTAGGGTACAGCATTGCACAGACTAGACACACTTTCACAGGGTCTCCCAAGATGCCATCGCATTTTGAGAGACCCGAACCTGGAACCGGTTAGTTATAAAAGTTACAGTTACAAAAAAAAGTGTAAAAAAAAACCACAAAAAAATATATAAAATAAAAAAAACAAAAATAGTTGTTGTTTTATTGCTCTCTCTCTCTCTCTCTCTCTCTACTCTCTCTATTGTTCTGCTCTTTTTTACTGTATTCTATTCTGCAAAGATTTATTGTTATTATGTTTTATCATGTTTGCTTTTCAGGTATGCAATTTTTCATACTTTACTCTTTACCTCTCTTTTAACCATTTTTTTGTTTTCAGGTACACCATTCAGCTGCAGCGCAGATTTATTTATCTTGACAGCAACGGCGTTTGCTCCCACAATACATAAAGCCCTGACTCCAGCGCTGTCAGAGGTGATATATGCCGAAGCATGGGGGCAGCAGGGGCGGAGGAGCAATTTGCTCCTAACTTTTGGGGCGGATGCCCCCATGCTTCGGCATATATAAATGGTGCATGTATGCCTATCATTAGAAGTGGGTGGATGAAGGGCATACCCACCAATCAATCTCTTTTTTCATTCAGCCCACAGGCTGCATAAAAAAAAGATTACAATATATGCCCAACAAAGACCAGCAACGTACTGGTATGTTGCTGGACTTTGAGTGGTTATACCAGAATGATGCCTGCAGGTTTAGGTATCATCTTGGTGTCATTCTTTTTAGCCAGCGGTTGGCTTTCATGTAAAAGCAATCCTAGCAGCTAATTAGCCTCTAGACTGCTTTTACAAGCAGTGGGAGGGAATGTCCCCCCCCCCCACCGTCTTCCATGTTTTTCTCTGGCTCTCCTGTGCCAACAGGGAACCTGAGAATGCAGCCGGTGATTCGGCCAGCTGACCATAGAGCTGATCAGAGACCAGAATGGCTCCAATCATCTCTATGGCCTAAGAACCTGGAAGCTACGGGCATTTCATGACTTAGATTTCGACGGATGTAAACAGCGCCATTGGGAAATTGGGAAAGCATTTTATCACACTGATCTTGGTGTGGTCAGATGCTTTAAGGGCAGAGGAGAGATCTAGGGTCTAATAGACCCCATTTTTTTCAAAAAAGAGTACCTGTCACTACCTATTGCTTTTATAGGGGATATTTACATTCCCTGACATAACAATAAAAATGATTTAAAAAAAATGAAGGGAACAGTTTAAAAATAAGATAAAAAAGCAAAAAAAAATAATAAAGCAAAAAAAAAAAAAAAAGCACCCCTTTGCCCCCCTGCTCTTGCGCAAAGGCGAACGCAAGCGTTGGTCTGGCGTCAAATGTAAACAGCAATTGCACCATGCATGTGAGGTATCCTCGCAAAGGTCAGATCGAGGGCAATAATTTTAGCAGTAGACCTCCTCTGTAAATCCAAAGTGGTAACCTGTAAAAAATGTATGTAGTTTGTCGCCACTGCACGTTTGTGCGCAATTTTAAAGCATGTCATGTTTGGTATCCATGTACTCGGCCTAGGATCATCTTTTTTATTTTATCAAACATTTGGGCAATATAGTGTGTTTTAGTGCATTAAAATAAAAAAAGTGTGTTTTTTCCCCAAAAATGCGTTTGGAAAATCGCTGCGCATATACTGTGTGAAAAAAAACTGAAACACCCACCATTTTAATCTGTAGGGCCTTTGCTTTAAAAAAATATATAACGTTTGGGGGTTCAAAGTAATTTTCTTGTAAAAAAAAATATTTTTTCATGTAAACAAATAGTGTCAGAAAGGGCTTTGTCTTCAAGTGGTTAGAAGAGTGGGTGATGTATGACATAAGCTTCTAAATGTTGTGCATAAAATGCCAGGACAGTTCAAACCCCCCCCCCAAATTAACCCATTTTGGAAAGTAGACACCCCAAGCTATTTGCTGAGAGGCATGTCGAGTCCATGGAATATTTTATATTGTGACACAAGTTGCGGGAAAAAGACACATTTTTTTTTGCACAAAGTTGTCACTAAATGATATATTGCTCAAACATGCCATGGGAATATGTCAAAATTACACCCCAAAATACATTCTGTTGCTTCTCCTGAGTACGGGGATACCACATGTGTAAGACTTTTTGGGAGCCTAGCCGCATACGGGGCCCCGAAAACCAATCACCGCCTTCAGGATTTCTAAGGGCGTAAAATTTTGATTTCACTCCTCACTACCTATTACAGTTTCAAAGGCAATAAAATGCCTAGATGGCACAAACCCCCCAAAATGACCCTATTTTGGAAAGTAGACACCCCAAGCTATTTTCTGAGAGGTATGGTAAGTATTTTGCAGACCTCGCTTTTTGTCACAAAGTTTTGAAAATTGAAAAAAGAAAAAAAAATACATTTTTCTTTTCTTTCTTCATTTTCAAAAACAAATAAGATCTGCAAAATACTCACCATGCCTCTCAGCATGCCTCTCCAGCCCTATGCTATTGGACTAAGTTACTAATTGACCTTATTTAGTACCTGGCGATTCACTACAACCGTTTTTTGGATATTTATTAATATTTTTGATGTTTATCATTGCTCACTTCATATATTTAATGAGCTCCGGTAAACGGCGGAGGGCATCGGATCGCAGCGGGAGGGGGGGCCCTCTCCCGCCACCTATAAAAGTGATCTCGCAGCGAATCCGCCGCAGAGATTACTTTTATCTTGTTGCCGTCCGCTGGCTGAACACGGGGATACCGGGGTTATGGCAGCTAGCTGCTGCCATAACAACGATATCCGTCCCCAAAGCAGGGACGTACATCAGAGTGCGGCGGTCAAAAAAAAGTGAAAAGTTGAAGTTTAAAAAATTACTGTAATATAACATATGTAAATGTGATGACCTAGATTCATATATCCCAGAATCACTATTCCTAAACCAGATATTTTTTAAATCAGTTGCAATGTTATGGTGAGAATATATTTACAAATGTCTTAAAATGGAACAGACTGACACAATATGGATAAAGTATTAAAACCCCATGTTAGTGTTACTGAACATTATTGAGAGGCTTTGGTGCATCCACTTTTGGTTCACACACATTTCTGTCAATTAAATCCTTTGCTAAAATAATGTGTGCAGGCAGTCACTAAGCCGTTTCCACTTTGTCAGGGCACAGGGAGATGATTTATTACATTTTTAGAACATTATTATCGGAATTTTGAACAGTTTATTTATTCAAAGAATGAGGCGCGCTCTCTCACCTCCTTACTGCAGCTCCGCTTGGGCCGAAGAACGGAGCTGCCGACGTGACGACGTCACTTCCGGCTTTCGTCAGTTTCAGAATACCCAGAAGTAACCTCTAGATTTGTAACAACAATGCTCCCGCCCGTAGAATCACAGTGCTTTTATGGGCGGAAGCTACTCGGCGTTCTGTATTGCGCCGCAAGGCGGGTTAATAGCCCGCAAATGAAGCGCCATGTCTGCAATCTCGTAATTGCATTGACGTGGCACTTCCCACAGTGCACTTTTTTTTTTGGTGACTACAGGGGGGGGGGGCGCGCCCAGGCGCCCCCTATGGATGGGCCGCCACTGTTCAGGTGTGTGCTAGGAGGGAGCAGCCCTGTTCATGAAGATGGTAGAGATCACAGTGGCTGAAGCACTTTGTTTTTGGGGAACAAGTTAGTACTCACTAGTGAACTGTTTTAGGATTGTTTTATTGTCCTAAGCTTCGACAAACTTTAAGGGGGCCATATGCAGACACAATGAGCTGTCAGGGGAAACTGTCCAAAATCTGTCCAGAGTTGACTTATCACAGTAATTATCTGATAAAACAAAAATGTAACAGGGGTGACATGTAAACCTCACCAGGATAAGTAAACAAATCAATATAGTATGGGGTATGTTAACTTGCTAGCTAAGTTACATGTGCACACATCACTCTCTATTAAAATCTCAATATATCTATATCTATCTATCTATCTATCTATCTATCTATCTATCTATCTATCTATCTATCTATCTATCTATCTATCTATCTATCTATCTATCTATCTATCTATCTATCTATCTATCTATCTATCTATCGCTCTATCTATCTATCCATTTGAGAGACTGACCGCTCCTATTCTGAGGCAGTGCCTGTTGAGAGAGCTGGGCTTACAGCTGAGCAGCCCTTGCTGCCTAAGTTGAAGCTGTGTGAAGATAAATAAAAAAAAAGGGAAATAAGTTGAGCCATGACATAAGAACAACAAATGAAGGAAAAACAGTCACATAAAACATCAAACAAGTGGGGAACCCTAGCCACAGCCAAATCCTCTTCTTGATTGTTGAAGTAAGCTAGATGACAAGACCCCTAAGGCTTAAAGGAAAGCTTAGATACAGGCGGTCCCCTACTTACAAACATCCGACTTACAAACGACTCCTACTTACAAACGGAGGGAGAAAACAGGAAGTGAAAGGAAATATACCCCTAGGAAGGGAAATTACATGCTTGTTAGTTGGACCATACTCTGGCCTAATTTAGTAGTAAACAACCCCCCCCCCAAAAAAAGGAAGGGAAATTCACTCCTGTAAGAGTTAATACGGGAAAAAGGTGTCTCCACTGATGCTTTATCACCAGTCCATGTTTCTCTAACAGACCAAAATTTTCAAAATCCAATTGTCATTGGAACAGAAAGTGAGGTGAAATCTTCTGAACAGGGGCCCAGACAGCAAAACAAACATTACAGGGGTGATAACCCTTCCCCATGCTATCCAAAATGCTTAAATAGATTTTTTTGGCTGAAGCTACACTTAAAAAATGGACTTGTTCCGACTTACAAACAGATTCAACTTAAGAACAAACATACAGTCCCTATCTCGTTTGTTAACCGGGGACTGCCTGTATAGTACTTGTGTAAAACAAACAACACTATACCAAGCTACTCAGGGCCAAAAATGTTCACATACTCTTTGAGGAACCATTTGAGATGTAACACATCACCTTAGGCCCTACACAAATGTCACAGCTGACAGATATCTCCACAAGATCTCGACAGTGAGCACTTTTTAGCTGTTCGTATGAACAGCAGTGCCCATGGAGGTTTTCTTTATTTATTTTTTGCTTATTTTGTCTTCAGTACGTTACATGTACTCTAGAGATTTTAACCAATCTATTAAAAGAATTTCCATTTATAATTTATTTTTTATATTTTTTCCTTTTTTTCCTATTTCTAATTGCCACACTGATTTCTACAGCCGCCGCTATTCGATACAGTAAATATCCCTCGGACTTCATCAAAATGGCGTCCGCACCACTTCCTGTTCCATCATTAAAAAATGGACTGAGTTTTCAACCAATCAGATTCCCTGAGGAAGTCACGAGGGGTCGTGACGTAATGTGTAGGACCCACGCTAACTTACGCAACCCGAAGTTCTTACTCCGACCCGGTTGTTGTTGTTGCGGACCGGAAGTTCTGTAATAGGTAGCGGCGGAATGCCGCTTTGTGCTGTACTGTCCACCATCCATGCCCTGTACAGCGGTTTTACTATTAAAAACAGGATTTAATTTTACTACACCATTGGAGGCTGTCCTTTTTCCTCTCTTTGCATATATTCATCTGGATCCGGAGATGAGCCTGACCCAGCCTTATGATTGACATCTACTCACCTGAGGACTCATCGGTCCCCATCACTGTCCACCAGTTGGAGCAATAAGGCATTTACCTATGCCTATAGAGGTAAGGGCACTGTGAGCACATTACCACAAGGACGTCACCTATTGCTGTCTTCATCACCTACTGTATTCTTTGAGAAGATTCATGAATATCCAGCCCTATGCTATTGGACTAAGTTACTGATTAACCTTATTTAGTACCTGGCGATTCACTACAACCATTTTTTGGATATTTATTAATATTTTTGATGTTTATCATTGCTCACTTCATATATTTAATGATTTTTTTGACAATTTATTATCACTTTGATTTCTATCTTCATTGTGCGCGAAATCACTTTACTGTCTCTTTTTATTTGTTGATTTGTGTATACCACTAGATTTTGCAGCACTACACACAGCACACATTTTCTTAGTAGCGCAGAGGTTCACATATTTTGTTTTTGCGCTTACCGGAGCTGTCGGCAGTGGCGGAGGCGGGGAAGATGGCCCCCACCCGTCTCCATACCATAGCAGGGCGGAAGCGATGTCAAAACGTCCCTTCTGCCCATACTTCTTAAAGGCACATTTTTTTTATGTCATTTTTTCTAAATGACAATTTTTTTTTTTTTTTTTCTGCATTTAAGTCCAAATATGAGATCTGAGGACTTTTTGACCCCAGATCTCATATTTACGAGGACCTGTAATGCTTTTTTCTATTACAAGGGATGTTTACATTCCTTGTAATAGGAATAAAAGTGACACCATTTCTATATTTTTTTTTAAACCGTGTAAAAATAAAAAATAAAAGGTAAAATAAATAGGAAAAAAATAAATTTTAAACGTGCCCCGTCCCGCCGAGCTCGCGTGCAGAAGCGAACGCATACGTGAGTAGTGCCTGCATAGGAAAACGGTATTCAAACCACACATGTGAGGTATCGCCATGATCAGTAGAGCGAGAGCAATAATTCTAGCACTAGACCACCTCTGTAACGCAAAACATGCAACCGGTACAATTTTTTAAATGTCGCCTATGGAGATTTTTAAGGATAAAAGTTTGTCGCCATTCCACGAGCGGGCTCAATTTTGGAGCGTGACATGTTGGGTATCAATTTACTTGGCATAACATTATCTTTCACAATATAACAAAAAAATTGGGCTAACTTTACTGTTGTCTTATTTTTTAATTCAAAAAAGTGTATTTTTAAAAAAAAAAGGTGCGCTTGTAAGACCGCTGCGCAAATACGGTGTGACAGAAAGCATTGCAACGACCGCCATTTTATTCTCTAGGGTGTTTGAAAAAAAATGTATAACATTTGGGGGCTCTAAGTAATTTTCTAGCAAAAAAAACTGTTTTTAGCTTGTAAACACCGAGTCTGAAAAAGAGGCCCAGTCCTTAAGTGGTTAAGATGTCTATTTCATTAGGGGTGTGTGCAGCCAGGACATTTATAGTCTAAATATGTCTCCCATTTTTCCTTTTCTTGTATAAAATATGAAAAATACAGCACAAAACAGCACATGGCTGTAATGGAAAATACAGATAGGGAGTACAACTAACCACCCTAGGCACAAATGATTATTGAATTTCACTGCAAACATTATAATGCACTTAGCAAATACACAGCTTTCAATTTAATTGCATTACAGCCATCCCTTTTGTTAAAGGTTGCATATACTTGCAGCACTGTTATGTTCTGTGTTTCAGATAGTATGTTGTATAAAAACATTTCCAAAAAAATGTGGTTTTAAATACTGATGAAAAGAGACCAAAAAAAAAATGTTATCAAGTGTTAGGGCCGGTTCACACTGCTGCGATGTCCGAGATCGGATGTGATTCGCACCGCACTGCAGTGCAAATCACATACAATCTCTGTGCGATGTGATTTCAGCCATACACATCGCATTCGGACCAAACTCGCGCAGGACCCTTTTTTTGGTCCGCAGCAGAATCGGATTGCATGGGTGTTCACAACATGTGATCTGATTCCTGTCCGACTTTGCAGATCGCACTGCAAACTGATTTGGGAGTGTCATTAACTTTTAACTGACACTCCCAGAAGTTCGCATACGGCAGTGTGAACTGCCGCCAGGACACATGCGATGCAGTAGATTTGCAGGGTTCCCGCATCACAGCAGTGTGAACCGGCCCTTAAAGAAAATCTGTACCTGATGATATACAGGGCTTTTCATTGCTGACAAGTACTAGTTGCCACTTGCCAGGCTGTCTCTGGCCGTAGAACTGACCTAGAGCAAGCAGGGGTGTAATCTGGTGAACTTAACACTTGGGGCAGATTATGTTTATTTTAATTATTACTACTGAAAATAATTTTGACTAACAGAGGAAGGTGGTGCCTCTTATATAGTCAAAACTATTTCAGTAGTAAAAATTAAATAAATGAATGCTAATAATGTCCAAAAAAGAAATGGAGACAGAGGCTATATTTTTCTCTGAACATCAAAAGGGCGAACTTCAGATGCAAAAGGCTGGACTGATATTTTCAACCCACAAATCTATATATGATGTACAGAGCCCTGTGTATAATGTAGATCCTGGTATATGATGTACAGAGCCCTGTGTATAATATACAGCCTGGTATATGATACTATTGTGAACGGCACAGTGTTGTAGTGGGTAGCACGCTCGCCTAGCAGTAAAAAGGGTCGCTGGTTCAAAACCCAACCACGACACTACCTGCTTGGAGTTTGCATGTTCTCCCTGTGCCTGTGCGGGTTTCCTCCGGGTACTCCGGTTTCCTCCCACACTCCAGAGACATGCTGGTAGGTTAATTGGCTTCTGTCCAAAATTGGCCCTACTATGTGAATGTGAGTTGGGGACCTTAGATTGTAGGGACTGATGTGAGTGTGCGATGTATGTGTAGAGCGCCGCGTAAATTGACAATACTATATGGGTACCTTAAATAGGGATAATTGTATACATGCACCCACACTCACTCAGGATGGACTGGTGTCTTTATTCAACCTTACTAACCATGTAACTATGATGTACAGAGCTTGGTATATGAAATGCAGAGTCCTGTGTATAATGTAGAGCCTGGAATATGATGTACAGAGCCTCTTCTATCAGAATACCTCTTTCACATCAGAAGCTCCCTATCACATCAGGATCCCCTTTCACATTAGAAGCCCCCTCATCACATCCAAGAGTCACCCCTCCCCCCTGTATGTCAGAAGCCCCCATCATATCAGAGTTGCTGCAGACTGGGTAAAATCTTGTAGTGGGTCGGATGTCGTTCTCATGCCATAGTTTGGAGACCCCTAGTCTATACTGCCTTTCAAGTGTGCAATATAAAGGGAAATACCCCAAAATAACAACTGATAGCTATTGTTTTTCCAAGATAAACTTAAAGTTTCTGGCTGTGTTTTTCACATGGCAATATTGAATAAACATGCATCCAGAACAGCTGGAAAAATTTGGTGATCAAATTGAACCTACATAATGTACCCTGTACACTTGTCCTCTGAAGTCGTTTGCCAGAGTATAAAAGCCAGCCAGGAACTCAGCACAGGGATGGGGGGAACCCCTTATAATGGGCACAGCAGCCAGCAGCTGTACAGACCCAGGAACTCAGCACAGGCATGGTGGGAACCCCTCATTATGGGCACAGTGGGGCTGCAATTGATGGGCACAGTGAGGCTGCATTTGATGAAATAGACACTTGCATTTGGTAGCGCCATACCTATCTCTCTTTTAAACTTATATTTTCATTTGACTGATAGGTATTGATCATTGTGGAATTTTTTTAGAAAATGAGTAAAAATACGGTTCCATCTTTGAAACTATTTCTCTTCACAAGGCGTTCAGATGAGGAAAAAAAGTGATCGTGGTAGAGTTTACACTCAAAGCTTTTCCACCACTTCTTATAATAAATGGAGTTGGCTAGCTGGATGTGATATGACTCATGCCTATTATTTATAGGGGGAAAACCACCGCGCTATATAATCTATACAATAAACAATCAAGTGAATAAAAAAAAAATTGAAAAAGAAGCAGCCGCTTATATGTGAGATACACACACTAAACGATAAATACAAAGAGAAGCAGCGCTATGAGTCAAATATGAGTAGAAATTTAGGTATGGGTAGTGATGAGTAAAGTTCATAAACATCAAGTGACAAAAATAAAGTCCAATAAGTAGTGAGAAATCTTCAAAGGTGCAATAGATGAACCGGACAACTGAGTCCCTTAATAGGCAAATAAAGATGAAAGCTGGATGGACCTTCACCACACCACAGTGTACGGATAAAATGGGCGCTTACCAAATGGCAAGCTTGAAAAAGCTTGTGACCTTAACCCGGTCGGGGCCTTTCCTGAGATGGGAACACCGTTTGGACACTTCCTCAGACCGTGGATGACTCACTATCCTCCACAGAAAAAACCAGGATGCAGAGAAGGCTATACCCATAGCCTGGAATTGTTTTCACAAACAATGCCCCAAAAAAGAAGGGAGAGCAACATAGCGTAATCCTGAATGGATATTTATTTAAAAAACATTAAAATTACACTTACAGTGTGTTGAGTAAAAAACAGAATGGAAAGCCGGCCGGCTAGCACGAACACCCGTCCTGCAGACGGTGGATACGGCATGTCAGCACGTCAGCACGCCCGACGTACGTTTCGTCACACTTCTGACGTCGCCTGGGGCACGGGCGACGCACTGACGTGTCGCTCATAAATAACAAACAAATATAGCCAAGCCTCGAAATCAACAAAGGCCGGAAATCACCTTGCGCTCCGCCGAGTAAGGGCGGAAGTTGTAGGAACGCCATCTTAGCTAAGGGATTCCATATTATTACGGATACCGGTTTTGTTAATGTGGTAAACGTTGCCTATTATTGCTTTCCCTGTTTGCTATTCCAAAGTCATGGCACCGACATGCCGTGGATATCAACAGGGGTTAACGACCTAAAGCATCTCACTGAAAAGTGCAAGTGGCATGAAACTACCCAAAGCCATCTTGACAATGTTATGAGGCTCGAGTTTTTTGGGAAGCGTAGCATTGATGAACAGCTATATGCAGGCTACAGAATTGCCATTAGAAGACACAATGAAGAGGTCACAAAAAATCAACACATTCTGTCTCGAATAATAGACTGTGTGAAATTTTGTGGTGCATTCGAGCTGGCTTTGCATTGCCATGATGAGAGTGAGAGCTTCGATAATCCTGGGACATTCTGTGGCTTGGTCGATTTTGTTGCTTCTCTTGATGGAGTTTTGAAAGAACACCTTGAGAATGCCACTGTTTTTAAGGGAATTTCAAAAACAGTGCAGAACGAGCTGTTGGACTGTATGTTGTCTGTAGTGAAGGAGCACATTATTTAAGAAGCACGGAGCAGTGATTTCATTGCAATCTAGGCCGACGAGACAATTGATTGTGCCACACAGTGCCAACTTGTGCTTGTACTGCGCTACATTGATGCCAAAAACAACGTACAGGAGAGGTTTTTTGAGTTTATTCCTCTACATTCCGCTAATGCGGATTCCATCGCTACAGCACTACAAGAGCGTCTTGCTGTCATGCTTCCAGGGGATCAGATACATAAACTCATCTCCCAAGCATATGATGGAGCCAGCGTGATGAGGGGTGCCACTTCAGGGGTTCAAAAGAAGATTCAGGATATGTACCCAAATGCCCATTACATCCACTGCTATGCACATCAGCTCAATCTGATAATGCAACAGGCCTCTTCTCAAATACCCAAAGTGAGTCTTTTTTTTGCTAACCTTGGAGGATTTGCCAGCTTTTTTGCGAAATCACCCAAGCGCACAGATGTACTTGATAAAGTAGTTGCCCATAGACTACCGAAATCATCAAGCAGTGTCAGATGGAACTTCCACAGCCATGCCATCAATACAGTGTTTGAGTACAGAGAGGACCTCATCCGCTGTTTTGAAACCATGCGAGACTCAGGTGACTTTGACCCTGTTACCATGAGAGAGGCAGCAGGCTTTGCCATGCTGCTGGAGGATCAGGATTTTAATATTTTCTTACGCTTTTCCACAACATCATGCCACATGTGGACCTCCTCTATGCCAAACTCCAGAAGAAGGACATAGATTCAGTCCACATTAAGGGGAGCATCCAGCAGTTCCAGCGGGACATACAGAGGATCAGGTAGCAGCTGTATTCCTCCTTTTCCATGTGTTGTTGTTGTTATTATTATTATTATTTTTATTATTATTGCTCATACATTTTGCAGAGATTCTATCCCATCCCTGGTTGACCAAAGCAGTCAAGGTGGTTCTCAACCGAAGAAGCGGGGCTCGCTGAATCCAGGAGAACATAAACGCATTGCAACCAAGGTGAGTTTTTATTTGTTGCATTATTTGTCTTTTTGATAGCTCCTTTATAGATATGAAGATTGGAAAGAAAAATATTTTTCTTACAATATTCATATAAAAATGATGTGATCTAAAAGGATTTGTTATTCCCTCTAGTGGATAACATTAGTATTACAGCCTTCATCTGCGTTAGCTGCCTGAACATCAGAAATGCATGAAACTTGACGTATTTACTAAAAATGTCATGTCAATGTGTATGGAGTTCTGAGAAATTATGGATTCAAAACCACTGAAACTGATCTCCCTTTATAACTTAAAACTAAACAGTTTCAGTGTTTTTGAATCCATAATTTCTCAGAACTCCAAACACATGGAAAAGACATTCTTAGTAAATATGTATAAGTTTCATGCATTTCTGATGCTCAGGGAGCTAACAGAGATGACATTGGCATTTTGTCATCACTGCCTAATTTTTGTTTTTATCCTTCACTCTATAGGTCTGTGATACCATACTATTACACACCATGCAAAGTTTCTCCTTCACAAAACACCTTTTTAGTGCCACCTTGCTTCAAGCAGACAGGTTTGAACAGTACGCAATGGAGTTTCCGGAGGATGCACTGAGTGAGAATTTGAAGGCCTATCCACTGCTCAATAAGAATAAGTTAAAGACAGAGCTTGGTCTCATCTACCGCACAGAAGAGTTCAAAAAGTGCAATGGTGCTGTGGACCTATTCCAGCTGTTTGTGGAGAACAATCTTGCTCATGTATTTAGAGAGACTGTCACTCTGCTAAAGATCCTCATCACCACACCCATGACCACAGCAGAAGCTGAGAGGTGCTTCTCAACCTTAAAAAGGATTAAGACTTTTCTGAGAAATAGCATGACCCAGGAAAGGCTGAATGCTTTGGCCATGCTGTCAATGGAAAAGAGAGTGGTGACAGATATGACTGACTTCAATCAGAAGGTCATTGAGAAATTTGCAAGCCAGAAAGAAAGGAGAGCAAAATTTATTTTTAAATAGTTCTACTGGCGCTAATGTGAATGTGGCGTGCATTTGTATTCAGTCACCTTTACTCTGATTCAGTTTTTTTGTTGTTGTTTGTTGTACAATAAAGTTTGTTTGCTGTTGTAAAAAAATGCAAGAATGGACAATCCTGACTAAGCAATGCTCCACCCCACAAGAAGTTGAGGCACACATCAAGTTTGCCTTTACAAATCATGGCCTAGCTGGAATATAATTGTTAGAGAATTGGAGGAACATTTGTTTGCCTGACAAAAGTGGAATTTCTTACTGGATGTTCAGGCAACCCGGCTTCAGCAGCTGCAGAGGGTGTAGGACTTGCTGGTGGAGTGCCTGAATGTTCCTGCCAAAACCAAGAAGATTGAAGGTATGCCATTTCCAAACAACATGTGAAAAAAAAAGTGTAAAAAAATTTGGACATGTCCACCTTGTAACGTCATATCACCTACCCCAACATTGGATGCAGAATCCTCGCTACCTCCAGCTCGAGCTCCAGCTGCGCCAGGGGACAGATGTTCTAAAAAAAAAAGGTCAAAGAATTTTTTGGGCCTAAAAATTAGGCTGTAGGGATAAGCTGCCATTTTTGAGCACTGGTTTAAGGGATCAGGCACTGGGAAAGAATAACATTCCAATCTTGCTTCCTCCTGTTTGAGATGGCACATGGGACACTTGCAAACACACCCCAAAATAACAGTTGTGTGTAGAAGGAGGTATGTTAGTGGTCAAGAGCCGGGGATACATTAATGACTAGTGGCCAGCAAGGAAGAAGATGTGTTTTGCCCTATAAACACGATCGGACATTGATCGGACATTCCGACAACAAAATCCATAGGTTTTTAACCGACGGATGTTGGCTCAAACTTGTCTTGCATACACACAGTCGCACAAAGTTGTCGGAAAATCCAATCGTTCTGAATGCGGTGACGTAAAACACGTACGTCGGGAGTATAAAGGGGGCAATAGCCAATAGCTTTCGTCTCTTAATTTATTCTGAGCATGCGTGGCACTTTGTCCGTCGGATTTGTCTACACACGATCAGAATTTAAAGGATTGGATTTTGTTGTCGGAAAATTTTATAGCCTGCTCTCAAACTTTGTGTGTCGGAAATTCCGATGGAAAAAGTCCGATGGAGCCCACACACGGTCTGAATTTCCGACAAAAAGCTCAGATCGCACATATTCCATCGGAAAGTCCGACCGAGTGTACAGGGCATTAGTCTTGCTACATAATGATTATAAGTGACAGAAGCAGATTAAACCCTGGTCTGTCAACATCCAAGCTTATATCATTTTTTTTTAAACATTTGTAGGCCAGCACTATGAAAACAATGTTCATTGCTTAATGCAGAGTCCTACAAAGAATTCTCCACACCACATTAGCAATACATACCAATAACTTCCTCCAGGCTTTGCTGCAGGGGCTGGTCCCATTCCTCCTCCTCCTGCTGATGTTGTGCTGTGAATAGGACATTGCCGTGTGAGTTGGTTTGTAGAGGATATTACAGCCTTACACATTGGTTGGCACATTCACATTTTGAACTTGCAAGGAGAGAGCTGCATCCCCTCCTCAGTATGTGGGGCATCTTCAGCCATAGCCTCCTCAGCTGAGCTGGCAGAGGCTGACGCTCCCCCTGGAGAGAGGCAAGAAACCAAAATGAATTTGCAGGACAAGTGTAAAAGTATTCCAATGTGTCCTTTTTTAGACTGGGTAGAAAATTCAAAGAAGCTGACACAAAGTAATGGCCAAGAGTTGGTTACTATGCTGCCACTCATCCGTATCGGCACGAGTTTGGAGTCCTAGGATAGTGTCCAACTGGATGAGTGGCAGGTAATCTTGTACATATTGACGGAGGAGCACCACGTAAGCAGGTGCGATACCCTGGCTGGTCACATGCCCCTGCCCAGCCCAGTGAGCCAGCCTGGTCTTAATAGCTTTCTTGATGCCCCCCACATGCTTCTTGAGGCTAGCGATGAAACGGTGCTCCACATTGCCCACTGCATTGACAGCCACTGCAATTTCCTCCCACAGCCCTTTTTTGGCTGCCTTACTTGTTTGGAGGGACCAGGCTCCTGCGATTTGCTCATATCTGGGTGGATATGCAGTCACAAGAGCCTGGTTCTCCATGGAGGAGAAGTGGGGACGCCGGCGAGAAGTACCCACACTGCCTTTCCTCCTTGAAGTACCCTGTTCAGGGCTTGAAGAAGGAGAGGCAGCACGTGCAGGACGTCTCCCGCCAGTGTCCGCCTCTTCTCTGGAGGAAGCACACACCCTTCTGGCAGCAACTGGAGCCTCCCCCACACCCGAGCTAGACAACGTGCCCAGCCTGGCCCCAGGCCCGGCCCGGCCCGTTCCCACTACCCCTCCCCCTCCCCTTCCCCTCCCCCTTCCTGGGGGTGCCATGGGTGGACCAGATGGGCAGGTGGTCTGGCTGAGTGGCAGCAGCAGCTTACTGGGACAAAATCTGAAAAAGAAACAGAACAAAGCTAGGTCAGCGCCTGAACAAAACTAGGTCAGTGCCTGAACACCGAACACAAACAATGGCTCTCTGCTGGGGGGGGGATCCAGATAAGTTTGCAAAAGAGACAGAACAAAAAGAGATGAGCACCTGAGTTTGAAAGTGCATAGCACACATCAGGAACACAGACACTTACCAAACGCACATCGAACACAAACAATGGCTCTCTGCCGGGGGGGGTGGATATAGATAAGTTTGCAAAAGAGACAGAACAAAAAGAGGTGAGCACCTGAGTTTGAAAGTGCATAGCGCACATCGAGAACACAGACACTTACCAAACACATACCGAACACAAACAATGGCTCTCTGCCGGGGGGGATATAGATAAGTCTGCAAAAGAGACAGAACAAAAAGAGGTGAGCACCTGAGTTTGAAAGTGCATAGTGCACATTGGGAACACAGACACTTACCAAACACACACCGAACACAAATGTTGGCCCTCTGCCGGGGGGGATATAGATAAGTCTGCAAAAGAGACAGAACAAAAAGAGGTGAGCACCTGAGTTTGAAAGTGCATAGCGCAGGTCGGGAACACAGACACTTACCAAATGCACACAGCAACAAACAGCCCCCCCAAAAAAGGGAGGGGCCACATTTGGCCCAGAGAAAGGCATAAAACGTGTGGAGAAGCAAAATAAACTGCAGTCATTGGTATGACATCAAGTGCAGCAGCTACAGGCAAATAAGGCGACTTAAATACACACACCCAAGAGCTTGGCTCAAACAATTAGGCTTCATTCACAGTTTTAGGACTCCAAACTTTGGGCGACTTTAGATTGAGCCATCTTGGATGCAATTTTGGCTTTGCCCAGTGAAAATGCACAATTGTTGCCCTACCAGGCATGTACTGGCCATCGGGAATACCGGGTGTTTCCCGGTGGGCCGAAGGCTCAGTGGGACGTTTTTTATGCAGAGTTTGGCGGCAGCGGGAGCGCGGCTAGGGTTGCCACCTCATCCCTTTAAACCCGAACACATATGAATTACACAGGTTGAACTCACTTGGTGCCTTATCTGCATTAAAATTTGCCTCAGAACCTGTGTAATTCATATGTGTTTGGGTTTAAAGGGATGAGCTGGCAACCATAAGCGTGGCAGCAAACAGCGGCAGGGTTTTGGGGAAGGTGGTAAGCGAGGAGGGCATTTAGATGTGAGAGCCCAGGAGGGAGAAGAGCTCCACCCCCTCCCTGACCACCGAAGAGGCGAACCTCGATTCCTCCACCTGCTCTCCTCTCTGCTCAAAGAACTTTAAGGCCCGGGCCAAAGGACAGGCTGACTGTGGGCCTAGAGGAAGAGAACATGTGGGAGGCGGAGGCTGCCAAGGAGCCGCCGGAAGGAGCAGAGCAACGAAAGCACCCCCGGATCAAGAGGGAGACTTGGCGCTGCCGCTGCTGGCCATCAGGTACCCGGCATCCTGCACATACATGCCCGCACACTGAGACAGGAAGAGCAGAGGAGGGACTGTAGATAGGGACAGTGCTATGTGGTCTCTCTCAGTCCCCCCTCTGTCTCTCAGCTCCCCCTCTCTGTCTCTCAGCCCCTCCTCTGTCTTTCAGCCCCTCCTCTGTCTTTCAGCCCCCCCTCTGTCTCTCTCACCCCTTCCCTCTCATTCAAACCCTGCGGCGCTTTACCATCATTTTAGCGGCGCTATTCGGCTGCTAGCGGGGTGCTTTTAACCCCCGCTAGCAGCTGAAAAAAAAAGGGTTAAATGTGTCATGTAGCGCCACTGCCGAAGCGCTTTGCAGGCACTTCGGCAGCGATGCCCATTCATTTCAATGGGCAGGAGCGGTGAAGGAGTGGTTTATACACTGCTCCTCCACCACCCCAAAGATGCTGCTTGCAGGACTTTTGTTAATGACCTGCCACACTGGGACTGCAGGGGAGGCGTTGTTCAGATGCTTTACAGGCACTATTTTTAGCCCAAAAGCACCTGAAAAATGCCTCTCTCTTACACTCACCCCCTTTCCCTCAACCCCCCCTCTCTCCTTTTGGTGGGCAGATTTTTTTTGTTTTTAAGGGGGGCAGCATTTTATTGAATTAAAGTGGGCCGGTCTGGATGAAGTCCAGGGCCAAATTTTTGTCCCAGTCCAGCCCTGTGGAAAACTGTTTGATTGTCTGACATTCAGGTAAGACTTTTATGTAACTTCTGCAGGTTGCCCTTGAAGTCTAAGGCCCTCAACTTGCATGAAAGTCAGTGTTAAGTAGTGCATGAACTACATGGAAGACGCTGCCACTGTATTTTGCACAAATATCAATGGGTAACATTCAAAAACATGCTGAATAAAGATGGGCTCAGACGTGTTGGCAGCTCCACGTGTCTGGGCCCGCCAGGAAGCTCACACTGCACAGCGCTAATAACAGGCAGTGACACATTTACTGATCTGTGCTGCCGCGGATCAGGAAATGGTTCACTGCCTGTGATTAGCTATGCGCAGTGTGAGCTTCCTGGTGGGTTCAGGCACGTGGGTTAGAAAAAAACATGCCCGAGCCCATACTTAATGTTGAACAACTGGACATGCAATTTTGATGTTTGTAGTTGCATGACAAGTGTGAATGCAGTTTTCTGCTATGGCCGTGGCTAACACCATGGGGTCCGGTACATGTTCTGTTCTCTGGTTCATGCTAAAATCAAGTGTGGTTTGAGGCTTGACTTGGCACCCTAACTGGAGCCAAAGACGCACATTACCTTTTTTAAGCACCTTTCACACTTGCACGTCCTGAAAGTCGTGTGACTTGAATCACTGCTTGTGTATTCTTGATGTCTATGGAGCTCAAGTCGACTAAAGTAGTGCAGGAACTACTTTGAAGTTACTTCAAATTAAAATCACACAGATATGAATGTTATTCTTTGGAAATCCTGGGGTCCAACTTGTCATGTGACTTCGTAGTCCCAAGTTGCATTCCAAGTTGTACCCCATGATTTCCAATGAGTACTGTTCATATCTGTGCGACTTCAAGTCGCATCAACCTCTAAGTAGTTCCTGCACTACTTTGTTCCAACTTTGGAAACTTGAGGCCTATGGAGGTCAAGTCGTATCACAGGCAGTGATTCAAGTTGCATCAAAGTTGGACATCTTTCAGGTGGTACAAGCAGGAAAGTGGCCTTGGATGGCACCTGCTCTGGACCTGTTTGACCCAGCTTCATTGAGGGTCAGTCACACTCTCCTGTAATGAAAATTGGATGTGGGGAAACACAGATCCAATGTGCATATGTGTGAACGGAACTTTCTTTAAGTTAACAGACATGCTGGGCAAGATTTTGGTGGGAGTATCAGGGTGACAGACATGTGGTAGTTAAACAGCATTGTAACCTTGGCTTCAAAAAAATCATGACCTGGAAGAGGAAGTAGCTGGAATCAGAAATCGTGAAAGATGGGAAACTGGGAAAATGCAACCTGACTGAAGGAGAACCTATTACCAAGTGTAATCGCTTTTTGTAGAGGTGGACATGTGTGCTTGCATGCAGACAGCTGAAAAATCACAGAGGCAGTGGTAGGTTTTGTGTCTTTACAGTTGTTAGATTTTATGTATGTGGTAATAGCATCTGGAGAGACATGTGTCAGGGGACAACATTCTTAAAATCATGGCTTTGAGAAATGATAAAAAGGAACTGGATAAGCACAGTATAAACTGATCTATACTGTCATCACATTGGTACACTTTGCTGTTCCTCTTGCTGTTATTTTGTTTCAAACAGCTTCATGTAGAGAATAGGCCACTATCCTAAGGCTCTGTTTCCACTAATGCGAGTTGTTGTGCGACATGACACATGACAAGTCAAAACCCATCTATTTTAATGTCCCCCCGTTCTAATTGGTGCGACTCAAAACAGGGTTTTTGCACTACTTTGTTCCGACTTCGTTGCGACTTTTTCTCACATGGTTTTCACCGGTCGCATAACATCACATCAAAAATCGCATTGCAAAGTCACACTTTAAATCGCTTGATTTTGGAGTTGCAATAGTGGAAACAGAGCCTAAGGGTTTAAGGGGAAGAATGAATGTTTTTATGTTTAATTGTTTTTTCTCAATGTAATGATTATTAATGAAAAGTATATGGTATAGCTCCTGTGAGAGTGGATAAACTGAAGATTGGGAAAGGAAGGGGAAAAAAAGAAGAGAAATGTAAGTTGTAGAATGTTTTGTAATTGAAAAATTAATAAAGAGATTTATAAAAAAAATAAAAAAATGGCCAATGTATATCCCAATGCATGATTGTGAATTAGCGTGGTTGTACATTTATGTGCAACAGACGAATTGAACAAGTATTGAAACTATTCTGTAGTGGTTATTTATAATGTCATGTATATTGTTCAATTACATATCAAATATAATTTTACGTTCAACTGGTGTCTTCTAATATTGAGTTGTATGTAGATCTGTTTATTGTTTATTTATGGCAATGATATATATTGAAGGCAGAGCTGTATACACTAGTTCAGTGTTTATTAACTCCAGTCCTCAAGGTCACGCCATGTCTTCATGATTTACCTCAGATGAAACAGCTGTGTTAATTACAAAGGTGATCACATCACCTGTGCAAAAAAAAAGGCAAGCCTGAAAACATGACCTGTTATGGTGCGGAGTTGAGAAACACTAAACTAGTTGCTTAGTAATCATAACTCCTATCTCGAAAAACACAAGGAAATGAGTTCCAATCCCAAACATGCAACCACCTGTCTAAAGTTTCAAGGGCACATTTACAAACGCATAATGGCACTTATGCATTTGCCATTGTTACTTCAGCCAGGTATTGACCTATTTGGGATTTGAACCCAACAAATGAGTGATTGCTGGGTGTTACTAAACAGTAACTCAAACCACTTAGCTACCTTGATCAGTACAATTAGAGCAGAAATATACCACTGATAAATGATCAAATAATGAACATAGATAACTAGAACTCCATACTAACCTAAAGTACGAAAAAGCTTTTTGAAATATACAAGAGTCCAAAGTTGGTTACTGGTACCATCAACAAGTAGTAGTGCATTATTAGCAAAATATGTTATTACAATCTTGTAGAAATGGCTTACTAAACATCACAAAGAGCAACAGAACACAACCCAACTTCACTTCACAACTCCACACTAGGGATGAGCTTCGAGTTCGAGTCGAACCCATGTTTGACTCGAACATCGCATGTTCGACCAATTGCGAACGATATGGGCCGTTTCCGACAAATTCGAGTGGCGCGTCACGGCCCATAATTTACTGCGGCATCGCTGTGCATTGCTAGCTGATGATTGGCCAAGCATGCACTATGACCCGCATGCTTGGCCAATCACAGCGCCGTCTGTACAGAGAGCCGTAATTGGCCAAAGCCATGGTGGCTTTGGCCAATTATGGCTCAGGGGGTTTAGTACACGCCCCACAATATATAAGGCCGCCTGCACGTTGGCCCTGTGTAGTGTGTTCCGGCATTGAGAGAGAGACAGACAGACACACAGTGTCATTTGATTTAAGTTAGATAGAGTAGGCAGGCGAGTCAGTTAGCTGCACTTACAGTGTATTGTGTGTGTGTGTGTGTGTGTGTGTGTGTGTGTGTGTGTGTATATATATATATATATATATATAGTGTACTGTATTCAGTTTAGCTAGATCCGTTCCTGTTATTCTCTTCCTAGTGGCAGGCAGGTGTTTTTACAGTATTTACAGCTACCTGAAGAAAATTGCTGGTGTTCTTTTGATCCTATTAGTACCGCAGGCAGCTGCAGTATTTACAGTTAGTGTAGTCCGTCCTTTGCAGTGTGTACCTAAAGCTACCTGAAGAAAATTGGTGGTGTTCTTCTGATCCTATTAGTACCACAGGCAGGCAGCTGCAGTATTTACAGTTAGTGTAGTGCGTCCTCTGCACAGTGTGCACCTAAAGCTACCTAAAGAAAATTGGTGGTGTTCTTCTGATCCTATTAGTATTAGTATTAGGCAGACAGCTGCAGTATTTACAGTTATGCCCTGTACACACGGTCGGACTTTGTTTGGACATTCCGACAACAAAATCCTAGGATTTTTTGCGACGGATGTTGGCTCAAACTGGTCTTGCATACACACGGTCCCACAAAGTTGTTGGACATTCCGATCGTTCTGAACGCGGTGACGTAAAACACGTACGTCGGGATTATAAACGGGGCAGTGGCCAATAGCTTTCATCTCTTTATTTATTCTGAGCATGCGTGGCACGATCGGAATTTCCGACAACGTATTTTGTTGTCGGAAAATTTTATAGCCTGCTCTCAAACTTTGTGTGTCGGAAAATCCGATGGAAAATGTGTGATGGAGCCCACACATGGTCGGAATTTCTGACAACAAGGTCCTATCACACATTTTCCGTCGGAAAATCCGTCCGCGTGTACGGGGCATTAGTGTAGTGTGTCCTCTGCACAGTGTGCACTTAAAGCTACCTGAAGAAAATTGGTGGTGTTCTTCTGATCCTATTAGTACCGCAGACAGCTGCAGTATTTACAGTTAGTGTAGTGCGTCCTCTGCACAGTGTGCACCTAAAGCTACCTGAAGATAATTGGTGGTGTTCTTCTGATCCTATTAGTACCGCAGGCAGCTGCAGTATTTACAGTTAGTGTAGTGCGTCCTCTGCACAGTGTGCACCTAAATGGTTAAAAGTGTGGTGTTGCGCTAATCCTTAAAGCATATAAAAGTATGTTGGAAAATATATGAATCAATAAATAAATAGTGTAAGTGTGTCACACTTATAATAATGGTTCTAGTATATTCGTAAACAAATCCGTGATTCACCAACATAGGCAACCTGGTGCAAAAATAATCATAAAAAAATAACACACAACAGATGCAATAAAATCAAATGGCAATACCTGGCTAGAAAAGCCGGGCATATTGCAAACAAACGATGAAACGTGACTTGTGCTCATGAACACAATACAAGTGACAGTTTAACTGGAACCTTGTGATATTCAACAAATAAAGTCCACAAATCCACGTGCATAAAAAGTGATCCACTGAAGGTTCATAAAGTCCAAATAGTGTGTATAAACAGTGATCCATTGGGAATAAATTAAAGTGTCTGATAACAGTTGTGATGTGTATCCTTTCTTCATGCAACACAGCACGCAGCGGTGGGCAGTGGCCCCTTACCTGTAGGTAATTGGGTACTCGCTTTAGCCAATATATATATGTACTGTATTCAGTTTAGCTAGATCCATTCCTGTTATTCTCTTCCTAGTGACAGGCAGGTGTTTTTACAGTATTTACAGCTACCTGAAGAAAATTGCTGGTGTTCTTTTGATCCTATTAGTACCACAGGCAGGCAGCTACAGTATTTACAGTTAGTGTAGTGCGTCCTCTGCACAGTGTGCACCTAAAGCTACATGAAGAAAATTGGTGGTGTTCTCATACTAATAATAATACAGGCAGGCAGTTGATTCTGCTAGCTGCAGTATCAGTATATATATACATCTCAGCTTTGTGCAGCTACATCTCACTGCAGGCCATTAGTATGTCTGGACGGCCAACAACGAGAGGCAGACAGTCACAAGCCAATAAAAGAGGGCAAGCAGGCTCTGTGTCTAGAGGCAATGGTGCTGGTCGTGGAGACGGTGCTTCCTCATTAGCATGTGGCCGTGGGACACACTTGTCCTTTTTTTCAGCAGCTGGCCGTGTTGAGCCGCAACATGCGGAAGACTTGGTAGAGTGGATGACGAAAGCTGTCCTCATCCTCCTCATCCTCTCTCACCCAGGCTCAGTTTACTTTGGCAAAGCAGCTGCCAATGCGGCCTCTTCCCTCGGCTCAATGGCATCAGTCACTCCTTCCCTAGCCCCACCATGTCCTCCTGAGCAGTCCCCCGAACTGTTTGACCACAGTGTTGGGTACATGATCCAGGAAGATGCCCAGCGTTTTAAAGGCTCCGATGATGGTACCCAGCTAGAGGAAGGCAGTAACGTGAGCCCAGAGAGAGGGGGTGTCCAAGAAGGACAGCAATTTGGCAGTCATGTTCCCCCAGCTGCAGCATACTGCCAGGTTTGCTCCAGTGATGAGGAGGGAGAGGATGATGAGGTCACTGACTCCACGTGGGTGCCTGATAGGAGAGAGGAGGAGGATACACATCACCAACGAGGCAGGATGCCCTCCAGGGGCCAGCTTAAGGGCAGCACACCAACTACATCACAACACAGAGCTCCGCATGTGCAGGGCGCTGCTGTCTCTGCGTGTTATTCCAAAAGTTCTTTGGTGTGGGCCTTTTTTTTAGACCAGTACATCAGATCCCACCACTAGTATTTGCAACATATGTCTCAAGCGTATCTTGCATGGCCAAATCATCACCCGCTTAGGCACCACATGCTTGATCAGACATATGTCGACCTGCCATACAGTTCATTGGCAAGCGTACCTAAAAGACCCACACCAAAGAACAAAGAGGACCTCTTCTCATCAACTGGGATCTCCAACCCCACTATACCTTCAGTCCTCTCTGAGACCTGCACTGAGAGGAATGAAGGTGTAGAATTAGGTGTGTCACAGTCAAGAACTTGCGGGCAATCTGCTATTGGTACACTGACATCAGATTTTACCAGGCAAATTTCCCTGCCCCAGCTGCTGCACCGCCGAAAGAAGTTCCATCCTAGCCATCCACATGCCCAGCGGTTAAATGCTAGCTTAGCTAAATTGCTAGCACTTCAACTGCTGCCTTTTCAGTTAGTAGACTCTGCCCCCTTCCGTGAGTTTGTGGAATGTGTGGTTCCTCAGTGGCAGGTTCCCAAACACCACTTTTTCTCACGGAAGGCGATTCCGGCTCTCTACTGGTATGTGGAAGGCAATGTCTTGGCCTCGCTGGACAGGGCAGTCAGCGGTAAGGTGCATATTACCGCTGACTCATGGTCCAGCAGGCATGGACAGGGACGTTGCCTATCTTTCACGGCGCATTGGGTGACTCTGCTGGCAGCTGGGAAGGATGCAGGACAAGGAGCACTAGTGTTGGAGGTTGTTCCGCCACCACACCTCCAAAATGCTACTACTGGTGATTCTGACACACCTCTCTCCTCCACCCCCTCCTCTTCTTCTTCCTCAATGACCTCTTCCTGTGCTTTTATCCTCAGAACCAGCGGTGCTCCGTAGGCGTTCAAGGGGCTACGCAAGTACGCAGGCCAGAAGATGCCATGCAGTGCTTGATCTGGTATGCTTGGGGGATAAGAGCCACACTGGGGCAGAGATTCTGTCAGCTCTGCAGGGGCAGGCTCAAAGGTGGTTGATGCCACGCCAGCTTAAGGCAGGAATGGTGATTTGCGACAATGGCACCAACCTCCTCTCTGCCCTCCAACAGGGACAAATGACCCATGTGCCCTGTTTGGCTCACTTCCTTAACTTGGTGGTGCAGTGGTTCTTGGGCAGGTACCCGGGCTTACAGGATGTCCTGAGGCAGGCCAGGAAAGTCTGTGTGCATTTCTGCCGGTCATATAATGCCAGTGCTCAGCTGGCTGACCTCTAAAAGGAATTTAACCTGCCCAAGAACCACCTAATCTGTGACATGCCCACCAGATGGAACTCAATGTTGGCCATGCTGCAACAGCTGCACATACAGCAGAGGGCCATCAATGAGTACCTGTGCGACTATGACACCAGGACAGGGTCAGGGGAGCTTGTTTTTTTTCCCCACGCCAGTGGGCCATGATCAGGGATGCAAGCACAGTCCTGTCACCATTTGAGGAGGCCACGAGGATGGTGAGCAGTGACAGTGCATGCATCGGTGACACTGTCCCTCTTGTCCACCTGTTGGAGCACACTCTGCGTGGAATAATGGACAGGGCACTTGAGGCAGAACAGAGGCAGGAAGAGGAGGACTTCCTTAGCTCTAAAGGCCCCCTTTATCCATTCAGTGTTCCTGCGTGCCCAGCGATCACACAGGAAGAGGACGAAGAGGAGGAGGAGGATTGTGTTAGCATGGAGGTGGAGCCTGGCACTCAGCATCAGCAGCAGTCTTCAAGGGATCATTTACAGTCCCAAGAAACCCATGGACTTGTACGTGGCTGGGAGGAGGTGGCTGTGGATCATGTCGTCCTTGGTGACCCAGAGGACTCTGGACTGAATGCCTCAGCAAACCTACGCTGCATGGCCTCCCTGATCCTGCAAAGCCTGCGGAAGGATACTCGTATTCGTGGTATCAAGGAGAGGGATCAATACTGGCTGGCAACCCTCCTTGATCTACGTTACAAGGGTAAGGTTGCGGACCTTATCTTGCCGTCACAGAGGGAGCAGAGGATGAAACCTCTTCGAAAGGCCTTGCAGAAAGATCTGGGCAACGCGTTCCCAGAGGCTGGGAGGTTACAAACTCCTGTTCCTGGACAACGTGTTGCTGAGGCTTCGGTCAGTCAAAGAAGGAGCGGTGGAGAAGGTGGCCGTCTGACCGATGTGTTCAGAAAATTTTTTCGTCCGCAGCCCCAAGGTATGATAAGTTCCAGCAAACATTACCAGCGTCTGTTTTACATGGCGCATGAATACCTAGGGGCAAGATCTGACTTGGACACCTTTCCCACCGACATGCCTCTGGGTTACTGGGTCTTGAAGATGTATCACTGGCAAGAGCTTGCACAGTATGCAATTGAGCTACTGGCCTGTCCTGCATCCAGCGTTCTTTCGGAACGCACATTCAGTGCTGCTGGAGGCTTTGTAACTGATCACAAGGTGCGCATGTCCACCGACTCGGTCGAGACTGACCTTCATAAAAATGAATCAGTCTTGAATCACCACCAGCTACCAAGCACCTGATGCTGATGTAACCGAATATTTTTTTTTTTAAATGTCCCATCCCTTCAAGACTGGCTATGCTGATGCTGAGTGACTATCCTGTAATGCTGAGTGATTATCCTCTTCCTCCTGAATGATCATGCTGATAGCTTGTAAGAACATTTTTGGTTCTAGGCGCCGCCACCATTGGCTAAGGCCCAATTTTTCAGCCCCTGTTTAACAGGGGCGTGTAATTGCAATTTTTGATGCAATACTTTGCATTAGGGCTCATTCCTGCGCTCCAACTAGAGTACCTGTGAGGGGTTGCAGTGTTGTGACACCAGCACCAGTGCCCAAGGCCCAATTTTTCAGCCCCTGTTTAACAGGGGCGTGTAACTACAACTTTGGATGCAATATTTTGCAGCAGGGCTCATTCCTGCGCTCCAACTATAGCATCTGTGATGGATTGCAGTGTTGTGGCACCAGTACCTAAGGCCCAATTTTTCTTCCCCTGTTCAACAGGGACATTTAATTACAATTCTTGATCTAATATTTCACAGCAGGGCCCATTCCTGCGCCCACCAAGAGTAACTGTGAGGGCTTATGCCCCGTACACACGGTCGGATTTTCCGACGGAAAATGTGTGATAGGACCTTGTTGTCGGAAATTCCGACCGTGTGTGGGCTCCATCACACATTTTCCATCGGATTTTCCGACACACAAAGTTTGAGAGCAGGATATAAAATTTTCCGACAACAAAATCCGTTGTCGGAAATTCCAGTCGTGTGTACACAAATCCGACGGACAAAGTGCCACGCATGCTCAGAATAAATAAAGAGATGAAAGCTATTGGCCACTGCCCCGTTTATAGTCCCGACGTACGTGTTTTACGTCACCGCGTTCAGAACGATCGGATTTTCCGACAACTTTGTGTGACCGTGTGTATGCAAGACAAGTTTGAGCCAACATCCGTCGGAAAAAATCCTAGGATTTTGTTGTCAGAATGTCCAAACAAAGTCCGACCGTGTGTACGGGGCATTACAGTGTTGTGGCAACACCACCAAAGGCCCAATTTTTCTGCCCCTGTTCAACAGATGCATGTAATTACAATTCATGGGGAAACACGCACCACTTTACAGGCATACTATAGACACCCCCCAGGTACGATATTTAAAAGGAATATTTCACTTTTTTTTTTTCCACTTCATTAAAATCACTGCTCCCGAAAAAACGGTTGTTTTTAAAACTTTTTTTTGCATTGATACATGTCCCCTGCGGCAGGACCCGGGTCCCCAAACCCTTTTTAGGACAATACCATGCATATTAGCCTTTAAAATTAGCCCTTTTGATTTCGATTGTTTGAGTCCCATAGACTTTAATGGGGTTCTAAAGTTCGCGCCAACTTTCGGTCCGTTCGCAGGTTCTGGTGCGAACCGAACCGGAGGGTGTTTGGCTCATCCCTACTCCACACACCCACAGTGTCCCACAGTGCAATGTGGTCTATATATAGCATATTATTGTGCGTGCGCTAATTCGCAATTGCGTATTTATGTGCGCATGTTCGCCAGTGAGACCCTCTGATCACAAAATGGCAGAGGTGGAGGATCAATTTATGTTGGCCCTCACCCCCGGGCCTAAATGAGCAATTTAGCTATAGACCATTCCTTGAAGGTTTTACATCTGGTCTCTGTGAGAAGGATCTGTAGTCTTGCCTTTTAGGCCTTTCTACAATCTATGCCCCCCTTACCTCTAATCTTGAGTGTGTATTATCATTTTATGGCTGTTCCCTCTTCTTTGTTAATACAATTGCAACTGTTTTTTGCTGTTTGTCTGCTATGCCTAGTTTATATGCATAGTATGCCGTGACTATTGCTGTGCCCTGTTCAGTGTCGGAGCGTTCTTTGCCTGGTCTGTCAGCGGATGTGCTGGTGTCTCTAGGTGCTGGCCTGATCTCACTCTGTCCCACCCGGCGCAGGGGGGCCCCCCCGGGGCTTGTTCTGCCTATGGGGGGCCTCCATTTTTGGCCTTTGGGGGGGCACTTTCGCCACTCTCCTGTGGGGTGGGCCGTGCAGTGGCAGTTCGGGGTCCTTCCTCTCTCCCCCCTTGTTTTAGGGTGGGGGCCCCTATGGTCCTTCCAGCTATGGACAGATAAACTCCCCCTCCCCCCCTTTTTGCATGTCCACCTTGCGGTTTTAATCGGAGGTTTTGTGCCTGAATGAGTTAACATAATTTTCGACCACATAAGCCAGAGATTGATTGGAACATGTCCTATTGCCCCTTCAATAGCATGTGGTAGAATATCTGTTTTTCGATGCCCTATTGCCTTGTTTATACTCTGCGGCAGAATGTCTGTTTGCCGGTTACCAGGCAACCACTCACACCGCCCTGCCGTTCCACTAGCCTTGTGTTGATGGGTGGGGCTCCCTGTCAGCTGTACTCCGCCTTTTGTTCTAAGTGAAGACTATAAGGTGGGCGTGGCGTTATGATACGACCACTCCCCCTGTGTACTTCCCTATTCTGTTGACTAACGCGGCGCCGCTACATAGCTAAAGCGTACGCCACGTTCTACACCGCCCCCCCCAGGCTCCCTATAACACAGCGCCGTACCGGAGAGAAATTATCATTACCGCACTTGGCGGTGAACTGTCCGGACGGTCTGGAGGATAGCCTGTGTCCTGTCAGGAATCAGTCCTCCACTCTGTAAGTACTGCTTTGGTTGGTCGGTGTCTACATATACCTTCTTTGCTTTTTGAGCCTGGCTGTTGTCATAACTCCATTTGTTGTTTGTTTTATTCACAGACTGTTTATATGGTCTGATTCCTTGTTTGACTCATCCCACCCTCCACATAGCTGTGCACGTCTCCCTCCTATGCCGATGCAGTTTATTTGAATGAATCTGTGGACACTCTGGTATGAACACAGTCTCTCTTGTTAACCCTTTTATTTGCCTTTTTTTTAACAGAAAATTTTTATTAAACAAATCAGCATTACAATACACAAGAAATTTAGTACAATCGTTGTGATGATAACAATGACAGTAGTCCACGTTAGAGAGTATATCTTAGCATGAATAATAACGTACCGACCGTCCGGGTCCAGGGCCAAGTCCAGAAGCCGAAAAGGAAGTGATTTCAATACCAGAATAGTGACACCCCTAGAGAAAGTGGAGTGCGTAGAGTGGTAATGATGGCCCACCCATGTTTTTTTTAGGGCCAGAACTCTACGTCCTGTTAGGTGTGTCTCCTGGAGCACACATATATGTGGGTTATAGGTTTTAATGAATTGGAACACCAGGGAACGCTTGACCGGGGAGTTCAGTCCCCTGGTGTTCCAGGAGATGATGTTAAGGGAGGACATATCTACCAAGGATAATAAGAGTGTTAGGAATAATGCAGGTCACGGCTCCCGAACTGGACCCCGGGACCCGAAGCGGACACATCTGGAAATAGTGCAATGCTGATAAGTCAAGTTTTTTAGTACAATTATAATATAAAAACAAAACCAAACTAAAAAAAAACAGTAAAGGACACCAACATCTAAAGTAAATGCAACTTGCCCCTTTAGGGGAACTTTCCCCACCCCCCACCCCACCCAACCCCCCAAAACTGAGGCGGGTTTCAATCCCTAACAAATTCAGCTCGCCGGCTGCAACAGGGGGTCCGTGGAAGAGGCGAGCCTATCCCCCCCGAGACTGCACACGGGGGGAGGAAGCAGCAGTTCAAGCGGCTTTCCACACATGAGATCTCCGCTTATAATACAGCAGGCTGTGAGGGCCTAGAAAGTCAGACGAAGAGAATTAGCCCATAGCACGGCCCCACAGTGAAATCGATCCATATTTAGGAGGATACACAGAACAAGAAGTTCAACATTATTGCAGAAACAAACAGGTGTAAAGGAACTGTGTGTCTCAACGGTCTCCTGACCAAGTTCTTTGGCAGGGGCATTAACTTGAAATTTCCCTGGTAGGAACAGTGAGCACCCCTCCTCAAGTCCGCACACAAAACAGATTGAACTGGGCATAACCTGTGCAACAAATCTACATCATCGATATAACATTTTGTGTGGTGACTCAGACCTGAGCCCAGGCCATGGTGGGTAAGCAATGAGAAGGGTCATACAACACATACCAGGTAGTCCCTCATCGATTCTGTGGTAGGGAGTCCAGCCAGGTAGAGGCCTCCTTTGGTGTAGTAAAGAAACGAGTCGTCTCGCCATCCTGAACTCTGAGACGGGCAGGGAAGAGCACACTATAGCGAATGTTGCGTGATCGCAAAGCTGCTTTAACTTGGTCAAAAGATTTCCTGAGTTTCTGTGTTTCTACCGAATAGTCCAGGAAGATCATCAGCTTAGTGTTTTGGAATCTGAGGTCCCCAACATTTCTAGAAGCGCGTAGAACTTCGTCTCTGTCTCTGAAGTTGAGGAGGCAGAGAATGAAGGTGCGGGGAGGGGACCCAGGGGGTCCCGGCTTAGGCGGTATGCGGTGCGCCCTCTCCACCGTGTAATAAGGTGACCAGCGGGCCTCAGGTAACAGGTCACGCAACAGACCTTCTATGAAGGAGGTAGGGTTAGCCCCCTCCACCCCCTCTGGTAAACCAACAATGCGGAGATTATTGCGCCGGTTTCTGTCCTCGGCTCTGTATTCAAGGGCTTTTACCTTGGTTTGGAGTGTACGGAGTGATGCCCCATGGTCCGCAATGGTATCTTCGGTGGTGCTAATTCTCTGCTCCGTCTCAGTAACTCGCGATCTGATTTTATTTATATCTTGGCGGATGAGACCCATATCCAGCTGTACAGCCTCAATTTTGGACGTTAACGTGGATTGGCAAGTGGCGATGGCCGCCATGACGTCCGCCAGCCAGGGGGGCCGAGAGTCATCCGACTCCATAGTAGTCACCTGCGAGGCTTTGTGGGTGCTGCGCGTAGTAAGATCCTCCAGAGAGGGGCAGGCGGGCATCTGAGGGGAGTCCAACTGTGGTGGAAAAGTCAACCTCTTACCCCCTTTACTATATTTTGCGCTGGAGTTCCTGCGTCTCATTCAGGAACTAGGGGGCCCAAACCGGGCAGTAGTCAGCAGCTGGCTGTGGGGACCTGTCTGTGGGGTCAGGGGTAGTCAAGCAGTAGGTATGATGCAGTGTGTGTGCCCTTAACAGTCTTCCCTCTCACCTGCAGTTGTATGATGCAGAAGCTGTCCTTTTCAGACCTCCACCTACTTATCAGGGTATGCAGCCCAGCCAGCAACCCCCACAATCTGGAGGGCAGGGGGTGAAGGTGCTCCAGGAATCGTTCCTCCTCACAGGGAGATGCCTTCCCCCAGCACAGGGCCTCTTCCTCCAGGCCAGCAAAAACAGGATCTCCCCCAGGCAGTGCGGCGGCTCCGGGCCTTCAGGAAAGGCCGCGGTTGCGGCCTAGTCACACGTGGGGGGGAAGGGCAGACCAGGGCCAGAGCACGGCCTTTATACAGTTCAGGGTCTCCTGACCCACCCCCGTCCGCCGTCCACAACAGCCGGAAAGGTCAAAGAACTGGGCCGATAGCGCCAGGGGACTCCCGGCTCGCCGCGCGGCCCGTCAGGAAAGGCCGCGGCTTCGGCCTAGTTGTCCTCCTCAGGCCGGGAGCGCGCGGCGGCGCCGATCGCGGCCTGAGATCGAAAAAATTTCCCCGCTCCTCTCTTGCTAGGGAGTCCCAGGGTCCCCCCACAACAGCTGGGATGCAATCCGAGGATATTTGGGGTCGATGGATCCGGATTTAGAACGTGGATGAGCGGAGCTCTCTAAAAAAGCCGCCGCTCACAGCGCCATCTTGGCCACGCCCCCATTATTTGCCTTTTTAATCGTTTGAATCACGTTGTTAGCTTTTGGCAATGTTTATTTACATTGCACATATCTCTTCTTTGTAGATAATACCATCCGGTCATAGTGGCTGCGATTTGTGCTCCATCTGCACGGTGGGACTGCGGGACGCCCCCTTTGGTTGCGGGTTGAATCAGTGTGGATAGAGTGGGGCCAGCCATACACACCCGGGTCCTTGTTACATCTTTCAGACCTGGGGCACTTGACACCGTCACCGCTGCGATTTTGGTGCAGATGCTCCGATACTGATATGTGTAGGTAGGTTGTTCCTCTCATGTTTTTATGTCTACAATGACCCATGACTGTATATGTGATACTTGCAAATACTTGTATGCTATTGTTTTTTGTTCTTTTTTGTACTTATTTTGTTTATATTTCATTACACAATAGAATTATGCTCCACGATCTGTCTCTGATGAAGGGACATTTTCTAAAGTCCCGAAACGCGTAAGATTTCGTGGCAAGACCATTGAATATAGTCTTCATTCCGACATATCAGTATATCCTTGTACAGTTTCTTATTGATTTTATGATATTATATTTGTCGTGTTTTGTTAAAAAATCCCCTTAATGTCTTTTGTCATATATATACGCTTTCTACTTAATAAATTAAATTTTTTTAAAAACTTTAATATGAGTTGCCGTTAAAGTCCCTTCAATTCCTTGGGGGTAATTAATTATGTATCCTGACTTTGGGGATGTTGGCAACAATTTTGATATAGTTGAATAGCACCTCCCTTTCTTTCTTTGGTATCCACACACCCACAGTGTCCCACAGTGCAATGTAGTCTATATATAGCATATTATTGTGCGTGCGCTAATTCGCAATCGCGTATTTATGTGCGCATGTTCGCCAGTGAGACCCTCTGATCACAAAATGGCAGAGGTGGAGGATCAATTTATGTTGGCAGTGGCCGTACTGGTTGGTGCCTTTTGCAAGGCAACCGGGCAGGAGGAAGCCGTGCAGGAGGCAGCCGAGCAGGAGGCAGCCGAGCAGGAGGCAGCCGAGCAGGAGGAAGCCGAGCAGGAGGAAGCCGACCAGGAAGTTGATGCACCTGTGGCTCACCTTCGCCAGCCACGGCTTTTTGCCCCATGGGCATATTTTGAAACCATGCGGGACTCTGATATCCGTAGCAAGTTTCGGTTAGGGCGAGAAGCAATTATGCACCACTATCAGCTCATACAGCATACAAATTCACCATCTATAGACCGCAGTCATGCTGTGCCAGGCATGGTCAGGTTGCTTGCGACTTTGTACATCTTGGGTCGGGGCAGCTTCCAAGCCACTTCTGGAAGTATTATGGGTCTAAGCCAACCCACGGTGTCCAGAGTGTTTATGCAGGTCATAGATGCCATTCTTGACCTTGTACCACAATTTATTCACTGACCACAGAATGAAGATGAGTGGAATGACGTGAAGGTGGTTTTCTACCACCGTGCACAAATGCCACAAATCCTGGGGGCCATTGATTGTACACATGCGGCAATCAGGGCCCCCAGGATAAGTGAATCGGGTTATTGGAATCGAAAACAGTACCACTCAATCAACGTCCAAGTTGTGTGCGACGCCAGACAGCGCATAATGAGTGTTCAGGTGGCTTTCCCAAGGTCGTGCCATGATGCCTACATCTTGAAGCAGACCGGCCTTTTGAGGGTGGACAAATGCCACCCAGGTGGCTTATTGGTACAGTATTGTTTTTTACGCAGAACATGCATTTTTTTACAGGCATCTAAGGTCACATGAAGGGATGGGAAGGACTAATTTATGTTTTGTTCTTTGTTTTGTTTCTAGGTGATGCCGGTTATCCGCAGCTGAGGTGGCTGATGGCTCCAATCAGGCACCCCTCGGGGCAGCCACAACAGTGCTACAACAGCGCATTGCGTAAAAGCCGGGGCATTGTTGGGCTCACTATTGGCCTGCTGAAGTCCCGGTTTTTATGTTTGGCCAGGCCCAGCTACTGTACTCTCCTCCAAAGTGTTCCAAGATCATCCTTGCACAACATGTGTGTTGCAAGGGATGATTCCTGGGAGCTTAATGTGGAGAGGGAGCCAGAGGTCTGCCAGCTGTCGGTCCACAGACACAGCAACACTAATGCTGGGGTTGCCACCCGGAATCAGCTGATTGCTGATTACTTTACATGTGCGTATTACAACATAGCTAGAGTTAGAGAATGTGTAAAAAAAAATCCTACTTTGCAGGGTATCCCTCACAGGGACACAGGTGCTAAGAAACATCTGACAGTTATGGTTGACCTTCTATTCAGTGTGTAGTCAACATGACAAACAATTTACTTTGCCAATAACACTAAACTCGATTATGAACTGTGTGGCAATTTCAAAGAGAGTGGAGAGGGAGTAGAACACCTGTCAGGTGTTTGCTTGTGTCTGTGCCACATGTATATAGACATGTGAAAATTTGTTTAGTTCCAAATTAGTTTTTTAACGAATTTTGACAAATTTTGTTAATTCCGAAATTTCCGAATTTTTCAAGTTCCAAAATTTCCAAAATTTGAATTTCCGAGTTTACGAATTTACGAAAATTGAGAATTTTGGAAATTCTGAAATTCAGAAATTCAGAAATTTGAAATTTGGAAATTCAAAATTTCGGAAATTCGAATATTCGAAATTTCATAAATTAAAAAATTTGGAAGTTTGAAAATCCAAGAATAAGATTGAAATCTGAAAATTCAAAAGAATGAAAATCTGAAAATTTGAAAATCTGAAATATTAACTAATAATAACTATTAAATTATAGGTATTGGAATTTCCTTTCAAATTTGGCTGTGAACGTAATGAGTACGAATTTATCCGAAGTTACGAATTATCTGAAATAATGAATGCCGAACAGCCAAATTTGAAAGGAAATTCCAATACCTATAATTTAATAGTTATTATTTAGAATTTTACTGATTTTCTTTCTTTTTTTTTAGATTTTAGAATTTTTAAACTTGTGAAATTCGGAAATCCGAAAATTAGAAATTCTGAAATCCGAAAATTAGAAATTCTGAAATCCCAAAATTAGAAATTCGGAAACTCGAAAATTCGGAAATCCAAAAATTACGAAATTCTGAAATCCCAAAATTAGAAGTTCGGAAACTCGAAAATTCGGAAATCCGAAAATTACGAAATTCGGAAATTCAAAAATTCGGAAATTTGAAATTTCCAAATTCCGAATTTCTGAATTTTCGAAAAAAGCAAAAAAAGTATGAAACAAAAACGACAAAAACAATTTTTTTGTCAGTGCACATGTCTAATATTTAGGAGGAACAATAACCTCAGCTAGGTATCTAAATGTGTTTTATGTTTTTTCAGCCAATTAACATCATGGCATGTACCCTAGGAAGCCTGGTTTGATGGACTGTCTTGCGTCACAGGTATGTTTTTCAATCTTATCTTGTATGTTTTTGTAGTTGCTAAAATAAGAGACCTCTTTAAATGGGTTGTAAAGGTTTGTGTTTTTTCACCTTAATGCATCGTATGCATTAAGGTGAAAAAACACCTGTCAGCGACCGGCCCCCCAGCCCCTGTTTTACTTACCTGAGCCCTGGAACTTGACCCGGCAGGGACGCGCTCTCTCTCTGCCCGGGGTTCTCGGCTCTTGATTGGATAGATTGATAGCAGCGCAGCCATTGTCTCCCACTGCTGTCAATCAAATCCAATGATGTGAGCACCGGGGGGCGGGGCCGAGTCCTGCATTCAGCCTCTATGGATGAATTCTGGACTCTGGAGTGCGCCCACAGGGTAACCCGCTCGGAAAAGTGCTACTCCGAGGGAGTTATCAGATGTGTGGAGGAGCCGCAAGAGCCACTGGGGGACCCCAGAAGAGGATGTTCGGGGCCAATCTGTGCAAAACCAGCTGCACAATGGAGGTAAGTGTGATATGATTGTTTTGTTTTTTTTTCAAAATATGTTTTGCTTTACAATCACTTTAACTTACATGCTCACTGCAGTGGTTAGCAACAGAACAGACATGATCCTTCTTTTCATGGATGATTATGCTGCTGTTTGTGGCCCCTACCCCCAGTCAAGTGCCCTCCGAGCACGTATCTTGTTCTGGGAGCACCCAAGCCTTGCTCATGAGCCACTACTGTGCATGCCTGTCAACATACACAGTGAAAGCGCTGCCCCTGCCTCCCTCTCCCTCTCTCCCTCTATATAGTGTTAGCCAAAAGCAGCCACTGCTGTCTCAGTAAATCAGAAGGAGGAGTACACATACATCCAAGGCTCTTGTGCCCATTAGTGGATCATGATGGGGCTCAGGTAAATATTCGAGTGGATGTGGGTGCTGCTGGCCAGAGAATGTTTTGTACCTTTATACATAGAAGCCATATAGGTACAAATACCTCTGCCTTTGTAAAAAATGTCATAGGCCAAAAATTGTTAATCTCACTCCTGATCTCCAAAAGACTGAAACTAAAACTCAAGCTAGCACTGAGAAGTGATTGTCAGGATGAAATGTCACTTATCCTTTCCTCACATTTTACAGGAGTGGTCCTCCTTGCGGTTCAAGACAGCAGAAAACCATCTTCATGTCCTCCACTCGTCTTTTGTGTAAAGTGGATATTTTGTGGTACAAGGCAAGAACTGGCATCTAGAACCTGCATAAATACCCTGGCATATCAGAGGTGGCTTGGAAACTGCCCAGCAACCTGGACATGCCTTTCCTGTATGTTGCTGATGGGGGTGCATAATTGCTTCTCGTTTCTAAAAGAACCTGCACCAGATATCAGAGTCCTGCATGTTTACCAAGTATGCACATGGTGCAATAAGCCGTGGCTGGCAAAGAGCGGGGAAATTTGAGCTTGCTACCTCCCTCCAAAAATCGCTCTAATATAAATAAATATTTGCAACTGAACAAGTATGTCACCTCTTTATTCTATTTCATTGACTTAAGCTGCCCATACACTATGTAATCTGATTGAAGTGATAAGTGTGCCTTCGCCCAAAATGTGTATCACAGAAATAAAAAATAAAAAATAGATTGCAGCAAAATATAAAGTGTTCACAGTGACACCAATAAAAAACTAAACAATAAAAGTGATTTTGCGCTGTGATCCAATAAACTAGGGATATCTCCCCTAAATATGATAAAGTGAAAAGTGATAACAGGTCTACCAAAGCGCATAAAGTGCATTTAATAAAAAGTGGTCATAAATTCATGACTGGTATAAACATATAAATATAAAAAATAAAATAAAATCAATTGTGCTCGCGCTAAAAATGTGAATTGAAAAAAATATGAATATATATAAACTGAGTAAAAATATAAACTAATTGTGCAGAAATATTAAACCGTAATTAGTATGCAAATAAAAACATACATGTAAAAATCTATATATATAATGTGCAATCCTTATATATAAAATTCACAAAGTGCATCCACATAACAGTGCAATCCTTATATAAAATGCTGAAAGTGCATCATGCATGAATATAGACCTAATAATAAGTGCAAATCCTGTGACAATCAAGTGTCCAAACAAAATACGATCAGCAGATTCAAACTGAAACAAAGAAGTGCAAGAAAACAGTGTCCATGAATTAAGTGTTTATCATGCTTCTCCTGAAAAGTGTCCAAATCACAACAAGCTGGATGTGCTCTCCCGTGATCCCCCACTTGTGCTTGCGCTCACCTCTATTCGTGTGACACGGTAGTTAAACAGTGTCAAAACATGCATTGGGGCCACTCCTGGGCTCACTCAGGATGCAATGATGTATGTCCAATCCTCACAGGTAAAACATCATTCATAAAAGAGAAAAAGAAAGCTCCATGGTGTAATATAGTAAGGGATTTATTTAAAGTAAAAGAAGTTCCTCCAGGAGGGTACTCACAGTATGCAGGTGCTACAGTGCACCAAACTATACAGGTGTATTTCGTTTAGCAGCGGCTCGTATGGCGTGCGGTGTGGTGTATATTCCTCTCCTTCCCTGCTGACAGCTCCGTCCTACCCCTCCCCGGCGCGTATTCGGCACAGGGATCACGTGCCTTCCTCTGGGGGATATCGGTATATATCGATATCCCCCAGAGGAAGGCACGTGATCCCTGTGCCGAATACGCGTCGGGGAGGGGTAGGACGGACATTATATATATAGATTTTTACATGTATGTTTTTATTAGCATACTAATTATGGTTTAATATTTCTGCACAATTAGTTTATATTTTTTACTCAGTTTATATATATTCATATTTTTTTCAATTCACATTTTTAGCGCGAGCACAATTGATTTTATTTATATTCAAATACACGGAATGAAACGTGGTGAAGTGTTTGCTGCTTTAAATATAGTTGTTTTACTCCTCAGAAGCATTGGTCCACTTGTGGCTCGCAAGAACCCCACCTGTTTGTAAATATAAAAAAAGGCTAGTAGATAATAACAGCAATACTGATAAAAATAATATATAATAATTAATGTGCAATATAAATAAATAGTCCATAAAAGGAGGGGATGAATGGAAATGCTAGGTCCTCCTGGGGAATATGGTAAAACTAAAAAGTCACAAGAGATGGGGTAAATGTAATTCCAATAGCTGGCTTCTCAGTAATAGAATATAGTGGTATTGCCCATAGAAACTTCATACAATTAATTAAATGTGGTCTCCCAGAACTCTCGCCTCAGGGCTGGTTAATTAATGCATCTGTGAGTTCAGGTTTGCTGATATTGCCACTGTTGTATGTAGTCTATAGATGGATTGTAGATTTCCCCTTTATAAGTCCTCTGCTCTCACTTCTCCTCCTGTGTACGTCTCGCTCAGGCCACTCCCTACGTATTACGACACTGTCACGTGTCTTCATCTATGATTGCCCTATCTGTGCAATGCATAGGGGGCTAGGTTTTTAAAATTTTGAGTGCTTTTAAACACTAGTTTTTGAAACTTCAGCCAACTGGTGCCATGGTTAGTATTTGAACCCAGGAGCTGCTAGTTAAGAGTGCTAAGAGTGCTAACTACTAAGTCAATGTGCTGAGTACTATTATACCCAGAATATAATTGAGCTCAAATCCCAAAGATGGTATTGCCTATGTAAAGCTTACATTTTAATCAACAGCATATGCTAAAAATAGGCCAGTGCCTAATAGCCAATGCCGCATCAGTATGAGCACAGTTGTTTCCATAATATGAATGCCTTAAATGAAAAAACATTCTTGTATAGAAGTAAAAGAATCAAACTTTAGTAAACGTATTTTCTATGTATGATTGTACTCAGCTCAATAGCCTAGTGGGCTCCACTTCTGCCTTTAACGACTCAACCCATGGGTTCAAATCCCACAGGGGGGTATCACCTAATTAACCAAACAGCCCTTTTGGGTCTGGCAAAAAATTTAATGGGATCTCCATGCACAAGTTAGAAAAAAAAGCATATACTGCTGAATCCAATGCAATCTTTTAGTAGGTGATACCCTCTATGGGGTTAGAACCCATGAGTTCTTTAAGGCCTGAGTCTTTCAAGGTAGAAGCACTGACCACTAGCCTATTGGGCTGATCACAACCATATATACAAAATACATTTACTAGTGTTTGATATTTTTTATTCTATACAAAAATGTTTTGCAAATTAGCCATTCATATTATGAAAACAAGCATGCTCATGCTAAAATTTGGATTGACTAGTAGGGAATTATTTTTGGAAAAACGGCATGGGGGTCCCCCAGTCCATACCAGACCTGAAGGGTTTAAGGGGAACTCAACGCCTATATTTTCTTAAAAAATGGCATTGGGTCCCTCCCAAAATCCATACCAGGCCCATTGGGTCTGGCATGGATTTTAAGGGGAACTCCATGCCAAAATTGTACAATAAAATTGGTGTGGGGTTTTCCCTGAAATCCATACCAGACCCCTATTCGAGCATGCAGCCTCGAGGTCGGGATGGGGGGATGTGTGAGTGCCCCCCCGACTAATACCAGGCCACATGCCCTTAACATGGGAAGGGTGCTTTTGGGTTCCCTCCAAAGCACCTTGTCCCCATGTTGATGGGGACAAGGGGCTCTTCCCGTAACCCTGGCCAGTGGTTGTCGGGGTCCGCGGGCGAGGGGCTTATCGAAATCTGGAAGCCTCCTTTAACAAGGAGGCACCCAGATCCCAGCCCCCCCATGTGAATGGGTATCGGGTACATTGTACCCCTAAATATTCACCCAAAAAAGTGTCACAAAAGTAAAAATCCTTTATTAAATAAATTCGAATAAAATGTCCCGGGATGTAAATCCATCATCAATCACAGCCATGATGACCAGAGAAAAAAAAAATTGAAAAACTCTGCCTCGATGGGAGGCGTCCCGCTGACTGCAGACTTTTTGTGCTGACAACTCTTATATATGACCCACATCATGTGACATCAGAGGGGCGGGGGCACCTGTTGACATCACTGGGTGGCCCCGCCCTCAGCTATATAACAGCTGTCATCGCAATTTTGTTCTTGGGTTGTCGGAACGGTGATCGAAGATGGAGTTGCATCGCGAAACAATTTTATATATTGTATTTATTTTTAAATAAAGGACTTGTCCCAAACTGTCTCCTGTCATTTAAAATTTTTTGACACTTTTTTTTCTTTTTTTTTGTGAAGGAGTAGGGGTACAATGTATCCGATACACATTCACATGGGGGGGCAGGATCTGGGGGTCCCCTTGTTACAGTAAAGAACCCTCTACGTAGTTTAAGGTTAAACCTCTTTTCTTCTAATTGTAATGAGTGGCCACGAGTCTTATTAAACTCTCTTCTGCGAAAAAGTTTTATCCCTATTGTGGGGTCACCAGTACAGTATTTGTAAATTGAAATCACATCCCCTCTCAAGCGTCTCTTCTCCAGAGAGAATAAGTTCAGTGCTCGCAACCTTTCCTCATAACTAAGATCCTCCAGACCCTTTATTAGCTTTGTTGCCCTTCTTTGTACTCGCTCCATTTCCAGTACGTCCCTCCTGAGGACTGGTGCCCAGAACTGGACAGCATACTCCAGGTGCGGCCGGACCAGAGTCTTGTAGAGCGGGAGAATTATCGTTTTATCTCTGGAGTTGATCCCCCTTTTAATGCATGGCAATATTCTGTTTGCTTTATTAGCAGCAGCTTGGCATTGCATGCCATTGCTGAGCCTATCATCTACTAGGACCCCCAGGTCCTTTTCCATCCTAGATTCCCCCAGAGGTTCTCCCCCCAGTGTATAGATTGCATTCATATTTTTGCCACCCAAATGCATCATTTTACATTTTTCTACATTGAACCTCATTTGCCATGTAGTCGCCCACCCCATTAATTTGTTCAGGTCTTTTTGCAAGATTTCCACATCCTGCGGAGAAGTTATTGCCCTGTCTAGCTTAGTATCGTCTGCAAATACAGAGATTGAACTGTTTATCCCATCCTTCAGGTCGTTTATGAACAAATTAAATAGGATTGGTCCCAGCACAGAACCCTGGGGAACCCCACTACCCACCCCTGACCATTCTGAGTACTCCACATTTATCACCACCCTCTGAACACTCCCTTGTAGCCAGTTTTCAATCCATGTACTCACCCTATGGTCCATGCCAATGCACCTTATTTTGTACAGTAAACGTTTATGGGGAACTGTGTCAAATGCTTTTGCAAAATCCAGATACACCACGTCTACGGGCCTTCCTTTATCTAGATGGCAACTCACTTCCTCATAGAAGGTTAATAGATTGGTTTGGCAAGAACGATTCTTCATGAATCCATGCTGATTACTGCTAATGATATCATTCTTATTACTAAAATCTTGTATATAGTCCCTTATCATCCCCTCCAAGAGTTTACATACTATTGATGTTAGGCTAACTGGTCTGTAATTCCCAGGGATGTTTTTTGGGCCCTTTTTAAATATTGGTGCTACATTGGCTTTTCTCCAATCAGCTGGTACCATTCCAGTCAAAAATTAGGAACAACGGTCTGGCAATCACCTGACTGAGTTCCCTAAGTACCCTCGGATGCAAGCCATCTGGTCCCGGTGATTTATTAATGTTAAGTTTCTCAAGTCTAATTTTAATTCCGTCCTCTGTTAACCATGTAGGTGCATCCTGTGTTGTGTCATGAGGATAAACACTGCAGTTTTGGTTACTGAAGCCCCCCGATTCACTCGTGAAGACTGAGGAGAAGAATAAATTCAATACCTTTGCCATCTCCCCATCCTTTGTAACCAGATGTCCTTCCTCATTCTTTATGGGGCCAATATGGTCTGTCCTCCCTTTTTTACTGTTTACATACTTAAAGAATTTCTTGGGATTTTTTTTGCTCTCCTCCGCTATGTGTCTTTCATGTTCTATCTTAGCCATCCTAATTGCACCCTTACATTTCTTATTGCATTCTTTATAAATTCCGAATGCTGAGGATGATCCCTCAACCTTGTATTTTTTGAAGGCCTTCTTCTTTGCTTTTATATGCATTTTTACATTGGAGATAAGCCATCCAGGATGTTTATTCGATCTTTTAAATGTATTACCCAATGGGATACATTGGCTAATGCCCTTATTTAATATGCTCTTAAAGCAAACCCATCTCTCTTCCGTATTCTTTGTTCCTAATATTTTATCCCAATTTATGCCTTTTAGCAAGGTTTGTAGTTTAGGGAAGTTGGCTCTTTTGAAATTCAGTGTCTTTGTGTTCCCTTCATGTTTCCTATTTGTGTGATTTATACTGAAACTAATTGACCTGTGATCGCTGTTACCTAAATTGCCCCGTATTTCCACATCTGTTATCAGGTCTGTATTGTTGGTAATCAGTAGATCTAGTAATGTTTTATTTCTAGTTGGTGCGTCTACCATCTGACCTATAAAATTGTCCTGCAAGACATTAAGGAACTGGCGAGCCTTAAATGAATGCGCGGTTCCCTCCGCCCAGTCTATGTCTCCATAATAAAAATCCCCCATTATGATAACACTTCCCATCCTTGCTGCTAATCCATTTTGTGATAGGAGATCCGTCTCCACTTCCTCCCTCAGGTTAGGGGGCCTATAGCATACTCCCAGTATTATTTTCCCCTTAGCTTCATCCCTTTGGAGCTCTACCCATAAAGATTCCACCTCCTCCCTAGCCCCCTCAGTGATGTCATCTCTCACATTCACTTGTACATTATTCTTGATATATAAGCATACCCCTCCCCCTTTTTTACCCTCTCTATCCTTGCGGTATAGGGTATACCCTTGAATGTTTGCCAGCCAATCATGAGAGCTGTTGAACCAGGTCTCTGAAATTCCCACAAAATCCAAATCCTCCTTGTACAACAGTATCTCTAGTTCACCCATTTTGTCCGCCATGCTCCTGGCATTAGTGAACATGCCACATAGTTTAGACTGGTCGCATATTGTCCTCGTATTGGGTGTTTCAAGATTGCAACTAGGACTTGCTACTATACTCACCTTGTGTTTTTGTGCTTTGGTAACCTACCACTAATGCCCCCAATACTACCCTCTGGAATATCTTCCGCGCTGGCTATCACTGTCTCTGGACCCTCCCCCCATCGCCTAGTTTAAAAACCCCTCTAACTTTTTGGCAATCTTAATTCCCAGCAGATCTGCACCCTCCTCATTTAGGTGCAGTCCGTCCCTTCTATAGTACTGGTTACCGACTGAGAAGTCGGCCCAGTCCTCCAGGAACCCAAACCCCTCCTTACTACACCAGCTCTTCAGCCACTTGTTTACTTCCCTAATCTCCCTCTGCCTTTCTGGCGTGGCTCGATGTACCGGTAGTATTCCTGAGAACACTACCTTGGAGGTCCTTTTCCTCAATTTAGCTCCTAAGTCCCTAAAATCGTTCTTTAGGACACTCCATCTGCCTCTGACTTTGTCATTGGTGCCAACGTGCACCATGACAGCCGGGTCTTCCCAGGCCCCTCCCAGTAATCTGTCCACAAGATCCGTGATGTGCCGAACCCGAGCGCCCGGTAGACAACATACTGTTCGGCGCTTCAGGTCTTGGTTACAGATTGCCCTCTGTGTCCTTCCAAGAATTGAGTCCCCTACCACCAGAATCTGTCTTTCCTTTCCCTTTGCTGCCCCCCCACTCTCACTGGAGGAGTTCTTCCCATGGCAGCTAGGAGAGTCCCTCATCTCCAGCAGTGCTGGTCCCTGACTGGTTTCACCAATGTCACTCAATGGAGCGTACTTATTGGGATGCTCCAGTCCTGGATCGGCCTCTCTGGCACTTCCCCCTCTACCCCTCCTGACTGTCACCCATCTACTCTTTGCTAGTGCCTGCACCTCTTTGTCTCCACCCGCCTCTGTGCTGGCCCCTGCCGGCACCTGCCGTGTACGTTCCTGGCTCGCCTTTAGTATGGAGGAACTTCTCAGTGCTGACAGTTGCTTCCCCAGATTCAGAACCTGGGCTTCCAGGGAAACAATGTGCTTACATTTTGCACAGCAGTATTCGCCCTCGATCGGATGATCAAGGAACGCATACATGCGGCAAGATGTACAAAGAGTCGCCTCTCCACACCCGCCGGGCATCGTACCTATTAAATTTAGTGAGGATTTGGGGATTTTACCCTGTCCAAATTACCTAACAGCTAGCTTCCTGGCACTAATACTCAAGACAATACACAGGTACACAAGACAATATACAGGTACACAACAAGACAATACACAGGTACTCACAGACCTACGTGCACTCGCAATACACAAGTACACAGTACACAATACACAAGTACTAACGATCCACACACACTACTCGGACAACACTCAGATACTCACACTACACAGGTACTATGACCCCTGTTATAACCTCCTGTTTTAAACTCTGGTTTTTAACTCCCACTTATTCCAGCTCCACAGCTTCAGACTGAGCACGCTCAGACTGAGTCCTACAACCAGTTAAATAGGCACCTGTGAGCAATTAACCACACCCCTTAATTGATAGACTGATGAAACCAGAGAGGGAAAAAAAAAGCTATTTAAAAAGTGACAGCAAAAGGCAAATTAAAAACTAAAAGGAAAAGCCCCCAAAATGCAACCCAGCAAGCAAACAGCAAACAAACAGCAAACAGCAAACAACAGCAAGCAAACAGCAAACAGCAAGCAAACAGCAAACAACAGCAAGCAAACAGCAAACAAACAGCAAAACTTGTATACTCTAACTCTGGTTTTTAACTCCCACTTATTCCAGCTCCACTTACACCAAGCATCACAGCTTCAGACTGAGCACGCTCAGATGGAGTCCTACAACCAGTTAAATAGGCACCTGTGAGCAATTAACCACACCCCTTAATTGATAGACTGATGAAACCAGAGAGGAAAAAAAAAAGCTATTTAAAAAGTGACAGCAAAAGGCAAATTAAAAACTAAAAGGAAAAGCCCCAAAAATGCAACCCAGCAAGCAAACAGCAAACAACAGCAAGCAAACCACAGCAAGCAAACAGCAAGCAAACCGCAAACAACAGCAAGCAAACAGCAAACAGCAAACAAACAGCAAGACTTGTATACTCTAACTTTGGTTTTTAACTCCCACTTATTCCAGCTCCACTTACACCAAGCTCCACAGCTTCAGACTGAGCACGCTCAGACTGAGTCCTACAACCAGTTAAATAGGCACCTGTGAGCAATTAACCACACCTCTTAATTGATAGACTGATGAAACCAGAGAGGAAAAAAAAAGCTATTTAAAAAGTGACAGCAAAAGGCAAATTAAAAACTAAAAGGAAAAGCCCCAAAAATGCAACCCAGCAAGCAAACAGCAAACAAACAGCAAACAACAGCAAACAGCAAACAACAGCAAGCAAACAACAGCAAGCAAACAGCAAACAACAGCAAGCAAACAAACAGCAAGACTTGTATACTCTAACTCTGGTTTTTAACTCCCACTTATTCCAGCTCCACTTACACCAAGCTCCACAGCTTCAGACTGAGCACGCTCAGACTGAGTCCTACAACCAGTTAAATAGGCACCTGTGAGCAATTAACCACACCCCTTAATTGATAGACTGATGAAACCAGAGAGGGAAAAAAAAAAGCTACTTAAAAAGTGACAGCAAAAGGCAAATTAAAAACTAAAAGGAAAAGCCCCAAAAATGCAACCCAGCAAACAAACAGCAAACAACAGCAAACAGCAAACAACAGCAAACAGCAAACAACAGCAAGCAAACAGCAAACAACAGCAAGCAAACAGCAAACAAACAGCAAGACTTGTATACTCTAACTCTGGTTTTTAACTCCCACTTATTCCAGCTCCACTTACACCAAGCTCCACAGCTTCAGACTGAGCACGCTCAGACTGAGTCCTACAACCAGTTAAATAGGCACCTGTGAGCAATTAACCACACTCCTTAATTGATAGACTGATGAAACCAGAGAGGAAAAAAAAAAAAGAAAAGCTATTTAAAAAGTGACAGCAAAAGGCAAATTAAAAACTAAAAGGAAAAGCCCCAAAAATGCAACCCAGCAAACAAACAGCAAACAACAGCAAACAACAGCAAGCAAACAACAGCAAGCAAACAGCAAACAGCAAACAAACAGCAGTACTTGTATACTCTAACTCTGGTTTTTAACTCCCACTTATTCCAGCTCCACTTACACCAAGCTCCACAGCTTCAGACTGAGCACGCTATTTAAAAAGTGACAGCAAAAGGCAAATTAAAAACTAAAAGGAAAAGCCCCAAAAATGCAACCCAGCAAGCAAACAGCAAACAAACAGCAAACAACAGCAAGCAAACAGCAAACAACAGCAAGCAAACAGCAAACAACAAGCAAACAGCAAACAAACAGCAAGACTTGTATACTCTAACTCTGGTTTTTAACTCCCACTTATTCCAGCTCCACTTACACCAAGCTCTACAGCTTCAGACTGAGCACACTCAGACTGAGTCCTACAACTAGGTAAATAGGCACCTGTGAGCAATTAACCACACCCCTTAATTGATAGACTGATGAAACCAGAGAGAAAAAAAAAAAAAACTATTTAAAAAGTGACAGCAAAAGGCAAATTAAAAACTAAAAGGAAAAGCCCCAAAAATGCAAACAGCAAACAACAGCAAACAGCAAACAACAGCAAGCAAACAGCAAACAACAGCAAGCAAACAGCAAGCAAACAGCAAACAACAGCAAGCAAACAGCAAACAAACAGCAAGACTTGTATACTCTAACTCTGGTTTTTAACTCCCATTTATTCCAGCTCCACTTACACCAAGCTCCACAGCTTCAGACTGAGCACGCTCAGACTGAGTCCTACAACCAGTTAAATAGGCACCTGTGAGCAATTAACCACACCCCTTTATTGATAGACTGATGAAACCAGAGAGGAAAAGAGGTCTTCCAGATTCTGATAAGCCTCCCCACCCGCAGACCCCCACAACCACCAGGCAAGGGTTGTAGGGAAAAGGGCCCTTGTCCCCATCATCATGGGGACAAGGTGTTTTGAGGGGGACCCCAAAACACCCTCCCCATGTTGAGGGCATGTGGCCTGGTACGTTTTTTTGCATGTGTAATTGTGCTCAGCCCAATAGGCTAGTGGTTAGCACATCTGCCTTCAAAAATTCAGGCATTGAAAGACTCATGGGTTCAAATTCCACAGAAGAATCGTAAAAGATTGCATTGGTGAGAAAAGGAGAATTACAGTTAGCAAATTAGCCCAAGCAGCAAATGCTGAAAATAAGTGAATGCCAATCAGCCAATGTCCTTTAATTTGGCTGATTTTATTGTATTAACTCTTCAAATGCATGCAATGGTATGTAAGTATTCAATAATATTCCAAACACCACACACTAGCTAACGGGCAGTTTACATTTGATAAACATTATTGTATAGTATTAAAAACATCAAACACCAGCAAAAGTATTTTGTATATATAATTGTGCACAGCCCAATAGGCTAGTGGTTAGCATTTCTACCTTCAAAAATTCAGACATTGAAAGACTCATGGGTTCAAATCCCACAAAAGAAACCTAAAAGATTGCATTGGTGGGGAAAGGAGAATTACAGTTAACCAATTAGCCATAGCAGCATATGCTGAAAATAGGTGAATGCCAATTAGCCAATGCACTTTAATTTGGCTGATTTTATTGTATTAACTCTTCAAATGCATGCAATGGTATGTAAGTATTCAATAATATTATGGTGTGAAATTCCAAACACCACACACTAGCTAACGAGCATTGCATAATAGTGTAGTATGATTAAAGAATGAACATAAATAATTACCACTTTATAGTCAACTAAATTAATAAATAAAAAAATGATAAAAACAACATACAACAAATAGGTAACCTAAATGTTTAATAATACATGTAACTTTACAGAATAGCAGACATTACTATGTAATAATCATTCATAACTGCATTTGTTAGCAAAAGAAGGAAAAAAAACTACGAATACTAATTGCAATATACATCAATAGATGCACACGAAGTAGAGAACATCTCACATAAAAATGTTTCTTTCACATACATGGATCATGGTTATAGTGCAGTGCTATATAATAACTTCCTGGTGCTATAGTAAATGACCCCCTTATTGTTTCTATATATATATGGACTGATGTTTCACATGACTAAAGGCAAAAAAACTGCGCACTTTTCAAGTACAGTTGCACTCTACAAGTGAATTTGCTCCAGAATGTGCTCCAGAGTTTGTCTGACTTCAATCATCCAATCTTGTCCTTATATTAAAAGTAAGCAGCTACAGTATTTGTAGCTGCTGACTTTTAGGGATGAGCCGAACACCCCCCTGTTCGGTTCGCACCAGAACTTGCGAACAGGCAAAAAATTTGTTCGAACACACGAACACCGTTAAAGTCTATGGGACACGAACATGAATAATCAAATGTGCTAATTTTAAAGGCTTATATGCAAGTTATTGTCATAAAAAGTGTTTGGGGTCCTGCCCCAGGGGACATGGATCAATGCAAAAATTTTTTTAAAAATGGCCGTTTTTTCGGGAGCAGTGATTTTAATAATGCTTAAAGTGAAACAATAAAAGTGTAATATCCCTTTAAATTTCATACCTGGGGGTGTCTATAGTATGCCTGTAAAGGGGCGCATGTTTCCCGTGTTTAGAACAGTCTGACAGCAAAATGACATTTCAAAGGAAAAAAAGTCATTTAAAACTACTCGCGACTATAATGAATTGCCAGTCCGACAATACACCTAAAAGTTCATTGATAAAAACGGCATGGGAATTCCTCACAGGGGAACCCCGAACCAAAATGTAAAAAAAGACATGGGGGTCCCCCTAAATTCCATACCAGGCCCTTCAGGTCCAGGTAGCCCCCCAAAACACCTTGTTCCCATGTTGATGGGGACAAGGGCCTCAGCCCCACAACCCTTGCCCGGTGGTTGTGGGGGTCTGTGGGCGGGGGGCTTATCGGAATCTGGAAGCCCCAGATTCCGCCCCCCCCCTGTGAAATGGTAAGGGGGTACTTACCCCTACCATTTCCCAAAAAAACTGTTAAAAATGACAAGAGACAGTTTTTGACAATTCCTTTATTTAAATGATTCTTCTTTCTTCTCTCTTCTTTATTCTATCTTCCTTCGGTTTCTTCCTCCATCTTCTGGTTCTTCCTCCGGTGTTCTCGTTCGGCATCTTCCTCTGTGGCGTCGGCATCTTCTTTCCTTCTTCTCCTCGGGCTGCTGCGCATCCATGATGGCATGGAGGGAGGCTCCTGCTGTGTGACGCTTCTTCTCTTCTGACGGTTCTTAAATAACGGGGGCGGGGCCACCCATTGACCCCGCCCTTTCTGACGCACGGGGACTTGACGGGGATTTCCCTGTGGCATTTTCCGTGATGTCAGAAGGGGGCGGGGTTATGTAGCGGGTGACCCCGCCCCCTCTGGCGTCATGGGGAATGCCACAGGGAAGTCCCTATCAAGTCCTTGTGCGTCAGAGGGGGCGGAGTCAACGGGTGGCCCGGCCCCTCCGTTATTTAAGAACCGTCAGAAGAGGAGAAGCGTCGCACAGCGGGAGCCTCCCTCCATGCCATCATGGATGCAGAACGGCCCGAGGAGAAGAAGGAAAGAAGACGCCGACGCCTCGGAGGAAGATGCCGGACGAGAACACCGGAGGAAGAACCAGAAGAACCAGAAGAAGAAGAAGATGAAGATGGAGGAAGAAACCGAAGGAAGATAGAAGAAAGAAGATACAAGAAAGAAGAAGCATTTAAATAAAGGAATTGTCAAAAACTGTCTCTTGTCATTTTTAACATTCTATTTTTACACAGTGGAGAGGGCCGGGATCTGGGGTCTCCTTGTTAAAAGGGGCTTCCAGATTCTGATAAGCCCCCCGCCCGCAGACCCCCACAACCTTCGGGCAAGGGTTGTGGGGATGAGGCCCTTGTCCCCATTAACATGGGGACAAGGTGTTTTGGGGGGCTACCCCAAAGCACCCTCCCAATGTTGAGGGCATGTGGCCTGGTACAGTTCAGGAGGGGGGGCGCTCTCTCGTCCCCCCCCCCTTTTCCTGCAGCCTGCCAGGTTGCGTGCTCGGATAAGGGTCTGGTATGCATTTTTGGGAGGACCCCACGCCATTTTTTTTTTATTTTGGCGCGGCGATCCCCTTAAAATCCATACCAGACCTGAAGGGTCTGGTATAGATTTTGAGGGGGACCCCACGCAATTTTTTTTTTTTTAATTTTGGTCAGGGTTCCCCTTAATATCCATACCAGACCTGAAGGGCCTGGTATGGAATTCATGGGGACCCCCACATCATCTTTTAAAAATTTTGGTTCGGGGTTCCCCTGTGGGGAATTCCCATGCCATTTTTATCAATTAACTTTTATGTGTATTGTTGGACCGGCAATTCATTACAGCCGCAAGTAGTTTTAAATGACTTTTTTTCCTTTTGACTCGGTTGAATTGATGATAGGCAACTCCTATCCTCATATTGATTAGTGGTTCCAAATTAATAATAACTACTGCAGTAGGGAACAGACACAAAAGATACGCTCAGCATCTTTCCAAATTACTGTTCTGCTTTATTATGACGCAATTGAAGGTTTTTATGCACATGATTACGTAGGTATCACATTAATATTACAATTGTAGGTTTATCATAACAAGGGGCGTTACATAGGCAGGCTTATTCTAATCAGGACTAGAAAGAATGTAAACATTTACTGAAAACATTATTAGTGCTGTTGCACAATGAGGGCAGTGTGCAATACATACAAAATACAATACAATTATATACAGAACTTACAAATTTCCATTACAGTCTCCCCTCTTTTGATCAATATTTTGATCACTAACTACACCTGCTATCACCTTTAAACTGGAACCTTCACACGCTTAGGTGGAGGTAGTCCTGGCCAAAGAGGCAAAAAACTCCATTGTGGAGAAAATAATAGCTGAGCAACTTTTTCATTACCAAAATGACTTTTCATTGTGAAAAACAAATGATTGATAAGACATATTTACAGAGTACTGGCTGTACACTCCTGTGGCCAGAATGGCCTTCTAGCTGAATTGTGGACATGCTGACTTATCAGCATATGTAAACACAGACAATTCTACATGAAATGGAAGACGCACAAAAGACAAATATGACTTCAACTTGGCTGAACTACTTTTCAAATATATATATATATCCCTTACAATTAAAGTAATTGAATAAAAAAGTACCCTAGACTGTGATCACAAGAGGGAAACAAATCAAACACAGAGATTTCTTTAATTAAGTCATTTTTGCAGTGTCTGGTGTGGATCCAGGTGACTTTTTCTTCACGTTTTGCAAAAACTGTACATGAAATAGATGCTGTATTGAGTCTCCAAACTTTTCCTTACATATAAATGTCTCTTAACAATCCACAAGTCACCTGGCTTTAGTTTTAGATCCTTCCAAACTTTTAGGATCTGGAATTGGGGAGAAAACACATAAATGAGTTTGTCAAAAAACCTTAAAAGATCAGCAACATTCTCTGTGAGATCCGAATGAAGGACTTCAGCTGCTGAGACAAAATATAAGCAAGTGAGTAACACACTCCCAAACCAAATCCCATAGGGAGAGAGTCCAACATCCCCCTTAGAGGCTTCATAAAATAGAAGAAAACATTCAGGCAAAAGTTTTCTAGTTTCTTACTCTACTTTGTCTAATACATTGTAGACCGTAGGGGGTGTAAAAATAAAACCTCAAAACTTCTAGTAAAGACTCTCCTATAAAAAATGATTTCCTCTGTTACTCTCTGTACTCCCTGGTACTCTGTACTTACAAACTACTTCTGATAACACTTTTTACTGTGGCCTTTGCAGTAGCATTTGCCACTGGACATCCAAAAAACATGTCCATACAGACAAAATGCATACTCGTAAGATCCTGACTTGGGCATCTGGATATATCTTTTATGTAATCTCTGGGAGGGATGTTCAGCTTTTGGTAACACCTTTGGTAACAGGTAAAACAAGAAGTGGTGTGTTATAAAAACAACTGTGGTGAACCCTGGCTCTATCCCACGCTCATTTACTAAGGCAGCCATAACTGCTTGTGACTGATGACACGGTCCATGTGTCAAGCTGAAGGGAAAAGAGTGGCTGGCAGACATAAATGATCACCTTTTCCAAAGTCCCGTTTCATAAGAAGTTGCCCCCTGTGGACCACTTTTTCTTCTCGTTCTGGGGTCCTTAAAGTTGAATTATTAATCCCAGCTATACTGGGCCAGAACTAGGGTGGAATCTGTGAGTTGCACAGACCCATCAAGTGTCCGGGGCTGTAAATGCAGCATCCTTAGTCACCTGGTCTGCTTCCATGTGTGAAAGTTAATATGGCTACCTCAGCAAGAACCTGGAAGGCTGAAAACAGCCGATCAAATTAACTTGGCATGCTTGGTTGGTTTACCTGCCGAAGTAAAAACAAACTTCTGGCCCTTTAAATGGAACCAAAAGCTCTCTATATCTCGACTATCTATATAAATATACACTCTTTTTATAGCTCACAGGCTTTGCTAAAACATGGAGCTCTGCTTCTTGAGCTGGGGAAAAAGGATCCAATGACTTTGAATACAGAGTATCCTTCTGGGTGATAAACTGCATACTCAAATCTACAAAAAATGTAATATCTGGGTCTTCAGGGAGTGTGTCCTGCACTGGGCTCACAGCAGCTGATTCCTATGTCATCAATTTAACACATGCGTCTTTTCCTTTCTTTTGAATAAATGTACGCGTTTTTCATTGTTAGATTTGTACATAAACAAACTCATATTTTAAACCTTTCATTAGACAAAAATTTAGTTAGCTGTAAATTTGCTGCACAGAATGTCGGACCATTGACCAAAACAATATCTAACTTTGTCTAATAGCACCTTTGCATAAAAGCTACAGCTCTGATATATCGGGGTGAACCCTTCATTACTGGGTCCAGCTTGCATAAATATATTACAATGTCTTGTTTTCTATCACACTATTTGTGTAAGAACTCCAGTTTCATGTTTCAAAAGACAACTTTTTCCTGGCAATATTATAATAAATGATAACAATACCCTGCGGTCATGGAGAGATGCCCATAAATCCAAAATATTCTTCTGCTTATACCACTGCACTTACAAGAAAAAGGGGCACATCATTTCACAATCCACACATTCTGCTTTGGATTTCAAAAATAAAAATAAATAAAAACAAAAGGACCAAGAATCTGTATGATGGACCAGAAAGCATCAAAAACTATAAAACAACTGGCTGCAGGTGGCATCTATCCTAACAGGGTGTGTGGACTTGATGTGATGGGTCTGTTATATTTAAATTTTATTTAATATTACTCTTACATCATGGACCGCACATCAAGTTATTATCAAAAACCTTAAAATTTCATTTTTATAGAAGAACTTCTTATGTATTCCATCCATCTTGGCTTTGTTAAATATTATGGCAGCTTTATTCAAAATAACAACCTCATCTTAATCTTTTTTTTCTCTCAATAAGAGCTTATTGTATAAATGTAAAATTACAAAATTGTTATCTTAATCTAAACTAATCTCATTCATTACAAATTTCCCCATTAACCTGGATTTCATTTCCAACCAAAGGTTGTCTAAACCAGTTTCAATATATCTATATTATTAATAAAATTGTTAAACTCATATTAGAAATTAATACTCATTACTACTTAATTTTACTTAATTTCCCTTTTTTAAATGCACTGTTTCCACTATCAAAGGATATTCAATTTGTGTAATACACGGTTAAATGTAACCTTCATTTTACCATGTTTGGAAAACAGATTCAAAATAATTGTGATCACATTATTTTCCATTAGATTCGTTAACCCGGCACATTTTGTTATAAATGTTTTGTCTAAAAAAACTAGAATTGGCATGATGTCCTTCCAGCTTATCACTAACCTCTCATCCCAGCCACATTTCTTTCAGGAGAGCACAAAGGAGGGGGTCACATCTGCGTACATGACACACACAAGCAATAGAACTAAAGGTCCCAGCATTCGCACACACATACACCAATATCTCTCTAAAATCGCTTACATTTTTCCCATTTGTACACAACACATGCATATCATTCTCTCACTTTCTTTTAACACTTTACTATTTCCCTGTCTAAATTCTGCATTCCTTATTTTGTTCAGATATCTTTTATATCTAGCTTCTCTGATCAGACGGGCAGCCAGAGTACTCATCCCATCTTCTCTCTCTGACAACATATAAAGTATTCTGTTTTACCTCTCATTTCTCTGTTTCTGACTCTAATAGTTATAGTGCCTGACTCCAAATTCATCCCACAACTTAACATGAAAATGTCCCTTTTCTGTCTAGTGTTAATGTCACCCTTGATCCATCCTGCTCACATAGATAGCTGTTTCTCTAGCTGTTTACTCTGCATGATTCTTAGTCCCTGTGGACTTTGGTAACCCAGTTACCCATTGTGGATCCATGTCCACTCTAACAATTAATCTAGGGGCTCAGTATAGGCGGAACCGCACCTTTGGTTCATATATAGCGCTCCTCTTGCCCTGGGCATTTTTGAGGGTCTCTTACCCTTCATTCCCTTACTTAATTCAATGCCCATAATGACTGGCCAGTCTTCTCTCTTCTCTACTTGTGCCTATACCCTCTTGCCTCTAAACTACTTTATCTAGCAGATTTACTACATATACCTGTGAACAGCACTATTCTTCCCTTTCTTATCTATAACACTCCAATGGACAATAGACAGGGACAACATAACATATAACCACCAATCAATACAGTTCAATTAAGGGGAGTAAAATAGGTACCCTTTGTCCCGAAAATGCCTTACCGATCAAGGAAGTCTGATAACTCAAATGTAAGCAAAAGGCTTACCTCAGCCGGCTGATTATCAGAAATTCCCGGATCGTCTCAAGCTCCTTGTTTCGGATACTCAGGGTCACCTGGAATCCCCTCCTAAGGCAAAGCTCGCCATGCTGACTCGGTTGAATTGATGATAGGCAACTCCTATCCTCATATTGATTAGTGGTTCCAAATTAATAATAACTACTGCAGTAGGGAACAGACACAAAAGATACGCTCAGCATCTTTCCAAATTACTGTTCTGCTTTATTATGACGCAATTGAAGGTTTTTATGCACATGATTACGTAGGTATCACATTAATATTACAATTGTAGGTTTATCATAACAAGGGGCGTTACATAGGCAGGCTTATTCTAATCAGGACTCGAAAGAATGTAAACATTTACTGAAAACATTATTAGTGCTGTTGCACAATGAGGGCAGTGTGCAATACATACAAAATACAATACAATTATATACAGAACTTACAAATTTCCATTACACTTTGAAATGTCATTTTGCTGTCAGACTGTTCTAAACACGGGAAACATGCGTCCATTTACAGGCATACTATAGACACCTCCAGGTACAAAATTTAAAGGGATATTACACTTTTATTGTTTCACTTTAAGCATTATTACAATCACTGCTCCCGAAAAAACTGCCGTTTTTAAAACTTTTTTTTGCATTGATCCTTGTCCCCTGGGGCAGGACCCAGGTCCCAAAACACTTTTTATGACAATACCATGCATATAAGCCTTTAAAATTAGTACTTTTGATTTCTCCCATAGACTTTTAAAGGGTGTTCCGTGGCTTTCGAATTTGCCGCAAACACCCCAAATTGTTCGCTGTTCGGCGAAATGGCGAACAGCCGATGTTCGAGTCGAACACGAGTTCGACTCAAACTCGAAGCTCATCCCTACTGACTTTTAATTTTTTTTTTGTACAGGCTGGAACTTCTTTTTAAAGTCTGTGATGTAAACAAGAGCAAGCGACAGCTTTTGTAAGGCCTTGTGCACATAGGGAGTATCAATGGGTACACCATGCAGGGGCTGTGTTTACTTGCAGGGATACAAAGGTACATCCCTGTCCTGAAAGTCCCATTGATGTCTATTGTGATGCAGCAGCTGCATGGACATAGTCACTGCTCCCAATTCAACATCTGTGTGGGTGCATGGCCCCAAACGCAGACAGGTTGTGCACCCGCACAGATATCAGATTGGGAGCAGCTGCTCTGTCTGTGCAGCTGCTGCATCTTAATAGACATCCATGGAACTTCCTGCACAGGGATGCACAAAACAACCCCCCCCCCCATGTGGGTAAACATGGCCCTCTCATGGGGTATGTAATAATCAGCTTCGTGTGAACGCTTTTTTGTTTTTTTTGCTTTATTTTACCTGTTTATTTTCTACTGAATGGTTAACTTTTTTATGTTATTACTATTTTATACTGTTGTTTTAACCAAATTAAAAACTCATGTATTTAACTTTGTTTAATTTTATCATGCTTTGTACCGGAGACATGATAAATGGAAGAATTGCAGGATAAAATTTGTACCTTGTATCTACGGTAATGCTAGCTGTTTAAAGTTTTGGTTTTTTTTTTGTCTTTTTTGTTAATAAAATATTTGCAATTCAAAATAGGATTACTTTTAAAATATAATTAGATAACACTAGAAGACAGTGGTAGTAAAAGAAAGCTTAGTTTGCCACCCCCTCCTTGAAAAGAAAACATTTATTATTTTGATATTCTAATAAAAAAAAGTTATGATAAATTTTTATTGTCATAGCCTTCTAAGAGCTACACCAGGATTTGTGCTTATTGCACATATTTCTAATACTTATTTACCAATGTCATATGAATCTCAAGTAGAAATATGAATAATTGTGTCCTACAAACATTATTTATCAAAGTGTATCTAAATCCAAACACAATTGTAATATTTTACAGTTTACCAGTTCTTTCGAAGTGGTTCCTGAATACGTTTTCTCTATGGGGGAGGGTAGTTTGTAGTATACAGAAGATGGCTTGAAACTTAGATAAAGTTGCTTATGATTTCAGTTCAAATTTATAGGAAGTTACAAAGGCACTTACCGGTAATTTCTTGCAAAAATCAACAGGTATTTTCTGTACTTGCCAAAAATGTTCTGAGCCTGAAAAAAGAAAATGAATGCTACTACCACATCTAAAAATCCGTAAACTGCAGACTATTAAAACAATTTCATTCAGGTTCTTCAAATTTTCTCATCGCTACGGTTGAAAATGAATGTTGATTTGATGCCACTAACATCAGAAAATTGAACTTGTGTTCCAAAAATGAAAATTTTCTAATGAAATTCAACTGGGGTATGGTCCCCCCAGTAGTCCTCCATTTAGAACACAATAGCTCAGCAGGGAGATCTCTGTACTAACATTGCTGAGTTAGTGCAGCAAGCTCCTTGCGAGTGCCTCAATTTTTTGTGTGTACCAAAAAATGTACAAGGCTTTAAGGGCTGTTGCATAGGGGTGCCAAAATGCCATGTTTTTGGGCATTTAGGTTTTTTTTTAAAACTGATCTTAATGCAGCTCATTGCTTTCAATGGGCTTGTACACACAGGCGTGTATATATCAGTAAACTAGCACCATGTTTAGCAGTAAACAAAAATACCAAAATCTGTGTTACTGGTTAGTATTTTACATGCAAATGCGCAAATATGCACGTTTGTAATTGCACACTTTTCTGCTAGAAAGATCTAGCATTAATACATCAGTATTGGGTGCAAGGCCTGTAAAAAGTCACTTGCATTACATGTGACAGATTTTCTTACATTACATGTGACAGATTCTCATCTAAACATTTTCCTACTGTGGAACGCAGTTAGCAGGGAAGGTAAAGCAAACACAGGTATGCAACTAGTACTGTATTGCAATGTACAAAACTACATATGACGTATGGCTTTGCATGTAAAAATTGTGTTTTTTTTTTTCTACATCCCCCCAAAAAGGACTCTGGTAAGTGATGCTGTTTTTCACTAAGCAGACTGCAAAGTCACTGCCCATTTGTTCCCTTCTTAAAGTAGATCGTAACTAGACATGTGCAGAGCAGAAAAATTTGTTTAGTTTAGTCTCAGGTAGATTCGTTATGTTACTAATTTTGTTTCATTGATTCATTTTTGGAATTTGTTTAGTTTCGTTTAGTTTCATTCTGCTTATTTGTTTTCAAATTCCAACTTTTCGACGGATTCAAATTTGGCGGCGTTCATCATGATTGACGTTGGATTTACTTTGCGGGACATTGTTTTTGTTTTCTAATAAAGGACTTGTCAAAAACTGTCTCTTGTTTTAAATTCATTTTTTTTTTTTTGTGTTGGGTTTTGTTTATGTTGGGTTTCTATTTTGGGTATTTCTTTTAATAGCTGAGTCGCTCTATTACTTTTTATTTTTTTCAATCTGGCTCCATGTTTTATAAAAAACCCTCTAATTACGCATTTTAATGCTTCCCACTGATTCGACAGAGATGTAGTGTCTTTTATATGATCATGTAAAAAGTCTGTTATTACCTTCCTAATTTCTGACACACAATTCTCGTCATATAGCAGTTTATCATTAAGCTTCCAATTACCCCTACTACTTTTACTCTTAAGTGGGTCTAGTACCAAAAATACTGGTGCGTGATCTGACCATAACGAACTACCTATCTCGGTCGATAAGGTTATCTCCATTCCCATCTGGTTTATCAAAAAGAAGTCCAGTCTATGATAAGTCCCATAGACTTTTGAGTGGAACGTGACATCTTTTTCGGTTGGATGTAAAACTCTCCAGATGTCTATTAGTTGGAATTTTGTCATTGTTTCTAAAAAAACTTTTTTCTCCCTACCTGACTGTACTACCGAAGGTGCTGTAGTATCTTTCTCTTTGTCTAATACAAAGTTAAAGTCTCCCCCAATTATTATTACTCCCTCCGTATTTTCCATAAGCTCCTTCAGTATTTGTGTTCCTATTTTATGTTGATTCCGATTAGGTAGGTATATATTGATAAAAGTATATTTTTTACCAAATATACTAAGTTTGAGTAGTATTGCTCTTCCATCCCTATTGCGCCATTCTTCCAGCACTTGAGGAGTCATGATACCATGTAGTGTAGAATCTGTTTTGTAGATTAGGGACATGGTCCGTGCGGAAATACATCTCCTGAAAAAATATCACCCCAACTTTTTGTTTATGGAGAGAATATAAAACCTGAGACCTTTTCGTTGCTGAGTTAATACCTCTTATATTGTATGAGCATATTTTCATAATTCAGAATCCGAAGGAAAAGAGAAAAAAAAAATCCAAAAAAAAAAAAACCACAGACACACACACACTCAACACCTGAAATACCCTAAGACTATTTGACTTATAAAAAGTCTGTCTTACTAACCAAAGTAAGTTCCCTATGAAGGGATAAATGGACACCAACGTCCAGGATCCACCGCTCTATCGGTGGCGCACGCTGCATTTTCAAAGTTTATTTTCTTTTTCTTTATTTCACCCTCCTCTCTCTCCGCTTACCATTCCCTATAACCTCATCCAGAGCTAGCAGAGAGGAGAGAGAGGAGATAAAGGGTGAAGGGGGGGGGGGGGGCACGAGAGTAGTCTCCCACACATAGAAATCTTAAAACTTATATAAAACATGTATTTATATTCACCTCCCTATCCCGCCCCGCCACGAAGAAAAAAATCTCTCCATCACCGCGGGGGGGGGGGGGGGGGGATACAGAGGCTTAGCAAGAAAGGAGAGGGAGAGAGGAGAGAGAGGAGGAGAGGAAAAAAAAAAAAAAGGGACTTCCCCCCACCTACTTACCCTCCCCTCCTCCTCAATTCCCTCTATATCCAACCCTCTCAGTGTCATATCTTACAATCTCTACTATTATATATCATGATAACGTGTTACATGGTGCTAATATCCTTCACAAAATAATGCTGACCTCCTACTAATTACCATATTTGTGCAAAAAAAAAAACCTTCCCTCCACCTACCCTCCCTCCCCTCCTCCTCAATTCCCTCTTACATCCAACCCTCTCAGTGTCATATCTTACAATCTCTACTATTATATATCATGATAACGTGTTACATAGTGCTAATAACCTTCACAAAATAAGCTGACCTCCTAGTAATTACCATATTTGTGCAAAAAAAACCAAAAAACCCAGCAACCCCCTTGTGTACTTTGTGTTGACCAGGATAATTTAGTGTGTTATCCAATTACAGCTATAGCCTATATGTGAAAGAAAAAAAAAAAAAGGGGGGGGGGGAACCCCCTCCATCCCCCCCCACTCCCTTTCAATTCCATATTTCCCCCAACCCACTAAGTGTCATATCATGCAATCTCTACTGTTATATAACATGATAATGTGTTTCATAGTGCTAATATCCTACGCAATATGTGCTAATATCCTACTAATTGCCAAAAAAACCCAAAAAAAAACCTTGTGTAACTTGTGTTGACCAGGATAATTTTGTGTGTTATCCAATTGCATCTATAACCTATATGTGAAAAAAAAAAAAAAAAAAAAAAAACCCTGTTACACATTCCCTTACCCCCCCCCCACCCCCCCCCCTCTTAAGCTTTCATTATAACTACTTCTTCGTTAATGCGCTATTAATTATACCTAACTCATCCTCTCCTATCCCCCCTTCCCTCCCCAGACTACTCTTCAAGACTTTCTAGGTAATTTCATATAATTAATGGGCCAGTCCGGCAGTTCTGTATCTGACAGTTTAAGGGTTGCTAAGAACTGTGGTAAGTCTTTCAAATCGCTGAATGTTGTCGTCGATTCCTCTCTCTGAGCCTGTAACTGAAATGGAAATTTCCATCTATATTGTAGATTGTTCTTTCTAAGTTGTTCCACTAGAGGTTTTAATGCTCTTCTCGGATCCAATGTATATTTCGATAGGTCATTACAACACAGCCCCCACTGTGTCAGTGCACGAAATCATATCAAATCATATCAATTTAAACTATATCATTAACTTTACTATTCCACCGCTGTGTTACTGGCTGGCTGGATCACTGCCTCATTATATCACAGCTCCTATTGTGTCATTGTAAGCAATTTAACTATACCATTAACCATATCATTTCACCGCTGTGTTACTGGCTGGATGGGTCACTGCCACATTACATCACAGTCCCCAATGTGTCAGTATATGAAATTATTTTCAACTTAACTACACCATTCCACCGCTGTGTTATTGGCTGGCTGGGTCACTGCTTCATTACATCATAGCTCCCACTGTGTCATTGTACAAAACCCATTCTATTTAATTATATCACTCCACTGCTGTGTTACTGGCCAGTCGGGTCACCGCTCTATTACACCACAGCTCCCACTGTGTTATTGTACGAGGATGACAACTCGCAGACAAGTATCCGCGCAGCCAACAGCAGGGAGAGGAAGGAAATCAATGGACGGCATTAAGGCTTTCATGTCCCCCCGCACACCTGAGCCAACTGGACGGCTGGATATTAAAAAACAGAGCGGAGCCACCATAACTGACGGTGTGGAGAAAACAGAGTGGGAGTCTGGGATAAAGCGGGTGGACGTACAACCGAAAGGGGACAGTGTCGTTGTGAACGGTAACCTCCTACAGCGGGAAGAGGGAGGAGGACCCCGGAGCAGAGCCCTCCCGGTAGTGGCAGTGGGTGCCCCCAGGTGAAAGGGGCTAAAAATATAGGCCGGCCAGTTCCTGGTAATGGACATCTAGAAACGGCTATACAAAGTACATCAATGGGAAGCCGGGGTACAGTAACACAGGGGGAGGATAATAGACAGACTCAAGAAGAGTCTGAGACCATAGATATGGAGAGGATGAGAGCAAGAGAAGGAGAGGACCCAACCCCCAACATGGATCGAAGTAATAATCAGGAATACCCAAGTATAAAAGGTGGGGGAGAGGGAAGATGTGGGTCACCGCAGAGACATGTCCTGGATTGTGACCAGGAGAGCCCCCAAAACGGTGAAGGGAACCCACAAGGATGGACTGGACAAAGTGTAGACGCAGAAAGGGATATCTGGGGCCTGTTGAAGGCCCTCCCCACTAAAAGTGATATTCAGCAATTAATAAATGCAGTTGAACAATCTTGTATGCAAGCAGTAGCAAGCGTAAAAGAGGACGTCAGGGACCTGGGATACAGAGTAGAGGGGATGGAAAAAGAACAAGAAGTTATTATACAAGCTGTGACGGAAACTCAAGAGTCCATGAAAAAATATGAAGAAACTTTAAATGCATACAGGGACCAGCTGGATGAATACGAGAATAGGGATAAACGCCAAAATATACGTATAAAGGGACTGAAAGACTCAATCACAGCGACAGAACTAGCCCCAGTGGCACAAAAAGTGTTTGGACAGATTTTAGGGGATCAAGCCCCTAATGTTATAGAAATAGACCGGATACACCGGGCCCACTCCAAGAGTACAAAAACTGACGTACCCAGAGATGTAATATGTAAAGTTCACAAATATGCAGTGAAGGAGAGTATAATGAAGATGGCACGTGATAACCCTAGGATTACATTTGAAGGTTCAAACATAGCTCTGTACCCAGATATATCGAGAAGGACTCTCTTTAAACGTGGGGCGGTTCGCCCACTGCTGGAAATTTTAAGGAAGGCGGAGATCAAGTATAGGTGGGGGTTCCCTTTCAGTCTAACAGCTTCCAGGAATGGAAGAACCGCAACATTGCGAACGAAGGATGATCTAAAAGTATTTGTGGAAAAATTAGACCTCCCGATGGTGGATTTTGTGGACTGGAGAATAAGTTGTCTAGGGCCCCCCCTACAACGAGCAGAGAAATGGCAAGAAGTACCAGTAAAGGTTAATAGGGGAATAGCCCAGAGAAGGACTTAAAGGACTTGGAGGACTTTTTTTTTTTTCCGTGTCCTTCCCACTCAGAAGGGGGTAATGCCAGGGAGGGGGGGGGATTGAAAGGGAAGGTGTAGTGGGAATGTGTACCTTAGGTAGGTCAATAGGTCAGCCCCAATGGAAGGGGAGAATAATTCTGCGGAAGGCAGGGAAGGAAGGTAGCAGGCGCACAGGAGGTGTGGGTGTGTGCAAGCTAAATTCACGATTTTTAGATATACCCCTAATGGAAGGTTTGTGGTATGGGAGGACAGGATGTAAGTGTGTAAGGTATATATTTATGATATACAAGTGGTATATTTTTTGTTTTATTTGTGTTTTCTGTTCGGAAGTAATGAATGTCGGGGAGGGGGGGGTAAAAGGGGGGGTGGGATTGGCAGAGGAGAAGATAGAGAACAAGGGCAAGGGGCTGGGTGTTCTAAAAATGAAATAAAATGACAGCCATTTTGAAAATTTTGTCATATAATGTGAGGGGTTTGAATTCACCAATTAAAAGAGGGCGCTTATGGGTTGAGCTGCAACATTGGGGAGCTGATGTTGTTTTCCTGCAGGAGACCCATTTCAAGAGCAGCTCAATTCCAAGCTTACCCCAGAATGTACTGAATCAGTGGTATCATGCAGTATCCCCAATAGCGAGGGCAAGAGGGGTCACAATTGCGTTCAAAAAATTGTGCCCATGGACTACGGAGACCCTGCAAAGTGACCCAGAAGGTCGGCACTTGTTTGTAAAGGGTACGCTACAGGGGAGACGATATACCTTTGCTTCAATATATTCGCCCAATGTTGGGACAGCTAACTTTCTGGTTAAAGTATTTAGAAAACTGGAAGAATTTAAGGAAGGGTGTGTAGTGGTAGGAGGAGATTTTAATATGGTGTTAGAGCCGAGTATAGATACCTCTACGGGTAGAACTGCTATGTCTTTTAAAGCCATAAAGCGGGTTAAGCAAACCTTACGCTCTCAACACCTAGTGGATACTTGGAGAGCGTTACATCCAGGCACCAGGGATCATAGCTATTACTCTAAATTACACGATATGTATTCACGGCTAGACCTCTTTTTGGTGGATCAATTCTACTTGGGGAATGTCAGCACAAGTACAATTGAACCAATAACTATGTCTGACCATGCTCCAATAATTTTGACCCTTCAACCAACTCAAATGACTCGGGCGGAACGAACCTGGCGTCTGAACGAGTCATTGTTGGATAAAGAAGACATAGTGGAGAAATTAAGGGTTAGGATAAAGGAGTATTTCGAAATAAATAAAACGGAAGGAGTGTCAGATCAAGTGGTGTGGGAAGCACACAAAGCGGTTGTGAGGGGGGACTTAATTGCCTTTGGCACATATATGAAAAAGGAAAGCAAAAGGGAAATGGACGAATTACTAGAGAAGATCAGAACCCTAGAAATAAAGCATAAGGAAAATCTCGATCCAGTGGATGGTAGACGTCTGGAGAGTGTACGGGCAGAGCTTGCGCAATATTTAGAATATAAAGCGAAGAACAAAATTAGGTTTTTCGCAAATAGAGCATATGAACAAGGAAATAAATGCGGTAGGCTACTGGCAAAGCAACTTAAAAAACAACAGGACTCCAGACACGTGCACAGCTTACTAGTTCAGGGTAGGAAAATAATAGACACAAAGGCGATAGCAAAAGAATTTAGTAAATTTTATGAGGTATTATATAACATCTCCAAAACAGAACCATCTGAAGAAGGGGAAAGCGAGGAACAAAGGAGAGATAAGATCGAGGATTACATTGAGAACACAGACATGCCCATACTAACTAGAGAAACCTCCGAGATTATGTAACGCCCAATCACGGTGGAAGAGTTGAGCAGAGTGATAGCAGCCCTACCCCCAGGGAAAAGCCCAGGCCCGGGCTGACAAACATATATTACAAGAAATTTCTCCCAATTTTGGTAAAGCCACTTTGTGATTATTTCAACTCTATCGGTGCTGGAAATCCACTCTCCTCAGAAGCATCACTAGCGTACATAACGGTCTTGCCAAAAGAGGGAAAAGATTCCCAGGTATGTGCCAATTACAGGCCAATCTCTCTGCTGAACTCAGACACCAAGATACTGGCAAAAATTCTGGCCCTGAGACTACAGGAAGATGTAGGAGATTTAGTGCACCCAGATCAAGCAGGGTTTGTAAAGGGGCGAGAAGCAAGAGATAACAACACCTGCGCACTCCATATACTGCATTGTATGCAACATGGCCCAGGTGAAGCCCCAGGAGTTACTCTGTCGATGGATGCGGAGAAAGCCTTCGACAGAGTGAACTGGGGCTTTATGAGAGAGGCACTGGGGAGGATAGGACTGGGGGAGAGGATGCTGAGATGGATTATGGCACTATACACAAAACCAAGAGCAAGAATTAAGGTAAATGGGACAGTATCTGAATGCTTTAACATACAAAACGGTACCAGGCAGGGGTGACCACTGTCCCCATTGATATTTGCAATAGTAATGGAACCTTTTTTGCGTAGAATTAGAAAGAATAAGGAGATAGCGGGGACGCACATAGGCCATACGGAACATAAAGTAGCAGCATATGCGGACGATTTATTATTTTTTCTGTCCGCTCTCCAGACATCTATAGCCGCACTGATGGTAGAAGTACAGAAAATTGAAGGGTGTCTGGCTTTAAGATTAATTTCGAGAAATCAGTCATCCTTCCCAGTCATGTCCCAGCGGAGATGGAGAGAACATTGAAGGAGAAATACCCCTTTATATGGAACAGGGAGTCGCTGACATACCTGGGGGTACAGATAAGCGCAGACTATGAACTATTGTTGGAGCATAATTATGGCTCATTAGTGAAAGAAATAACAGAAGAACTAAAGAAATGGAAGGGGAAATACTTGACCTGGTTCGGAAGAATCAGTGCCATAAAAATGAGTATACTGCCCAGAATAGTTCATGTGCTGCGTACAGTGCCAATCAGGTTGCCGGCGAGTCTCCTTAAACAAATGCGTCGGCTATTTATGGCCTTTGTGTGGAACGATAAAAGGCCTAGACTGGCGTACAAAATTTAAGAAGGAGTAGAGCGGAGGGTGGCCTAGGACTCCCGGATATAACATCCTATTATAAGGCCATGGCGCTAGTTAGAATAATAGACTGGTGCCATGATCTAGATAGAAAACCATGAGTACAGGCAGAAATGATAATGGCGGGGAGAAACCTGGCAGGAGCACCATGGATCCAAGGGTCACTGAGAGGGCTGTCACAATGGACATCACCAATAACCCTGAATACATTAGGAGTATGGGATAGAATGAATAAAGAGGGTAGGTATGCCCCACAGACCTCCCCTCTGACTCCTCTGGAGGGATTTCCGTGGTTCCCCCCGGGGGAGAAGATGGGAAGTCTGGGGGCGTGGGGACAAGATGGGAATATTAGATGCGATAAGTTCGCCCCAAGTGGAGTTTTAATACCACTTACAGAGATGATATTGAAATTTGGGGAGACAAGAATGGCAGAATGGAAACACCGTCAAATGACGAGCTTCCTTAAGAAAATAAAACCGTTAAGATCCATAAATACACTTACCGCATTTGAGAGGAAGTGTGCACAGACATCGGAAGATGGGCATACATTATCCCGGATGTACAGAATGATCCAAGGAGAACAAGAAAAGAAACCCCCATACTTCATAAAAGAATGGGAGAGGGAGCTAGGCCAAGTGTGGACAGATAAACAAATAAATAAAATGATATCGTTAACATTTACTACCTCCATAAGTACAAAGGTGCAAGAAATGGCATATAAATTCCTAGCGAGATGGTATAGGACACCAGTTAAAATGGCACAGGTCTCTTCAGAAGCTAATGACTGGAGGGGCTGTGGACAGAGGGGAACTTTTCTTCATCTATGGTGGACATGCCCAATAATTAAGCGTTTTTGGGAATTAGTAGCCCCCTGGATTAAGAAAATGACGACGGAGCACATAGAGTTTGGGCCCATACAATATTTATTTCAAGGAATGACTGGACCTGTCAAAAAATATAGAGAAAGTATAACTCCACATTTGTTAAATGCAGCGAAAAAATTAATTCCGAAGTACTGGAGACAGGACCGGACCCCGTCAGTTATGGAGTGGAGAAATGAGGTTAATATAATAAAGGAAGCAGAGAGATGGGTTCATATGGTTAACCACTTGCCGACCGCCTCACGCCTATATACGTGAGCAGAATGGTACGGGTAGGTACGTGATTGCCTTCCCGCGGGCGGGGGGTCCGATCGGACCCCCCCCCGGTGCCAGCGGCGGTCGGCATTTGGCTGGGAGCGTTGAGAGACGAGGGGGAGGCCATCCGATCGTGGCCCCCCCCTCGCGATCGCTCCCAGCCAATGAGAAACATCCCCTGCCTCTGTATAGTACACAGAGGCAAAGGATGTGATGTCATCTCTCCTCGGCCTGGCAGTTTCCGTTCCAGCGCCGAGGAGAGAAGACATGTGAGTGAGTGCACAACACTACACAACACAGTAGAACATGCCAGGCACACTAAACACCCCCGATCCCCCCCCGATCGCCCCCCGATCCCCCCCAATCACCCCCCCAATCACCCCCCCCCCTGTCACAAACTGACACCAAGCAGGTTTTTTTTTTTTTTTCTGATTACTGCATAGTGTCAGTTTGTGACAGTTATAGGGCGTACACACGGTCGGACTTTGTTCGGACATTCTGACAACAAAATCCTAGGATTTTTTCCGACGGATGTTGGCTCAAACTTGTCTTGCATACACACGGTCACACAAAGTTGTCGGAAAATCCGATCGTTCTAAACGCGGTGACGTAAAACACGTACGTCGGGACTATAAATGGTGCATTGGCCAATAGCTTTCATCTCTTTATTTATTCTGAGCATGCGTGGCACTTTGTCCGTCGGATTTGTGTACACACGATCGGAATTTCCGACAATAGATTTTGTTGTCGGAAAATTTTATCTCCTGCTCTCCAACTTTATGTGTCGGAAAATCCGATGGAAAATGTGCGATGGAGCCCACACACGGTCGGAATTTCCGACAACACGCTCCGATCGGACATTTTCCATCGGAAAATCCGACCGTGTGTACGGGGCATTAGTGTGGTAGGGCAGTGAGTGTTAGCCCCCTGTAGGTCTAGGGTACACCCCTAACCCCCCCAATAAAGTTTTAACCCTTTGATCACCCTCCCTCACCAGTGTCGCTAAGCGATCATTTTTCTGATCGCTGTATTAGTGTCGCTGGTGACGCTTGTTAGGGACGTAAATATTTAGGTTCGCCGTCAGCGTTTTATAGCGTCAGGGACCCCCATTATACTACCTAATAAATGTTTTAACCCCTTGATTGCCCCCTAGTTAACCCTTTCACCACTGATCACCGTATAAGTGTTACGGGTGACGCTGGTTAGTTCGTTTATTTTTTATAGTGTCAGGGCACCCGCCGTTTATTACCGAATAAAGGTTTAGCCCCCTGATCGCCCGGCGGTGATATGCGTCGCCCCAGGCAGCGTCAGATTAGCGCCAGTACGCTAACACCCACGCACGCAGCATACGCCTCCCTTAGTGGTATAGTATCTGCACTGATCAATATCTGATCCGATCAGATACTGATGCGTCCCCAGCAGTTTAGGGTTCCCAAAAACGCAGTGTTAGCGGGATCAGCCCAGATACCTGCTAGCACCTGCGTTTGGCCCCTCCGCCCAGCCCACCCAAGTGCAGTATCGATCGATCACTGTCACTTACAAAACACTAAACGCATAACTGCAGCGTTCGCAGAGTCAGGCCTGATCCCTGCGATCGCTAACAGTTTTTTTGGTAGCGTTTTGGTGAACTGGCAAGCACCTGCCCCAGGCAGCGTCAGGTTAGCGCCAGTACCGCTAACACTTACGCACGCACCGTACACCTCCCTTAGTGGTATAGTATCTGAACGGATCAATATCTGATCCGATCAGATCTATACTAGCGTCCCCAGCAGTTTAGGGTTCCCTAAAACGCAGTGTTAGCGGGATCAGCCCAGATACCTGCTAGTACCTGCATTTTGCCCCTTGGCCCGGCCCAGCCCAGCCCACCCAAGTGCAGTATCGATCGATCACTGTCACTTACAAAACACTAAACGCATAACTGCAGCGTTCGCAGAGTCAGGCCTGATCCCTGCGATCGCTAACAGTTTTTTTGTAGCGTTTTGGTGAACTGGCAAGCACCAGTGGCCTAGTACACCCCGGTCGTAGTCAAACCAGCACTGCAGTAACACTTGGTGACGTGGCGACTCCCATAAGTGCAGTTCAAGCTGGTGAGGTGGAAAGCACAAGTAGTGTCCCGCTGCCACCAAAAAGACAAACGCAGGCCCGTCGTGCCCATAGTGCCCTTTCTGCTGCATTCGCCAATCCTAATTGGGAACCCACCGCTTCTGCAGCGCCCGTACTTCCCCCATTCACATCCCCAACCAAATGCAGTGCATGAGAGGCATTTTTATGTCCTCCCGAGTACCCCTACCCAACAAACCCCCCCAAAAAAGATGTGTCTGCAGCAAGCGCGGATATAGGCGTGACACCCGCTATTATTGCCCTTCCTGTCCTGACAATCCTGCTCTTTGCATTGGTGAATGTTTTGAACGCTACCATTCACTAGTTGAGTATTAGCGTAGGGTACAGCATTCCACAGACTAGGCGCACTTTCACAGGGTCTCCCAAGATGCCATCGCATTTTGAGAGACCCGAACCTGGAACCGGTTACAGTTATAAAAGTTACAAGTTTGCAAAAAAAACACAAACAAAAATAAAAAAAAATAGTTGTCGTTTTATTGTTCTCTCTCTCTCTATTCTCTCTCTATTGTTCTGCTCTTTTTTACTGTGTTCTATTCTGCAATGTTTTATTGTTATTATGTTTTATCATGTTTGCTTTTCAGGTATGCAATTTTTTATACTTTACTGTTTACTGTGCTTTATTGTTAACCATTTTTTTGTCTTCAGGTACACCATTCACGACTTTGAGTGGTTATACCAGAATGATGCCTGCAGGTTTAGGTATCATCTTGATATCATTCTTTTCAGCCAGCGGTCAGCTTTCATCTAAAAGCAATCCTAGCGGCTAATTAGCCTCTAGACTGCTTTTACAAGCAGTGGGAGGGAATGCCCCCCCCCCACCGTCTTCCGTGTTTTTCTCTGGCTCTCCTGTCTCAACAGGGAACCTGAAAATGCAGCCGGTGATTCAGCCAGCTGACCATAGAGCTGATCAGAGACCAGAGTGGCTCCAAACATCTCTATGGCCTAAGAAACCGGAAGCTACGAACATTTTATGACTTAGATTTCGCCGGATGTAAACAGCGCCATTGGGAAATTGGGGAAGCATTTTATCACACCGATCTTGGTGTGGTCAGATGCTTTGAGGGCAGAGGAGAGATCTAGGGTCTAATAGACCCCAATTTTTTCAAAAAAGAGTACCTGTCACTACCTATTGCTATCATAGGGGATATTTACATTCCCTGAGATAACAATAAAAATGATTTAAAAAAAAAATGAAAGGAACAGTTTAAAAATAAGATAAAAAAGCAAAAAAATAATAAAGAAAAAAAAAAAAAAAAAAGCACCCCTGTCCCCCCTGCTCTCGCGCTAAGGCGAACGCAAGCGTCGGTCTGGCGTCAAATGTAAACAGCAATTGCACCATGCATGTGAGGTATCACCGCGAAGGTCAGATCGAGGGCAGTATTTTTAGCAGTAGACCTCCTCTGTAAATCTAAAGTGGTAACCTGTAAAGGCTTTTAAAGGCTTTTAAAAATGTATTAATTTTGTTGCCACTGCACGTTTGTGCGCAATTTTAAAGCATGTCATGTTTGGTATCCATGTACTCGGCTTAAGATCATCTTTTTTATTCCATCAAACATTTGGGCAATATAGTGTGTTTTAGTGCATTAAAAAATGCGTTTGAAAAATCGCTGCGCAAATACCGTGTGAAAAAAAAAAATGAAACACCCACCATTTTAATCTGTAGGGCATTTGCTTTAAAAAAATATATAATGTTTGGGGGTTCAAAGTAATTTTCTTGCAAAAAAAAATAATTTTTTCATGTAATCAAAAAGTGTCAGAAAGGGTTTTGTCTTCAAGTGGTTAGAAGAGTGGGTGATGTGTGACATAAGCTTCTAAATGTTGTGCATAAAATGCCAGGATAGTTCAAAACCCCCCCAAATGACCCCATTTTGGAAAGTAGACACCCCAAGCTATTTGCTGAGAGTCATGTCGAGTCCATGGAATATTTTATATTGTGACACAAGTTGCGGGAAAGAGACAAATTTTTTTTTTTTGCACAAAGTTGTCACTAAATGATATATTGCTCAAACATGCCATGGGGATATGTGAAATTACACCCCAAAATACATTCTGCTGCTTCTCCCACATGTGTGGGACTTTTTGAGAGCCTAGCCGCGCACGGGACCCTGAAAACCAAGCACCGCCTTCAAGCTGTCTAAGGGCGTAAATTTTTGATTTCACTCTTCACTGCCTATCACAGTTTCGGAGGCCATGGAATGCCCAGGTGGCACAAAACCCCCCCAAAACCCCATTTTGGAAAGTAGACACCCCAAGCTATTTGCTGAGAGGTATAGTGAGTATTTTGCAGACCCCACTTTTTGTCACAAAGTTTTGAAAATTGAAAAAAGAAAAAAGAAAATTTTTTTCTGGTCTTTCTTCATTTTCAAAAACAAATGAGAGCTGCAAAATACTCACCATGCCTCTCAGCAAATAGCTTGGGGTGTCTACTTTCCAAAATGGGGTAATTTGGGGGGGTTTTGTGCCATCTTGGCATTTTATGGCCTTCAAAACTGTGATATGTAATGAGGAGTGAAATCAAAAATGTATGCCCTTAGAAATCCTGAAGGCGGTGCTTGGTTTTCGGGGCCCCGTACGCGGCTAGGCTCCCAAAAAGTCCCACACATGTGGTATCCCCGTACTCAGGAGAAGCAGCTGAATGTATTTTGGGGTGCAATTCCACATATGCCCATGTCCTGTGTGAGCAATATATCATTTAGTGACACTTGGGACAAAAAAAAAATATTCAATGGGTTCAACATGCCTCTCAGCAATTTCCTTGGGGTGTCTACTTTCCAAAATGGGGTCATTTGGGGGGTTTTGTACTGCCCTGCCATTTTAGCACCTCAAGAAATGACATAGGCAGTCATAAACTAAAAGCTGTGTAAATTCCAGAAAATGTACCCTAGTTTGTAGACGCTATAACTTTTGCGCAAACCAATAAATATACGCTTATTGACATTTTTTTTACCAAAGACATGTGGCCGAATACATTTTGGCCTAAATGTATGACTAAAATTTAGTTTATTGGATTTTTTTTATAACAAAAAATAGAAAATATCATTTTTTTTCAAAATTTTCGGTCTTTTCCCGTTTATAGCGCAAAAAATAAAAACGGCAGAGGTGATCAAATACCATCAAAAGAAAGCTCTATTTGTGGGAAGAAAAGGACGCAAATTTCGTTTGGGTACAGCATTGCATGACCGCGCAATTAGCAGTTAAAGCGACGCAGTGCCGAATTGTAAAAAGTGCTCTGGTCAGGAAGGGGGTAAAACCTTCCGGGGCTGAAGTGGTTAAAAACCAAAGAAAGAAATTTGAAACGACATGGGCAAACTGGGAACAATGCGCTGAGGAGATAATAGAAGAGGGAAATACAGATGGGTAGGAGGAAGGAATGGTATAGTCATTTAGAATAGAGATATAAGAAGAATGGCCCTGAAGGGTAGATGTAAATAGTCATATAACTTCTCTAATGCTAATCAAGAGGGAGGGGGGTAAGATAAGGCTTGGTTAAATGTATATGTGGTTTCTGTTTTTTTTTCGTTTTTTTTTTTTTTTTTTTTATTTCCCTCTTGTCCCAGTTTTGACAAACATTGGAGGTGGAGGGGGGAAGGAGATAGGCTCATGGTTAATAACAACTATGAACTATAGGGATATTACTCCCCCACCCCCCCCCTCCCCCCCCCTTTTTCCCTTTTTTCTTTTTTTTTTTTTTTTTGTCTGCACATTTTCTAATTATGAATTTTAGTGGTTAGTGACACGAACTAGAATAAAGGGGTTGTATTTAATAATGAACTGAAGTAATTAATGACACGAATTAGAATAAGGGGGGAATGTATTCATAAATATTTCGATAGGTCTTGAAAGAGTAGTAATGGATCTCCCTCATACTGGATATTTTTATTTTGACGTGCTGCTAGCATGATTCGATCTTTTATGTGCACATAATGCATCTTACAGATGACGTCCCGTGGTTTGCTAGGATCTAATCTCCTTATTCCTACTACTCTATGTGCACGGTCTATTATCAGATCTTTTATATCCAAATCCTGAATTATTTACTGAAAAATTTTCTGTAGTGTTGTTATAAGGTCCTTGGGGTTCACTTCTTCCTTTAAACCTCTGATTCTTATATTGGATCTTCTGCTTCTATTTTCTTGCTCGTCTAGGCTATTTATTAACTGATTTATTTGATTCCCTTGTTTTTGTACCTTTTCTTTTATCTTCGTTAGTTCTTGTTCTGTTTTTGATACTCTGTTATCTAATTTGGCCATTTTTTCTTGTGTATCTTTTGTGGATATTTTAAGTTCTTGAATCTCTGTTTTATATGTTTCCTCCAGTCTGTGTACGTATTGGTCCATGTCTGTTCTGGTTGGGAGAGATTGAATGTATGTTCTCATATCCCATTTTTCCTTATCCTCTTCCTTTTGTTCATTTGATGAGCCTGTTGTGTCTATTGGTAAACTATTTCTAGGATGGACCATTAGCTCTTCCCCTGACGATCTGGATGTTACCGATATTTCCGCAAAATTTGAAATTTCCTGTGATGTATGTAAGGCTTGAATTGTCCGGGGTGATTGTAATTGCATTTGTTGAAAAATCTCTTTTATATCCGCTGTCTGAGTAGATTGAGCCCCTGTGGGGTTTTTATTTTTACTTTCCGTTTTATCTTTCTTATTCTTTTGTGGCTGAGGTGTTTTATTCCCTTTCTTGGGTGCCATGTTTTTATTAGAGCTTTTATTAGGGCTTCTGTCTCCACTTTTTCTCTCCTTTCTCCTTCTGCCTCTTTTCTTTTATTCTCTCCCCTTTTTACCGCTTTCACTTTTTCCCCTCCTTTTTAAGTGAACACACTATTTATCAAGGTATTGTTTTAGACCGTTAGACCTTTTTTTTTTTTTTAACGTTTTACACTCAGACCCTTGATTAGTGCTGGGGAGGCAGATGGGTGTTGCTTATATGGTATCTATTCCACATATAATGAATTATCCTCTTCAGATAAACTCCATATGTCCCATAGATATTTATGCTTACACAGAGCCCTATTTATCTTCTCAGTAAGACACTTTCAAGACAGTTTAAAATTGCTGGCATTTTGTAGTTGCTTGTAAAGTCTTATACAGTCTATGCAATTTATGCTATATCTCTACATGTCTTCCATAGACATACCTGGTATAGAGGTTCTTGGTTTCCTTCCTCGTTTGGTATGCCGTTCATGTAGCTGAAATTTCACTATGTGAATTCTGAAGCCTGAGCGTCGGGAGATCACCTGATGTTTCTAGTCCCTGCTGTTTGTATCCCGAGAACCTCCAGCGGAGTATGCGTCCTCCCAGCGAGCCGCCCCCACCGCCTGTGTGTTCAGACAGGCAGAGGCTCCCGCACGGCTTTGCGCTATCTCCGGTTCCGTCCTCGGTCACTGTTCCCAGTGCCCGACAGGTACCGATCCTTCCTTGATCTCCCGGATCTATTTGCGTCTCCTCACAACCACTTGTCAGCTGTGGCGCGCTTGTGGCTCAGTCTCTTACCAGAGATATCCTCTGTCACACAGCTGAGACATGTAGGTAAGCAGACATGTATGCATCCGAATCAGCCGTCATAAGCTTTACCTCTTCAGCAGCGTCTACAGCATCTGCAGCGTGTCTGCCCCTCGATCTCCCTAAGCGGCCATCTTGGGCGTCAGCTCCTCCTCCCTCCTATGCTTCACCCATTTAAAATTAATTTTTGACACTTTTTTTGGTGAATGAGTAAGGGTACAATATACCCCAAACTCATTCACATAAGAGGGAAGCCGGGATCTGGGGGCAAGGTGCTTTGGAAGGGAGCCCCCACCATGTTGAGGTCATGTGGCCCAGTATGAAAAAAATGAGAAGATGGGGTTCAACGCCAACTACAATATCATATACTATAATAAACTGATGCTGCACCTAAAATTAGTTATGACTAATATGAAAAAACAAAGGGTGCAACAGTTGTAGAGTGTCAGATGGACTAAATAATCATTACGTGAATGCACAAACAATAAATTATCGTGAATACAAGTCCATATTTATATCAAACATTGCTGTGAAACGTAAATAGATGGATCTTCTAAATATACTCCAATCACTGTGTAGTACTAAAGTGCAAGAATGCTTTAAATAAAGTGCTTTACCCGAAGTGGTATATCAAAGCGCTCACCAAGTGACCACCAGGCATGTAGTAAACAAAAAACTTCTTTCATCCGATGTACCCCTTCATGGATCCTACAGCATAGGCTAGCTGTTTATGGATCAACCAGATCTCAATCCAAGCGAAAATGGTATATATATATATATATATATATATATGGATATATAACTCCTTAGTGAAACCAGCTCACATCCAAATCATCTGCAAAGACGGCTCCTCCATGAAAAGCCACAGAAAGGCATGGATAGTGTAATAAAGTTTTTTAATAGCTTAAAAAGCAACACTTACAAATCCAGTTTGTTCAGTGTAAGGTACAACAGATATAAGATGCAGCTGTGGAGGAGAGCAGAAGCCGGTCTGACACCATTTGAGTGTTCGTGGTGCTCGGCGTGTGTCTCAGCTGTGTGGGGAAGCAGAGGACTCAATGTGGCCCAGTATGGTTCAGGAGGGGAGCGGCGTTTGATCAACCACTCCCGCTCCTGGCCTGCTGGGCTGCATGCTTGGATAAGGGTCTGGTATGGGTCTTGGGGAGGGGGGCTCCACACCATTTTTTTTTTCAATTTTGGCAAAGGATTCTCTTTAAAATCTATACCAGACCCAAAGGACCTGGTATGGATTGGGGGGCCGCCATGCTGCTTTTTTATTTTTTAGTGTTGGCACTGGCTTGCGTATATTCTATTGTCAGTGGGGAATCCTGCTGACCGCAGACAAGTCATGGTTGTTAAGGACACTGCGGCCGGGCGACCATCCCACTCCTTAACAACCAAATTTTATCAAATGAATTTTAATAATGGTTTCATTCAGATGCTTGAAACATCCAAATGATACAAATTAATTTGGCTTATTTTGGTACTGTTTATTTCGGATTTGTTGAAATCTGTTACTGTTGTATTTAGAAATTTGGATACATCCGAATTCCCGAATAACGAAAATTTTGTCTGAATTTTAATTTGGAAAGAAACAAATTGCACGTGTCTAATCTTAACCCTAAATGGATGTTGTTAATTGCTATTGTACAAAGCATCATCATTAGGGATGAGCCAGATGTTCGCCGAATACTGAACATTATGAGGCGTTCGCGGGAAATTCAAGCACCCACGGAGCGCCCTGCTGATTGGCCAAAACATGCACCTGACATGCAAGCTTTGGCCAATCACAGCGCGGTCTTCTGTGAGAGCCATGATTGGCCAAAGGCAGGGTGCCTTTGGCCAATCATGGCTCAGGGGGCTGAGTCCACACCCCACACCATGTAAGGCTCCTTACACGGCAGCCGTACATCGTTTTATGAATGAGAGCAGCAAAATGACATTTGTAAAGGAAAAAATGTCATTTAAAACTGCTCGTGGCTGTAACTTATTACCGGATGCCGGCAATATACATACAAACCCCAGTTCATTACCACGCCCTTTGGGTCTGGTATGGGTATTAAGGGGAACCCTGCGCCAAAATGTAAAAAATTGCGTGGGGGTCCCCCCCAAAATACATACCAGACCCTTGCGGGCCACAAGAAAGGGGGGGGGTGAGAGAGCGCCCCCCCTCCTGATCTGTACCAGGTCACATGCCCTCAACATGGGGAGGGTGTTTTGGAGTCCCTCCAAAACACCTTCTCCCCATATTGATGGAGACAAGGACCTCATCCCCACAACCCTTGCCCGGTGGTTGTGGGGGTCTGTGGGCGAGGGGCTTATTGGAATTTGGAAGCCCCTTTAAAAAGGGGACCCCCAGATACTGCCCCCCTTATGTGAATGGGTATTGGGTACATTGTGCCCCTACACATTCTAGGGAAGCATGATCTTACAGGCCTGGGCAAGATTTCAGAAGGAATTGGAGCACAGGTCAGACATCCTTCTGAAAGTCTGCCAAAAGCCAGGCATCCAGTGGATGAGAGCCGGCTAAGTCATTCTGAGATTGGGCCCGCCCAGGTGGGTCGGGTGGAGGTGTGTCTGCCTCTCTTCCGGCACATCTGGGTGGCCTCAATCTTGGACTACTGGACCAACAAGACGGTCTCCACAGGCCACACCTGGTCCTTCACCAGTACTCCTCCCCCAGATTTATGTCAACCCTGCTACCACAGTCAGAAGAAAAGAAGCAGGCGTTACTGTCCTAAATGGACTCGCTGATAGTACAAGGGGCTGCTGTGCCTATCCCGAAAGGCGAAGAGTTCCAGGGGGTATACTCCCCTCTCTTCCTTGTGCAGAAGAAAAATGGTTCATGGCACCCTGTAATAGACCTATTGAACAAAGGGGAGGGACTTAAGGACTTTGTAGGCACAGCGCTACCAAATATGTTACAAAGATGATTTATTGAAAAAACATAAACAGAGAATAATCGTTAAAAAACACAAATTATCTAAATATAGGAGATACTTAGTGTAGTTGTTGCTATACAGAACCACCTCTATACACAGGAGCTCGGATATGAGGATAGTTTATTCAGAGTAGGTAGATATCCGAGGATGTGGCTGGACAGCAGGTCAACAACAGATTGTTTCGTATCGGAAATTACTCAACATGTTATGCGTGCCTAGACGCTTCTTCAGGAGTGAGGAAAGTTGTGGCTAACAGAATCAATAAAATTATATAATTAATGTACAGTAATGAAACCAAAATATAAACACAAAGGATGTAAAAACAGTTTAAACAGTTCAAGAACCTCAGCTGACCCAGCATTAAAAGCAAGGGCAAGGCATCCAAAAGGGGCAATGAAGAGTCACCACGGGGGCGTGCAGAACATAGTATTAGCAAATAAACCGGGGAGAAAGTACTGGATTGGTATTGGAAAGTAGGGATGAGCTTCGAGTTCGAGTCGAACTCATGTTCTACTCGAACATTGGCTGTTCGCAAGTTCGCCGAACAGCGAACAATTTGGGGTGTTCGCGGCAAATTCGAATGCCGCGGAACACCCTTTAAAAGTCTATGGGAGAAATCAAAAGTGCTAATTTTAAAGGCTTATATGCAAGTTATTGTCATAAAAAGTGTTTGGGGACCCGGGTCCTGCCCCAGGGGACATGGATCAATGCAAAAAAAAGTTTTAAAAACGGACGTTTTTTCAGGAGCAGTGATTTTATTAATGCTTAAAGTCAAACAATAAAAGTGTAATATCCCTTTAAATTTCGTACCTGGGGGGTGTCTATAGTATGCCTGTAAAGGGGCGCATGTTTCCCGTGTTTAGAACAGTCTGACAGCAAAATGACATTTGGAAGGAAAAAACTCATTTAAAACTACCGCGGCTATTGCATTGCCGACAATACACATAGAAGTTCATTGATAAAAACGGCATGGGAATTCCCCACAGGGGAACCCCGAACCAAAATAAAAAAAAAAAAATGATGTGGGGGTCCCCCTAAATTCCATACAAGGCCCTTCAGGTCTGGTATGGATATTAAGGGGAACCCCAGCCAAAATTTAAAAAAAAAATTGACGTGGGGTTCCCCCTAAATTCCATACCAGACCCTTCAGGTCTGGTATGGATTTTAAGGGGAACCCCGCGCCAAAAAAAAAAAAAAAAAACGGCGTGGGGTCCCCCTAAAAATCCATACCAGACCCTTATCCGAGCACGCAACCTGGCAGGCCGCAGGAAAAGAGGGGGGGACGAGAGTGCGGCCCCCCCCCTCCTGAACCGTACCAGGCCACATGCCCTCAACATTGGGAGGGTGCTTTGGGGTAGCCCCCCAAAACACCTTGTCCCCATGTTGATGAGGACAAGGGCCTCATCCTCACAACCGTGGCCGGTGGTTGTGAGGGTCTGCGGGCGGGGGGCTTATCGGAATCTGGAAGCCCCCTTTAACAAGGGGACCCCCAGATCCCGGCCCCCCCCCTGTGTGAAATGGTAAGGGGGTACTTACCCCTACCATTTCACTAAAAAACTGTCAAAAATGTTAAAAATGACAAGAGACAGTTTTTGACAATTCCTTTATTTAAATGCTTCTTCTTTCTTCTTTCTTCCTTCATCTTCTTCTTCTTCTGGTTCTTCTGGCTCTTCTGGTTCTTCCTCCGGCGTTCTCGTCCAGCATCTTCTCCGCGGCGTCTTCTATCTTCTTCTCCTCGGGCCGCTCCGCACCCATGGCATGAGGGGGGAGGCTCCCGCTCTTCTCTTCATCTTCTTCTCTTCTTCATCTTCTTCTTCATCTTCTTCTTCTTCTTCTTCTTCCTTCTTCTCTTCTTCCTGTCTTCTCCGGGCCGCTCCGCAGCCATGCTGGCATGGTGGGAGGCTCCCGCTGTGTGACGGCGTCTCTTCGTCTGACGGTTCTTAAATAACGGGGGGCGGGGCCATCCGGTGACCCCGCCCCCCTCTGACGCACGGTGACTTGAGGGACTTCCCTGTGACGTCACGGGGAATGCCACAGGGAAGTCCCGTCATGTGTGCGTCAGAGGGGGGCGGGGTCACCGGGTGGCCCCGCCCCCCGTTATTTAAGAACCGTCAGACGAAGAGACGCCGTCACACAGCGGGAGCCTCCCTCCATGCCACAGCATGGATTGCGGAGCGGCCCGGAGAAGACAGGAAGAAGAGAAGAAGGAAGAAGAAGAAGAAGAAAAAGAAGAAGAAGAAGATGAAGAAGAAGATGAAGAAGAGAAGAAGATGAAGAGAAGAGCGGGAGCCTCCCCTCATGCCATGGGTGCGGAGCGGCCCGAGGAGAAGAAGATAGAAGACGCCGCGGAGAAGATGCTGGACGAGAACGCCGGAGGAAGAACCAGAAGAGCCAGAAGAACCAGAAGAAGAAGAAGATGAAAGAAGAAAGAAGAAGCATTTAAATAAAGGAATTGTCAAAAACTGTCTCTTGTCATTTTTAACATTTTTGACAGTTTTTTAGTGAAATGGTAGGGGTAAGTACCCCCTTACCATTTCACACAGGGGGGGGGCCGGGATCTGGGGGTCCCCTTGTTAAAGGGGGCTTCCAGATTCCGATAAGCCCCCCGCCCGCAGACCCTCACAACCACCGGCCACGGTTGTGAGGATGAGGCCCTTGTCCTCATCAACATGGGGACAAGGTGTTTTGGGGGGCTACCCCAAAGCACCCTCCCAATGTTGAGGGCATGTGGCCTGGTACGGTTCAGGAGGGGGGGGGGGGCCGCACTCTCGTCCCCCCCTCTTTTCCTGCGGCCTGCCAGGTTGCGTGCTCGGATAAGGGTCTGGTATGGATTTTTAGGGGGACCCCACGCCGTTTTTTTTTTTTTTTTGGCGCGGGGTTCCCCTTAAAATCCATACCAGACCTGAAGGGTCTGGTATGGAATTTAGGGGGAACCCCACGTCAATTTTTTTTTTAAATTTTGGCTGGGGTTCCCCTTAATATCCATACCAGACCTGAAGGGCCTTGTATGGAATTTAGGGGGACTCCCACATCATTTTTTTTTTTTAATTTTGGTTCGGGGTTGCCCTGTGGGGAATTCCCATGCCGTTTTTATCAATGAACTTCTATGTGTATTGTCGGCAATGCAATAGCCGCGGTAGTTTTAAATGTGTTTTTTCCTTCAAAATGTCACTTTGCTGTCAGACTGTTCTAAACACGGGAAACATGCGCCCCTTTACAGGCATACTATAGACACCCCCCAGGTATGAAATTTAAAGGGATATTACACTTTTATTGTTTGACTTTAAGCATTATTAAAATCACTGCTCCTGAAAAAACGGCCGTTTTTAAAACTTTTTTTTGCATTGATTCATGTCCCCTGGGGGAGGACCCGGGTCCCCAAACACTTTTTATGACAATAACTTGCATATTAGCCTTTAAAATTAGCACTTTTGATTATTCATGTTCGTGTCCCATAGACTTTAACGGCGTTCGCGTGTTCGAACGAATTTTTTTCCTGTTCGCATGTTCTGGTGCGAACCGAACAGGGGGGTGTTCGGCTCATCCCTATTGGAAAGGAACATCTCAGATAAGGGCTAGATAGAAGGCTCATATCTCAAGGTGGGAAGGAGAGGAGAGGGAAAGGAAGGGGGGAGGGAAAAAAGGGGAAGAAGGGGGGAGGGGGGAAAAGGGAGAGATAAGAGTAGGAGAAAAGAGGGAAGAGAGCAAGGAAAAGGGGGGGAGGAGAAGAGGAGGAAGAGATGTGGAAAAGGGGAGGAAGAGATGGGAGATGGAAAGGGGAAAAGGAAGAGAAAAAGGGGGGGAAGGGAAGAGGAAAGGAAGAAGGGGGGGAGAGAAGGAGGGGAAGAGAGAGGACAAGCTGGAATAGGGAGGGGAAAGGAGATAGGGTACTTACTATGCTGAATAGGGTAAAAACATATGCGGATGCCCACATATAGTGGTAGAAAAGACGATGGGAAGGAACTGGATAGTATACGTAGCGTATGGTTTAGGAGGGATGTCACATTGGCTATAAAAAGATATATAAGGGAAATTATTAATGGTGGACAATGACAATGGTCTAGATGTTCCAGATGTAATAGAAGGGCTCACCAAATGATATGTTATTCTGAAGTATGTATATAATATGTAGAAAGGAGTATAATGTTGAGGATATTGCTGGTTAGCATATATCCAAGGATGAAGAGGGATCCAGACAGGGCATAAGCAATATGTATGGATCATCCGAACAACAATAACCAAATGAGTCTAGGAACAGGACACCATAAGCCTAAAATATAAAGAGAATATACCAATAAGGAAAACATAGTGATAGAGAGATGAATAGGGGCAATTGCTAGAGTTAAACATACCTGGGCAATGTGATTTAAAGCGTTCCCACATGACCACGGACAATGTCGTCTGGTGCAAAGTATAGGATCTAGTCCTATTTGAATTCACGTCCCGCCTGTAGTCAGCGAATCGGCGCAGCCGACGTGACGTCATCCAGGCCGAAGGATTCCAGTGCGCATGTGCGCCACTCGGCTGAGAGCGTCATCAATCTGGACGTCGCTCCCATCCAGAGAGGGTGTCGCACGCAGCACGGAATGACATTGGCCAGCAAGGGGAGACCAGCCGGCTCCCCCTATTGGTCAATGTATGCGTCACACCAACAGATGGAAATGGTGGGGTGATGCTGGGTGGCTTCATGGTGACTGAGAACTCACCCACAAGGGGGCACCCGCCCAAGCCAAAGACCTATAGACCTAACTTACCTAAACAAGTTCATAAAATACGAAAGATTCAAAATGGAAACATTGTCCACCATCCAACAAGGCATGCAGCCAGGCGATTGGCTAATCTCAATCGACTTATAAGATGTCTATTTCCATGTGCCTGTGACAGAGGAATTCGGCAAATACCTCCCGTTCAGAGTCGGGCAAGATCATCTATCGCTCCCGTAGACGTCCTGATGACGAAACGCGTAGGGCGTGGCCTAATCTGTGCTTCCCAACACTACTTGCTTGCAACAGCTGATGGTTAACTGTGACTTTTGTCTATTTTACCTGATACATACTTTTAAATTGTGAGTACCTCTCCACTTGTTTAAATAAATCTTTTTAAAAACGATTTTACACTATGGGCACCCCTTCTCTCTTTTTACATGACACACTACGATCCTGAGTCTGCCAGAGATTGCCATACAGTGGCTTAAACTGTAACTGCCTGATACCCCTGCAGGGGTGAAGTGAGCTGGTGAGTGGCTGCACATTTAGAGTACGGATTCTTGAACAGCAGAAGGATTACAAACACGAACATCATATGTGCCAAGTTATTGCACAAATAAGGACTTTTATAAGAATTTGACAGCACGTTTGCACTTTACCAGATTGTTTTTTGGATACCTAGTAGATTTTTCCATCAACCTTTGACCTCCCATACCCCCCTTCTCCTTCCCCCCTCCCTTCCACACCTTTTTCCCCTCCCCCCCCTTCCCCTCCACCGTCTCCCATCACGTTTCCCCTTTTTCCACATGGATATGCACGTTCACTAGGTGCCACTTGAAATATATGATATGCACAGCAACACCACATACACATGTATGGAGTTTGACACTTTTATATCTTGTTTTATTTTTTGAAGTATACAGCACATAGATAGGAAATCACCATTTGATACTTGTATGTTTTGTTTTATCTTATTCTATGAAGTATATAGCACATAGGTAGGAAACCACTATTTGGGTAAAGGAACAGCGCCATACCCTTCTATTTTACTAATCAAGATCATCTACAGTTTACTTGCCTCCCTTTTGGGTTGACAACCTCACCCCGACTCTTTTCAAAAGTTCTTCTGGCCATAGTGGCCCTCATCAAAAAAAAAGGGATACGCTTGTACCACTATCTCAATGACCTCCTGCTACTGTCCCAAGACAAGGAGCAGCTATTGATACACAGAGAGCAGGTTATCACCACACTGCTTGAGTTTGGTTGGCTCCTAAACTTAGAGAAAAAGTATTACACACGGGGCCATTGCAGTCGGCTTTCGGGGTGGATGTCTTGACAGATCAGTGGAGCTTCAACAGGGCATACACCTTTCCTCCCGCTCCTGATCAACCTCAGGTTTCTACGGAGACTCCAGGTGGAAGCGGTGGAGGTGGTAGTGATTGCACCTTACTGGCCAAACAGGCCATGGTTTCCCCTCCTGGCTCAGCTTCCAGGACCCGGTGCCTCTCCTTCTCAGGCCAGACCTTCTTTCTGAGGGGGCAGTCCTGCACCCTTGTCCGGCATTGCTGAGACTGATGGTCTGGTTCTTGAGAGGGAGAAGCTGGAATCTTTCGGGTGTGCCTCAAGAGTGATTTCCACACTCATGAGCGCGAGGAAATCGAGCATGAATACAGTCTATGGGAGGATATGGGCCAAGTTTGTTGAGCTCTCATCCTCTACGGGCAGATAGTTCAAGGATTCAGGAGTCCAGGATATTCTCAGCTTCCTTCAATCCGGCCTAGGTCTGTCTTTATCCATTAGCTCTCTCAGAGTCCAAGTCTAAGCCATGTCAGCCTTCTCTGGAACATCATGGGCGGTTCACCCTCGAATCAGGCAATTTTTCTGTGGGGCGACAAGACTCGGGCCCCAAAGAAGACTGAGATTCCCCAAATGGGATCTTCCCCTTGTCCTTGACTCTCTGACTGACCTTAGTACCTCAGGATCACCTCCGCTTTCTGTCAAAGACCTTTCCGCAAAGGCAGCCTTTCTGGTTGCCATCACTTTGGCCAAAAGGGTTTCTGAGATTGGGTCCTTGGGTTATGAAGAACCCTTCCTGACTTTCTTCCCGGACCGGGTGGTCCTCATCCCTATGCTCGGCTCAAACCCGAAAGTTACTTCAGTGTTCCACGAGAACCAAGAAATTGTCCTACCTACATTCAGGACCCCGGGGTCTTCTGATGTTCATCCTCTGGATGTGGGTGAAATTCTGAAGGAATACCTGCAAGTTACTTCCTTCTTTAGACACTCCGATTACCTGTTTATCTTGCACTCTGGCAGCAACAGAGGGAAGCGAGCTTCGTCCAGAATGATTGTGGCCTGGATCGTCCAGTCCATCCAGCAAGCTTATAGAGCTAAGGGCTTGGCTCCTGCAGAGGCGGTGACGGGACATTCCACCAGGGGTATGGTGGCTTCATGGGCAGCAGCCCGGCATGTTGCTCCAGATGTCATCTGTAAAGCGGCCTCATGGGCCTCCATTAATACCTTTATGCCACATTATTGCATAGAGCCTGCGTCTCTATCTTCTATGAGCTTTGGTTTAAGAGTCCTGTAAGTTGATGGGCTAAATTAAATTTCTTTTTGATCAGCATACCCACCCGTGTGGACTGGCTAGCTATTTCCCACACCTAGGCTGCCATGGAGTCTGTCAGGAAAATGGAAAATCTATTATCAAATACTTACCGTAATTTTCCTTTCCTGATGGACTCCATTGGAGACGCAGCTCCCACCCATCGGTCAAGAGTTGAATAGAAATGGAATTCAGTCTCTAGCGGTGAGCTCAAATTTATGGGAGTGGGGTCCTATAGCATTGGAGAGGAGGCGGGGTTAACCTACACGTAGGCTGCCATGGAGTCCATCAGGAAAGGAAAATTACGGTATTTGATAATAAATTTTCCCTTTTGTTGGTTAAAATCCATACAGCAACAGATGGAATCACTTGTTTCACACCGTAACTACTGTCTATGAGTAATCACCAGTAGTTACGGTGTGAAACATGTTAGCAAGTTATTCCATCTGTTGCTGTATGGATTTTAACCAATAAAGAAATTATTGTTGGAGTGCAGCCATCCTGTGTGTAGGCCTTTACTTCCTGGTACAGGGGTTTTAGTATGGAGTTATAGGACTTTTGCACTGGTGTCTTATCCATCAAGTTTATCTGAAGATTTAAATTAGGAATACATCCAATATCACCCTCCTCGTTTGCAAAATGTCCGATTCTTCATATAATATTGTCCTGGCAAGTGTCTGTTGTTCTTCTGTGAGATGCTGTAAATCTATTGATGGATTCCACTTTTGGCCTTGTGTGACTTGGGAGTCTGCTTGCATTGACAGTGATACACCTTTTCTTTTTTCTTTCCTTTGGTTCTGCCTGATTTGTAGTTTTAATTTCATCCAATGAGATTTCTTCTAAAACTGAGTAGATCATACTGAGCATGGTCTTTTGGTAAAATGTACACTGCATGTTTGGTGGTGTTCTGGACAAGAATCTTGATCCACTTTGTATGCCCAATTTGTAAATTCACAAGTCCTGGTAATGTTTCTAGACCCTCAGGCAGCTGACTAGCTAGTAATGGCTCAAACAGCACTGTTCCCTCCCCAAGCCTGGAACAAATGTCACCAGGGCCGGACTGGGAATAAAACCCAGCCCTGGAAATAATTTCATACCAGCCCCAGGGACGTAGCACGGTTTGTCAGCACCCAAGGTAAGGCAAGTAGAGATATACTTTATTGTCATTGTATACATACAACAAAATTTTTTCGGATACCCTTTACAGCAGCAATAAAACATTTCTCAAGAAAACCACACATACATACTCCTAGCACATGCCCACATATCTATTTAAATATATCAAGATATAAAATGTTATTTAAAAATAAATAAATAAAAGAATGTTAAAATTCTACATAAAATTCCTAAAACACTGTACCTGATGGGATTATGGACAATACGGCCCTAGGAAAAAAACTATGCTTTAAGCGATTAGTGTGTGTTTTAAGTGTTCGATATCTTTTCCCTGATGGCAATGGGACAAACACACTGTAACCTGGGTGGGTTGGATCAATACTAATAGCTTTTGCCCGCTTTTTTAATCGGCTGGCATATGCTGTGTCCAAATTTGGTAGATCTGTTCCTATGATCCGCTGTGCTGTTTTCACCACACGAGACAGGCACTTCTTATCCTCCGCCCTGCAGCTGGCATACCACACTACAGCGCAGTGGAGAAGAATACTCTCAATGGTACAATGATAGAAATTGACCAGAAGCCTTAAGGGCAATCCAGCCTGCTTCAGTCTCCGAAGGAAAAACAGTCTCTGCTGCGCTTTTTTCACTAGAAAAAAAGTATTTTGAGACCATGACAACTCCCTTGTAATATGCACTCCCAAAAATGTAATAGTGTCCACCCTTTCCACCTCCTCACCACCTATATGAACCGGGCAATGATTGATCTTTCTTGATCTCCTATAATCCACTATTATTTATTTAGTTTTTGCCGTATTGAGTATTAAATCATTTTCTCTACACCACTCAACCAAATGTTGAATTTCCTGCCTATAAGCCGTCTCATCATTATCTTGTATGAGTCCCACTAAAGTGGTGTCATCAGCAAACTTCACTATAGTGTTAGACGCATGTATGGGAGTACAGTCGTGAGTGAACAATGTAAACAAGGCCGGACTTAACACACATCCCTGTGGTACCCCTGTATTCAAAATAATAGTGTTAGACATCTGATCTCCTATTCTCACCATTTGTGGCCTGTTTGTTAGAAAATCCATAATCCATGAGCGCAGCAATGGACATAGACCCAAAGCTTTTAACTTTTTCACTAATTTGTCAGGGACTACTGTGTTAAATGCAGAGCTAAAATCAATGAATAACATCCTAACATATGTGTTTGGGTGCTCAAGATGTGTCAAGGCAGCATGCAATGCAATAGCAATTGCATCATCTGTGCATCTGTTTGCACGATAGGCAAACTGATACTTATCCAGATCAACAGGAATCCTTGCCTTAAGATGTGATAATACGAGCCTCTCAAAACATTTCATGATGATAGGAGTTAGGGCAACTGGGCGATAATCATTTAAGCATGATACCGCTGATTTTTTAGGTATTGGGACAATAGTAGTAGATTTAAAACAAGAAGGTACTGCAGCCTGCTTTAATGACAAATTAAAAATATCAGTAAAAACACCTGCTAACTGGTCTGCACATCCCCTCAGTATACGGCCTGACACTCCGTCTGGTCCTGCTGCCTTTCTAATGTCAATCTTCCTTAAATTTGACCTGACCTCATGTATTTTTAATACCAATAAATGGTCATCCTCCACTAGTTCTTTACTATGGGTTTCACATCTCATATTTTCAAAGCGAGCAAAAAATTGGTTTAAGGTGTCAGGGAGCACTTTACAAACCTGTGTATTCCTAGATTTAAAATCTACCATTGTTTTGATCCCCTTCCACATGCTACAAGAATTTTGATTTTCAAAATAAGATTCAATGCGCTGTTTATATCTACGCTTAGCCTCCTTAATGCCTTTCTTTAATTCATTCCGAGCTTTCCTATAAGCCATAGGGTCGCCCGATCTAAAGGCCACATCCCTTGCTCTAAGCTGAGCCCTCACTTTACCATCCAACCAAGGCTTTTGATTTGGGAATACCTTAATAGTTTTTATAACTAGGAACATCTCCATACAAAAGCGGATATAAGCTAGAACAGATGAAGCATATTCCTCTAAGTCTGCATCCTGTGCAAATACATTCCAATCAGTTAATTCAAAGCACTCTTGAAGGAGTGAATTTGACTCCTCACTCCAAACCTGTATGGTTTTAATATCTGGTTTTGTTCTGCAAACAAGAGGCTTATAACATGGGATCATCATTAAAGAGGTATGATCTGATAGACCAAGATGTGGCAACAAAGTAGCTTTATATGCACTGGAAACATTTGTATATACCTGATCTAAAATATTGTTCTCCCTTGTTGGAAAGTGCACATTCTTATAAAATTTAGGAAGAACCGTTTCTAGCTCCACATGGTTAAAATCGCCAGCCACAATCACAACCCCCTCTGAAAGTGCATTCAGCTGAATGTTGATAGCATCATATATCGTATTTATCGGCGTATAACACGCACTTTTTTCCCCTTAAAATCAGGGGAAAATCGCAGGTGCGTGTTATACGCCGATCCCCTGCGATCCTGACCTGTCACTTTTTCAAAATCGCCGACTGCGATTTGAAAATGGCGCCGCCGGCGCCAAAATTCACAGAGCCGGTCCTCGGCTCTTCCCGGCGGCTCTCGTTCATTTTCGGCTCCACTCGTAGTCCCAGGCGGAGCTATCCGAACCTACTCGGCTGCGTTCGGATAGCTCCGCTCGGGACTACGAGTGGAGCCGAAAGTGTACGAGAGCCGCCGCAAAGAGCCGAGGACCGGCTCTGTGTATTTCGGCGCCGGCGACGCCATTTTCAAATCGCGATCAGCGATTTTGAAGCCCGGAATGGCAGGGATCACTGGGGGAAGGCTGCACTGGGGAAGGCTGAACTGGGGAAGGCTGAACTGGGGAAGGCTGCACTGGGGAAGTCTGCACTGACAAGGCTGCACTGTGGAAGTCTGCACTGACAAGGCTGCACTGGGGAAGTCTGCACTGACAAGGCTGCACTGGGGAAGTCTGCACTGACAAGGCTGCACTGGGGAAGTCTGCACTGACAAGGCTGCACTGGGGAAGGCTGCACTGACAAGGCTGCACTGGGGAAGTCTGCACTGACAAGGCTGCACTGGGGAAGGCTGCACTGACAAGGCTGCACTGGGGAAGGCTGCACTGACAAGGCTGCACTGGGGAAGGCTGCACTGACATGGCTGCACTGACATGGCTGCACTGACATGGCTGCACTGACAAGGCTGCACTGACAAGGCTGCACTGACATGGCTGCACTGACAAGGCTGCACTGAGAAGGCTGCAATGATGGGCGTTTAAATGTAAGTTTTTTTCCCTTCAACTTCCCTCCTAAAAGTTTTTTTTTCCTTAAAATTCCCTCCTAAATTGGGGTGCGTGTTATACGCCGGTGCGTGTTATACGCCGATAAATACGGTAATTCCTCCAGAGCCAGCTTAGAATTAACCTGTGGACGTATGTACACAGCCACAATTATAACATTAGTAAATTCTCTTGGTATGAAAAAAGGTCTACATTTTAGCATAAGATATTCCAAATCAGGTGAACAGTATGTCCCGACAATATTGATAGTTGTACTCCAGTTATTGTTGATATATACACACAGACCACCTCCTTTAGTCTTTCCAGAGTCCGCAGTCCTATCCGCTCGATAGACAGAGCAGCCTGCCAGCTCAATGGCCTCATCAGGTATAGAACCATCCAGCCAGGTCTCTGTAAGGACAGTCACACAGCTATTTAATTTGTGTGTAATAAACCACAGCCTGAGTTCATCAGCCAAGTAAATTGCTCCCCTAACCGGTGGACATTTAGTGTTCCCTGAGTCTCTTCCACTCATACTGTATTAAACCCCTTATGGTACATTTTAGGGTGTACCACTCCTTCTCTTTGTTCTCCTTTCTGTCCCTTTTATTTCTTATTCTATCATAATTCTTGTTTTTCCCCCATCTCTCTCTCTCTATCCATCTTTCTTGTTCTCTCTCTTATTATGTCTCTCCCTTTTTCTTTGTTACTCCCCCTCTTTTCCTCTCTCTTCCATGCATTCTCTTTTTATTCTCTTTTTTTTCCCTCTCTCATTTCCTTTCTTGCCCCCTTCCCTCTCCCTCTTTCTTTCTGGAAAGTGAATGGCTACATGTCTATTTATTGCATAAAATGCTAACCATACACATACATACATACATACATATACACACACATGTGATGAGAGTTCTATTTGTGTAAAAAACAAAATCATACTTGGGGGGCACACCCTAAAAAAGAAAGGCCTGGAGCATTACCTGAAAGGAACTTTAGCACAAGGCCGGCATGACCGGGGTTAATGGGGCTTGTATGGGGATAGGCAGTGGCGTCTCCAGCTTTCATATTTAGGGGGGGCACATGGGGGGACAGGGACAAAAATAGGGGGGCAATATAAAATGCAAATAGATAGATAGATAGATAGATAGATAGATAGATAGATAGATAGATAGATAGATAGATAGATCTATCTATATATATTTTATCTATCCTGGGGCCCTTTACCCCTTTACTACGATCCCACAACGGGTCCTTTCACATGTTCTGCAGTGAGCTCCCTTCCTACTGTATTGGGGCCCCCCCAGGGTGACAGAGAACAAGAGATATATGTCACCAGCATACGAAGAAAATATAAGGGTCCAAAGCAGTGGGAGAACTATCAGGGTTGCAAAGGTTGTCTTGCCTCCGGGCCCTGGTGTTCTGTCACTGTGGGGTTCCCCAGCCTCCTTTTGCTGTCCTGCCCCTGTTATTGGCAGCGCTGGTCTGGCATTTCTTGGAATTTACAGGCTTGTTCTCCTGTCCTAAGGACGGGAGAAATCAGTCTGTTTTTTCAGTAACTGAGAGTCCTGGTGGAGTCCTTCCTGCAACTCGCTCTTCTCCCTGCCAATGAGGATGCAGGGGAAGGAGCAGATCGGACGGCCGTGGTTGTGTGAGCGCTTGCATTATGCAGTGTCGGCAAGCAGAGGGAGGGGGGAGGAATCACCTGCAGGAGCTGACTGGGGACATTCTCCCTCTCAATAGAGACTGTGTTACCCCAGCGGTGGCCCGAGTAAGATGCAGCACATCCGATATGAATACAAACAAAAAGAAATTGCCTTTTTGTAAAAAAAAAAAAAAAAAATTCCAAAAAAAAAAAAAAAATTTTTTTTTTTGGGGGGGCACATGGTGGGGCCCAGCATAATGTTGGGGGGGTCAGGGCCCCCTCTGGCCCCCCCCTAGGGTCGCCATTGGGGATAGGAAAGGGGTGGTAACTGTGAGTGGGAGGGCAGGTAAAAGAGCGGTAAAAAAGTTAGTGGAAAGGAAGGGGAGGAGTCAATAGACACGAGGATAGAGGGTAAGGAACTTACTTCTCCTTCCCTGCTGCTTCATCCCGGATAGAATAGGATAAAATGGGGGACGTGGACCAGCTGATGGAGCAGCTGCGGGCCACGGCAGTGACTCGGCCTCAGGGGTCTAGGCCTCCGGAGTGCCTTAGCCCGGAGGTATCTCCCAGGGTCCGGCGCCCCATTAGGAGCCCCACGGAGACGCCCTCCAGGGACCCTCTGGTACCAGCACGGAAGCGACAGACACACGGGGCGTCGGTGCGGGCCAGGAGGAATTCTCAGCTCAGGCGGGACTCATGGGATGGGGGGAGGACGCAGGATATCACCCATCCTTCATCGAGTGAGCAGACTCACTTTGCGGCACCTGGTACTGGCCCTGCAGCCACCTGGGTGGCTCAACAGGGGAGAGAAGGGTCCTCGGGAACCGGCTTGATGCCTGGAGCGGCTGGTGTCCCCACCGCGGGGGAGATGTCAGGAGAGAGGGAGCTGGATGGCAGCACTGCGATTAGAGTTGTTCGTGGTCGGTTGGAGAGAAGTGCGAGGTGAGCAGCTTCATCCCGCCCAGCTGGGGTGACTGCCCAGCCGGTCAATGCAGAGGAACAGCCCCACGGATGTATGCGACGACGCTACCTTATCCGAAGGGGAGCTGGAAGATGAGAGCGGTGACGAGTGTTGCCAGCAACGGTGGAGAGTGTGATGATGACTCATGGAGGTCCTAATCCGCGGCAGCCTGGTAAGTGGCCCTTAGGCCAACCTTCTTGTTCTTCTGTGTGTGTGCCTGTGGTTGAGGGAACTGGAGCTGGGGGTGTGTCAAATGGTGTGTCTGCGTTAGGGACGGGTGCTGGGGGTAGCGGGCAGGAACTGACACAGCTACTGGCGGGTTTGAGAGAGGTGTTAGGAAGGTTGGCCCCGTTGCCGGGGGCCGGGTCGCCCACAGCAGCTTGGGTTCCTACTTATGACACGGGTGTGTCGGGGCCTGTGACGGTTGCCAATGGCACGTTACCAAGGACAGCGGGTGGTGTGTTGCAAGTACCCCTGGGGGCGCCAGCTTCCTCAGGGGCGGGGGGAGTGCAAGTGGCAATGGCAGGGGAGGTCAGTGTGGCGGACGGCGGACAAGGAGGTAGATTGGGTACGTTTGGCAGATGCAGCCAAATGTGAGGTATATGTCTGTTTTGAAGGGCCGCTCGGAGCGCACCTCAAGCAGGAGGTGCGCGAGAAAATCTGGCGTGGTGAGTATGTGGAGATTTTTTCCCTCCTTCCGCTGGAAAAATTTAATCTGGACAGAGGTAAGTTGGATGATAGCAAGAAAGAGGAGGAAGAGAAGCGGAGATATAGACTCATTCCTAGGTCGTTCGCCAATTGGCTGCAGGCATTTGCTATTCTAGTTAGCGTTATAGGGGAAAAGGCGCCGGAGAATTGCTCCGCTCTCTTTTGCTATTTGGATGCGATCGGAGAGGCATATCGCGTTTACGGAGGCTTGGCGTGGCTCAGGTATGACGAGCAGTTCCGGCAGCGCAAAGCAATACGTCCATCTTTGCGTTGGGATCACAAAGACATTAGTCTTTGGATGCGGCTCATGACCTCGTCGCGGGCTGGGACTTCGTTTTTTCAGTCGGGGGCCGGCAGATCTTCATTCTCTGGACAGTCAGCTGGAAAACGTAAGGGGTGTTGTTGGGCATTCAATGAAGGAAGTTGCAAGTTCAGGGCGAATTGCAAGTTCAAACACGGGTGCTCCGGCTGCGGGGGCTCCCATTCAAGCAATAGATGTACTCAAAGAGGCAAGGGTAAACAAGGGGACCTTGCGGGAAAAAGGGAGGACTCCGGTGAGCATAAAAAGGATGCGTTCGTTTATAGGTAGGTAGGCGGCGGCGCTTCTGGCCGCGGGATTCTCCGAGGGTTTTCGGATTCCGTGTAGGCTCACCCATCCCTCCACGCCTACGATCAATTTGAAGTCGGCGCTGGCTCGCCCGGACGTGGTGTCCCAAAAGTTGGCAAAAGAGGTCGAGTTGGGCCGCATGGCGGGTCCGTTCGCTTCTTTGCCCCTGGACAATCTAGTGGTTTCTCCATTGGGAGTGGTCCCCAAGAAGGAACCCAACAAGATTAGATTGATCCATCATTTGTCCTATCCCAGGGGGGGTTCTGTGAACGAGTCAATAGATCCGGACCTATGCTCAGTGTCATATACATCATTTGATGCTGCGGTACGGTGGGTCCGGGTCTATGGGCAGGGGGCTTTTTTGGCGAAAACAGACATTGAATCCGCTTTTCGTTTGTTACCAGTGCATCCTGATAGTTTTCACTTGCTTGGTTGTAAGTGGAAAGGGTACTACTTGGTTGATCAATGTTTGCCCATGGGGTGCTCTATTTCGTGTTCTTTGTTTGAAACTTTTAGTTCGTTTTTTGAGTGGGTGGTCAGAGAGGTGTCTGGGGTTCCGTCGGTCATCCACTACTTGGATGATTTTTTGTGTGTTGGGCCGGCCGAGTCTAATCAATGTAGGATTTTGTTGTCTACGATTCAGCACATGGCGGAACATTTTGGCGTTCCGCTGGCGGCCGACAAGACGCAGGGACCGGCTACAGTCCTCTGTTTCCTCGGTATTCTGATTGATACTGAGGCTATGGAGTGCCGCCTCCCGGAAGAAAAGTTGATGGACTTGAGGGCGGCAGTGGTGTCAGCACAGAGAGCGGGAAAGTTGACATTGCGTCGACTTCAGTCGCTTCTGGGAAAGCTGAACTTTGCCTGTCGGATTATGCCGATAGGTAGAGTTTTCAACCGACGACTGGCAGTGGCTATGGCGGGGGTTCGAGCTCCGGGGTATTACATTCGCTTGACCCGGGAACATAAGGCGGACCTGGGTGTTTGGGAATCCTTTTTGGATTCTTATAATGGCAGGTCAGTGTGGATGTCAGAAGTTATGTCCAGTTTTGATTTAGAGCTGTTTACTGACGCTGCGGGGTCAGTGGGTTATGGAGCATATTTCGGGGGGCAGTGGAGTGCGGGCCTGTGGCCGTTGGAATGGCGGGAGGCTGGGTTTACTAGGAATTTGGCTCTTGGAACTGTTCCCCATCGTTCTTGCAGTAGAGCTCTGGGGTTCTCAGTTTGTCAATAGGAAGATTTGATTTAACTGTGATAATATAGCTGTGGTGCAGGCTATCAGTAGCATGTCAGCTTCGTCGCCGCCGGTAGTGCGTCTGTTGAGGCATCTGGTGTTGGCATGTTTGCGTTGCAATGCGTTTATATATGAGATACATGTTCCAGGGTGCACTAATTCATTGGCCAATGCCCTTTCTCGGTTTCAGTGGGACAAGTTCCGATTGTTGGCTCCGGGAGCGGCACAATTGGGAGTTCCTTGTCCAGCTCAGCAGTGGCGGATTGCCTTAGAGTGATGGCAACGCTGATTCGGAGGTCAGTGAGTGAGGTTACCTGGGCGATGTATTTGAAAAGATGGGAGGAATTGTACGGACTGGTAAGGAGTTTGGGTGGGGCGGTTGCTGATGGGGAGATTGGGTTTCTGGTGTTGTACTTTATAGGACGGAATGTAGAGTTGGGAGTTTCAGTGTCAGTGTTGAATAGAAAACTGGCGGGGTTGGCGTTTTTGTTTAAGTTGATGGGTCAGAGGGATTTCACCAAAGATTTTTTGGTGCGGCAGGCGGTAAAGGGATACCTGTAGGGGGCATCGGACAGTGGATGGGCGCTGTCCGGTGTCTTTTGAGTTGTTAGGTTCTTTGTTCAGGGTGCTGTCGGAAGTGTGTTTGTCGGGATATGAGGCTCTTTTGTTTCAGACTGCTTTTTCTTTGGCATTTTTTGGCGCATTGCGGAGTGGGGAATTAGTTTCCTCGTAGAGAAAGGGGTCGGATGGATTGCAGTTGGCTGACGTCCATTGCAGCAGTACTTCAGTGGTTTTTTGGATTCGTAGGTCCAAGACCGACCAAGTGGGGAGGGGAACGAGGGTTGAGTTGTATGGCATAACCGGGTCACAGGCCTGTCCGGTGCAGGTGGTATCACGTTTTTTGGAATCATGCCCAGCCAAGGTTGGACCCCTGCTCTTGCATGCAGATGGTTTGGACTTATCGAGGTACCAATTTACAGCTGTGTTTCGGAAGTGGATTTTGTCCATCAGATTTTGCTTCTCATTCATTTCGTATTGGGGCCACAACAGAGGCGGCACGTTGGGGTTTGAGTGAGGGGGCTTTGTGGAAAATTGGGAGGTGGGAATCGTGGCGGTACCGCCTATATGTGCATCTTCAATTGCTTTGAGTAAATGCTGATTTTGTGGTATGGGTGAATTTTGTGCATGTAAGTTGTACTGTTTGTCCCCTCTGTTATCTTAAGGGGGGAGGGCGGTATGGTTTGTCCTGTTGCTATGTATATGGTGTTGTTTTTCTTTCAGAACGGGCCCCCTGCTTAATATGGATAATGGGCCACTCTTATGTCCACTGGGGAGCGAGAAGAGCGGATGTACGGCCTGACAGTCGGCAATTGGGCATCCCCATGGATGAAGCAGTGGTCCGGTGGATCGGGATGCCAGGTTTATTGTGGAGCAGAATAGTTCCTGAGTTTGATCGTTATGCCAGGTTGGATAGGCCACCCCATGTGTTAGTGGTACATGCAGGGGTAAACGATTTAGGTTTGCCGTCCATGAGGGAGTTAATAAGAGATATCAAGTTTGACTTCCTGCATCTTCGAGTTGATTGCCCTGACCTGACAATCATATGGTCTGATATAGTAGCACGTACTCAGTGGAGGTGGGCCAGGTCAGTGGTTGGCATTAATAGGGCACGGGCTAAGGTAAATAGGGCGGTGTCCATATTTTTGATGCGTAATGGGGGTTTGGCGGTACGGCACTATGAGTTGGAAGGGGAAACTTGGAGATACCTACGTGGGGATGGTGTTCATTTGAACGCTGTCGGGATCGATATGTGGTGTCTGGGTTTGGAGGAAGGAATACAGAGGGCCCTGCGGGTGGGAAGGTCCGCTCAAACCTAAGGTGTCAGGTTTGAGTGGTGTGGCGGGGTACAAGGTCCTGTTTCAGCAAAAAAGGCATGGTGTAGGGATCCGTATGATTTACGGCTCCCAGTTGGTATATGGGTACCTGCTAGTCGTCTCCAAGTTGGGGTTTCCACGACTGTAGGCCTAAATATGACCAGCAGGTACAGTTATGGGTTATGCCTATGGGGGACCTTGTGCTACATTTTGTGATAAAACTGGAGATATATTAAAAAAGGTTTATTTTGTTATTATGTTAATTATTTATATTTTGGTTAATAAAATGGCTGCTATGGGAAATTTACCCCATTCCAGTGTTGAGAGGTTATTAGGGAGGTGTGGGGGTTAATGGGATAGCAGGCCACAAGCCATAGTTAATGCCATAGTCAAGAAAGGCCTAGAGCATTACCTGAAAGGTAATTTAGCACAAGGCCGGCATGACAGGGGTTAATGGGGCTTGTATGGGGATAGGAAAGGGGTGGTAACTGTGAGTGGGAGGGCAAACAGGAAGGGGAAGAGCGGTGGAAAAGTTAGTGGAAAGGAAGGGGAGGAGTCAATAGACACAAGGATAGAGGGTAAGGAACTTCCCACCCGCCCGCTCTACAGTTTAGTTGGTTTGGTGGAGATATGCAGCAACCTAGGTGGTGGTTTGCGGCGATTGGCAGGGTACAAGGTCCTATTTTAGCAAAAAAGGCATGGTGTAGGGACCCGTATGAGTTACGGCTCCCAGTTGGTATATGGGTACCTGCTAGTCATCTCTGAGTTGGGGTTTCCACGACTGGAGGCCTAAATATGACTAGCAGGTACAGTTATGGGTTATGCCTATGGGGGACCTTGTACTACATTTTGTGATAAAACTGGAAATATATTAAAAAAGGTTTATTTTGTTATTTTGTTAATTATGTTAATTATTTATATTTTGGTTAATAAAATGGCTGCTATGGCCAATTTACCCCATTCCAGTGTTGAGAGGTTATTAGGGAGGTGTGGGGGTTAATGGGATAGCAGGCCACAAGCCATAGTTAATGCCATAGTCATGCGTTTACATTCAAGATGGTGCTGATAAGACCAACAAACAGTACAAAATATTACAGTGCACACATACAAATATGACATTTAAATCCTGCAAGGATATTTAAAAACACCTGAACATATTCAAAAATATGGGGATTTGGTCACTTACTGCATCAAAGTACCCCTTAATTAGTGGGTCCTACACTAGTAAAAGAATGAAAGATCCTGCGTCTCAACCATTGGAGATACACTCCTCTTTATGGGAGAACTCCACCCCCCCCCCATTACCTCTTATTAGTCTCCACCAATTCATAGGTGGAGTCCCTTCAGTTCTCCCATAATAGAGGAGTGTATCTCCCATGGCTGAGACGCAGGACCTTTCATTCTTTTACTAGTGTAGGACCTATTAATTAAGGGGTACTTTGATGCAGTAAGTGGGCTGCCATATAGTGTGACCAAATCCCCATATTTTTTTAATATGTTCAGGTGTTTTTAAATAGCCTTGCAGGATTTAAATGTTATTTTTGTATGTGTGTAACACACACTACAAGAGTTGGTCAGAGAGTGTGAACATGATACAAGAGATGGTCTAAGACTGCAGACATGATACAGGAGATGGTCAGAGATTGCAGACGTGATATAGGAGATGGTCAAAGACTGCAGACATGATATAGGAGATGGTCAGAGACTGCAGACATGATACAGGAGATGGTCAGAGACTGCTGACATGATACAGGAGATGGTCAGAGATTGCAGGCACAATACAGGAGATGGTCAGAGATTGCAGACACGATATGGGAGATGATCAGAGACTATGGACATGATACAGGAGATGATCAGAGACTATGGACATGATACAGGAGATGGTCAGAGACTATGGACATGATACAGGAGATGGTCAGAGACTATGGACATGATATAGGAGATGGTCAGAGACTATGGGCATGATACAGGAGATGGTCAGAGACTATAGGCATGATACAGGAGATGGTCAGAGACTGCAGACATGATACAGGAGATGGTCAGAGACTGCAGACATGATACAGGTGATGGTCAGAGACTGCAGACATGATACAGGAGATGGTCAGAGACTACAGACATGATACAGGAGAAGGTCAGAGACTATGGACATGATACAGGAGAAGATCAGAGACTAAAGACATGATACAAGAGATGGTCAGAGATTCCGGACATGGTACAGGAGATGGTCAGAGATTGCAGACACATTAGAGGAGATGGTCAGAGACTGCGGACATGATTAGGAGATGGTCAGAGACTGCAGACTAAGGATGAGCTTCGGCATGTTTGCACAGCCCAAGTGCAGAGCCCGCCATGAAGTCGGCACTGCGCTGTGCTAATCACAGGCAGTGAGACATTTCCCGATCTCTGCAGCCGTGCACTGTGATTAGTGCAGCGCCGACTTCCTGGCGGGCTCTGCACGTGGGTTGTGCGAACACGCTGGAGCTCATCCTTAATGATCAGAGACTGTAGATATGATACAGTAGACGATCAGAGACTGCAGACATGATACAGAAGATGATCAGAGACTGCAGACATGGTACAGGAGATGATCAGAGACTGCAGACATGGTACAGGAGATGATCAGAGAATGCAGACATAGTACAGGAGATGATCAGAGACTGCAGACATAGTACAGGAGATGATCAGAAACTGCAGACATAGTACAGGAGATGATCAGAGACTGCAGACATAGTACAGGAGATGGGCAGAGACTGCAGACATGGTACAGGAGATGGGCAGAGACTGCAGACATGGTACAGGAGATGGGCAGGGAATGCATGTATGGCTGAACTCAGTGTAAAAGCGTATAGTAGGGCTGCGCCACTCTACCTAAACCAGCTCTTCAAGATCAAGTTAGTAATCCTCCTTTTAAAGTACAACTAAGTGCCAGAAGACAGCAACACATCCAGTTTCCAAAATTCAAATTGTCTTAGAGTGAATTGGTCAGGATTAGTGAAGAACAGTAAACAGTTAATGAGTCTGTGAAGCTTCTAGCCTAAATCAGCAGTATATCATCCAAAAAACATCACACTGTGCAGAACACACAGAGCTCTGGCTAAATAGATGAGCTGAAATGGTTAACAGCCAGCCATGTGTGACCTGTCACTGGACACAGGATGCTGGCTGACTGCAGCTCTCCCAGAGATCTTATCAGTGTGCAGTGTGCAGGTTAGGAAGCTAAAAAAAACAAAGTATGGAGCCAGACAAGAGGTATGTCTTGCAGAGTCAACAGATAGATGTTATCAATTTGAAGGAAATATTAATTGAATAGAGCTACCAGATTGAATGGGGCGATAAATACTTTCCCTGGGACCACAGTAGCCAAATTTGTTGTAATACAGGTTGATCTTGATTTCATCCACAAGCGACTTCAACATACAAGGCCAATAACGTGGGGCAATTATTAAATACTAAACTACCCGTCACACAGTATTGGATAAGATAAAATGTAAACAGTAAAATACGATTACGTAATTTTCCCTTCACGCAGTATTGGATAAGATAAAATGTATACAGTAATGCCCTGTACACACGATAAGATTTTCCGACAACAAAATCCATGGATTTTTTCCGACGGATGTTGGCTCAAACTTGTCTTGCATACACACGGTTACACAAAGTTGGTCAGAAATTCCGAACGTCAAGAACGCGGTGACGTACAACACGTACGACAAGCCGGGAAAAATGTAATAGCCTGTGCTGCTCTTCTGCTTGATTCCGAGCATGCGTGGAACTTTGTGCGTCGGAATTGTGTACACACGATCTGAATTTCATTTATTGTCAGAAAATTTGAGAACCAGCTCTCAAATTTTGTGTGACAGAAATTCCGATGGAAAATGTCCGATGGAGCCTACACACGGTCAGAATTTCCAACAACAAGCTCCTATCAAACATTTTCCGTCAGAAAATCCTATTGTGTGTACGGGGCATTAGATACAATTCCTATGATTTTGGGAAGAGAAAAATATTATCAATAATTATATGGTCAGTATCTCACGACTGTTTAAAGGAAAGGATGTATATTCGATGCGTCCTAGCAGCAATGTCCAACGAGATGGGGAGTGGTCGCTTATTACCAAATTTGTGTTCATCCAGAGGGTGTATGTCAGCGTGTGGGTCTGTGGTCCTCTCTCTCCTGAATCATCTGTGTCTCCTCTTTTGTATAGTGCATATTTTTAGATGGTTACCTCCCTCACTTCATGTTTACCATCTCGTGATTGGTTAGTTCCAAATAAGGGAGGTAACTGCCCTGATTCTCACCCACCCATCTGTGATCATGGTAAAGGTGTAATCAGAATATGATGTCTAGTGTTATTATGAAATATATTTTAACATGTTTCATGTTAATATAATGAAGCTGGCCTTTTGCCGTCCCCATCTTGTGTACCTTGTTGGCTATAAGAAATCTACCTAACCAGATATATTGAGATTGACAGAGATTTTTGGAATTAAACAACATCACCTTTTAACCATAACAGACTGGTGCCAAATCCTTGTCAAATACATGGTTGACTACAGTACACATTGATTCTTACAAAAATTTGTTGCAACATGGTAATTTAACATATTATATATCCATATCTATATAGATACTGTCAGGAAAGTCCCGGTAGTAGACACACCATTGGCGGCTCTGGCACGCGCGGCACTCAACGCCAAACGGCCTACTTAAACTGGGGATGCACACAGGATCAGTGCTGTTTGATCTGCAGCTCCCTGTGACCCCTGCTCCTGTTTACCTGCCTTTGTATGTTTGATCTCCTGAAAGACCCGGCTTGACCTTTGGACTCTCCCTGCTCTCTGCCTGCACCTGATCTCAGCCTGCCTCTGACTTTGAACCTGCCTACCCCTCTGTTACCTCACTGCCCGCCAGTTGTTGACCTGGCCTGTGACCTGACCTGCCTGCCTAGCTCCTGCTTCAGCATTACCTGTCTGTGTAATAACCAGTCTGCCTGCTTTTACTGGAATCCAAAAACCCCTGAACTTTGTACTGACTGTTTGATCCAACATCTGGGTGTGGATATCGGGTGCTCCAGCTTCCAGCTTGTCTGCTGATTCAGATCTTCCTTCTGGTTGGTGGCCACCTCTACAGCATCTGGGACCCTGGAGCCACCCTCCCAGAAACTAACCCGGCAGGCTCTCATACCACTCTGCACTCCCATGCCTCCTGTCTTCTCTACCAGGGGCCGCGAGTCAGATGCTTAAGGGAGGCCTTCCTCTGCATCGGGCTCATCAGTCAGGTACGTGAGAATCTGACAGTCACCTAATATATATATACATGTACTCTTATGCCCCGTACACACGTTCAGAAGTTCAGCCAGCAAAAGTCCGATGTGAGCTTTTGGTCTGAAATTCCGACCGTGTATATGCTTCATCATACTTTTGCTGGCGGAATTCTATTCCATCCAGGTTCTCCATTTTCCCATCGGAAAAAGTTCCTATCGGAAAATCTGTTCGTCTGTATGAAATTTCGATGCGCAAAAAAACACGCATACTCAGAATCAAGTACGAGGCAGAAGCGCTCGGTCTGGTAAAACTAGCGCTCGTAATGGAGATAGCACATTGAACTGTAAATTTTTGGATCTTTTAATGTAGCGCATTCTTTTGTTCTTTATAATGCTAAAAGAATGAAGTTGTTTTGCTGCTGATATTCACACAGAGTTCTGACAAACTTATTTCTTTATTATTTCTTGTGATCTCCTTAATACTATTTTTAGTTTCTTCGCATCCAAGCCATTTCTGACACTTCGCTCCTACATGTCAAAAATCATCATTTCTTTGCTATAAAATTACATAGAACCCCCAAACATTATATATGTTTTTTTAGCAGAGTCCCTAGAGAATACAATGGCGGTCATTGCAACTTTTTATCTTGCACGGTATTTGCGCAGCAATTTTTCAAACGCGTTTTTAAAAAAAAAAAACAGTTTCATGCTTTAAAAAAAAACAAAACAGCAAAGTTAGCCAAATTTTTTTGCATTGTGTGAAAGATGAAGTTACGCTGAGTAAATAGATACCTAACATGTCACGCTTCAAAATTGCACACACTCGTGGAATGGCGGCAAACTTTGGTACTTAAAAATCCCCATAGGCGACGCTTTAAAATTTTTTACTGATTACATGTTTTGAGTTACAGAGGAGGTCTAGGGCCAAAATGATTGCTCTCGCTCTAACGTTCACGGCGATACCTCACATGTATGGTTTGAACACCGTTTTCATATGTGGGCGGGACTTACGTATGCCTTCGCTTCTGCGTGCGAGCTCACGGGGACAGGGGCGCTTTAAAAAAAAAAAAATTTTATTGTTAATTTTACTTAAAAATTTTTATTTTGACACTTTTTAAATTTTTTTTTTTTTTTTTGATCACTTTTATTCCTATTACAAGGAATGTAAACTCCCCTTGTAATAGGAATATGACACAATCAGTCCTCTTTACAGTGAGATATGGGGTCAATAAGACCCCACATCTCACCACTAGGCTGGGAAGCCTAAAATAAAAAAAACAAAAAAAACGATAACCGCTTCCCAGCCGAAGCGGCGCCGTTTTTTTTTAATGCAGAGGCCGGGTGTGGCGTCATAACATCGCGCCCGGCCTCCGAACGATCATAGAGACTCCGGCAACCATCTGGTCCGCCGGAAATCTCTATGGTGAACATCCGGCGCCGGCGGATCCGCTATCCGACTCACCGATCGCTGAGGTGAGTCGGTAGAAGCACCGGAGGGCGGTGGAGGGGGGGACGTCCCCTCTCGCCGCCCGTAAGAACGATCAAGCGGCGGAACAGCCGCTATGATCATTCTTATGGTGTACGGAATCGCCGGGTGAAAACGCCGGTATCTGAATGATGTCTGTAGCCTCAGGCATCATTCAGATATAACCCCCGAAAGTCGAGGCCATCATATGACGGCCTCCGGATGTCAAGCGGCTAAAGCCAGATCTCCCTAATAATGTTTAGAATTATTTTTTTAATGATTTTTCTTTCCTTTTTTTTATTTAAATCAAGATCTCCTTTTTTTTGATTATTTTAAAATTATTTTCTAGTGATCTCCATAATTTTTTTAATGTTTTTGTGTGTCAAGTTACTACAATAACATTATTATCTTGTATTTTTTAACCTCAAGGAGGTTGGTGTCCCTTGTTAATTTGACATTGTATTTTTCAAATGTACCTGCCTACTCACAAACAAACTGTCCTTTTTTAATAAAAACACATAGGCAAGTATTTGTTAAAAACAAAATTACCATTTATTCTGGGTCATAACAAAAGAAAGAGAGAAGGCAACGCTGGAGAAACTGCAGAAATTTGCGAAACCTTTGTACCCCAGGGCAGACATCAACTATTTGAAAATGAAAATTGGTAGCCTGAGGAGTCCATACAATAGGGAGCACAATCTGGTCCTGGACTCCAAGAGATCAGGAGCAGCAGCAGATGACATTTATGTCCCCAGGCTGTGGCACTACAACAGCCTGCATCTTCTGTCAAACCAGACTGAACCCAGGCCATCACTCTCTTGTCTTCCTTCCACGCTTCCCGGCAAGCTGTGGCTTTGTTTGTCGAGGGGTGGCAGGAGGTGGAGGAGGTGTAGCTGGTGGAAGAGGTGGAGGAGGAGGAGGAGGAGGAGGAGGAGGATGGACGAACTCAGAAAGGTGTGTATTTTCTGTCATTTGTCCATTCAACACCTTATTTAGGGTCTGTAAAATTATGTTCTCACATAAGAGGCATTGTCCCTTCTCCATTTCCTGCATTTTTGCTGCTACTATGCAGCCATAGCCCTCTTGAACGCTGGGGGGGTCTCTCAGGGTCGCATGAGCATCCTGAATGAGGGCAAGTGCTGCCTCCTCCATGTTCCTCCCCTTCCTGGGCCTTTTGGGTGGAAGGCGGAGCGGAGGGACCTGGGATTGGGTCAGTCCACTGGGCCTGGCCAACTCCTGGCTGCCACTTCCCCCTGCCACCTCCTGGCTGCCACATTCCAGACCCTCATCCTGGCTGAGGCTTTCCTGTGTATAAAAAAGAGGCATAGTTTTAGTTTTTGCTTCATCAATTACACACAATTTTCAGCTCATGACTGTTGCAAATTGAATGTTAATAAATAGAAAAGACTATCATTCTGACCCCAGCATTTTTCATTCTTGTCCCAATCCTTTTTGGCCACTACTGTCTATTGAGATGTAAAACACTTTTTGTTCAATCATTAATTTCTTATCAATAATAACATCTAGTTAACATCATTAATTTTAAGAAATATGTAGAAAAATACTATACCTGCCTCAAGCTGGGCTCCTCCACTTCTTCCTGGCTGGAAGGCCAAGGTTGGTCCTCAGGAGCCTCAGCTGGGGTGGAAGGAAGTGTGGAAAGTGATGCCCTCACTTCAGTCTGGGCTTCCAGAAAACGCATTTTGTTTTAGTACCACAGACTGGGTACATACACGTCCTCTGCTGCTGCTCCTGACCTCTGGGATGCCAGGACCTTATTACACTCCTGCTTGTATGTGCTCCTCAAGCTACCAATTTTCTGTTATGGTATAAATGATGTTTGACTTGCCACAAACTGGGCAGCTCCCTGTACCTATCTATAAACTGGCTCATAAACTCTGGCTTTTTGAACGGATTCATTATTTCTGCAAGACAAAAAAACAAGAGAAAAACCCTAATGCCAGGCTAAACTCTCATAATCTTATCACACCATAGGCCTCAATCTAGAAGCAGTATAGGCCACTGATGCCCCAAGGTAAAATGTTACTTTCGTTCTAACGATCGGCACTTCCTCCACTCACAGATCGTACGTCCGACGCACGCGTGTTACACTTTATATACACTGCGCATGCGTGAAACGCCCGCCCCTGGCGTTCTTTCTAGAATATTCCCCGCCCCTTCTCTTTCGGCGCAGTGGAAGAGGACATGGCGGAGACAAAGCAGATGCATAATTCCAGTAATGACGAGGAAAGCCCAGAGCCAGAAACGTCCGATCCCGAAGGAGATTTAAGGCCTCAAATATGGCCTTTGTAGAGATGGTGGAGATGGTGGACATCTTGAAGAGGGCCGACTATGATGGGAAGTATGGACCTTACCTAAACTCAAATGTGAGAAAGGCCAAGATTATGACTAAAGTTGTGAGAAGTCTGCACAGGAATTTTGGGGTACGGCGATCCAAGGAGCAACTGAGGAAACGATGGTCAGACCTGAAATTGAGGGAGCAGGATCAGTACAGAAGGATCAAGAAACTGCTTCTAAAAAGTAAGTATTTGTCCTGTGTTCCTATTATTATTATTACTTGCATGCTGCTCCATGTGCTTTTCTATACTGTTGTACAGTTTAAAATGGCAACTTTCAGGCTCGTGGGCACAGTAATCGGTCGTAGTAAACATTGTTCGTTTGCCCACTAATAATACAATGTTTTTTGCAGATGCAGGTTAACTACATTTGGTCATGCTTATTTATATTAAAAGAAAATAAGTACATTATTGTCTAGATGTGTTTGTAACTAGAATGAAATGCAAACTGAGGCCACATAATTTGGAGCATTTCTCCTTAAACAATTATGGAGAATACAGCACGCTAGCACTATGTGATTCAGTTTATACTCCGCCATGTTTATTGCTGTAAGGAATAGGCGGAACCGGCTGGCCATTATACCAAACGCATTCTCCACCACTCTTCTGACTCTCAGCCAGCCAGTAATTAAAAACCCTCTTCTCCAGGATGAGGGTTCTCTGGGGATATGGCCTCATCAGATGTTCACCCAGACCAAATGCTTCATCTGCGACAAACTCAAATGGGAGTCCTTCCACGTTCTCTTCCGGAGGTGGCAATCCCAAGCCACCACTCTAGAGACGTCGGTAGAACTCGGTCTGGGCAAAGACTCCACCATCCGACATCCGGCCATTCTTCCCCATGTCTACATATAAAAAAATTATATGTCGCAGACACCACCGCCATCAACACGATACTATGAAACCCCTTATAGTTAAAATAGTATGACCCCGAGTGGGGTGGTGGGACAATGTGGACATGTTTCCCATCGATTGCCCCTCCGCAGTTGGGAAAGTCCCACCACGCGGCAAACTGGGAGGCCACAGTTTGCCATTCCTGTGGCAACTGTGGAGTCAAACCAGAAAAAATAAAATTACTACTTTTGCACATAACATTGCAAGCAGATTAGACACAAACATTCTTGGCCAACATCAGTATAACATTTATTTGAAGGAGTATTTAAAGACAAAAAGATAAGGTACACTTATCAGATTCCTCAATTCCTCTCCCCCTCTGATGGCCCATTGTAAAAATTTTAGGGGGGATTCTAGATGAGTTTGGGACCCCCCAAAAAAAGCCTCTGGCACTCTGCCTGCATTCAAGCACAACAATAACATTTGTACACATTTTAGGGTGTATTTAGGGTAAAGTACTACTATGGAGCAGAAAAAATACATTGTTAAGTGACTAGGCTAGGTGTGTATGGGCCCAGGATAGCATACTGGGGAGGTTAGTGAAGGCAAATATGCATGAAGGACAAAAAGGAGCATTAAAAGCTTACAGCATGCATGAGGACAAAGAGGACATTCACAGCATATTACATTCATGGTAATTAGGGAATAATGAAAGAAATACAATACATTAGCAAACATTAATACATAGAATGTGGTGTTAAAGGAGAAAACTTACCCTAATATAGTCCTTCTGCAGGACCTGAATGATGGCAGAACAGGTCTCTGGAATAATAATCCCCAAAGCCTGGGGGGAGATGCCTGTTGAGAACTTGAGGTCCTACAGACTTCTCCCTGTCGTCAAGTACCGCAACATGGCAAATAGCCTCTGCTCAGGAGTGATGGCTTGCCGCATGCAGGTGTCCTGCTTCCTAATATAAGGGGACAGCAAAGCCCTCAGACAGTGAAAAACGGGGTCCGTCATCTGAAGAAAATTCCTGAAATTATCAGGATTATTCTCCTGAATCTCCCGCAACAAAGGCATGTGTGAGAATTGGTCACGCTGGAGCAACCAATTCTTCGTCCATGAACTCCTCCCCACCCTGTTCATGGACTGGGCTTGGGTCAAAGCAAGAACCCCAACACCAAGCCCCCGCATAGCACAAACTCTACGAAGAGGATGTAACTGCAACATGGCTTCAAAACGGTCGACTGGTCAGAAAAAACTAACAAAAAGCACTGAAAAACAGAAAGGCCTGAGAAGAGCGAGCTGAAAATCAGAAACGAGCGAACAAGAATGCACTGAAAAACAAATACGTACTATAATAATACACACTGAAACCCAAATGCGAACTGACTACACGCACTGAGGAACAGATACAAACCCACAAGCACAAACTGAAGAGCAGTAACGATTGGAAAAGCACGAGGGTGAAAAGAGCGAAATATCTCTCACCAAACTTCTACTAACACAAGATAAACACGAGATTAGCAAAGGGTGGCGTGCTTCGTATGGAACTTCCCTTTTCTAGTCCCGTCGTACCTGTTGTACGTCACCGCGTTCTTGATGGTAGAAAGTTCAGAGAACTTTTGTGTGACCATGTGTATGCAAGCCAAGCTTGAGAGAAATTCTGTTCGAAAAACCATCCAAGGTGTGTACGCGGCATTAGTTCAACTTGTGACTGGTGTCCTTCTGGGTTCTTTCTAAGGAGACGATCTGTCTGGCAGTTTGGCACCAGCAAAAAACAACGCCAATTGTGCATGCGCCATAAGTGTTTATTTAATTAAATGTTTTAATACATTTTAAAATGTGTGTTTACATTTATTTAAGTGTGTGTCTGTGTGTGTTATCTATCTATCTATCTATCTATCTATCTATCTATCTATCTATCTATCTATCTATCTATCTATCTATCTATCTATCTATCTATCTGTATAGATATATCTATATATATATATATCTATATCTATAGATATATCTATATCTATATATATATATCTATATATATATATATCTATATCTATATCTATATCTATATATATATATATATATATATATATATAGATATAGATATAGATATATCTATAGATAGATAGATATATCTATATATATGTATATATCTATATCTATATCTATATATATATATATATATATCTATATAGATAGATATATGTATATATTGTACAGGACGCCGTGGCTGGGTCCTGGAAGGACACTATGTTTCCCCTCTGTTTGGACTGTGGTCCCTTTAAGAGAACAAAAAAGGGTTAACTCACCTGTAAGAGGAAGTGGGTTTAAAACAAGACAGGAAGTTAGAGAGGGTGTGGAGGAGTGTAGAGGAGAATGTGGATGGTGGATGGTGGATGGTGGATGGTGTTTTGTGTTTTGTGTTTTGGTGTGCAGCATCAGTGAATAGCAGTGGCCTGCCTGGAAGCCTCCTGCTAGGGGAATCTACCTGCAACAGAAACTAAGGACTGTTTAACTGCAATAGCAGTTCTGGACTTTGCAAGTCGGTGAGACTGAAACCTTTTTCTTTTGTTTTTGCTGCTGTAAAGCTATTTAAGTTCAATAAATCTCCTTTTGAGTGAAAAGCCTGTGTCCTGCGATCTAGCTGGTTCCCCAAACATTACAATATATATATATATATATATATATATATATATATATATATATATATATACACAGTATCTCACAAAAGTGAGTACACCCCTCACATTTTTGTAAATATTTTATTATATCTTTTCATGTGACAACACTGAAGAAATGACACTTTGCTACAATGTAGTGAGTGTACAGCTTGTATAACAGTGTAAATTTGCTGCCCCCTCAAAATAACTCAACACACAGACATTAATGTCTAAAAGACTGGCAACAAGAGTGAGTAAACCCCTAAGTGAAAATGTCCAAATTGGGCCCAAAGTGTCGATATTTTGTGTGGCCACCATTATTTTCCAGCATTGCCTTAACCTTCTTGGGCATGGAGTTCACTAGAGCTTCGCAGGTTGCCACTGGAGTCCTCTTCCACTCCTCCATGTTGACATCACAGGGCTGGTGGATGTTAGAGACCTTCCAATCCTCCTCCTTCCGTTTAAGGATGCCCCACAGTTGCGCAATAAGATTTAGGTCTGGAGAAATGCTTGGTCAGTCCATCACCTATACCCTCAGCTTGATTAGCAAGGCAGTGGTCGTCTTGGAGGTGTGTTTGAGGTGGTTATCATGCTAGAATACTGCCCAGCGGCCCAGTCTTTGAAGGGAGGGGATCATGCTCTGCTTCAGTATGTCACAGTACATGTTGCCATTCATGGTTCCCTTAATGAACTGTGCCCCAGTGCCGGCAGCACTCATGCAGCCACAGACCATGACACTCCCACAACCATGCCTGACTGTAGGCAAGACACACTTGTCTTTGTACTTCTCACCTGGTTGCCGCCGCACACGCTTGAGACCATCTGAACCAAATAATTTTATCTTGGTCTCATCAGTCCACAGGACATGGTTCCAGTAATCCATGTCCTTAGTCTGCTTGTCTTCAGCAAACTGTTTGCAGGCTTTCTTGTGCATCATTTTTAGAAGAGGCTTCCTTTTGGGACAACAGTCGTGCAGACCAATTTGATACAGTGTGCGGTGTATGATCTGAGCACTGACAGGTGACCCCCCATCCCTTCAACCTCTGCAGCAATGCTGGCAGCAGTCATATGTCTATTTCACAAAGATAAACTTTGGATATGAACATGTGCACTCAACTTCTTTGGTCGACCATGGCGAGGCCTGTTCTGAGTGGAACCTGTCCTGTTAAACCGATGTATGGTCTTGACCACCGTGCTGCAGCTCACTTTCAGGGTCTTGGCAATCTTCTTATAACTTAGGCCATCTTTATGTATAGCAACAATTCTTTTTTTCAGATCCTCAGAAAGTTCTTTGCCATGAGGTGCCATGTTGTACTTCCAGTGACCAGTATGAGAAAGCGAGAGTGATAACACCAAATTTAATGCACCTGCTCCCCATTTACACCTCAGGCCTTGTAACACTAAATGCCGCATACACACGATTGGAATTTCCAACAACAAATGTTCCAAACATTTGTAGGCTCCATCGGACATTTTTTGTCGGATATTCCGACAACAAAAATTTGAGAGCTGGTTCTCAAATTTTCCAACAACAAAATCCGTTGTTGTAAATTCCGAGTGTGTGTACACAATTCTGATGCACAAAATTCCACGCATGCTCTGAATCCAGTACGAGCGCTCGGTCTGGTAAAACTAGCGTTCGTAATGGAGTTAGCACATTCATCACGCTGCACATTTTTAAATCTTTGTATGCAGCGCATTCTCTTCTTCTTTATAATGCTAGAATTATGAAGTTGTTTTGCTGCTGATATTCACACAGAGTTCTGACAAACTGATTTTTTAATTATTTCTTGTGATCTCATGAATAGTCTTTTTTATTTTTTCCAGAATAATGTTTATAATTTTTGTTTTTAGTGATCTACTTTTTTTTAGGAAATCAAGATCTCCTGTTTTTTTTCTAGTGATCTCCATAATATTTTTTTTCGTTTTGTGTGTCAAGTTACCACAACACCATTATTATCTTGTATTTTTTAACCTCAAGGAGGTTGGTTGGTGTGGGTGTCCATTGTTAATTTGACATTGTATTTTTGAAATGTACCTGCTTACTCACAAACAAACTGTCTTTTTTGAACTAAAACACATAGGCAAGTATTTGTGAAAAAAAAAGACATTTATTATGGGTCATAACAAAATAAAGAGGAAGGCAACACTGGATAGACTGGTGAAATTGGCGAAGCCTTTGTACCCCAGGGCACATATCATCTATTTGACATACAAAATTGGGAGCCTGAGGAGTCCATTTAATAGGGAGCACAATCCGGTCCAGGACTCCGAGAGATCAGGAACAGCAGCAGATGACATATATGTCCCCAGGCTGTGGTCTTACAACAGCCTGCATCTTTTGCCAGACCAGACCGAACCCAGGTCATCACACTTTTGTCTTCCTTACACGCTTGCTTCCACGCTTGCTTCCAGGTTGTGGCTCTGGTGTTGGAGTTGTGGCAGGAGGTGGAGGAGGTGGAGGAGGAGGAGGAGGATGGTCCAACTCACACAGGTGGGTTTTGCTTGTGAGTTCGCCCCTCAACCCCTTACTTAGGGCCATATATATCACTTCCTCATAAAAGAGGTGTTGGCCCACCTCCATTTCCTGCATTTTGTTGGCAGCCATGCAGGCATAGGCCTCAAGAAGATTGGGGGGGTTCTGAGGGCCGCAGAAGCCTGCCGAATTAACCCAGGTGCTGACTCCTCCACGCCCCCCCCCTTCCTGGGCCTTTTTTGTTGAAGGTGGAGGGGAGGGACCTGGGATTCGGTAGGCTACTAGGCCCGGCCACCTCCTGGCTGCCACTTACCCCCGCCACCTCCTGGCTGTCACTTTCCACAGTCTCCTCCTGGCTGAGGCTTTCCTGTGTATGAAAAAGGGACATAGTTTTAGTTTATTGTTCATCAATCACACACAATTTTGAGAAATATGTTGAATAATGCTATACCTGACTCAAGCTGGGCTCCTCCACATCTTCTTCCTGGGTGGAAGGCCTAGGTTGGACGTCGGAAGCCTCAGCTGGGGTGGAAGGAAGAGTGGAAGGAAGAGTGAAAGGAAGGGTTGAGAGTGATGGTCTGACAGAAATCGCAGTCTGTCATAGTACCACAGCCTGGGGACATAAACCTCATCTGCTGCTGCTCCTGATCTCATGGAATCCTGGACCTTCTTGCGCTCCCTATTATAAGTGCTCCTCAGGCCACCAATTTTGCACTTCAAAGACATTTTCTCTGCAAGACACAACACAAGACCAACCCTAATGTCAGGCTAAACTCGCATAATCTTGTCCCAATATAGGCCTCAATCTCTAAGCAGTATAGGCCACTGATGCCCCAAGTTAAAATTGTACCTTCATTAGATCAATCGGCGCTTCCGCTACTCCTTCCTTCGCTCACAGATCATACGTATGACGCACGCGTGTTACGCTTTATATATACTGCGCATGCGTGAAACTCTGCCCACCCCTGACCTTCTTTCTAGTATATTCCCCGCCCCTTCTTTTTCGCGCAGTGGGAGAGCACATGGCGGAGAGACAATAGGTGCATGCAGCAGAGAGCAGCAACGTCGAAAGCCTGGAGCCACGAACGTCCCAATCCCGAAGGAGATTTAAGGCCTCAAATATGTCCTTTGTAGAAATGGTGGACAGCTTGAAGAGGGCTGACTATGATGGGAAGCATGGACCTTACCCAAACCCAAATGTGAGAAAGGCCAAGATCATGACTAAAGTTGTTAAACGTCTGCACAGGAATTTTGGGGTATGGCGATCCAAGGATCAACTGAGGAAACGCTGGTCAGACCTCAAATAGAGGGAGCAGGATCAGTACAGAAGGATCAAGAGAGTGCTGCAAAAAAGTAAGTAGTTGTGTGTTTCTATTATTATTATTACTTGCATGCTGCTCCATGTGCTTTTCTTTACTGTTGGACAGTTTAAAATGGCAAGTTTCAGGTTCGTGGGCACAGTAATCGTTCGTAGTAAACATCGTTCGTTCGCCCACTAATACAATGTTTTTGGCAGATGCAGGTTAACTACATTTGGTCATGCCTATTTGTATTCAAAGAAGTTAAGTACATTGTTGTCTAGATGGGTTTGTAACTAGAATGAAATGCAAACTTGATTCAGTGTAAGGAGAGGACACTCAGCAGCTGTTTACACATCTGGATGCAGGAGCACTAGTGTGGGACACCAGAACAACCTTTTTAGGGTGTCCCACACAGATGCTCCAGTGGATACTAGGGGTGTCTCCATGTGTGAAACTTGCACAAAACAGGTAAGTATTCCAGCTTTTGTAAGGGAAAAAAATAATGTCTTCATCTTGGAACTCTGCCAAAACAGACAATTGTACGACAGTTCCAAGCAATGTTTCTGTAGACAATGGTTTGCTAATCTAATACATTACAGTTGTTATGGTTACAAATGAGTTTGGCTCCCTTTGGTGTCCTTTTAATGCTGTTAGGACTTTCTGTTAATTCCTGAGAAGAAGTGCTGCAAAGCATTGTGGGCGATGTAGTTTGAAAGAGGAAGTGACTCTGTTAGCTGGTCCGGCCCTGAACTACAGTACAGACAATGCAAAGCGCGCAGCACTGCATGCTGGGAGGAATAATAAAATGAAGAGCGCTGCGATTTTTCGCTCTCTCTGGACGCCTTTCAATACCTGCCAGCAGGAGTTCTGTGTGTGTGACCAGGAGACTGCGGCCTATACAGCGTGGTGCGGGAGCGCCAGCCTCTGAGGGATTTCAGATGACAGCCCAGCCGGCCTAGTGAGCGGATCGGTGTGCAGTACCAAGATGCCTGGAGGTTTTCCTGCAACCTAGCCATTCAGAGGAGCGGTACTGCGTGGCGGCGCCATCTTTTCAATGGACTGAGACATCAGGAGGGGAGTCCGGACGGAGTCTTGCAGCCTCTGAGCCTATGGTTGTGAGAGGGCATTTGCCCATTTCAGTAGAGTGCATTGTTTGTTGAGTGAGTTATTCACAGACTGCTGGTGAGACTTGTAGTTCCACAGAAGTGATTCTATTTAATTCCAGGCCAAATACAACTGAACTCTGGGGCTTGTTATTCCCTGCGCTGTAAAGTCAGTACTGTATTGCACTCACACATAAAGAGGAAGTTACAGAGGTTATATTTCTTTCTAAGCAAAAGATTGCCGTTCCAATCTCTCAAATCCGTATCAAGACACCCACCCTAATAGAACTCACAGGTGCTGGCTCTGCACAAGCTTGAAGAAAGAAAAAGATCCTGGACGGCCGCACACCATAGAAGGCATCTTTATTGATATGAAGAAATGAAATCCAAATGCAGTCACCTCATGTACAGGGAGGAACAGGAAAGATAGCTAACATGTTTCACACCCCATCATGGCGCTTATTCATAGCTGAATAAGCGGCCGTCCAGGATCTTTTTCTTTCCTCAAAGTTATATTTCTTCAGTCACACAGTTACCAACGTACTATTTATTCTACACCTTCTTTTCTTTCTTTTGCCTTGTTGGATTACAAATACTGCAGTTTAAACTACAGGCTAGCTGAAGAAATCTGGAGTCAAGGAACTTTTATCATCTTTTGCAAAGCATCACAGCTTTAGCTGGAAGTTTAAACATTGAATGACAATCTAGGGGGAGCCCTTGAGTACAGGTTGACTATTGCACTGTATTGTTGAATGTAAGTGTTATTATATTGCAATTTGGTGTATGTATTGAGGCCTCAGTGGGAAGGTGTTTAATATAGGTTTCAGAGCATATTGGACGGTTGTCCCATTGTGCACCTGTCTGCATACGCTTCTTACGGTGATTATTAGGTTCACAGTTCTATATCTAAGCTAGTGGTTATCAACTGTCGTACATTGTTTATGTTCATTCATATTGTACATTTCTATTTATTATTCACTCTCGTAAACTCTTTGAGTGGTTCAGTGACATTGTGTGAGTTTCTTATTGATAACATCCTGTTACAGCATGGAACCCAAGGTGTCAGAGGTAAGAGAGGATCTGCAGAGTCAGGGTAGCCAGTGGGGTATAGAGTCAATCAGCAGCCCTCACGGGGGTACCGCTACATTTCATATTCCTATTTCTGCCCTCAAATATCTGTGTGCTAAGTATACCTTATTGATGTTTTAGGCAGAATCTAAAACACAACAACATTTTTGTCATTGTTTTTATTTTTGTAACTTTTCTAACAAAAAAATGAAAGCCAAATTTTGAAGATGCACACAGCGTGTCAACATGTGCTATCTCCCATCATGGGATATCAATGTACGTGTTTTGTAGGTGCAACCCCTTCCTCGCAACTAAAGTAGCTGAGAGGAAGGGGTTGCACCCCCGAAACACGTGCATTGATCCCCCATGATGGGAGCTAGCACATGTTGACATTAGGCATAGGATCAGGAGGGAAATCCCCATTTTGACTCCCAATTTGTGTGCATCTTCAAAATTTGGCTTTCACAGGGGTGACATCACCCCATCTGATGAAGGCAAGATCAATACAGTTTGGACATACTAATGTCTAATATTGCCTTCACTTTATCAAAGTTGAACTTTGTAAGTTCCAGAGTTGTGTATTGTTTTATGGTTTTAAAAACATTCCTGTTTACCACAAAAAAGCATATTTCTACTGTCCAAAAAAAATGTATTCCAAAAATATGTTGGTTTGTTCAAAAACCCTTTTCTAAACGCACATGTGAATGTGCACAGAGTAAACATTTTTCTACTCAACAATTTGTGGCTTCTCCTTTCAATGCTCAATAGCAGTTTTTTGCTTAAGTTGGTGTTTACAGTGACAATGGGGGTTATTTACTAAAGACAAATCCACTTTGCACTACAAGTGCACTTTCATTGCAGTTTCAGTGCACTTTCTATTTAAAATACAAACTTATTTAATAAATACATTTATTTAAATACATATAATGTGATGTTAAAGGAGAAAACTTACCTTAATATAGTCCTTCTGCAGGACTTGAATGATGGCAGAACAGGCCTCTGGAATAATGATCCCCAGAGCCTGGGGGGGAGATGCCTGTCGAGAACTTGATGTCCTGCAGACTTCTCCCTTTCGCCAAGTACCGCAAGGTGGCGACTAGCCTCTTTTCAGGAGTGATGGCTTGCCGCATGCAGGTGTCCTGCTTCGTAATATAAGGAGACAGCAAAGCCAACAGACGGTGAAAGACGGGGTTTGTAATCTGGAAATAATTCCTGAAATCATCAGGATTATTCTCACGGATCTCCCGCAACAATGGCATGTGCGAGAATTGGTCACGCTGGAGCAACCAATTCTTCGTCCATGAACTACTCCTCGCCTTGTTAATGGACTGGGCTTGGGTCAAAGTAAGAACCCCAACACCAAGCCCCTGCACAGCACGAACTCTACAATGAGTACGTACCCGCAACATGGCTTCAAAACGGTCGGCTGGTCAAAACGTACTGAAAATCAGAAAGGCCTGAGAGAAGCGAGCTGAATTTCAGAAATGAGCGGAAAAGAACGTACTGAAAATCAAATACGTAATATAAAAATACGCACTGAAAACCAGATACGAACTGACTACACGCACTGAAAAACAGATGCGAACCCACAAGCTCAAACTGAAGAGCAGTAACGATCTGAAAAGCACAAGGCGAGGGAAAATGCCTAATTGGGCCCAATTTGGACATTTTCACTTAGGGGTGTACTCACTTTTGTTGCCAGCAGTTTAGACATTAATGGTTGTGTGTTGAGTTATTTTGAGGGGACAACAAATTACACTGTTATACAAGCTGTACACTCACTACTTTACATTGTAGCAAAGTGTCATTTCTTCAGTGTTGTCACATGAAAAGGTATAATAAAATATTTACAAAAATGTGAGGGGTGTACTCACTTTTGTGAGATACTGTGTGTATATATATATATATATATATATATATATATATATATATATATATATATCTAGCTTGTATTAAAGGTACTGTGTTATACATGATAGTGATCTTGTTTTATTCTTTCTGTGTAGGGCTTCCAAGTACTACCCCCCTCACAGGAAACATATGTAAATTGTTTTGTAAGAGGATATATGGGTTATATTTCATAGTATGCAACACTGCAGAGAGAGATATGCAAACCAGCATCATTCATCCTGAGAGAACTGAAAAGGTTTATTTCATTCTTCAATAGAGAGACCGGTAACAAGTAATCCTCCTTTTTTTCTTATGGTACTGTATATTGGTATATGGCAGGCAGACCTCCCAGTGCCAGCTCTGAGCCCTAAAGGGTGTGCCCACCTGTTATGTGCCACACGCCTCCCACTCTGATCTGCCCGTGTTAAAAATACTTCTGTGCTCCTAGTATGACACAAAGTAGGCTCTTGGCCCTCCCAGTGGTTGTACTGGAAATGTCATTCTTGAGGCTGATCTCACAGTCAAGCTAAACAGAATAGCGTGCTCAGCATTCAATCACACACAAGTCAGAGATCTGTTTGTAGGTCTGGTAAGTTTACATGTGCGATATTCTTTATAAAGCTAATTATTGGAGGAGTAAGGCATTTGGGTGTATATTTCCAACAACATATTCTGCTGCACCTTGGGGCTGATTTAATAAGCAGACGCATTTGATTTTAAAACTTGAATTTTTACTTTGTGCAACATGATTAGTAGAAACAAGCTAGCAACAATTTTATTCTGTTTTTCTTATTTTTCTCCCCCATTACTGGTTATTCAACTTGAATAGTTTCACCTTATTTATCAACTTTTCTTTAGCAAATGAGCATGCAGCTCGAGTAAATGAAGCCCACAGAGCAGGGGAAGTTTATTGAGTGAAAGGTGTATTTCATATCAATGCAAGTGTTTAGACTAGATGCAAGTGTGCCACTTTTGTGATGTCCCAGTGGCAGTCAAGTGTTCCATTTATTGGAACCATTTTCCCTTTTTTTTGCCTTTATTCTTGGACCTGTCAAATAAATATTTTTTTAACTTGTGTGAATAGAATATGTTTCACCTCATATCGTTCTCTTTTGTTTGGCATTATATAATCACAAATCACTAAGATGGTTTTATTATTTTAAATGCATTTGCAATTGAATCTCACAATCATTGTCCAGTAATGTGTCTGGTTCTCAAACAAGAATCTTTTTAGCTGCGCCATCGTTATTTTATTATATAAAAAACAGTGTAGCGCTGGACTAATAGGAAAACGCATATGTTGATATATGCGAGTATACCAGGACCCGTAAATGTATGGGTAAGTGGGTGATATAAAAGAAAAAACCATATAACGCTAATCTAAAGCAATCCGGTGCACATATGTATGATTTGTGACACTAAAAATTAATCAAGTGTACCTGTATATATCTGAAAACGAAGAGTGATGTGAAAATGTGTATATATATATATATATATATATATATAATTAACTTAAGTGAGTTATGTGAACCAATGTATCAGCAAAAAATAAGGTCAATAATTTACATCAACATATGGTAAGAAACCATGTCAACCTATGTACCGTTGGTTGATCCTTATATTTAATAATCACAACAATAGTGAAAAATTGAAATAAATAAATTAGGACAGTCCCAAAGGTTGTTATGCTATAAACAAAAGTCCCAAAACGTAGTGAAACTCCAACATAAATTCTGATTCAATGTTCCACCGCAGCTGTTGCCCACCACCAAAGAAATAAAGTTGGAGGCTTACCGGACAGCCTGCGACCATCCTTATTCAGGGGGGTCAAAACAGGCTCAGTAGGGATGTGTGGATCCAGAAGATGTCTCCCGGGAAGGCTTTGTGGAAGTTCTGCCGATTGCACAGGAAGATTTCGGCTGTAGTCTCCAGGTATTCTCCAAGAGGATTCCTCTTATGGCAAACCAAGAGGGGCTTCCAAACAGGGTGCAGCAAAAATTGTCCACAGGTGCCCCAAAAAGAAAAGAGGACTCCAATAGTGCAGAACAATCTTGCTACTTTATTTAAAATTGTACAAACAAATCTAAAAAAACGAAGCTTCTGACAGGGAGAAGTAAAAATAAACTCCGCCGCCGTTTAAAATACAATCGCGCATGCGCGATACGTGCTCACGTTGTGACCCTATGGCCGTTTCGTCACAACTGACATCATCAGGGGTACGTGGCCACGCTCGCGCATGCGCTATAAATACACAAGCGCTGTAGCGCCATAGCTCAATCATTGGCTGAGGGGGAAAGGGGGCGGATGGTAATCCTATATTGATAATTACTCCAGCCCATTGAAACCGCCCATACATGGGTACTTCCTTAGTGTGAACAAAGGAATATACATATGGGGCAAAGCCATATACTGCACACCGCCATCTAGTGGCTAAAAAAGAAGGAATCGTTATTTTATTGTATGTAATAGATTTTGAACTGAAGCTTTATTTCCTTTATTTATTTTTTTTAATCTCATTATCTTTATTACTATTTTAAATTGCTACTGATCTATTTGAAATTGCTCCTGACACTAGCAGGAAATCCTTAAGCTGGCCACACATTGGTAGAGTTTCTTATTAATCTTCATGCAAAAAATCTTGTCAGACGATTCGATAATGCCATCAGAGACTTGACAAATGTTGTTCAAAAAGTACTTCAAGATTTTTTACCATTTGTTTATAGAAGGAATGGAAATTAAAAAATGAAAACCACCTTCACAGTAAAAATTTTGCTCCCTTGAAAAAAATAATTTTTCTAGTTATTCATGACCAACTGTACTAAGTGAAAATGGGGGTTGCCATTGCTGACCTCCATTGGGGAATACTAGCTGCCTGGCTTTCTCATACTATAAAACGTTTAGAGTCCCTGACCAGAAACAAGGATGCAGATTAGAAGTTAAGAGCGATGTCAAAGTTAGAAGAGTGTGCTAAAACTGTACATTGATTGCATGTCTGAGCTGGAGAACATGAAAAAAATAATTTCAAGATAATTCAAGGGATGAGCAAAGTTGGGGATAGTATTTAAGTACTCCATCAGTAATGATTTGACTCAAGAACCACACCCCTTTAGTTTTCCACACAATAGCATCAGGAATTTTCTTTCAATTTTTTTCGATAGGGCTGCATTACCCCAAATAGGTAGCTAACATTCTAACAGTGAAGAGTGATCATCTTTTGTCCATTCCCAAAATATGAGTAGCCTGCCATAAAATAGTATAGGACATAGCAGTTTTACCATAATTAGCTTTAATGAGCTTGTGTAATGGCAATTTGGGTCCATGTACAGTGGGGAAAATAATTATTTGATCTCCTGCAGATTTTGTAAGTTTTCCCACTTACAAAGAAAGAAGGGTCTAAAAGTTTTATCATAGGTGTGTATAATAAGAGTAAAATAAGTATTTGATCCCCTACCAACCAGCAATAGTTCTGGCTCCCACAGACTGGCTACATTATGTGCTCATGTGGTACACAGATTAGCCCTGTCAATTTAAGAAGGTGCTCCTAACGACAACTAGTTATGTGTATAAAAGACAGCTGTCCACAGAATATTTTCTTCCATTCAAACCTCACGATCATGGGCAAAACCAAAGAGCTGTCAAATGATGTCAGGGACAAGATTGTAGACCTGCACAAAGCTGGAATCGGCTGTTGGAGAGATTTTTCCCAAAGAAGTACAGAATAACCATCGATCGCCCCAGGTCTGGAGTTTCATGCAAGATTTCGCCTCACATGATAAGCATGATCATGAGAAAAGTGAGGGATCAGCCCAGAACTACATGGGAGGGGTTTGTAAAAGATCTCAAGGCAGTTGGGACCACAGTCATTAAACAAATCATTGGTAACACAATATGCTGCCATTGATTGACATCCTGAAGCGCCCAAGAGGTCCCCCTCCTCAGGAAAGCACATGTAACAGGCCCACCTGAAGTTTGCCAATGAACATCTGAATGATTCAGAGAAGGATTGGGAGAAAGTGCTGTGGTCAGATGAGACCAAAATTGAGCTATTTGGCTTTAACTCCACTCACCGTATTTGGGGGAAGAAAAATGCTGTGCTCAAGCACAGAGGTGGAAATATTGTGCTTTGAGGCTGTTTCTATGCTAAAGGTACAGGCCGGCTTTGCCGCATTGAGGGGCCAATGGACGGAGCCATGTATTATAAAATCTTGGATGAGAACCTTCTTCCCTCAGCCAGAACACTGAAGATCGTTCGTGGATGGGTCTTCCTGCATGACAATGACCTAAAACATAGCACCAAGGCAACAAAGGAGTGACTCAAGAAGAAGCACATTAAGGTCATGGAGTGGCCTAGCCAGTCTCCAGACCTCAATCCTATAGAAAATGTATGGAGGGAGCTAAAACTTTGAGTTTCCAAGATACAGCCAAGAAACCTTAAGGATTTAGAGAAGATCTGTAAAGAAGAGTGGACCAAAATCCCTCCTGAGATGTGTGAAAACCTGGTAACCAACTACAAGAAACATCTTACCTCTGTGCTTGCCAGCAAGGGTTTCCTCACCAAGTACTAAGTCATGTTTTGCTTCGGGATCAAATTCCTTTTTTACCCACTGAACTGCAACTCAATTTATAACATTTGAATCATGTGTTTTTTCTGGATTTTTGTTCGATATTCTGTCTCTATCTTTTAAAATACACCTATGATACAAATGATAGACCCTTCATTTATTTGTAAGTGCGCAAACTTACAAAATCTGCAGAGGATCAAATACTTATTTCCCCACTGTATATGTACTTATAAAGTATTTTGGAAATCAGAATCATTTTAAAATATTATTGCAACATCTTGCTTTCAGGTCGGCATATAGTGGACCATTGTTATAGGAAATAAAATCCCTTGGGTGCTTGGTAATGACAATACCCAGATTCAAGAAAGTATCTACAATGGAATGTGAGTTAATGCAGAGTTCAACCCAAAAGTGGAACTTCCACTCATAAGCTTCCTCATGCCCTCTGGTGCCACATTTTGGCACCTTTCAGTAGGGAGGGGGGAACGGGAACCTGTTTTTGACAGGTCCCCTTTCCAACAAGTTAGAGCCCCCCTTCCTCCTTCCCCCGCCTCTGGGCCAATTAGAAAGTGCAGCGCACTTCGCACATGTGCAGTAGGGAACCAGTGGTGAAGCCGAAAGACTTCACTTCCGCGTTCCCTTACCAGGAATGGCGGCAGCAGCACCCCGGAGTCGACCTGAAGATCAGCTGGGGTGTAGACATTGTGGGCTCCCTGGACAGGTAAGTGCCCTCATATTAAAAATCAGCAGCTAAAGTATATGTAGCTGCTGACTTTTATTTTTTTTCACCCAGGCTGGACCTTATCTTTAAGGCTTAGGGGGATGGATGGAAATAGGTCTGTCAAGAAAATAGTGGACTCGGTGTTGTGGTAGGTTCAGGGTGTCAGGGTGGGAAGATTTGTGAGAGATGGGCCACAGTGCTGTTCTACAGTACAACCCTCTGAGAAGGTGCAATACTCAAACATGGAGATAAGCATGCATTCAAAAAAAGTCCCAGGTTAAAGGGGTTGTAAAGGCAGAAGGTTTTTTATCTTAATGCATTTTATGCATTAAGATAAAAAGCCTTCTGTGTGCAGCAGCCCCCCTCGGCCCCCTTAATACTTACCTGATCCCTATCTCTATACAGCGATGTCCACGAGTGCCTCGACCGTCTGGGACTCTCTCCTGATTGGCTGAGACACAGCAGCGGCGCCATTGGCTCCCACTGCTGTCAATCAAACTCAGTTAGCCAATCAGGAGTGAATGGGGGAGGGGCCAAACAGGAGCTCCGTGTCTGAATAGATACAAGGAGCTGCAGCTCGGCTTCGGTGCCCCCATAGCAAGCTGCTTGCTGTGGGGGCACTCAACAGGAGGGAGAGCCAGGAGTTCCAGCCAGGGACCCGAGAAAAGGACTGGATGCCCTGTGCAAAACCACTGCACAGAGCAGGTATGTATAAGCAGGGGTGGCCCGTCTATTAAGGGTGCACAGGCGCCCCCCCATCCATGTGTCCGACCCCTTTCAGGATGCCGAATGCATGGATTCCAATGGGGGTGGGTGTTTTTTTGAAGCACCTGACTAGAGTCAGAGGCTCTAATAGGCTTCAAAACAGGGTGGGCTTGGGGTGCAGAGAATGCGAACCGAGCCCACCCAGGTGTGTTTAATACAAAATAAATATTAGCTATTGTATCACTGATCTTCCTTCCGGCCAATCAGGAAGTGGGTCTTGAGATTGGCTGAAAGGACAGGCGATCCTATTGGATGCCTAGGAGTAGGGATGAGCCGAACACCCGCCAGTTCGGTTCGCACCAGAACCTGCGAACGGACCGAAAGTTCGCACGAACGTTAGAACCCCATTGACGTCTATGGGACTCGAACGTTCGAAATCAAAAGTGCTCATTTTAAAGGCTAATTTGCATGGTATTGTCCTAAAAAGGGTTTGGGGACCCAGGTCCTACCCCAGGGGACATGTATCAATGCAAAAAAAACTTTTAAAAACGGCCATTCTTTCGGGAGCAGTGATATTAATGATGCTTAAAGTAAAAAAAAAAAGTGAAATATTCCTTTAAATATCGTACCTGGGGGGTGTCTATAGTATGCCTGTAAAGTGACGCGTGTTTCCCGTGTTTAGAACAGTCCCTGCACCAAATGTCATTTTTAAAGGAAAAAATCTCATTTAAAACTGCTTGCGGGTTTAATGTAATGTCGGGTCCTGGCAATATGGATGAAAATCAGTGAGACAAACGGCATGGGTACCCCCCAGTCCATTACCAGGCCTTTTGGGTCTTGTATGGATATTAAGGGGAACCCCGCACCCAAATTAAAATAAGGAAAGGTGTGGGGCCACCAGGCCCTATATACTCTGAACAGCAGTATACAGGCGGTGCAAACAAGACATTGACTGTAGGTTTGTTGTTAAGTAGAATCTGTTTGTCATTTTGAACATTTTTAACGTGTTTAGCTCCAGCCAAAAAATCTTTTTTAAGCTTTTTGGAAAACATAGGGAAGGGTTATCACCCCTGTGACATTTGTTTTGCTGTCTTTCCTCCTCTGCAGATTTCACCTCACTTTTTGTCCCAATGAAAAATGTTTTTTGAAAATTTGGGTTTTTTTGTGGAACAAGGATTGGAAAGCATCAGTGGAAAGGAGAAATGTTTTTCCCATATTAACTCTTACAGGAGAGAATTTCCCTTCCTAGGGGTAGATTTCATCTCACTTCCTGTTGTCTCCTTCCGTTTGCAAGTAGGAGTCGTTTGTAAGTTAGATGTTTGAAAGTAGGGTCCTGCCCTATATACTCAGCAGAAATTTGGGCCTTAGGTGTTGCTGTGGCCACAACACTGTAAGCCCTCACAGGGCCCTGCTGTGAAATATTAGATCAAGAATTGTAATTACTTGCCCCTGTTGAACAGGAGCTGAAAAATTAGGCCTTAGGCACTGGTGCTGGTGCCACAACACTGCAACCCCTCACAGACACTCTAGTTGGAACGCAGGAACGAGCCCTGCTGCAAAGTATTGCATCAAAAATTGTAATTACACGCCCCTGTTAAACAGGGGCTGAAAAATTGTGCCTTAGGCACCAGAACCAAAAATGTTCTTACAAGCTATCAGCGTGATGATTGAGGAGGAAGAGAATAATTACTCAGGGATAGTCACTCAGCATCAGCATAGGCAGTCTTTGAAGGGATCTGAGATTTCAAAAAAAATTATTCGGTTACATCAGCATCAGGTGCTTGGTAGCTAGTGGTGATCCAAGACTGATTCATTTTTATGAAGGTCAGTCGATCGACCGAGTCGGTGGACAGACGCACCCTGTGATTGGTTACCACGCCTCCAGCAGCACTGAATGTGCGTTCCGAAAGAACGCTGGATGCAGGACAGGCCAGTAGCTCAATTGCATGCTGTGCAAGCTCTGGCCAGTGATCCATCCTCAAGACCCAGTAACCCAGAGGATTTTCGGTGGGAAAGGTGTCCAAGTCTGATCTTGCCCCTAGGTATTCCTGCACCATGTAAAACAGACGCTGGCGATGGTTGCTGGAACCGATCATACCTTGGGGCTGCGGACCAAAAAATTGTCTGAACGCATCGGTCAGACGGCCACCTTCTCCACCGCTCCTTCTTTGACTGACCGAAGCCTCAGCAACACGTTGTCCAGAAACAGGAGTTTGTAACCTCCCAGTCTCTGGGAACGCGTTGCACAGACCTTTCTGCAAGGCCTCCCGAAGATGTTTCATCCTCTGCTCCCTCTGCGATGGCAAGATAAGGTCCGCAACCTTACCCTTGTAACGTGGTTTAAGGAGGGTTGCCAGCCAGTATTGGTCCTTCTCCTTGATACCACGAATACGAGGATCCTTACGCAGGCTTTGCAGGATCAGGGAGGCCATGCAGCGTAGGTTTGCTGAGGCATTCAGTCCGGAGTCCTCTGGGTCACTAAGGACGACATGGTCCGCAGCCACCTCCTCCCAGCCACGTACAAGTCCATGTGTTTCTTGGGACTGATCCCTTAAAGACTGCTGCTGATGCTGAGTGCCAGGCTCCACCTCCATACTGACACAATCTTCCTTCTCCTCCTTCTCCTCGTCCTCTTCCTGTGTGATCGGCGGGCACGCAGGAACACTGTCTGGATAAAGGGGGCCTTGAGAGCTAAGGAAGTCCTCCTCTTCCTGCCACTGTTCTGCCTCAAGTGCCCTGTCCATTATTCCACGCAGCGTGTGCTCCAACAGGTGGACAAGGGGGACAGTGTCACTGATGCATGCACTGTCACTGCTCACCATCCTCGTGGCCTCCTCAAATGGTGACAGAACAGTGCATGCATCCCTGATCATGGCCCACTGGCGTGGGAAAAAAAAAACAAGCTCCCCTGACCCTGTCCTGGTGCCATAGTCGCACAGGTACTCATTGATGGCCCTCTGCTGCGTGTGCAGCCGCTGCAGCATGGCCAACGTTGAGTTCCACCTGGTGGGCATGTCACAGATTAGGCGGTTCTTGGGCAGGTTAAACTCCTTTTGGAGGTCCGTCAGCCGAGCACTGGCATTATATGACCGGCGGAAATGCACACAGACTTTCCTGGCCTGCCTCAGGACATCCTGTAAGCCCGGGTACCTGCCCAAGAACCACTGCACCACCAAGTTAAGGACGTGAGCCAAACAGGGCACATGGGTCTTTTGTCCCTGTCGGAGGGCAGAGGAGGTTGGTGCCATTGTCGCAAACCACCATTCCTGCCTTAAGTTGGCGTGGCGTCAACCACCTCTGAACCTGCCCCTGCAGAGCTGACAGAACCTCTGCCCCAGTGTGGCTCCTGTCCCCCAAGCACACCAGCTCAAGCACCGCATGGCATCTTTTGGCCTGCGTACTTGCGTAGCCCCTTGAACGACTACGGAGCACCGCTGGTTCCGAGGAAGAGGCCATGGAGGAAGAAGAAGAGGAGGGGGTGGAGGAGAGAGGTGTGTCACAATCATTAGCATTTTGGAGGCGTGGTGGCGGAACAACCTCCAACACTACTGCACCTTGTCCTTCATCCTTCCCAGCTGCCAGCAGAGTCACCCAATGCGCCGTGAAACTTAGGTAACGTCCCTGTCCATGCCTGCTGGACCATGAGTCAGCGGTAATATGCACCTTACCAGCGAGGCATGGACATTGCCTTCCACATGCCGGTAAAGAGCCGGAATCGTCTTCCGTGAGAAAAAGTGGCGTTTGGGTACCTGCCACTGAGGAACCGCACATTCCACAAACTCACGGAAGGGGGCAGAGTCTACCAACTGAAAAGGCAGCAGTTGAAGTGCTAGCAATTTTGCCAAGCTAGCATTCAACCGCTGGGCATGTGGATGGCTGGGAGCAAACTTCTTTCGGCGGTGCAGCAGCTGGGGCAGGGAAATTTTGCCTGGTACAATCTGACGTCGGTGTACCAAAAGCAGATTGCCCACAAGTACTTGGCTGTGACACACCTAATTCTACACCTTCATTCCTCTCAGTGCAGGTCTCAGAGAGGACTGAAGGTCTAGTGGGGTTGGAAATCTCAGCTGATGAGGAGCAAGGAGAGGTCCTCTTTGTTCTTTGGTGTGGGTCTTTTAGATACGCTTGCCAACGAACTGCATGGCAGGTCAACATATGTCTGGTCAAGCATGTGGTACCCAAGCGGGAGATGTTTTGGCCACGCGAGATACGCTTGAGACATATGTTGCAAATAGCAGCGGTGCGATCTGATGCACTCGTCTCAAAAAAGGCCCACACCAAAGAACTTTTTGAATAACGCGCAGAGACTGCAGCGCCCTGCACATGTGGAGCTTTGGGGTGTGATGCAGTCAATGTGCTGCCCTTAGGCTGGCCCCTGGAGGGCATCCTGCCTCGTTGGTGATGTGCTGCCTCCTCCTCCTCCTCCTCCTCCTCCTCCTCTCTCCTATCAGGCACCCATGTTGAGTCAGTGACCTCATTATCCCCTCCCTCCTCATCACTGGAGCAAACCTGGCAGTATGCTGCAGCAGGGGGAGCATGACTGCCAGATTGCTGTCCTTCTTGGGCACCCGCTCTGTCCGTGCTCATGTTACTGCCTTCATCGAGCTCAGTATCATCATCAGAGCCTTCCAAACGCTGGGCATCCTCCTGGAGCATGTACCCAACACTGTGGTCAAACAGTTCGAGGGACTCCTCAGGAGGACATGGTGGGGCTAGGGAAGGAGTCACTGATGACATTGAGCCGAGGGAAGAGGCCGCTGCTTTGCCAGACAAAGTACCCTGGGCATGGGTGAGAGAGGATGAGGAGGATGAGGACGGCTTGGTCATCCACTCGACCAAGTCTTCCGCATGTTGCGGCTCAACACGGCCAGCTGCCGAAAAAAAGGCCAAGCGTGTCCCATGGCCATGTGCTGATGAGGATGCACCGTCTCCATGACCAGCACTGGACACAGAGCCTGCTTGCCCTCTCTTATTGGCTTGTGACTGTCTGCCTCTCCTTCTTGGCCTTCCAGACATACTAATGGCCTGTAGCTGCACTAAGCTGGGATATATATATATATGTACTGATACTGCAGCTAGCAAAATCAACTGCCTGCCTGTAGTATGAGAACACCACCAACCTTCTACAGGTAGCTTTAGCTGAACACTGTGAGGTGGACGCACCCCACTAACTTGTAGGTTTAGCTGAACACTGTGAGCAGGACGCACTGCACTAACTGTAAATAGTCTAGCTGCCTGACTGTGGTACTAATAGGATCAAAAGAACACCAGCAATTTTCTTCAGGTATCTGTATTTACTGTAACAAGACAAGCCTGCCTGTCAGTAAGAAGATAACAGAAACAGATCTAGCTGAACACTGTGAGCAGGACGCACCCCACTAACTTGTAGATTTAACTGAACACTGTGAGGTGGACGCACCCCACTAACTTGTAGGTTTAGCAGAACACTGTGAGCAGGACGCACTGCACTAACTGTAAATAGTCTAGCTGCCTGACTGTGGTACTAATAGGATCAAAAGAACACCAGTAATTTTCTTCAGGTAGCTGTAAATACTGTAACAAGACAAGCCTGCCTGTCAGTAAGAAGATAACAGGAACGGATCTAGCTGAACACTGTGAGCAGGACGCACTGCACTAAATGTAAATAGTCTAGCTGCCTGACTGTGGTACTAATAGGATCAAAAGAACACCAGTAATTTTCTTCAGGTAGCTTTATATACTGTAACAAGACAAGCCTGCCTGTCAGTAGGAAGATAACAGGAACGGATCTAGCTGAACACTGTGAGCAGGATGCACTGCACTAAATGTAAATAGTCTAGCTGCCTGACTGTGGTACTAATAGGATCAAAAGAACACCAGTTATTTTCTTCAGGTAGCTGTAAATACTGTAACAAGACAAGCCTGCCTGTCAGTAAGAAGATAACAGGAACGGATCTAGCTGAACACTGTGAGCAGGATGCACTGCACTAAATGTAAATAGTCTAGCTGCCTGACTGTGGTACTAATAGGATCAAAAGAACACCAGTAATTTTCTTCAGGTAGCTGTAAATACTGTAACAAGACAAGTCTGCCTGTCAGTAGGAAGATAACAGGAACGGATCTAGCTGAACACTGTGAGCAGGACGCACTGCACTAAATGTAAATAGTCTAGAAGATAACAGGAACGAATCTAGCTAAACTGAATACAGTGTATATATATATATGCATATATGCAACACCTGGGATGCATATATATACACAATACACTTTAAGTGCAGCTAACTGACTGACTGTCCTGCCTAATCTAGCTAACTCAAATGAAATGACACTGTCTCTCTCTCTCTCTATCTCTCAGCACACCGGAACACACTGCACAGGGCCGCCATGCAGGCGGCCTTATATAGTGTGGGGCATGTACTAAATCCCCTGAGCCACAATTGGCCAAAGCCTCCTTGGCTTTGGCCAATTACGGCTCTCTGTTCAGGCGGTGCTGTGATTGGCCAAGCATGCGGGTCATAGTGCATGCTTGGCCAATCATCAGCAAGCAATGCACTCCAATGCCGCAGTGAATTATGGGCCGTGACGCGCCACATGAATTTGGCGCGAACGGCCCATATCGTTCGCAATTCGGCGAACGACCGAACAGCCGATGTTCGAGTCGAACATGGGTTCGACTCGAACACGAAGCTCATCCCTACCTAGGAGGAGGGGAGGAGACGCATGCCCACTGCCTGCCACCTACATGGGGTAAATACAATCACTTTAGATGACCACCACACTCTCTGGCAGTGCCACCACATTGAACCTCCAGAGGGGGATTTCTTGATAATCAGTAGGTGGTTAAAAGATGGAGACTGAGTCTTATTACTGAAGCATTTCGCGAGTCTGTGGCGGGAGCCTGTCTTCTATTTGACTGATGCGTGATTCTATCTCAGTCACTTAGTTGGGAAGGGCCTGGAGGTCCTGTTGCAGTAGAGATTCATCTGTTTTTACTCTTCAGTTTTCATTGTAAGACTTGTCTGACAGGTTACTATAGCATTGGGGATTTTAGTGATATCCTTGTGTGTGATGGCCTACCCCTCCAAGTTTGCCTTATGTTTGTACAAAGATTGTTCATTTTCATGCATACCTACTATTTATTTTATGTAGAAAGCTTTAGTTGTGGCAAAATAGTAAAAGGTTGAGGACATACACAGGAGCTGAGACAATTCTCCCAATCCCTAATTATAATCAAATGCAGCGAAAGATAGATTTCTATCAAGAGACATGGGATTTTTGTAGGGAGATAGTACGTCTATTCACAGTAGGTACCAACAAATAGAGTATTTAAAAATGTATTTTTATTAAATTGCAAAAAGGAAAAAACAGAAAAAAATGTACACGACAGATATCAATATATATAAACATCAATAAGACCATCCAGTATTGTGTTCAAATCCTATTCATGCCTGTCAGCCAACATGTTTCGCAAAAGAATAATTGCTTCATCAGGGCATAAACCGGCATCATTGATTCATTTAAACTATAAGAACAACAAATAAATATACTAGAGTTAGAATTTTCTGGTGGTCATATACATTCAGATGTCATGAGAAATATATAATAATTTGTCTAAACAATTAGTCTGGTAATCTCACCTACTGGTGCAAGTCAAGGGTTAAAAGCATACTCCACCATTGCCAGGCATCGTCCACTATGCCAGCTGGTGCAAAAACTCCAGGGGTGCCAGATCCCAACCGGATGTTGCCAATAGAGGGACTGGACCGTACAGTTGCAGGACAAAAATCTAATAAGATATATAGAAAGCAAAAAAATCGATAAAAAAATCGATAAAAAATCGCTAAGAAATCGCTAACCAATCTAGAACGATAATGTATGTTTAGTCTATTCAAAAGAGTAGTCAATACGACAAATAGTTCATCTCACTTAACAACAGCATAGCATGGACAGGTGAAATAAATACCTGGCCATGCATGCTGAGAAAAAAGTCTAGAAATGGGCGTTTAACAATAGATTACAATATGGTGTTGCAAACAATGTATACTGCCCTTAGCAATCATATAGGTATATGCCTAATGGTAAAGTCCCTGTATAAACTCCAAAAGGGGGGCTAGAGGGGAGGATTAATTAAATGTTTAGACTGCAGGCTGTATAAAGATAACAAGCTTGAAAGGGATCAAATGATTGCATATGCACCAAACTAGAGCCAAAGGCCCTATCACTTAACATGGTTAATCCATGTCAGGGAGAGGACAGACAGACAGTCAATGAGTCTGCTTCCAAACAAATAAAGCACCCCCCATCCTCCCCAAAAACATGAGAAGGAGAGAGTGCATGTAAGTGCATACATAAAATAAAATAAAATAAAACAAGTACCCTTCCTACTGGTCATAGGGATCAGCTATTAATTATTGAGATGTTTACCTGCAAAAGTTCGAAATGGTGGTTTTTCAGTCACAGGAAACGTCCTGTCAGTAAAGATGGATCTGGGCCAGCTGCGTCTGGAAACACAGCGGCCCCTCCATCTTTTGTACGGTCCCACCGGAAGTGAACAGGTCAATGCTGACCTCCGGTATCACTTCCGGTCCGGACGTCCCCGCACATAATGCGCGCGCATCACGCCGAGCGGAACTGCGTCACCACTACTGGCGGATGGGCATGCACTGCCCATACCACGGAAGGAGGTGAGGGCAGAAGGGGTGGATCAGGAAAAACTCCACCCCGATGCGCGGGGACGTCCGAGTCCCCCTATCTACAGCAGTAGCAACAGCACGGCATCTGACTCATCCAGCAAGGAGAAGGCTCCATTAACATATAGTCCCGCAGATGACTATATGTACATCAATGTTTTAAACACAAAACAGGTCATTAATATCTTGGTAATAGAAATAAACATAGACATAAGAAAAATGAAACATTAACCCATGCAGGAAAATGAAACATTAACCCATGCAGGGATCTTTTCCCCTCAAGACCAAACAGGTATGCATGGGTATACCTAACACAATGTATACATATATTTTTGCGGCAACCAATTTCTTTGACATTGTGAATAAAAGGAGAAATGTCCCCTGATTTATTGTCCAAATGTCTGAAACCTCCCTAAAGGTGTACAAGAGGTGGGACCAGATATGGGGCATTTAAGAAACTTAGAGGATGAAAATAGAGGGAATTGGGAGGGTTTCAACTGAGGCTCGTAGTTTTAAATTACAAAAATGGTTTATAGGAAAGTGCTGTGTTGAGGCCAGGTGGATGAGTAGCCTGCTGGCCAAAAATCCATCTTGCCTCCCTTTGAAGTATTTGTTTATCTACATTTCCTCCCCTCTCAAAATCAGATATGACCTCCAAAGCAAGGAAGGAGATATAGCTGGGATCAAAACTGTGGTGAAGGCCAATGTGCTTGCAGATCGGGGTATATAGCAGTCCGGCATCCAGATAATAAAGATGATCCTGGATCCTTTTGGCGAAAGGACGTTTAGTTTTGCCAATATAGAAGGCTCCGCAGCGGCATGTGGCAAGATACACAATGCCTGTTGTGGATCAATCTGCATAGCCCTTTAGCTTATGAAAACCTCCCCTTGGGAGGGGGCAACCTATGCCTTCTCTGATCCACGGGCAAAATTCGCAGTGTCCACATTTATAGGTGCCGTTTCCGCCGCAGGCCTCAGATGACGTCTTGATGACGAAACGCGTAAGGCGTGGCCTCGTGATACGCACACGTCAGCACCGCTCTCTTCCAGCTCGTGTCAGTTCCGCTTTCAGTTGTCGGGCGGTGGAACGCACGCCACACCACGTTGCCCCTCGGCTGCTAGTCGGCTTTCTGCACAGTGTTTTTAGCTTCGTTTTTACCTCCAGTTTATGGATTGTTATTTTATGGATTTTCAATAAAATTCCTACCTTTTATGGATTCACACTATGAAGTGTTTTCCGTTTTCACTCTGCACGGATACCTGTCACTGGGACTGACCTCACGCCGGAGCAGGATATAGCACCCTTGAACTGAGGACCACTTTCCGCTGTTGCCATCGCAGGACTGTCTGCATATGCCTTTTACCCCTGCAGGGGTTAGGCAGTCCGGTAAGTGTACACACGAGTGGGGGTGCAGTGGAGGTCGGGACACCAACGGTTGAAAACTGTGACTACTTTTTTCCTACACCAGTGGGACATACTTCTAGAACTGTTGCTGCAAAAAAATTTGTTCCAAAGAACTTATTACTGATTGTTTTATCCACTGTGTGTGTTTATACACCTTTAGAGTGGTCTGCCTTGATTGACTTGATTGGAATTGTGTTTTCACACACACTAAGGTTCTCCCACACAAAGTTTTTTAAACCTTTTGAGGTTTCTATTCTGTATTTGTTTTAATTATTGTTTATGCGGATCATCAAATACATGCCTCTTATACTAATTTTACTGAATTTGGTTCCCCAAGCACTTTTTATGTACAGGGATCACCTTTAAGTTATAGATATTCATGATATATAGATATACATTTTTTTGCACATGCGATTTTTTTGTACATGCGATTTTATATGCACTTTAGTACGCCTTGCACTTTCTTTCTATTTCACCTCACAGGTGATTCACTTACTAATTCTTTTTGCACATTAATTGTCTCCTGATATTTATGACACTTTTGCTTATAAGCCAACACTTTGTTTTATACTCTTGAGAAGAATTATCACTCATACATATACAGTAGGACAGCGCCAATTCCCCTGTCTAGAACATATTTTTTAGCTTGGATTTCACCTCGGTGTTTTCCACTTTTAGGGGGGCAGCAGTCCCTTTTTATTTTCATTTTCCTAAGCGCGGAACTTCTGTTACTCTTTTTTCTCAGCATGCATGGCCAGGTATTTATTTCACATGTCCATGCTATGCTGTTGTTAAGTGAGATGAACTATTTGTCGTATTGACTACTCTTTTGAATAGACTAAACATACATTATCGTTCTAGATTGGTTAGCGATTTCTTAGCGATTTTTTATCGATTTTTTTTATCGATTTTTTTGCTTTCTATATATCTTATTAGATTTTTGTCCTGCAACTGTACGGTCCAGTCCCTCTATTGGCAACATCCGGTTGGGATCTGGCACCCCTGGAGTTTTTGCACCAGCTGGCATAGTGGACGATGCCTGGCAATGGTGGAGTATGCTTTTAACCCTTGACTTGCACCAGTAGGTGAGATTACCAGACTAATTGTTTAGACAAATTATTATATATTTCTCATGACATCTGAATGTATATGACCACCAGAAAATTCTAACTCTAGTATATTTATTTGTTGTTCTTATAGTTTAAATGAATCAATGATGCCGGTTTATGCCCTGATGAAGCAATTATTCTTTTGCGAAACATGTTGGCTGACAGGCATGAATAGGATTTGAACACAATACTGGATGGTCTTATTGATGTTTATATATATTGATATCTGTCGTGTACATTTTTTTCTGTTTTTTCCTTTTTGCAATTTAATAAAAATAAATTTTTAAATACTCTATTTGTTGGTACCTACTGTGAATAGACGTACTATCTCCCTACAAAAATCCCATGTCTCTTGATAGAAATCTATCTTTCGCTGCATTTGATGTAGAAAGCTTTAGTCATAAAATGAAACAAAAGTTGCTTCATTTATATACTTAATTTATATGCAAAGCAGGGACACAGATCTATGCCTTCTCTTAGTAAAAGCACCTCCTCCACAGTACACAAACTCACTAGCTAGGCACACAGTTAAAGCGGGGTTCTACCCAAATTTTGAACATTATCTCTATGCATTCTCTTCCTTGCCTAGATGCTGACATGCTGTGTAAAAAAAATTTAAATTGCCGTAATTACCCTTTTTTTTCTAATCTTCTTAGCACTTCCTGGTTTTCCTCCCATGGGAGTAGGCATTTCTAGCCTCTCCCAGACCTCCCACAGTCCCCTGGGAGCTAGTCTCAGTCTTCCCAGCATGCATTGTGCAACAGCGTCATCACAACATCTGTGCTCCCAGCATTCACCGCATCCAGGAAATACATGCTTGTGGGCTTCAAATGCCCACAATGAAGATGGAAACCGCCTTCAGTGAATTTTATAAGTTTATTCTTTACAACGAAATCGGACACAGGCGGACTTATTACACAGAACATGTGAGTAGATAATCATGAGAAGAAAAGTTTGTGAATGAACTCCAAAAAAAAAAAAAACGATAGCTAGGTGGACCCCCGCTTTAACCCTGTGATCGCCTCTGATGTTAACCCCTTCCCAGCCAGTGTCATTAGTGCATATTTTTTAGCACTGATCACTGTAAAAATGTCACTGGTCCCCAAAAAGGTGTCAAAAGTGTCAGTTAGTGTCCAAATTGTCCTCTGCAATATCGCAGTCCCGCTATACATCACTGGTCGCTGCCATTGCTAGTAAAAAAAAAAATTATAAATTAAAATATCCCATTTGTAGATGCTATAACTTTTGCGCAAACCAATCAATATACGTTTATTGGAATTCCTTTACCAAAATATGTAGCAGAATACATATTGGCCTAAATTGATGAAGAAATTTGATTGTTTACATTTTTTTATTGGATATGTATTATAGCAGAAAGTAAAAAATATAGTTTTTTTTTCAAAATTGTCAGTCTTTTTTTGTTTATAGCACAAAAAACTAAAAATACAGAGGTTATCAAAAACCACCAAAAGAAAGCTCTATTAGTGGGTAAAAAAGCACATACATTTTATTTGTGTACATCGTCGCATGACCGCACAATTGTCAGTTAAAATAACGCAGTGCCGTATAGCAAAAAATGGCCAATCCCAAAGGAAGGATCATGCAACAAAGACTTGTTTTTAGAGCAAAAGGAGGAAATACGCAATGTTAGCATAGTGATCCTAGGAAATTGGCTGGTAAGTGTATGTTTAATCCATAATCTATGTTGGGATTTTATTTTTTTTAGCTATAGTTTAAAACAATAAAGAAAGTATTAAACATAACCCTCATTAAAGTGGTATTAAACCCTAAACCAAAAATGTAATGTATTGCAGCTTACCAATCATTAGATGTGGTGGTTGTATTAGTTTTCTTTTTGAAGCTTTTTTCCTCCTCTGTTTTCACCTGGTGATCTGGCCAGTAACAAACTTCCTGTATTAGAATGCCCCCACTCTGGGTGAAGGAGCCCAGGGGGCACATTTGGACAGCAGCATTGTCAATCTGGGGGGGGGGGGGGGGTAGTGTAAGATGTACTAGCAGATTTAAATACAATAAGAAATTGAAGCCAAACTTCAGCTCGCACTCACACAACACTGTGGCAGCTGTGCTGTGACAGGGGAGAGGCGCAGCAGTGGGTTCTGTGTGAAGATCCCCTGCTCCCCATCCCTGTTGGTATCGGTAACTTGAGTCAATCAGTGGCAGGGAATCGGATGTGGAAGTTGCTGTTTTTGAATGTTCTCTCCTGGGGTTGCAGAACACATTACCCAGAAAACCCTGCATTATAGGAGAAGAAATTACGTTTTTTTTCCCAACCCACGCAACCCAGAGTGAACAAACAACTAACCTGAAAGACCTCTGCCTCTGTGTGACTGGGTCTTGTGAGAGAGCCTTTTGGCTGTGACCTGTTGCCTCTAGAGACTGAGCCTTTAGGGACTGATTATCCAGCTGCCTTATAGCTCAATTATTGCCTGCAGGACTTGTTATGACTGTTCTCATGTGCTCCAACTGTACCATTGGGGCCCAACTTTAGTCGGCTGAAGATTCAGAACTAAAGATTGTCCATTAAAGATTTTACACAGAGACCATTGCCCATTACTCATTTTAGAGGTACCTCTCAGGAGACATTGCAACGAACTTAGCCATTCTCATAGTGCACTCTAACCCAGTTGCAGTTTTATTACATTGCAGCTAATGTTTATATGCACCACATTGCTGAATTTGTTTATTCATACGTTGATACCAGTTCAGTGGTACAGCACCCTACTCTAAGTTACTTTGGCATAGCTATTACATTGTCTAGCAGATGGCGTCAAAATCTACCGTCTATGTGCTTCATTATGCACAAACCACCCTTTATTCAAATTTATACCAATATTAAGTTAATTTAACACTAAACGGTCTTGTGTCTATTTTCTGGTAGTAATTCACAGCAAAGTTAAAGGTACCTATACTTGTGTCATTATATATTATTGCAGTGACTTTCAGAGGGGCTGAGTTTGTTCCTTTAGTCGATATGCAGAACAGAGAAGCCAAAATGTTCAAGGGGCTCCTTTGGGGGTAGCGCTACAATCATTTACAGTAGCAGTTTTTTTTCTATTTGGGATAAAGGTTTTACATAAATAAAAGCAGAATATTGTAAGTGCCCCCTGTAAGTGCCCCTGCCAATCTTAAATGGTTTGTCTCATCCCTTTAAACTGATATATCTGGGCTTGTTTTTAAAAAACAACATACTTACTGGCTGGATCACCAGGTGAAAATAGAATAAAGAAAACCTAAAAAAGAAAATAAATGGAGCTACTGCATGTAAGAATTGGTAAACTGCAATATAATAAATGTTCCCTTTTGGGTTTAATACTGCTTTAAGTAAATAATAATCATGTGCAATGTGCAATGGATAGAGAAAAGAATACACATAAAAAGATCTAACTTTCAGTGAAAACTGCATGCCAAAACAATTGCAGATCTAGAGCCATTGTTTATAGACATTCTATAGTGAACTGATCTCAACTTTTTATCTTTTATAAAAGTTGGGATTGGCCCCCATCTCCCGACAGCTCTGTTGGTCATTGAGGCCTCTCATCAACAATGAGTAGGGTGAGTTAGACGGGGTGGGCCAAGCTCAATGTTTACTGTATATTCTGTTCTGTATAAACTGCCAAGCTTTATGACAGGTTTAGGTGTATATTTATTAGGTCACATGCTGCACACACACTTGCAGATACCTGGAGGATTTCACAGCCAGTTGTGCTTGTGTAATAGGCATAGCTCCCAACTGTCCCTGATTTTGAGGGACTGTCCCTGATTTGTAGCAATGTCCCTCTGTGCCTCATTCCTCCTCATTTGTCCCTCATTTTTGTCTGATCTATATAGTTGTACAGTATATACAATGCACTTTTTATCTATAAAAAGCCAATATAACACCCCTTTCACACTGAGGCACTTTACAGGCGCTACAGCTCTAAAAATAGCGCCTGCATAGCGCCTGTAAAGAGCTGCTCCTGTTTCTTCAGTGTAAAATCCGGAGGGCTTTCACGCTGGAGCGGTGCGCTGGCAGGAAGCTAAAAAAGGCCTGCAAGCAGCATCTTTGGAGCGGTGTAAGTAAGGTCCTTTGCGCTATCAAAGTGAATGTATAATATAGTACTCTGATAAATTGCAGCTAGATCTAAAGTGTATGAGTGCACTAAATTGGCATAAAATAAATAAGTGATCAGCACAACTTAATATTATAAATATAGATGATTTAGCACTGTGTGATAATCTGTGCAAAAATTGCTAAAAAATGCGACTGTGCAAAAAAACCCGCTAAAGATGCTTTTATAAAAGATTTATCGATGATATTATTATTGTATGGAATGTAAGTAGAAAAAATTTAGAAAACTTTTTAGGCCAACTCAATGAGAATGACAAAAACATTAAATTAGTTTGGAACATAAGCGACAAAAAGGTGAATTTTCTAGATTTGGATATCACTCTGGAAGGAAATTAACTACAAAGACGCATTTTAAAAAAATAGATAGCAACAGTTATTTATCTATGCACAGTTGTCACTTTAAACCATGGCTATGGAACATTCTGAAAGGCCAAATGGTTAGGATTAGGAGAAACTGCATGAAGGAAGAAGACTTAATTTCTTTCACTACTTTTTAGGTGATAGATTCAAGGAGAAAGGATACTCACAAGAATTCATCAATAAACAAATAGATACTGTAAAATCGATGTATAGAACAAAAATGTTACAAGGAAAAAATCCGAGCCAATGCAATATAGACGCCCCGGTTCTAGTTTTAGACTTTAACATTTAGCATAAAGAAGTGGAAAAATTAATAAAAAAACACTGGCATATACTAAAGAGCGATAACACTTAAAACATATATTACCAGATGCCCCTAATGTGGTATACAAAAAAGCTCCCACATTGAGAGACATCATTGTAAAGAACGTGGTGCAACCACCACCTCCAAGTGGATATACTTTCTTTACAGGAAAAGGGTTTCCCTTGTAAGCAATGTTTTGCATGCTGACACTCCACAAATTAAGAGAAAAGAATTCATATCCACACATACGGGACAAAATTACCCCATCAAAGACTTTATTAGCTGTCATACAGAGGGAGTTGTATATGTCATACAATGTAGCTGTAATTTACAGTATGTTGGCAGGACTAAAAGACCTTTAATGGTTAGAATAAGGGAACATATCCAAAACATATACAAGGGGTTTCCAAAATATAACCTGAGTAAACATTTTTTACAGGTACATAATAAAGATCCCTCACAACTAATATTCTGGGGTATTGATAAATACAAAAAAACATGGAGAGGAGCCCATAAAGTTAGGTCAATTAGCCAGAAGGAATCCAAATGGATACATTCTCTCCAGACTTTAGTATGAGACGGACTCAATGTGGAGTTTGACCTAAACTGTTTTTTAAGTAATTTTTACTGATTTTAACAATTTTTAATTTATATATATATAATTTTTATATTTTTATCACATATTGAATAAAGTTGTTTTATATACTGTAATATATTTATAACCTCTATGCACCACTTTCGGGTTTTATGTAGTGCAACAACTACAGTACCTGACCGCGAGATTGTGTTTCCAGCGCGATAGCATCGCGCTGGTTCTCGGCGACAGGGTACTGTGAATGTCGCGCTGGCTCGCTCATCGGGAAAGGAAAACTTTGTTTTCCTTCCGCGATGAGTGACAGGCAGCGCTGACAGCTGTCTAGTATGAATCCTGAGGCGGGAACACCGCGCCAAATTTTAAATGAAAAAACCGGCGTGGGTTCCCCCCTCGGAGGCATACCAGGCCCTTAGGTCTGGCATAGATTGTAAGGGGAACCCCCTATGCCGAAAAATCGGTGTGGGGGTCCCCCCCAAATCCATACCAGACCCTTATCCGAGCACGCAGCCCGGCCGGCCAGGAAAGGGGGTGGGGACGAGCGAGCGGCCCCCCCCTCCTGAGCCGTACCAGTCCGCATGCCCTCAACATGGGGGGGTGGGTGCCTTGGGGGAGGGGGGGCGCACTGCGGCCCCCCCCCACCCCAAAGCACCTTGTCCCCATGTTGATGAGGACAAGGGCCTCTTCCCGACAACCCTGGCCGTTGGTTGTCGGGGTCTGCGGGCGGGGGGCTTATCGGAATCCGGGAGCCCCCCTTAATAAGGGGGCCCCCAGATCCCGGCCCCCCACCCTGTGTGAATGAGTTTGGGGTACATGGTACCCCTACCCATTCACCTAGGGAAAAGTGTCAATATAAAAAAAACACACTACACAGGTTTTAAGAGTAATTTATAAGTCAGTTCCGGGGTCTTCTTCCGACTTCGGGGGGTCTCCTTCCGACTTCTCCCGGTGTTCGGCCTCTTCTCCCGGGCCCCGCCGCTATCTTCTTCCAGCTCTATTGCCAGCGAGGGGCCCGGTCTGCTGCCGCTGTCTTGTCGCCGCTGTCTCGCCGCCGCTGTCTCTTCTTCTCTTCTTCCCCGATGTTGACACGACGCTCTCTCCGGCTCGAATGCTGTGTGCGAGCTGCGGAGCCATTTATATAGGCGGTAACCCCACCCCCTTACGACGTCATGGTCCCAGCATGCGCAGGGACTCTGGCGTCATAAGGGGGCGTGGCCCCAGAGTCCCTGCGCATGCTGGGACCATGACGTCGTAAGGGGGTGGGGTTACCGCCTATATAGATGGCTCCGCAGCTCGCACACAGCATTCGAGCCGGAGAGAGCGTCGTGTCAACATCGGGGAAGAAGAGAAGAAGAGACAGCGGCGGCGAGACAGTGGCGGCGAGACAGCGGCGACAAGACAGCGGCAGCAGACCGGGCCCCTCGCTGGCAATAGAGCTGGAAGAAGATAGCGGCGGGGCCCGGGAGAAGAGGCCGAACACCGGGAGAAGAGGCCGAACACCGGGAGAAGTCGGAAGGAGACCCCCCGAAGTCGGAAGAAGACCCCGGAACTGACTTATAAATTACTCTTAAAACCTGTGTAGTGTGTTTTTTTTATATTGACACTTTTCCCTAGGTGAATGGGTAGGGGTACCATGTACCCCAAACTCATTCACACAGGGTGGGGGGCCGGGATCTGGGGGCCCCCTTATTAAGGGGGGCTCCCGGATTCCGATAAGCCCCCCGCCCGCAGACCCCGACAACCAACAGCCAGGGTTGTCGGGAAGAGGCCCTTGTCCTCATCAACATGGGGACAAGGTGCTTTGGGGTAGGGGGGGCCGCAGTGCGCCCCCCTCCCCCAAGGCACCCACCCCCCCATGTTGAGGGCATGCGGACTGGTACGGCTCAGGAGGGGGGGGGGCGCTCGCTCGTCCCCACCCCCTTTCCTGGCCGGTCAGGCTGCGTGCTCAGATAAGGGTCTGGTATGGATTTGGGGGGGACCCCACGCCGATTTTTCGGCATAGGGGGTTCCCCTTACAATCCATGCCAGACCTAAGGGCCTGGTATGCCTCCGAGGGGGGAACCCATGCCGGTTTTTTCATTTAAAATTTGGCGCGGTGTTCCCGCCTCAGGATTCATACTAGACAGCTGTCAGCGCTGCCTGTCACTCATCGCGGAAGGAAAACAAAGTTTTCCTTTCCCGATGAGAGCCATCTCGGCGCTGGCTCCTGCGACGGGGCTCGTAGGTGTCAAATCTCGCCGAGAAGTGTCACCTACTGTAATAGTATTCTAGTAACCACATCCTTAAACTAGATGAACCCAAAGATTCATTATATGGTATATATAATATGTGAGGATGAACTTGAACACTGCACATATCTATCTATCTATCTATCTATCTATCTATCTATCTATCTATCTATCTATCTATCTATCTATCTATCTATCTATCTATCTATATATATAGATATAGATATAGATATAGATATAGATATAGATATAGATATAGATATTTATATAGATAGATATAGATATATATATCTATCTATATTATTATACAGGATTTATATAGCGCCGACAGTTTTATACCTTATATTAATATACTGTCATTTTTAACAGCCATTATATAGATATTTAATGTATACTCTTCCCGGAGTGTAACTGAAATAACTCATTATGTCTTGTTTGTTTACCTACCAACGATATGGCCGTCGCTATTGTAATACATAAGATTATGTCCATCATTAAACCAATCAAAAATGGCCACCCCCATGTTGGAGACAGGTATCCAACAAAATGGGCGACGAAAAACTTCCTGTTCTTCCCCATAAATTGACTGCGATTTTAACCAATCTGGATCCCCTGAGGAAGTCACATGGTGTGACGTAATGCACAGGAAGTGACCAGACCACACAAGAACCGGAAGTGATGTAAGAGGCACCTGTAACGCCGTCCAAATTACAGATCTGCTGTTTTTCCACTACTCTGTTGTAAGTTTCCACTTAGCTTTTAAATAAATCAATCAGTTTATACATTCTACACTATGGGAGATTCTTCTTTATCCCCTGTACATATCCGCTGGGAATGAACATCCGTATGGACTAAGCCGGAGCCACCATCTAATATAACATCTAATATACAATATCTAATATCTGCCATCACAACATCTTGGAAAAGGTCTCCAGCTATATCCATCTCTACTGCTTTTCACTATCCATATGGAGGTAAAAGTCTAGTGAACACTGAGTGATACACACCAAGAGTGACACACCGGCGATTTTATTGAAGAGCACTTATTGAAGCACTGCCTGGACTTTGTTTTATCATAGACTTTATTTATCTTCACTTCATGAACTATTGCAGCACCACTATTTGTTGTGTCAACACTGTGATAAAGAGAGATTATACGGATTATTGCTACATTCATCTATATAAATTACATGTGTCTCATTGATATATTGCATATGCATAGGAATTTTATTATTGATATTTCTATATTTATTTATTTATTTTTTTTGCACTGAAATCATCTTATGTGCATAGATTCATATTTGTATTTTGCACAGCATCTTTAGCGTTCTTTTGCACAGTCGCATTTTTTAGCAATTTTTGCACAGATTATCGCACAGTGCTATATCATCTACATTTATTTATAGTATGAGCGTTCATTGGCATTGATTTATTTGAGCGCAGGCTCATATTTGCACCTAGCAATTTTGCACAGCATCTTTAGCGTTTTTCTGCGCCGTCGCATTTTTAGAAATTTTTGCACAGATTATCGCACAGTGCTAAATCATCTATCATTAGGCCACCACTATTTGTTGTGTCAGCAGTGTGATAAAGAGAGATTATACAGATTATTGCTACATTCATCTATAATAATTACATGTGTCTCATTGATATATTGCATATGCATAGGAATTTTATTATTGATATCTATATAATTTTTTTGCACTGAAATCATCTTATGTGCACAGATTCATATTTGTATTTTGCACAGCGCCATGATCTACATTTATTTATAGTATGAGCGTTCATTGGTATTGATTTATTTGAACACAAGCTAATATTTGCACCTAGAAAATTTGCACAGATACTTTAGTGGTTTTTTTTTGCACAGTCGCATTTTTTAGCAGTTTTTGCACAGATTATCGCACAGTGCTAAATCATCTATATTTATAATATTAAGTTGCGCCGATCACTTATTTATTTTATACCAATTTAGTGCACTCATACGCTTTAGATCTAGCTGCAATTTATCAGAGTACTATATTATATTATGCTTGTCTTCAGCAAACTGTTTACAGGCTTTCTTGTGCATCATCTTTAGAAGAGGCTTCCTTCTGGGACAACAGTTGTGCAGACCAATTTGATGCAGTGTGCGGCGTATGGTCTGAGCACTGACAGGCTGACCCCCTACCCCTTCAACCTCTGCAGCAATGCTGGCAGCAGTCATACGTCTATTTTACAAAGATAACCTCTGGATATGACGCTGAACATGTGCACTCAACTTCTTTGGTCGACCATGATGAGGCCTGTTCTGAGTGGAACCTGTCCTGTTAAACCAATGTATGGTCTTGACCACTGCAGCTCAGTTTCAGGGTCTTGGCAATCTTCTTATAGCTTATGCCATCTTTATGTATATTGTAATATATACATAAATATATAATATTGTTGTATGCAACAATTCTTTTTTTCAGCTCTCAGAGAGTTCTTTGCCATGAGGTGCCATGTTGTACTTCCAGTGACCAGTGTGAGAGAGTGAGAGGGATAACACCAAATTTAACGCACCTGCTCCCCATTCACACCTCAGGCCTTGTAACACTAAATCCCACATACACACGAGAGGAATTTCCGACCATGTGTAGGCTCCATCAGACATTTTTTGTCAGAATTTCCGACAACAAAAATTTGAGAGCTGGTTCTCAAATTTTCCGACAACAAAATCCGTTGTTGTAAATTCCAAGTGTGTGCACACAATTCCGACGCACAAAATTCCACGCATGCTCTGAATCAAGTACGAGACGGAAGCGCTTTGTCTGGTAAAACTAGCGTTCGTAATGGAGATCAATGGAAAACAAGATCTCCTGTTTTTTTTGTTTTTTTTTTGATCTCCATAATATTTTTTCTTGTTTTGTGTGTCAAGTTACCACAACACCATTATCATTATCATTTTTTAACCTCAAGGAGGTTGGTTGGTGTGGGTGTCCCTTGTTAATTTGACATTGTATTTTTGAAATGTGCCTGCCTACTCACAAACAAACTGTCTTTTTTGAACTAAAACACATAGGCAAGTATTTGTGAAAAAAAAGACATTTATTATGGGTCATATCAAAATAAAGAGGAAGGCAACGCTGGATAGACTGGTGAAATTGGCGAAGCCTTTGTACCCCAGGGTCAACTATTTGACATGCAAAATTGGGAGCCTGAGGAGTCCATTTAATAAGGAGCACAATCCAGCCCAGGACTCCGAGAGATCAGGAACAACCGCAGATGACATATATGTCCCCAGGCTGTAGTCTTACAACAGCCTGCGTCTTTTGCCAGACCAGACCGAACCCAGGCCATCACATTCTTGTCTTCCTTACATGCTTGCTTCCATGCTTGCTTCCAGGTTGTGGCTCTGGTGTTGGAGTTGTGGCAGGAGGTGGAGGAGGTGGAGGAGGATGGTCCAACTCACACAGGTGGGTTTTGCTTGTGAGTTCACCCCTCAACCCCTTATTTAGGGCCATATATATCACTTCCTCACAAAAGTGGCTTTGGCCCACCTCCATTTCCTGCATTTTGTTGGCAGCCATGCAGGCATAGGCCTCAAGAAGACTGGGGGGGTTCTGAGGGCTGCAGATGCCTGCCGAATTAACCCAAGTGTTGACTCCTCCACGCTCCTCCCCTTCCTGGGCCTTTTTTGTTGAAGGTGGTGGGGAGGGACCTGGGATTCTTTCAGGCTACTGGGCCCGGCCACCTCCTGGCTGCCACTTTCCACAGTCTCCTCCTGGCTGAGGCTTTCCTGTGTATGAAAAAGGGACATAGTTTTAGTTTATTGTTCATCAATCACACACACTTTTGAGAAATATGTTGAACAATGCTATACCTGACTCAAGCTGGGCTCCTCCACATCTTCTTCCTGGGTGGAAGGCCCAGGTTGGACGTCGGAAGCCTCAGCTGGGGTGGAAGGAAGGGTTGAGAGTGATGGCCTGATTTCAGTCTGGTCTAACAGAAATCGCAGTCTGTCATAGTAGCACAGCCTGGGGACATAAACGTCATCTGCTGCTGCTCCTAATCTCATGGAATCCTGGACCTTCTTGCGCTCCCTATTATAAGTGCTCCTCAGGCCAGCAATTTTGCACTTCAAATAGTTGATGTCTGCCTTGGGGTTCCGTGGCTTCACAAATTGCAGCAATTTTTCCAGTGCTGCCTTCCTCTTTAGTTGATTTGTATAAACGGGGTGTTTTGTCTGCCACAGACAGGGCAGCTCTCTGTACAAATCAATGAATTGGGGGAGGAAATCATGATTGTTGAATCGATCCATTTTCTCTGTAAGACACAACACAAGACAAACCCTAATGTTAGGCTAATGTTTCGCGCAGTGGGAGAGCACACGGCGGAGAGACAATAGGTGCATGCAGCAGAGAGCAGCAACGTCGAAAGCCCAGAGCCACGAACGTCCTGATTTAAGGCCTCAAATATGTCCTTTGTAGAGATGGTGGAGATGGTAGACATCTTGAAGAGGGCTGACTATGATGGGAAGCATGGACCTTACCCAACCCCAAATGTGAGAAAGGCCAATATCATGACTAAAGTTGTTAAACGTCTGCACAGGAATTCTGGAGTCCGGCGATCCAAGGGTCAACTGAGGAAACGCTGGTCAGACCTCAAATTGAGGGAGCAGGATCAGTACAGAAGGATCAAGAGAGTGCTGCAAAAAAGTAAGTAGTTGTTGTGTGTTTCTATTATTATTATTACTTGCATGCTGCTCCATGTGCTTTTCTTTACTGTCTGTTGGACAGTTTAAAATGGCAAGTTTCAGGTTCGTGGGCACAGTAATCGTTCGTAGTAAACATCGTTCGTTCGCCCACTAATACAATGATTTTGGCAGATGCAGGTTAACTACATTTGTTCATGCCTATTTGTATTCAAAGAAGTTTAGTACATTGTTGTCTAGATGGGTTTGTAACTAGAATGAAATGCAAACTTGATTCAGTGTAAGGAGAGGACACTCAGCAGCTGTTTACACATCTGGATGCAGGAGCACTAGTGTGGGACACCAGAGCAACCTTTTTAGGGTGTCCCACACAGATGCTCCAGTGGATACTAGGGGTGTCTCCATGTGTGAAACTTGCACAAAACAGGTAAGTATTCCAGCTATTGTAAGGGAAAAAAATAATGTCTTCATCTTGGAACTCTGCCAAAACAGACAATTGTACGACAGTTACAAGCAATGTTTCTGTAGACAATGGTTTGCTAATCTAATGCATTACAGTTGTTATGGTTACAAATGAGTTTGGCTCCCTTTGGTGTCCTTTTAATGCTGTTAGGACTTTCTGTTAATTCCTGAGAAGTGCTGCAAAGCATTGTGGGCGATGTAGTTTAAAAGAGGAAGTGACTCTGTTAGCTGGTCCGGCCCTGAACTACAGTACAGACAATGCAAAGTGCGCAGCACTGCATGCTGGGAGGAGTAATAAAAGGAAGAGCGCGGCCATTTTTCACTCTCTCTGGACGACCTTTCAATACCTGCCAGCAGAAGTTCTGTGTGTGTGACCAGGAGATTGTGGCCTATGCAGCACGGTGCGGGAGCTCCAGCCTCTGAGGGATTTCAGATGACAGCCCAGCCGGCCTAGTGAGCGGATCGATGTGCAGTACCAAGACGCCTGGAGGTTTTCCTGCAACCTAGCCATTCAGAGGAGCGGTACTGCGTGGCAGCGCCATCTTTTCAACGGTCTGAGACATCAGGAGGGGAGTCCGGACGGAGTCTTGCAGCCTCTGAACCTATGGGGCTATGGAGAGGGCATTTGCCCATTTCAGTAGAGTGCATTGTTTGTTGAGTGAGTTATTCACAGACTGCTGGTGAGACTTGTAGTTCCACAGAAGTGATTCTATTTAATTCCAGGCCAAATACAACTGAACTCTGGGGCTTGTTAATCCCTGCGCTGTAAAGTCAGTACTGTATTGCACTCACACATAAAGAGGAAGTTACAGAGGTTATATTTCTTCCTAAGCAAAAGATTGCCGCTCCAATCTCTCAAATCTCCAATCTCTCAGACACCCGCCCTAATAGAACTCACAGGTGCTGGCTCTGCACAAGCTTGAGGAAAGAAAAAGATCCTGGACGGCCGCACACCATAGAAGGCATCTTTATTGATATGAAGAAATAAAATCCAAATGCAGTCATCTCATGTACAGGGAGGAACAGGAAAGATAGCTATCATGTTTCACACCCCATCATGGTGCTTATTCATAGCTCATGAATAAGCGGCCGTCCAGGATCTTTTTCTTTCCTCAAAGTTATATTTCTTCAGTCACACAGTTGCCAACGTACTATTTATTCTACACCTTCTTTTCTTTCTTTTGCCTTGTTGGATTACAAATACTGCAGTTTAAACTACAGGCTAGCTGAAGAAATCTGGAGTCAAGGAACTTTTATCATCTTTTGCAAAGCATCACAGCTTTAGCTGGAAGTTTGAACATTAAATGACAATCTAGGGAGAGCCCTTGAGTACAGGTTGACTATTGCACTGTATTGTTGAATGTAAGTGTTATTATATTGCAATTTGGTGTATGTATTGAGGCCTCAGTGGGAAGGTGTTTAATATAGGTTTCAGAGCATATTGGACGGTTGTCCCATTGTGCACCTGTCTGCATACGCTTCTTACAGTGATTATTAGGTTCACAGTTCCATATCTAAGCTAGTGGTTATCAACTGCGGTACATTGTTTATATTCATATTGTCTATTTCTGTTTATTATTCACTCTCGTAAACTCTTTGAGTGGTTCAGTGACATTGTGTGAGTTTCTCATTGATAACATCCTGTTACAGCATGGAACCCAAGGTGTCAGAGGTAAGAGAGGATCTGCACAGTCAGGGTAGCCAGTGAGGTATAGAGTCAATCAGCAGCCCTCGCGGGGGTACCGTTACATTTCATATTCCTATTTCTGCCCTCAAATATCTGTGTGCTAAGTATACCTTATTTTTATTCACATAGGGGAGAAAAGAATCGGGACATCAGAGGACACCAGGGACCCACAACCCCCTAAAGAAGGGGAAATCCAAAAACAACAACCTCAGGATGTGGAGGAAGGAAAGGTTTATGAAGTGAGGAAATAGTGACCACAATAGGTGAGTGTCTGAGACCACATCTTCAGGTAATAGATGTATGCCTGCATATTTATAATACATGGTGTGTTTTTTTTTATTTCAGGGGATGTGGATGTTGTGGAAGAAGAAACACATTTCACAAGTGCAAGTGCATACGTCCTCATCTGGGAGATCATGGTGTGCAATAGGGATTTACAGAAGATCAAGGAAGACATCAATGATGTGAAAAAAAGGCTCAAAAACATCATTGATGTTTTAGGCAGAATCTAAAACACAACAACATTTTTGTAATTGTTTTTATATTTGTAACTTTTCTAAAAAAAAATGAAAGCAAAATTTTGAAGATGCACACAGCGTGTCAACATGTGCAATCTCCCATCATAGGATATCAATGTACGCGTTTTGTAGGTGCAACCCCTTCCTCGCAACTAAAGTAGCTGAGAGGAAGGGGTTGCACCCCCGAACACGTGCATTGATCCCCCATGATGGGAGCTAGCACATGTTGACATTAGGCATGGGATCAGGAGGGAATTCCCTATTTTGACTCCCAATTTGTGTGCATCTTCAAAATTTGGCTTTCACAGGGGTGACATCACCCCATCTGATGAAGGCAAGATCAATACAGTTTGGACATACTAATGTTTGATATTGCCTTCACTTTATCAAAGTTGAACTTTGTAAGTTCCTGAGTTGTGTATTGTTTTATGGTTTTAAAATCATGCCTGTTTACCACAAAAAAACATATTTCTATTGTCCAAAAAAAAAATGTTATTCCAAAAATATGTTGGTTTTTTTAAAAACCCTTTTCTAAACGCACATGTGAATGTGCACAGAGTAAAAATGTTTCTACTCAACAATTTGTGGCTTCTCCTTTCAATGCTCAATAGCAGTTTTTTGCTTAAGTTGGTGTTTACAGTGACAATGGGGGTTATTTACTAAAGACAAATCCACTTTGCACTACAAGTGCACTTTCAGTGCAGTTTGGGTGCACTTTCAATTTAAAATACAAATTTATTTAAAAAATACATTTATTTAAATACATATAATGTGATGTTAACAGAGAAAACTTACCTTAATATAGTTCTTCTGTGGGACCTGAATGATGGCAGAACAGGTCTCTGGAATAATGATCCCCAGAGCCTGGGGGGGAGATGCCTGTCGAGAACTTGATGTCCTGCAGACTTCTACCTGTCACCAAGTACCGCAAGGTAGCGACGAGCCTCTTTTTAGGAGTGATGGCTTGCCGCATGCAGGTGTCCTGCTTCGTAATATAAGGGGACAGCAAAGCCAACAGACGGTGAAAGACGGGGTTTGTAATCCAGAGATAATTCCTGAAATCATCAGGATTATTCTCACGGATCTCCCGCAACAAAGGCATGTGCGAGAATTGGTCACGCTGGAGCAACCAATTCTTCATCCATGAACTACTCCTCGCCCTGCTCATGGACTGGGCTTGGGTCAAAGTAAGAACCCCAACACCAAGCCCCTGCACAGCACGAACTCTACAATGAGTACGTACCCGCAACATGGCTTCAAAACGGTCGGCTGGTCAAAACGTACTGAAAATCAGAAAGGCCTGAGAGGAGCGAGCTGAATTTCAGAAACGAGCGGAAAAGAACGTACTGAAAATCAAATAAGTAATATAAAAATACGCACTGAAAACCAGATACGAACTGACTACACGCACTGAAAACCAGATACGAACCCACAAGCTCAAACTGAAGAGCAGTAACGATCTGAAAAGCACGAGGCGAGGGAAAATGCCTAATTGGGCCCAATTTGGACATTTTCACTTAGGGGTGTACTCACTTTTGTTGCCAGCAGTTTAGACATTAATGGTTGTGTGTTGAGTTATTTTGAGGGGACAACAAATTACACTGTTATACAAGCTGTACACTCACTACTTTACATTGTAGCAAAGTGTGATTTCTTCAGTGTTGTCACATGAAAAGATATAATAAAATATTTACAAAAATGTGAGGGGTGTACTCACTTTTGTGAGATACTGTGTATATATCTAGCTTGTATTAAAGGTACTGTGTTATACATGATAGTGATCTTGTTTTATTCTTTCTGAGTAGGGCTTCTAAGTACTACCCCCCTCACAGGAAACATATGTAAATTGTTTTGTAAGAGGATATATGGGTTATATTTCATAGTATGCAACATGGCAGAGAGAGATATGCAAATCAGCATCATTCAGCCTGAGAGAACTGAAAAGGTTTATTTCATTCTTCAATAGAGAGACCGGTAACAAGTAATCCTCCTTTTTTTCTTATGGTAGTGTATATTGGTATATGGCAGGCAGACCTCCAAGTGCCAGCTCTGAGCCCTAAAGGGTGTGCCCACCTGTTATCTGCCTGGCATGTGCCACATGCCTCCCACTCTGATCTGCCCGTGTTAAAAATACTTCTGTGCTCCTAGTATGACACAAAGTAGGCTCTTGGCCCTCCCAGTGGTTGTACTGGAAATGTCATTCTTGAGGCTGATCTCACAGTCAAGCTAAACAGAATAGCGTGCTCAGGATTCAATCACACACAAGTCAGAGATCTGTTTGTAGGTCTGGTAAGTTTACACGTGCGATATTCTTTATAAAGCTAATTATTGGAGGAGTAAGGCATTTGGGTGTATATTTCCAACAACATATTCTGCTGCACCTTGGGGCTGATTTAATAAGCAGACACGTTTAATTTTAAAACTTGAATTTTTAATTTGTGCAACATGATTAGTAGAAACAAGTTGGCAACAATTTTATTCTGTTTTTCTTATTTTTCTCCCCCATTACTGGTTATTCAACTTGAATAGTTTCACCTTAATTATCAACCTTTCTTTAGCAAATGAGCATGCAGCTCGAGTAAATGAAGCCCACAGAGCAGGGGAAGTTTATAGTGTGAACGGTGTATTTCATATCAATGCAAGTGTTTAGACTAGATGCAAGTGTGCCACTTTTGTGATGTCCCAGTGGCAGTCCAGTGTTCCATTTATTGGAACCATTTTCCCTTTTTTTGCCTTTATTCTTGGACCTGTCAAATTATATATTTTTTTAAGTTGTGTGAATAGAATATGTTTCACCCCATATCGTTCTCTTTTGTTTGGCATAATATAATCACAAATCACTAAGATGGTTTTATTATTTTAAATGCATTTGCAATTAAATCTCACAATCATTGTCCAGTAATGTGTTTAGTTCTCAAACAAGAATCTTTTTAGCTGCGCCATCGTTATTTTATTGTATGTAATGGATTTTGAACTGAAGCTTTATTTCCTTATGAATTTTTTTTAATCTCATTATCTTTATTACTATTTTAAATTGCTCCTGATCTATTTGAAATTGCTCCTGACACTAGCAGGAAATCCTTAAGCTGGTCACACATTGGTAGATTTTCTTATTAATATTCATGCAAAAAATCTTGTCAGACGATTCGATAATGCCATCAGAGACTTGACAAATGTTGTTCAAAAAGTACTTCAAGATTTTTTAACATTTGTTTATAGAAGGAATGACAATTAAAAAATGAAAACCATCTTCACAGTAAAAATTTTGCTCCCTTGAAAAAAAATAATTTTTCTACTTATTCATGACCAACTGTACTAAGAGAAAAATGGGGGTTGCCATTGCTGACCTCCATTGGGGAATACTAGCTGCCTGGCTTTCTCATACTATAAAACGTCCCTGACCAGAAACAAGGATGCAGATTAGAAGTTAAGAGCGATGTCAAAGTTAGAAGAGTGTGCTAAAATTGTACATTGATTGCATGTCTGAGCTGGAGAACATAAAAAAAAATAATCTCAAGATAATTCAAGGGATGAGCAAAGTTGGGGATAGTATTTAAGTACTCCATCAGTAATGATTTGTCTCAAGAACCACACCCCTTTAGTTTTCCACACAATAGCATCACCAATTTTCTTTCATTTTTTTTCGATAGGGCTGCATTACCATAAATAGGTAGCTAACATTCTAACAGTGAAGAGTGATCATCTTTTGTCCATTCCCAAAATATGAGTAGCCTGCCATGAAATAGTATAGGACATAGCAGTTTTACCATAATTAGCTTTAATGAGCTTGTGTAATGGCAATTTGGGTCCATGTACAGTGGGGAAAATAATTATTTGATCTCCTGCAGATTTTGTAAGTTTTCCCACTTACAAAGAAAGAAGGGTCTCGAAGTTTTATCATAGGTGTGTATAATAAGAGTAAAATAAGTATTTGATCCCCTACCAACCAGCAATAATTCTGGCTCCCACAGACTGGCTACATTATTTGCTCATGTGGTACACAGATTAGCCCTGTCAATTTAAGAAGGTGCTCCTAGTGACAACTCGTTATGTGTATAAAAGACAGCTGTCCACAGAATATTTTCTTCCATTCAAACCTCACGATCATGGGCAAAACCAAAGAGCTGTCAAATGATGTCAGGGACAAGATTGTAGACGTGCACATAGCTGGAATCGGCTACAACACCATCATCAAGAAGCTTGGTGAAAAGGAGACAACTGTTGGAGAGATTTTTCCCCAAGAAGTACAGAATAACCATCAATCGCCCCAGGTCTGGAGCTTCATGCAAGATTTCGCCTCACATGGTAAGCATGATCATGAGAAAAGTGAGGGATCAGCCCAGAACTACATGGGAGGGGTTTGTAAAAGATCTCAAGGCAGTTGGGACCACAGTCATTAAACAAATCATTGGTAACACAATATGCTGCCATTAATTAAAATCCTGAAGCGCCCAAGAGGTCCCCCTCCTCAGGAAAGCACATGTAACAGGCCCACCTGAAGTTTGCCAATGAACATCTGAATGATTCAGAGAAGGGCTGGGAGAAAGTGCTGTGGTCAGATGAGATCAAAATTTAGCTATTTGGCTTTAACTCGACTCACCGTATTTGGGGGAAGAAAAATGCTGTGCTCAAGCACAGAGGTGGAAATATTATGCTTTGAGGCTGTTTCTCTGCTAAAAGTACAGGCAGGCTTTGCCGCATTGAGGGGCCAATGGACAGAGCCATGTATTGTAAAATCTTGGATGAGAACCTTCTTCCTTCAGCCAGAACACTGAAGATCGTTTGTGGATGGGTCTTCCTGCATGACAATGACCTAAAACATACCACCAAGGCAACAAAGGAGTGACTCAAGAAGAAGCACATTAAGGTCATGGAGTGGCCTAGCCAGTCTCCAGACCTCAATCCTATAGAAAATGTAGAGTGGACCAAAATCCATCCTGAGATGTGTGCAAACCTGGTAACCAACTTCAAGAAACATCTTACCTCTGTGCTTGCCAGCAAGGGTTTCCTCACCAAGTACTAAGTCATGTTTTGCTTTGGGATCAAATTCCTTTTTTACTTACTGGACTGCAACTCAATTTATAACATTTGAATCATGTGTTTTTTCTGGATTTTTGTTCGATATTCTGTCTCTATCTTTTAAAATACACCTATGATACAAATGATAGACCCTTCATTTATTTGTAAGTGGGCAAACTTAGAAAATCTGCAGGGGATCAAATACTTATTTCCCCACTGTATATGTACTGTACTTATAAAGTATTTTGGAAATCAGAATCATTTTAAAATATTATTGCAACATCTTGCGTTCAGGAGGGCATATAGTGGATCATTGTTAGAGGAAATAAAAATCCCTTGGGTGCTTGGTAATGACAATACCCAGATTCAAGAAAGTATCTACAATGGAATGTGAGTTAATGCAGAGTTCAACCCAAAAGTGGAACTTCCACTCATAAGCTTCCTCCCGCCCTCCGGTGCCACATTTTGGCACCTTTCAGTGGGGAGGGGGGAACGGGAAACTGTTTTTGACGGATCCCCTTTCCAACAAGTTAGAGCCCCCCTTCCTCCTTCCCCCGCCAATTAGAAAGTTCAGCGCACTTCGCACATGTGCAGTAGGGAACCAGTTATGAAGCCGAAAGACTTCACTTCCGCGTTCCCTTACCAGGAATGGCGGCGGCAGCACCCGGGAGTCGACCTGAAGATCAGCTGGGGTGTCGACATCGCAGGCTCCCTGGACAGGTAAGTGCCCTCATATTAAAAATCAGCAGCTACAGTATATGTAGCTGCTGACTTTAAATTTTTTTCACCCAGGTTGGACCTTCTCTTTAAGGCTTAGGGGGATGGATGGAAATAGGTCTGTCAAGAAAATAGTGGACTCGGTGTTGTGGTAGGTTCAGGGTGTCAGGGTGGGAAGATTTGTGAGAGATGGGCCACAGTGATGTTCTACAGTACAACCCTCTGAGAAGGTGCAATACTCAAACATGGAGATAAGCATGCATTCAAAAAAAAGTCCCAGGTTAAAGGGGTTGTAAAGGCAGAAGGTTTTTTATCTTAATGCATTTTATGCATTAAGATAAAAAGCCTTCTGTGTGCAGCAGCCCCCCTCGGCCCCCCTAATACTTACCTGATCCCTATCTATACAACGATGTCCACAAGTGCCTCGACCATCTGGGACTCTCTCCTGATTGGCTGAGACACAGCAGCGGCGCCATTGGCTCCCACTGCTGTCAATCAAACTCAGTTAGCCAGTCAGGAGAGAATGGGGGAGGGGCCAAACAGGAGCTCTGTGTCTGAATAGATACAAGGAGCTGCAGCTCGGCTTCGGTGCCCCCATAGCAAGCTGCTTGCTGTGGGAGCACTCAACAGGAGGGAGAGCCAGGAGCTCCAGCCAGGGACCCGAGAAAAGGACTGGCTGCCCTGTGCAAAACCACTGCACAGAGCAGGTATGTATAAGCAGGGGTGGCCCGTCCATTAAGGGCGCCCCCCCATCCATGCGTTCGGCCCCTTTTTAGGATGCCGGATGCATGGATTCCAATGGGGGTGGGTGTTTTTTTGAAGCACCTGGCTAGAGTCAGAGGCTCTAATAGGCTTCAAATTAGGGTGGGCTCGGGGTGCAGAGAATGCGAACTGAGCCCACCCAAGTGTGTTTAATACAGAATGAATATTAGCTATTGTATCACTGATCTTCCTCCCGGCCAATCAGGAAGCCGGTCTTGAGACCCATCACCCGATTGGCTGAAAGGACAGGCGATCCTATTGGACACCTAGGAGGAGGGGAGGAGACGCATGACAGAAGCGAGGAGGAGGAGAGGACACTGATGCCCACTGCCTGCCACCTACAATCACTTTAGGTGACCACCACACTCTCTGGCAGTGCCACCACATTGAACCTCCAGAGGGGGATTTCTTGATAATCAGTACGTGGTTAAAAGATGGAGACTGAGTCTTATTACTGAAGCATTTTGCGAGTCTGTGGCGGGAGCCTGTCTTCTATTTGACTGATGCGTGATTCTATCTCAGTCACTTAGTTGGGAAGGGCCTGGAGGTCCTGTTGCAGTAGAGATTCATCCGTTTTGACTCTTCAGTTTTCATTGTGAGACTTGTCTGACAGGTTACTATAGCATTGGGGATTTTAGTGATATCCTTGTGTGTGATGGCCTACCCCTCCAAGTTTGCCTTATGTTTGTACAAAGATTGTTCATTTTCATGCATACCTACTATTTATTTTATGTAGAAAGCTTTAGTCATAAAATGAAACAAAAGTTGCTTCATTTGTATACTTAATTTATATGCAAAGCAGGGACACAGATCTATGCCTTCTCTTAGTAAAAGCACCTCCTCCACAGTACACAAACTCACTAGCTAGGCACAAAGTTAACCCTGCGATTGCCTCTGATGTTAACCCCTTCCCAGCCAGTGTCATTAGTGCATATTTTTTAGCACTGATCACTGTAAAAATGTCACTGGTCCCCAAAAAGGTGTCAAAAGTGTCAGTGTCCTAATTGTCCTCTGCAATATCGCAGTCCTGCTATACATCACTGATCGCTGCTATTACTAGTAAAAAAAAAAATTATAAATTAAAATATCCCATTTGTAGACGCTATAACTTTTGCGCAAATCAATCAATATACGTTTATTGGAATTCCTTTACCAAAATATGTAGCAGAATACATATTGGCCTAAATTGATGAAGAAATTTGATTGTTGACATTTTTTTATTGGATATGTATTATAGCAGAAAGTAAAAAATATAGTTTTTTTTTCAAAATTGTCAGTCTTTTTTTGTTTATAGCACAAAAAACTAAAAATTCAGAGGTTATCAAAAACCACCAAAAGAAAGCTCTATTAGTGGGTAAAAAAGCACATACATTTTATTTGTGTACATCGTCACATGACCGCACAATTAAAATAACGCAGTGCCGTATCGCAAAAAATGGCAAATCCCAAAGGAATGTTCATGCAACAAAGACTTGTTTTTAGAGCAAAAGGAGGAAATACGCAATGTTAGCATAGTGATCCTAGGAAATTGGCCTATTAAGTGTATGTTTAATCTAAGTTGGGATTTTATCTTTTTAGCTATAGTTTAAAATAATAAAGAAAGTATTAAACACAACCCTCATTAAAGTGGTATTAAACCCTAAACCAAAAATGTAATATATTGCAGCTTACCAATCATTAGATGTGGTGGTTGTATTAGTTTTCTTTTTGAAGCTTTTTTCCCCCTCTGTTTTCACCTGGTGATCTGGCCAGTAACAAACTTCCTGTATTAGAATGCCCCCACTCTGGGTGAAGGAGCCCAGGGGGCACATTTTGACAGCAGTATTGTCAATCTGGGGGGGGGGGGGTAGTGTAAGATGTACTAGCAGATTTAAATACAATAAGAAATTGAAGCCAAACTTCAGCTTGCACTCACACAACACTGTGGCAGCCGTGCTGTGACAGGGGAGAGGCGCAGCAGTGGGTTCTGTGTGAAGATCCCCTGCTCCCCATCCCTGTTGGTATCGGTTTTTGAATGTTCTCTGCTGCATAACTGAATCGGGGTTGCAGAACACATTACCCAGAAAACCCTGCATTAGAGGAGAAGAAATTACATTTTTTTCCCAGGCAAAATTAGAAAGAGAACAGTACGGAAGAAGAGAGAAAAAAAGGCTCTTTGCAGTGCTCTGCATCCAGTTTGGAAGAGAGAGAGAGACACTGGAAAGCCCTATGCTGTGTTGAGGGACTGAGCCACTGCTAGGAGACTGTCCATGCTGTGCTGAGGACTGGAGCAACCCAGGCGACCCAGAGTGAACAAACAACTAACCTGAAAGACCTCTGCCTCTGTGTCACTGGGTCTGGTGAGAGAGCCTTTTGGCTGTGACCTGTTGCCTCTAGAGACTGAGCCTTTAGGGACTGATTATCCAGCTGCCTTATAGCTCAATTATTGCCTGCAGGACTTGTTGCGACTGTTCTCATGTGCTCCAACTGTACCATTGGGGCCCAACTTTAGTCTGCTGAAGATTCAGGACTAAAGATTGTCCATTAAAGCAAGTAAAAGTAAAAACACAGAGACCATTGCCCATTACTCATTTTAGGTACCTCTCAGGAGACATTGCAACGAACGTAGCCATTTTCATAAAGTGCACTCTAACCCAGTTGCAGTTTTATTACATTGCAGTTAATGTTTATATGCACCACACATTGCTGAATTTGTTGATTCATACTTGATACCAGTTCAGTGGTACAGCACCTTACCATAAGTTACTTTGGCATAGCTATTACATTGTCTAGCAGATGGCGTCAAAATCTACCATCTATGTGCTTTATTATGCACAAACCACCCTTTATTCTAACTCATACCAATATTAAGTTAATTTAACACTAATCCGTCTGGTGTCTTTTTTCTGGTAGTAATTCACAGCAAAGTTAAAGGTACCTATACTTGTGTCATTATATGTTATTGCAGTGACTTTCAGAGGGGCTGAGGTTGTTACTTTAGTCGAGATGCAGAACAGAGAAGCCAAAATTTCCAAGAGGCTCCTTTGGGCTTAGCGCTACAATCATTTACAGTAGCAGTTTTTTTTTCTATTTGGGATAAAGGTTTTACATAAATAAAAGCAGAATATTGTAAGTGCCCCTGCCAATCTTAAATGGTTTGTCTCATCCCTGTAAACTGATATATCTGGGCTTGTTCTTTTAAAAAACAACATACTTACTGGCTGGATCACCAGGTGAAAATAGAATAAAGAAAACCTAAAAAAGAAAATGAATGGAGCTACTGCATGTAAGAATTGATAAACAGCAATATAATAAATGTTTCCTTTTGAGTTTAATACTGCTTTAAGTAAATAATAATCATGTGCAATGTGCACTGAGCAATGGATAGAGAAAAGAATACACATAAAAAGATCTAACTTTCAGTGAAAACTGCATGCCAAAACAATTGCAGATCTAGAGCCATTGTTTATAGACATTCTATAGAGAACTGATCTCAACTTTTTATCTTTTATAAAAGTTGGGATTGGCCCCCATGTCCCGACAGCTCTTTTGGTCATTGAGGCCTCTCATCAACAATGAGTAGGGTGAGTTAGACGGGGTGGGCCAAGCTCAATGTTTACTGTATATTCTGTTCTGTATAAACTGCCAAGCTTTATGACAGGTTTAGGTGTATATTTATTAGGTCACATGCTGCACACACACTTGCAGATACCTGGAGGATTTCACAGCCAGTTGTGCTTGTGTAATAGGCATAGCTCCCAACTGTCCCTGATTTTGAGGGACTGTCCCTCATCTGGAGCAATGTCCCTCTGTCACTCATTCCTCCTCATTTGTCTCTCATTTTTGTCTGATCTATATAGTTGTACAGTATATACAATTCACTTTTTATCTATCAAAAAGTGTTTTCCAGCCCTAAACCTTTCATCTTATTTCTAAATTGCTGCATTTGTAAATTCCAAAAGCCAAAATAACACCCCTTTCACACTGAGGTGCTTTACAGGCACTACAGCTCTAAAAATAGCGCCTGCATAGCGCCTGTAAAGAGACGCTCCTGTCTCTCCAGTGTGAAAGCGGTGCGCTGGCAGGAAGCTAAAAAAAGTCCTGCAAGCAGCATCTTTGGAGCGGTGTAAGTAAGGTCCTTTGCTCTATCAAAGTGAATGTATAATATAGTACTCTGATAAATTGCAGCTAGATCTAAAGTGTATGAGTGCACTAAATTGGTATAAAATAAATAAGTGATCAAGCGCAACTTAATATTATAAATATAGATGATTTAGCACTGTGCGATAATCTGTGCAAAAATTGCTAAAAAATGTGACTGTTCCAAAAAAAGGCTAAAGATGCTTTTATAAAAGGTTTATCGATGATATTATTATTATTGTATGGAACGGAAGTAGAAAAACATTAGAAAACTTTTTAGGCCAACTCAATGAGAATGACAAAAACATTAAATTAGTTTGGAACATAAGCGACAAAAAGGTTAATTTTCTGGATTTGGATATCACTCTGGAAGGAAATAAACTAACTACAAAGACACATTTAAAAAAAATAGATACCAACAGTTATTTATCTATGCACAGTTGTCACTTTAAACCATGGCTATGGAACATTCCGAAAGGCCAAATGGTTAGGATTAGGAGAAACTGCACGAAGGAAGATAACTTCATTTCACAGGCTACTTTTTTTAGGTGATAGATTCAAGGACAAAGGATACTCAGAAGAATTCATCAATAAACAAATAGATACTGTAAAATCGATGGATAGAACAAAAATATTACAAGTAAAAAATTCGAGCCAACGCAATATGGACACCCCGGTTCTAGTATTATGCCCCGTACACACGGTCAGACATTGATCGGACATTCCGACAACAAAATCTTAGGATTTTTTCCGACGGATGTTGGCTCAAACTTGTCTTGCATACACACGGTCACACAAAGTTGTCAGAAAATCCGATCATTCTGAACGCGGTGACGTAAAACACGTACGTCGGGACTATAAACGGGGCAGTAGCCAATAGCTTTCATCTCTTTATTTATTCTGAGCATGCGTGGCACTTTGTGCGTCGGATTTGTGTACACACGATCGGAAATTCCGACAACGGATTTTGTTGTCGGAAAATTTTATAGCCTGCTCTCAAACTTTGTGTGTCGGAAAATCCGATGGAAAATGTGTGATGGAGCCTACACACGGCCGGAATTTCCGACAACAAGGTCCTATCACACATTTTCCGTTGGAAAATCCGACCGTGTGTACGGGGCATTAGACTTTAACATTCAGCATAAAGAAGTGGAAAAATTAATAAAAAAACACTGGCATATACTATAGAGTGATAAACACTTAAAACATATATTACCAGATGCCCCCAATGTGGTATACAAAAAAGCTCCCACATTGAGAGACATCATTGTAAAGAATGTGGTGGAACCACCACCTCCAAGTGGATATACATTTTTTACAGGAAAAGGGTTTTTCCCTTGTAAGCAATGTTTTGCATGCCGACACTCCAAAAAGCCACAAATTAAAGAAAATAATTTATATCCACACATACGGGACAAAATTACCCCATCAAAGACTTTATTAGCTGTCACACAGAGGGAGTTGTGTATGTCATACAATGTAGCTGTAATTTACAGTATGTTGGCAGGACTAAAAGACCTTTAATGGTTAGAATTAGGGATGAGCTTCGAGTTCGAGTCAAACTCATGTTCGGATCGAACAACGGCTGTTCGCCTGTTCGCCGAACAGCGAACAATTTGGGGTGTTCGCGGCAAATTCGAAAGCCGCGGAACACCCTTTAAAAGTCTATGGGAGAAATCAAAAGTGCTAATTTTAAAGGCTTATATGCATGGTATTGTCATAAAAAGTGTTTGGGGACCTGGGTCCTACCCCAGGGGACATGGATCAATGCAAAAAAAAGTTTTAAAAACTGTCGTTTTTTCAGGAGCAGTGATTTTAATAATGCTTAAAGTGAAACAATAAAAGTGTAATATTCCTTTAAATTTCATACCTGGGGGGTGTCTATAGTATGCTTGTAAAGGGGCGCATGTTTCCCGTGTTTAGAACAGTCTGACAGCAAAATGACATTTCAAAGGAAAAAAGTAATTTAAAACTACTATTAATGAATTGCCAGTCCTACAATACACATAAAAGTTCATTGATAAAAACGGCATGGGAATTCCCCACAGGGGAACCCCGAACCAAAATTTAAAAAAAAATGACATGGGGTCCCCTTAAATTCCATACCAGGCCCTTCAGGTCTGGTGTAGATATTAAGGGGAACTCCGGCCAAAATTTAAAAAAATGGCGTGGGGTCCCCCTCAAAATCTATACCAGACCCTTCAGGTCTGGTATGGATTTTAAGGGGAACCCCACGGCAAAATTTTTTAAAAAATGGTGTGGGGACCCCCCAAAAATTCATACCAGACCCTTATCCGAGCACGCAACCTGGCAGGCCACAGAAAAAAGAGGGGGGACGAGAGAGCGCCCCCCCGAACCGTACCAGGCCACATGCCCTCAACATTTTTTATTTTGGCGCAGGGTTCCCCTTAAAATCCATACCAGACCTGAAGGGTCTGGTATAGATGAGGGAGACCCTACACCATTTTTTTTTAACTTTTTGGCCGGGGTTCCCCTTAATATCCATACCAGACCTGAAGGGCCTGGTATTGAATTTAGGGGGACCCCCAACATCATTTTTAAAAAATTTTGGGGGGTCCCCACGCCATTTTTTAAAAAATTTTGCCGCGGGGTTCCCCTTAAAATCCATACCAGACCTGAAGGGTCTGGTATAGATTTTGAGGGGGACCCCACGCCATTTTTTTAAATTTTGGCCGGAGTTCCCCTTAATATCTACACCAGACCTGAAGGGCCTGGTATGGAATTTAAGGGGACCCCATGTCATTTTTTTTTAAATTTTGGTTCGGGGTTCCCCTGTGGGGAATTCCCATGCCGTTTTTATCAATAAACTTTTATGTTTATTGTCGGACGGGCAATTCATTAATAGTCGCGAGTAGTTTTAAGTGACTTTTTTTCCTTTGAAATGTCATTTTGCTGTCAGATTGTTCTAAACACGGGAAACATGTGACCCTTTACAGGCATACTATAGACACCCCCCATCCTCTCCATGGTTTGTTGTATTTATCAATACCCCAGAATTAGTTGTGAGGGATCTTTATTATGTACCTATAAAAAATGTTTACTCAGGTTATGTTTTGGAAACCCCTTGTATATGTTTTGGATATAAGAGGGGGGACGAGAGAGCACCCCTCCGAACCGTACCAGGCCACTTGCCCTCAACACTGGGAGGGTGCTTTGGGGTAGCCCCCCAAAACACCTTGTCCCCATGTTGATGGGGACAAGGGCCTCATCCCCACAAACCTTGCCCGGTGGTTGTGGGGGTCTGCCGGCGGGGGGCTTATTGGAATCTGGAAGCCCCCTTTAACAAGGGGACCCTCAGATGCCGGCCCTCCCCCCTGTATGAAATGGTAAGGGGGTACAAAAGTACCCCTACCATTTCACAAAAAACTGTCAAAAATGACAGAAAAATGTAATATTTAAAGGAATATTATACTTTTATTGTTTCACTTTAAGCATTATTAAAATCACTGCTCCCGAAAAAACGGCCGTTTTTAAAACTTTTTTTTGCATTGATCCATGTCCCCTGGGGCAGGACCCAGATCCCCAAACACTTTTTATGACAATAACTTGCATATAAGCCTTTAAAATTAGCACTTTTGATTATTCATGTTCTTGTCCCATAGACTTTAATGGTGTTCGCGTGTTTGAACAAATTTTTTGCCTGTTCGCAAGTTCTGGTGCGAACCGAACAGGGGGGTGTTCGGATCATCCCTAGTTAGAATGAGGGAACATATCCAAAACATATACAAGGGGTTTCCAAAACATAACCTGAGTAAACATTTTTTATAGGTACATAATAAAGATCCCTCACAACTAATTCTGAGGTATTGATAAAAACAAAAAACCATGGAGAGGAGCCCATAAAGTTAGGTCAATTAGCCAAATTTAACAATTTTTAATTTATATATATATAATTTTTATATTTTTATCACATATTGAATAAAGTTGTTTTATATACTGTAATATATTTATAACCTCTATGCAACACTTTCGTTTTTTATGTGGTGCAACAACTAATAGTATTCTAGTAACCACATCCTTAAACTAGATGAACCCAAAGATTCATTATATGGTATAAATAATATGTGCGGATGAACTTGAACACTGCACATATCCATATATATATATATATATATATATATATATATATATATATATATGTTTTCCACCTTATATTAATATACTGTGCCATTTTTAACAGTCATTATATAGATATTTAATGTATACTCTTCCTGGAGTGTAACTGGAATAACTCATTATGTCTGTTGGTTTACCTACCAATGATATGGCCGCCCCTATTGCAATACATAAGATTATGTCCATCATTAAACCAATCAAAAATGGCTGCCCCCATGTTGGAGACAGGTATCCAACGAAATGGCCGACGAGACACTTCCTGTTCTTCCCCATAAATTGACTGCGATTTTAACCAATCCGGATCCCCTGAGGAAGTCACGTGGTGTGACGTAATGCATAGGAATTGACTGGACCACACGAGAACTGGAAGTGATCTAAGAGGCACCTGTAACGCCGTCCAAATTACAGATCTTCTGTTTTTTTACTACTCTGTTGTAAGTTTCCACTTGGCTTTTTAATAAATCAGTTTATACATTCTACGCTATGGGAGATACTTCTTTATCCCCTGTACATATTCGCTGGGAATGAACGTCCGTATGGACTAAGCCGGAGCCACCATCTATCATACAATACCTGGACTGGGCCATCTACCATCACAACATCTTGGAAAGGTCTCCAGCTATAACCATCTCCACTGCTTTTCACTATACATATGGAGGCAAGAGTCTAGTGAACACTGAGTGATACACACGAAGAGTGACACACCGGCGATTTTATTGAAGAGCACTTGTAGTCAGAGTCTTCGAGTTTAGAAAGTGATACTCCTAAGCACCAAGGCCTGAGGTGTGCCTTGGCCTGACTGGTCAGTATGCCTGAAAAGAGGGCATACCCTGAATGTAAGAAAAGCACTGTCTGGACTTTGTTTTATCATAGGCTTTATTTATCTTAACTTCATGAACTATTGCAGCACCACTATTTGTTGTGTCAACAGTGTGATAGAGAGAGATTATACGGATTATTGCTACATTCATCTAATATAAATTACATATGTCTCATTGATATATTGCATATGCATAGGAATTTTATTATTGATATTTATATATATTTTTTTTTTTCACTGAAATCATCTTATGTGCACAGATTCATATTTGTATTTTGCATAGCATCTTTAGCGTTTTTTTGCATAGTCGCATTTTTTAGCAATTTTTGCACAGATTATCGCACAGTGCTAAATCATCTACATTTATGTACAGTATGAGTGTTCATTGGCATTGATTTATTTGAGCACAGGCTCATATTTGCACCTAGCAATTTTGCACAGCATCTTTAGCGTTTTTCTGCACAGTCGCATTTTTAGCAATTTTTGCACAGATTATCGCACAGTGCTAAATCATCTATCATTAGGCCACCACTATTTGTTGTGTCAGCAGTGTGATAAAGAGAGATTATATGGATTATTGCTACATTCATCTTTAATAATTACATGTGTCTCATTGATATATTGCATATGCATAGGAATTTTATTATTGATATTTATATAATTTTTTTGCACTGAAATCATCTTATGTGCACAGATTCATATTTGTATTTTGCACAGCGCCATCAGCGTTCATTGGTATTGATTTATTTGATCACAAGTTCTTTGCACCTAGCAATTTTGCACAGCATCTTTAGCGTTTTTTTTGCACAGTCGCATTTTTTAGCAATTTTTGCACAGACTATCGCACAGTGCTAAATCATCTACATTTATTTATAGTATGAGCGTTCATTGGCATTGATTTATTTAAACACAAGCTCATATTTGCACCTAGCAATTTTGCACAACATCTTTAGTGTTTTTTTTGCACAGTCGCATTTTTTAGCAATTTTTGCACAGATTATCGCACAGTGCTATATCATCTATATTTATAATATTAGATTGCGCTGATCACTTATTTATTTTATATCTTTGGAGAGGTGCCCATTGAACTAAATGGGCACCTGCTGCCGAACCGCCGGCGTTTTGCGGGTTGTTTTAACCCTTTTTCGGCCACTAGCAGGGGTTAAAACGGCCCCGCTAGTGGCTGAAGCCCCCCCCCCCTGCAAAAACGACGCCCCAGTGTGAAAGGGGCCTTAAGAAATAGTAGTGGTAAAAAAAAGCACTTGTGGGTTTAACCAATCTTGTTTTTTTGTACAATTTTCCTTTAAGGGGGCGTGGCCAGGGGTGTGTCCTATGCCTGCATACTTTTGCTGATAGGTGTCCCTCATTCCCATCTCAAAAATTTGGGAGGTATGTAATAGGTAATACACAAAAGTCAGTGTACATGTTCACGAGACTTGCTCACTGGTCAGTGTTTGGTTTGTGAAGATGTGTATGATGAATCTGTGTCATCCTGCATGAATGACAGTGAATGGATCCAAGCAGCAGACATCCATATAATTTCTCTAAATAGAATATAGAAGTGTTTTGCCAAGTCTAATGCCCCGTATACACGATCGGACATTCCGACAACAAAATCCATGTTTTTTTTCCGACGGATGTTGGCTCAAACTTGTCTTGCATACACACGGTCACACAAATCTTGTTGGAAATTCCGAACGTCAAGAACACAGTGACGTACAACACGTACGACTAGCCGAGAAAAATTAAGTTCAATAGCCAGCGCGGCTCTTCTGCTTGATTCTGAGCATGCGTGGAACATGTGCGTCGGATTAGTGTACACACAATCAGAATTTACGACAATGGATTTTGTTGTCGGAAAATTTGAGATCCCAAATTTTGTGTGACGGAAATTCCGATGAAAAATGTCTGATGGAGCCTACACACGGTCAGAATTTCTGACAACAAGCTCCCATCGAACATTTTCCATCGGAAAAGCCAGCCATGTGAACGGGGCATAAGTGTTCCAATGTATACTGTTATCATTTTTGATAACTTAAACAATATATTTTAATGTTAAGCCTCTTGCACACTGCAGCTTGAAAAAGCTCAGTACAGCATTTTCTACTAAGCTAATATGTAGCCTATTATTTACAACGTGTCTGGGCACAAAAACACACATAGGAGCGTAAATATGAATGCATTTTCCCTAGGTAGGTATTGTGCATGCAAACGTGCAAATCCACGCATAAATACACTCAAATTTGCGCAAAACAAACACTTGAAATTACATCCAAAAAAGAAGCTGAGCTCAGAAGCTCAAATATCAGTACCGTGTGCAAGAGGCCTAAATGAGACAAATAAAAGAATTTATTTAGGATTGATTCCATCATTTTTTTTTTAATATATAGTATTTTATTTTGAACAGGTTCTCCTTTCTTAACAGTTTTTACATTTTATAAAAGCCTTGTGCCAGAGGCTGACCATTAATCGTAGTTTATTCAGTCAGTCCTATCAGTTATTTGCAGGAAGGCTAAGCAAGCATTACATTTGTATTACATTTGATAAGAATGGCTTAAAGCATTTGTTACCCCAACACTTCATATTCCTGATATGCTCCTGTTGTATCGTGTACTTGTATGAGGAAGTATCCTGTTCTCTTTGTATTGCTTTCTTTATATGAAATCCCTGGTGTTCTTGCTAGTCTCCTTGCTTTTCTATTAAAAACTGACCACACTAAGCAGGAGAGCACACCGTGGTCATTTCTAAAGCTATGCTGGGAACTCAGTGTGCTCTCCTCCAATGATCAGACTTGTCCTGACAGCTCAACCCCCCCCCTGCTGTACAGCCATTTACTAGGAAGCTCAGTGTACTGCTGCTTCTCCCCCCCCCAGCTCTTATCTCTTATGCAGCTGAGAACAGAGGGGATGTGATCACTTGTAAAAAAGAGGAAAAAGGTATTTATAATATTTTTTTAAAAACTATACAAAAATGTTTGCCTTTCATTTCTATTGTAAACTGAATGTATTGTTTTACAAGGTGATTGTTTACAATCACTTTGACTACCAGAATGAGCTTAGCCTTAGGCCTGTTTCACATAGGCTTCAGCTTGTGTAAGAGCAGTGAAAGACAAGCTTTCAGTAAAGGACCATTCAGCTCCAGTGTGAATATGTTAAACACAGATCCTAATGGGAGTGCTAATTACCACTTTAACTGCTTCCAGACCGCCCACTGCACATACACTATAACTGCGGCAAGGCGGCCTGGCTGTACGAAACAACCTACCTGTACATTGTGTTCTTTTCCTGGGTCTGGGGATGATTGGACACAGTGGGAGCCAATCAGCGGGTCAGCGGGTCCTGCTAATCAGAAACACAGATGTCTCTCTTCCTCCAGTCAGTCCACCCGCCACAGTTAGAAAGCATTCCCTAGGAGCACACTTAACCCTTTGATCGCCCCTGATGTAAAACCCCTTCCTGCCAATGTCATTTTTACAGTGACAGTGCATTTTTTTTAGCACTGATCACTGTATTGGTGTCACTGGTCCCCAAAAAGTGTCACTTAGTGTCTGATTTGTCCGCTGCAATGTTGCAGTCCCCCTAAAAATTGCTGATCACCGCCATTACTAGTAAAAATAAAAATGCCATAAAAATATCCCATAGTTTGTAGACGTGTTAACTTTTGCAAAAAAACAATCAATATACACTAATTTATTTATTTTTTACCAAAAATATGTGGCAGAATACATATTGGCCTAAATTGATGAAGAAATTAGATTGTTTACATATTTGTATTGGATATGCTTTATAGCAGAAAGTAAAAAAATATGTTTTTTTTTTTCAAAATTGTCAGTCTTTTTTTGTTTCTAGAGCAAAAAATAAAAACCACAGAGGTGATCAAATTCCACCAAAAGAAAGCTCTATTTGTGGGAAAAAAATTTTGTTTGGGTACAGTGTCGCACGACCGCACAATTGTCAGTTAAAGTAACGCAGTCGTCCAGATGCATCTGAGGCTGCTGAACCTCAAACTTCCGACCCCCACTTTCCTTTTCTGAGGCACAGCCCTGGAGATTGGAGGGGTAGGGGCGGGAGGAAGAGGTGCAGAACGAACCCCCTCTCCTCTCCCGTGTGTTTGGGGGGGGGGGGGAGTTGTTAGTGCTGGCTTTGGGCAGCATGAAATTGAGTGTAGCAGACAATCTTGGCTTAGACAACTGCAGCCAGCAACCCTGCTGAGAGCCATAGTCCAATCTGAATAATGTGTTCGGGTTTCAGACAGTCTGAAATCTGGACACATGATTCCAAACCCGAACTGTCCAGGTGAATCCCGGACAGGTGGCAACCCTACGTATCACAAAAAATGGCCTGGTCATTAAGGGGTAAAACCTTCTGTGGCTGAAGTGATTTAACAAGCTGCTATCAGGCTTCAGCACTACTTGAAGCTTGTAGAAAGCCTGCTGAAGCCTGGTAGCAGCTTGTTTGAAGTGACATTCAGCACTCCCATTAAGATCTTTGTATAATGTTTTCAAACAGGAGCTGAAGGGCACTATAATGGCTTATGCCGGACTTTATGGCATACTTGGTTCGGCGGACCGGAGTCCGTCGGACAATTCGATCGTGTGTGGGCTCCAGCTGACTCTTTTTCCCCAAAAGTTCAATGGAACTAGAAATGAAACACGTTTCAAATCTTTTCGACGGACTCGAGTCCGGTGGAAAAGTCCCCTCGTCTGTATGCTAGTCCGATGGACAAAAAACGACGCTAGGGCAGCTATTGGCTACTGGCTATCAACTTTCTTATTTTAGTTCGGACGTACGTCATCACGTACGAATCTGTCGGACTTTGGTTGATCGTGTGTAGGCAAGTCCGTTCATTCGGAAAGATAGTTGTAAAGTTGTAAAGATAAGTGATCAAAGAGACACCTTTTGCTAAAAACAAAATGCTACCTGAAGTTCCTTGCAAGAAAAGAGCCATTATACCTACCTCCACATCGGCATTCCCTCCTTTCCAGCGCTGCAGCCTCCTTAAAGTGATTGTAAAGTATTGTTTGTTTTTTTAAAAATAACAAACATGTTATATATACCTGCCTTGTGCAGTTGGTTTTGCACAGGGCAGCCTGGATCCTCCTCTTCTGGGGTCCCTCTTTGCTGCTCCTGGCCCCTCCCTCCTTTCGAGTGCCCTCACAATCAGCAGCTTGCTATGGGGGCACCCGAGCCGAGTCACAGCTCTGTGTGTCCATTCAGACGCAGAGCCCCTACCCAGCCCCACCCCCTCTCTCCCCTGATTGGCTAACTGACTTTGATTGACAGCTGTGGGAGCCAATGGTGCCACTGCTGTGTCAATCAGGAGGAGAGTCCCGGATGACTAAGACACTCGTAGACATCACTGGAGAGAGATGGGGCTCAGGTAAGTATTACGGGGGGCTCAGGGGGGCTGCTACACACAGAAGGTTTTTTTATCTTAATACATAGAATGCATTAGGAAAAACCTTCTGCCTTTACAAACCCTTTAAGACTTCATAAGGTATTGGTTAATGTTGGGAATATTGGATGCCTGTATCCACTGCCATTCCCCTGAAACCTATATTACTGTTGTGTACTGTAGTGATCAAAGGAGTGTGAAGGGATATTGCCAAAGAGTGTAACAGAGGCTCTTTGAGTGCTGGGCTGCATGTACAGTATCTCACAAAAGTGAGTACACCCCTCACGTTTTTGTAAATATTTTATTATATCTTTTCATGTGACAACACTGAAGAAATGACATTTTGCTACAATGTAAAGTAATGAGTGTACAGCTTGTATAACAGTGTAAATTTGCTGTCCCCTCAAAATAACTCAACACACAGCCATTAATGTCTAAACCGCTGGCAACAAAAGTGAGTACACCCCTAAGTGAAAATGTAATTGGGCCCAAAGTGTCAATATTTTGTGTGGCCACCATTACTTTCCAGCATTGCCTTAACTCTCTTGGGCATGGAGTTCACCAGAGCTTCACAGGTTGCCACTGGAGTCCTCTTCCACTCCTCCATGACGACATCACGGAGCTGGTGGATGTTAGAGACCTTGCGCTCCTCAACCACAGTTGCGCAATAAGATTTAGGTCTGGAGACATGCTTGGCCAGTCCGTCACCTTTACCCTCAGTTTCTTTAGAAAGGCAATAGCCTGCAATAGCATTTGCCACTGGACATCCAAAAAACAAGTCCATACAGAAAAAATGCATACTCATAGGATCCTGACTTGGGCATCTGGATATATCTTTTTTTTTGTAATCTCTGGAAGGGATGTTCAGCTTTTGGTAACACCTTTGGTCACAGGTAAAACAAGAAGTGGTATGTTATAAAAACAACTGTGGTGAACCCTGGCTCTATCCCATGCTCATTTACTAAGGCAGCCATAACTGCTTGTGACTGATGACACGGTCATGTTTCAAAAGACAACTTTTTCCTGGCAATATTATAATAAATGATAACAATACCCTGCGGTCATGGAGAGATGTCCATAAATCCAAAATATTCTTCTGCTTATACCACTGTACTTACAAGGAAAAGGGGCACATCATTTCACAATCCACATATTCTGCTTTGGATTTAAAAATAAATAAATAAATAAAACAAAAGGACCAAGAATCTGTATGATGGACCATAAAGCATCAAAAACTAAAAAACAACTGTCTGCAGGTGGCATCTATCCTAACAGGGTGTGTGGACTAGATGTGATCGGTCTGGTATATTTCAATTTTATTTATTATTACTCTCACATCATGGACCGCGCATCAAGTTATTATCAAAAACCTTAAAATTTCATTTTTGTAGAAAAACTTCTTATGTATTCCATCCATCTTGGCTTTGTTAAATATTATGGCAGCTGTATTCCAAATAACAACCTCATCTTAATCTTTTTTTCTCTCAATAAGGACTCATTGTATAAATGTAAAATTACAAAATTGTTATCTTAATCTAAACTAATCTCATTTTTACAAATTTCCCCAATAACCTGGATTTCATTTCCAACCAAAGGTTGTCCAAACCAGTTTCAATATAGCTATGTTATTAATAACATTGTTAAACTCATATTAGAAATGAATATTCATTATTACTTAATTTTACTTAATTTGCCTTTTTTAAATGCACTGTTTCCACTATCAAAGGATATTCAATTTTTGTTATACATGGTTAAATGTAACCTTCATTTTACCATGTTTGGAAAACAGATTCAAAAAATAATTGTGATCACATTGTTTACCATTAGATTCATTAACCCGGTACATTTTGTTATAAATGTTTTGTCTAAAAAACTGGAATTGGCATGGTGTCCTTCCAGCTTATCACTGACCTCTCATCCCAGCCACATTCGTTCATGAGAGCACAAAGGAGGGGGTCACATCTGCGTACATGACACACACAAGCAATAGAACTAAAGGTCCCAGCATTCGCACACACATACACCAATATCTCTCTAAAATCGCTTACATTTTTCCCATTTGTACACAACACATGCATATCATTCTCTCACTTTCTTTTATTTTGTTCAGATATCCTTTATATCTAGCTTCTATGATCAGACGGGCAGCCAGAGTGCTCATCCCATCTTCCCTCTCTGACAACATATAAAGTATTCTGTTTTAATTCTCATTTCTCTGTTTCTGATTTTACTAGTTGTAGTGCCTGACCCCAAATTCATCCCACAACTTAACATGAAAATGTCCCTTTCTGTCTAGTGTTATTGTCACCCTTGATCCATCCTGCTCACATAGATAGCTGTTTCTCTAGCTGTTTACTCTGCATGATTCTTAGTCCCTGTGGACCTTGGTAACCCAGTTACCCACTATGGATCCCTGTCCACTTTAACCATTAATCTAGGGGCTCAGTATAGGCGGAACCACACCTTTAGTTCATATATAGCGCTCCTCTAGCCCTGGGCATTTTTGAGGGTCTCTTACCCTTCATTCCCTTACTTAATTTAATGCCCATAATGACTGTCCAGTCTTCTCTACATGTGCCTATACCCTCTTGCCTCTAAACGACTTTATCTAGCAGATGTACTACATATACCTGTGAACAGCACTATTCTTCCCTTTCTTATCTATAACACTCCGATGGACAATAGACAGGGACAACATAACATATAACCACCAATCAATACAGTTCGATTATGGGGAGTAAAATAGGTACCCTTTGTCCTGAAAATGCCTTACCGATCAAGGAAGTCTGATAACTAAAATGTAAGCAAAAGGCTTACCTCAGCCGGCTGATTATCAGAAATTCCCGGATCGTCTCCAGCTCCTCATTTCGGATACTCAGGGTCACCTGGAAAATCCTCCTAAGGCAAAGCTCGCCATGCTGACTCGGTTAAATTGATGATAGGCAACTCCTATCCTCATATTGATTAGTGGTTCCAAATTAATAATAACTACTGCAGTAGGAAACAGACACAAAAGATACGCTCAGCATCTTTTCAAATAACTGTTCTGCTTTATTATGACACAATTGAAGGTTTTTATGCACATGATTACGTAGGTATCACATTAATATTACAATTGTACGTTTATGGTAACAAGGAGCGTTACATAGGCAGGCTAATTCTAATCAGGACTCGAAAGAATGTAAACATGTACTGAAAACATTATTAGTGCTGTGTGCACAGTGAAGGCAGTGTGCAATACATACAAAATAGAATACAATTATACACAAAACTTACAAATTTCCATTACAGGGTGTACTCATTTTTGTTGCCAGTAGTTTAGACATTAATGGCTGGTCTGTAGAGTTATTTTGAGGGGACAGGAAATTTACACTGTTATACAAGCTGTACACTCACTACTTTACATTGTAGCAAAGTGTCATTTCTTCAGTGTTGTCACATGAAAAAATAGAAGTAAATATTTACAAAAATGTGAGGGGTGTACTCACTTTTGTGAGATACTGTATGTATTATGCTTAGAGCAACATTAACTAAATCACCTAGAATTGTGTAATAAACCAAATGTGGGGTAACATCACTCCTGATGTACATCAGTAAATGAACATATATGAACGTATATGGACGTCATATGAACGTATATGGATGTCAAGTCACATTCACAACATTTCTGCAAGCACACATCATTCATGTTACTTATAGACAATACCCAACAGTCACTCTGTGACAGCGTCCAAGTGTGACATTTAGTACAGCAATCCTTGGGGCAAAATTACAGAACATATTTTCCATCATTTAGTCACGTTCAAAAAATAGTTCTCCCATTCTTTGAGAATGGCTAGAAATTATGCTTAGAAAGGTGTTTATTTCTACTTTTACAGAGTATGATAATAGACCAAGTATAACACTGCCAAGGGATATACTAGGATAACATGATGCAAAGGAAACAATACCCTGGACTAGTAGGTCAGGAAAGGACAGGGAAGGGGAGGGGTCACAATAAAAGCACAACCCCCCCCCAAAAAAAAGCCACTTCATGCAGTGTCCAAGTAGTGTATTCATAGTCCATATAAGTTTATGGCAGTTCATATAGGATTTCACACTTTTCAGTGTCACACTCTTTTAGCATCAGCAATCTGTCTTCCAAAAGGGATTTGAGAACTTTTCCATTAAAACTATGTGAATTTAAAAAGAAAAAAACACACAAGAGAAAGCGCCACTGTGTAAGTGTAGGATGTGTGGAATATCTGGAAAAAATTAAAACAATAAGGTAATGCACTCACATACAAGTACTTTGATAGCGCATAGTGATAAGTACTGTACAGCAGTGGTCTCCAAACTGTGGCCCCTGGTAAAGATGCGGCTCTTTGCTTGCCTTTATCAGGCTCTATTTCTCCCACTGATACAAAGAAATATTACTCCCGCTGACAGCAACAATGAGGCACTATTCCGCCCACTAAGAGCAATGATGGAGCACTATTCCTCCCACTGACACCAATGATGGGGCACTATTCCTCCCACTGACACTAATCATGGGGCATTATTCCTTCCACTGACACCCATGATGGGGCACTATTTCTTCCACTAACACCCATGATGGAACACTATTCCTCCCACTGATACCAACAATGGGTCATTTATTCCCCCCACTAAAACCAACAATGGGTCACTATTCCTTCCACTGACACTAACAATGGGTCACTATTCCTCCCACTGATACCAAATATGGGGCAATATTTCTTCCACTGATACCAATGATGGGCTCCCTATGCTTCCTACTAACACCAGCAATGGATCACTATTCCTTCCATTGACTCCAATGATAGGGCACTATTGATCTTTTATTAAAAGAATCAAGCAACCAATTTTATACAAAAGTAAAAAACAAAACCATAGTACAAAACTTCAACAGAAATCCAAGGAATACACATCCATGTTCAGAATATATACAATATATACATAATCCACTACCAAAATTATTTACATAAAGCAGCAGAGAAGGCACAACCCATCACCTATGTACGCAGCCATTTATCAAAAATTAATCCAAAAAAATAATAATCTAGGGTGATAAGAGACAGACAGCCACACCCGGGAAAGAGACTCCTGGCAGTCAGGGAGGCTTGAAACCCCTCCACGCCTTCAACCAAGCCCCCTGACTCCGCTTGTCTCTCTCGAGCACCCGAATCTTCTCCACCTCATGCAAAATGTCATACACCACCACCTGAACAGGAAGGATTTTACGCCGAATGCAGACCTGACACCGTGCGTTCCAAGTGAAATAACGGACTACTAGGCTAACTAGAAAAAGTGTATCTAAACAAAAAACCCCACCAGTATTGAATGCTCCGTACACCCACTCAGCATAACCCAGCCTGGAGAGGAAAGGGACACAGAGGGCCCGTCCCACCTGTTTGTACACCTCTATGTTAAAAGGGCAATGAAGCAGAAAATGGTCCATAGTCTCCTCCTCACCTGCACACTCCTCCCGAGGACAGCTACGATCCACCCCACTGCGGAATTTCAAATTGCCCCTAACATAGAGTCTCCCATGGAAGCACAACCAGGCCAGATCCCTGAATTTAGTGGGTACTCTGTCCAAATTAATAAGTCTTAACCCTGCCCTCAAAACTGGGCCTGGGCAATCCCTTAAGGCCAGTGGGTCATGAAAGACTTCGCTCAAGACTCGACTCATAAGGACTTTCCTCGGAACCGATCTGAGATCTTCAGCCGACAATCGCCACTGCCGTAGAAACTTCAGGCACGGAGCGACATAGGCTGGTAGCTGACCACGATGACCCCTGAGATTCTTCACTTGGCCACCTTCTTCCCAAAGTCGTAGAAAAGGCCTAAACCAAGATCTAAATATGCCTGCCCATCCAGGAGGTTCCACTGCAAGCATATTACCAATATTAAACTTGAGAAAAAGCAGTGAAAAGAAAAGAACTGGGTTGACCATACCTAAGCCACCCTCCCTCCTGGATAGATAGGTGACATTCCTCTTGATGGGGTTCAGTCTGTTCCCCCACAACATCTGGAAGAACACACTACTGACCCTAGCATAGAGAGACACTGGCAAGATGCAGACAAAGCTGACATACAAGAAGATCGGAATCAGGTAAGTCTTAATCAGATCAACCCTTTCCCTCATAGATAACTTCCATCTCTTCCAGCTGACCACCTTAGTATTGGCAATTTCCAGTCTGCCTTCCCAGTTTTTGAGGCCATAATCGCCAGGTCCAAATTCAATGCCTAAAATCTTAATTCTATCCTGGGGCACTGGAAAGGTGTCCGGGAGATCAAACCCCTCACCTTCCTTTCCCATCCAGAAAACTTCACTCTTTTCCTGATTGATCTTGGAGCCTGATGCTTCAGAATACCGTGATGTCAGAGAGACCACCTCCTCTGCTTCATCCGCCCCAGTGACAATCACCGACACATCGTCCGCATAGGCAACAACCCTCAAAGGCGGCTCACCCGGAAGCCCCACTGGCACCCCACACAACATGCCGCTCTCTAGCCTCCTGATGAAGGGGTCGATTGCAAACACATAGAGCAGGGGACTCAGGGGACAACCCTGGCGCACCCCGGAGCCAACCTCAAAGGACTGCCCAACCCAACCATTAACAAGAGGAAAGCTCTCTGCCCCCTCATACAAGACTTTTAACCAATCGACAAAACCACCCGGCAGACCGTACTTACTAAGGAGCAACCACAGGTACTCATGGTTAACACGATCAAAAGCCTTTGCCTGATCCAATGTCAGCAAATACTTTCCCCAGCCTGCAGCCCTGCACCGCTCTAAGGCCTCCCGGACAGCTAAAACTGCTGTGAAGGTGCACCTACCCTGGACCGAACAGTGCTGATGGCGAGAAAGCAAAGACTCTGCTACTGACGATAGGCGCCAGAAAATGATCTTTGCCAGTATCTTTCTATCGACATTAAGAAGGCTGATGGGGCGCCAATTCTCAACCATCTAAGGATCTTTACCCTTTGAAAGAAGAATCACAGCTGAGTGCCTCATGGAAGAGGGAAGTACCCCCTCAGCAAGGCAACTGTTAAAAACCTCTACCAAATGTGGGGCCAGAATAGACTTAAAAGCTTTGTAAAACTCAGCCGTCAAGCCATCCGGTCCAGGTGACTTTTTGATGGCAAGCTGTTCAATTGCCCTTATCACCTCTTCAACTGTGATCTCCTCTGTCAAATTCATCAATGGGACATTTTCATCATTTAGACCTGGAGTAGAGTCCAAAAAGCTTTCCATCTTGTCACGGTCAAGCTCTTTCCTCCCAAGAAGGTCAGCATAAAAGGACCTCACGACCTCCAGAATCCCCTGGACTTTGTCAAGGAACCTGTACTGTCCTTAAGGCCAACGACCGTTTTAACAGCTACACCTTGTTTGCAGTTCTGGTAAGGGTCAGGCGAGTGGTACTTCCCATAGTCCCTCTCCAGAACCAAAGAGGCATGCCGGTCATATTGACACTTCCTGAGAAGGAGTTTCACTTCGGAGTTTGCCCCAGGATCTCCTCCTCTCGAGACAAGAATATCCAGCTTCCTCCGTAAACGTTGGTAGGTCATGTATTTATTAAACTGCTTTCTATTGGCTAGGCCCCTGAAGAATCCAGCAATCCTCTTTTTGGTCAGCTCCCACCACTCAGCCTTGCTGCTACAAAAGTCCAGGATGGTCACCTGTGCCTGAAAGAATTCCTCAAAGGATTGTCTAACATGTTCTTCCTTGAGTAGAGTCGAATTCAATCTCCAGATGCCCTTGCCCCTCTGAGGGGCGTCTGAAGCATTCAGGACCACAGATAGCATACAGTGATCAGAGAACTCTACTGCCTGCACCACTGGGGGTGAGAAAGCAGAGGTCTCCTTCAAAAAAAACCTATCTATTCTACTCTGACTATTACCTCGATGAAAGGTGAACCCAGTGTCATCCGGGAGGTGCTTAATGTGCACATCCACAAGACCAGCATCCCTAACCATACTATTTAAAAAAACGCTATCATATCCCAGCCTGTCCTTGAAGTCCTTCCTGTCCTTGGGCCTAGTTACTGTATTAAAGTCACCTCCAAAGACCACTTGCCGGGATGTAAAAAGAAATGGCTTGATCCTTGTAAAAAGGCATTTCCTGTCCCACTTTGTGTGCGGTCCATAAACATTAATTAGGCGCAGGTCCTGCCCTCCCACAAGGACGTCTAAGACCATACATCTCCCAATCTCCACCTCAATAACCCGCCGGACAGTTACCATGCCGGTTTTAAACAACACCGCCACACCGCCGTAAGGCTCGGCCGCAAGAGACCAGTAAGATGGACCATACCTCCACTCTCTCTTGGCCATATGAATATCTGCCAAGGAGGTGAGCCTAGTCTCTTGCAAAAATAAAATTTCAGCATCTAATTGGCTGAACAAAAAGAAGGCCATAGAACGAGCTCTTACTGACTTAATGCTGGCGACATTTATTGTCACCACTTTTAACGGAGGGGGAACCGCCATTTGGGTTATTGGGTGGTTTGCTTCTTAGCTCCCCTCTGCTGCTCATCACCAGAAGCCTCTCTCTTTCTTGAGGCCGCCTCAAACTCCATTTCGGAATCAGAACTTCGCTCCGAAGAAGCTCCAGATGAAGAGATATCCCAATTAGAGGACCTATACCGGTTGGAGACAGGCACTGGAGCCTGTTCTGTCCTCACCACCTGCTTCTTCCGCTTCCCAACCTTTCTTCTCTCCTCCAGGTACTGCAGGTCAGCTTCAGAGATGCCCTCATCTCTTACTTTTTTCTGTGAAGTCTTTACAGAAGACTTCTTTACAGAGGAAGAAGCAACCTTTTTAGTACCCACTACCACTGCTGGTGGGGGGGGTGTTCCCTTTGAATCAGACTTAGGAGGGGTAGACTCCTGGGGGGTAACTGACTCAGGGGGCACAGACTTGGAAGGTTATGACACAAGAGGAGAGGGTACAGTAGGCTGGGGGGAGACAGATACAGATACAGAAGGAATACTTACAGACACATGAGGGGTGGCCACAGGAACTGGAGAGGGATCCTGAGCAGGATCAGGGGAGTCGGTCACCGCAGAGGAGGATGGTACACCAGGGGCCTCACCCTCCATCCTGTCCAGCCTTGACATGTCATCAATTACCTCCTTCTCCATATTGTGCCAGGCTTCAGGACATCTGCTGTAGGGGTGGCCAAGGCGCAGGCACAGGTTGCACCTGATCATTTCGGTGCAGTCCTTAGCCATATGACCCTGACCCCGACACACTGAACATATCAAGGCTGAACAGGAGGAACTCAAATGCCCCTTTTCTCCACAGCGGTGACACAGCTTCGGCTGACCAGGGTAAAAAACAGTCATCCTATCCCTCCCTATAAAAGCTGAGGAGGGCAGGTGACGGACAACATTCCCATCCCTGGCCAACCTGACTGTAACTGACCAACCCCCAGTCCAGATGTTACGCTCATCAAGGATTTTATTGGGCTTGGTCAAAACCTCCCCATAGTTCCTTAACCAAACCTCTAGATCCCGGGCAGGGACACTCTCATTAGTGAGGATAATTGTGATTTTTTTTACTGTAGACCTCTGAGAAACTGCAACTGGGGCCAGACCTTCCCATTCAGGTCTTGACCTGCACCGAGCCTCATATCTCTCCCAGAACAGGTCAAGACCCTCTGGCCTGGTGAAGCTAACTGTATAATCCCGTGTCCCAGCTACATGTTTAAAGGCATACAGATCATTTGCCCCAAAACCCATCTCCAAATTCAAATCCACCACTGCACGCCATGCTGGAGGGATCGCACCACCTTCCCATTTCAGAATAACAACATTACGTCTGGGACCCCCAGCAGAAGCCAGAGACCCAAGACCAGATCCTGGGGTGCTCAAAGTTCAGCTCAGGTAGCCTGTAGGGGAAAACCCCGCTTGGGAGCAGAGCTACCAGGAGCAGAGCGTACCACCTGAGCAAAGGTAGGTTTATCAGGGCCAAGGCCCCACACTGAAGTCACATTAGTCTGTACATCATTATCAACTGTCTGAACTGAACTGGCAGAATCCATAGCAGGACGATTATCCATCACACTGGTACTGGGGTGATTGTTATCAGTCACAGCAATATTCAAATTCCCATCAGGAATGGTCACAGTTTCTGCTGCAATACCAGCTGTCTCCTGATGCTGCGCTGTAGAGTCCTCAGCAGCAGTGGGGCAAACAGCTTTGGACTCACCTAAAGAAGGGTTAATGGGCTCTGCTGACACCTGTGGTTCTTCTACCGAAATGACATTTTTTAAAAGTAACTCTTGCTGCATTGCAGCATCAGCAGGCACAACATTGCTGCACACAGGGATCAGCAGCCTGATTGTCATTAGGCACATTGTCAGTGTTGAAAGGCACAAAAACAGTCTTATCCACAACATGGGACTTGGCAGTCTTTACCTTATCAGGTACATCATCAGTAATGTCCTCTTCATTAAACATTAACTGATTCCTCCGCATAGGAGACTCCATTACCTGGATGGCCCTGAGCATGCCTCCTGAGTCCTGGGAAGGCATGGGGCTGCTTACCTCTCCCTGAGGGGGCAGGGGGTCAGAACTGGGGGTCTCCTCCTCCACCTCCATCTTTGTCATCCTTCCAAACCTCCTGTCATTTCCAAACTTCTCCTTAAATGGCCCATCTCTGCCTTCCATCATGGCCACAATGGTCTCCTGATGGTCCACACGGACTTTGGCCAACTGGATCTCCGGATCCATGGATCCACGCTTCTGGCTGTGTAAGCCCTCCCGCTGCCTTCGCAGACGCTTCAGCTCCGCTCGTAGCTTGTAAAGCTTATCCCTCTCCCTATTTAGGACCTTAATCGCGGCCACCACTCGCTCCCGAATGGCTTCGGAACCTTCATCCCCACCAGGGGTAGAGAGATCAGCTTGTACAGGGGCAGGCATGTCACCCGACGGCCCAGGAGATGGCTGTGAGCTTCCAGCAGGAGAGGCCCTGCTGGCCTCCATGGCTTCCCCAGAAAGGGGCCAGGAGAGCTGGGATAGATTTCCTCACCAGTCCCCTCTCACACGGATCTGCAGCAGCTCCAGAGAGACAGCCTCCTCCTGACACACCTGTGCTCCAATGAGGGGTGGGGCACTATTCCTACCACTGATACCAAAAATGGGTCACTATTCTTCCCACTGACACTAACGAAGGGGCACCAAGCCTTCCTCTGACAACAATGATGAGTCACTATTGCTCCTCTGAGACCAACGATGGGGTATTATTCCTTCCACTGACACCAGGGAGAGAACACTATTCTTCACAATGACACAGATGGGGCACTGATGCCAACACTTGGCTATATTCCTCTCACCAGCACCAATAATAGGGCACTATTACTCATCTTACTGACCACAGGTACTATGTAATGTTCTTACTCCCATTGACAACTAAGCCTCAGGCATTGTTCACTTCCACAGATGCTGGGGCATTTTCTGCTCCCACTGACCTCCCTAAAGCCTGATGGTGAGTAATCTGGCTCTTTGTTTAGAAAGTTTGGAGACCCCAGAACTACAGAATGACCAACAGGGGGGAATTCTTCCTGAAGGAAAATTCAACAGAATATTCAACAGGGGGGCTCTCCTGGGTTTATCGACAAGCATGAATGGAGAATGAGCTATGAGTAAGCGCTCTATGGGAGCGTGAAACGCGTTAGCGGTTATGCTGCATTATTCCAACAGAGCCATGTACGGATTTTAAATTATGTTATTATTTTTTCAATAAAGAAGATTTTATTTTCACTTTTCCAATCCGGAGTGCGGCTGTCCAGATTTTTTTCATTAAGCATGAATGGAGAAAGCACAAAAAAAGAGAGAGTGCACCACTCTCAGTGTAGCATTTAATAAATCACCATGTAAAAAAGGAAACAAAAATGCCATTCAGAATTCTGCCCCAAGCTACATCACCAATCTTATCTCCAAATATCACCCAAACCATCCTATCCGCTCCTCCCAAGACCTTTTGCTCTCTAGCTCCCTTGTCTCCTCCTCCCATGCTCGTCTCCAGGACTTCTTTAGAGCCTCTCCCATCCTCTGGAACTCCCTCCCCCCCCACTCTGTCCGGCTATCTCCTACCCTTTCCACTTTTAGGCGATCCCTGAAAACTCATCTTTTCAGGGTGGCCTATCCTGCCTCCATCTAACAACCAAATCTACTCCCCTCATCATTTCATCCCTCACAGTCCCTACCTTTTGTTTCACCAGCCCCTGCCTCTTAGATTGTAAGCTCGCAGGAGCAGGGCTCCTCTAACCCTCTTGTTTTGAATTATACTGTTGGTGTAGTGTCTCCCTACATTGTAAAGCGCTGCCCAAACTGTTGGCACTATATAAATCATGTATAATAATATAAATAATAATTATACAATCACATATTAACAAATAGAAAGCTGCAGTTAGAAAATTGTACCAGCAGGTGGTGAGGTCCTAGGTCAAAATAGAGAGCAGCACTTCGAATGTGGAATACCAATGTGAGCTGCTTTAGTGGCCAGATATCAAAGGAAACAGCACAGCAAGACAGGAATAAGGAAGAACCAGCTTGGATAAACTGTATAGACAAAAAAGGCAGCTGCAAAGAACCCCAGTAAAGCAACCACCTGCCGTGATGACGACATATGTAAAGGGGGCATGGCTACACTTTTCGAGGCAGAGTTCTCTTTCTCAAGCCAGGAGGGTCTTCCTTTAGACACTTTCATCTATATTTTTTTACTGGCCTTCATGCAAACTGTTTTAGTGATTTTCAGCTTGGTTTAAACTTTGTGATTTTCATCCATAAAACTAACTTGGTCTAGTTAATTTAAATTACCAGTAGATTCTTTGTCCTGATGGGAATCAGATCTGTTCAGCTGAGATACCAAGTCCACCTATTAGTCGCAACCATTAGGCCTCTTACACACTGCAGGTTGAAAGAGCTCAGTACAGCTTTTTTTTTTTACTGAGCTAAAATACAACCCATTAATTTAAATGTGCCTATGCACACAGGTGTGTAAACAAGCGCCGTGCATTCTTCAGTAAAAAAAAACAAAAGTAGAAAATCTGCTTTTTTGGTCAGTATTTATGCCTCTTGCGCGCAAATGCTCATTTACATATTGTGCAGAAAGAGAACATGAGAATAAGTTTGTGTGGGTGCAAAAATGCGCAAACGCATAAACGTGAAAATGCGTGTAAGTACACACCAATACATACCAAACAAAAAGTCTGGAAAAAGTAGATGCTCAAACAGGAGTATTATGTGCAAGAGGCCTTACAAGAGCTTCTCTTTTTCCCATATTTCTATTATTTATATAACCGAGAATGCAGCAGGAGTGTTCAGAGAAGATGAAAATAAAAAGGGGTTCAGAGTAGGGGGAGGGGCAGGTTTAGAAGTTTGTATGGGAAGAACTCATTGCTGGAGTTTTTAAGAGATATAGGATTTCAAAGTGTGAATTAAGATGCTTTAATGCCGCGTACACACGACCAGACTTTCCGTCAGAATAAACTCTGACGGTCTTTCCGACGGAGTTCCGACAGAGTTGCGCCGAAACGGACTTGCCTACACACGATCACACCAAAGTCCGCTCGTTTAGAACGCGATGACGTACAACAGGATTAGAAAAGGAAGTTCAATAGCCAGTAGCCAATAGCTGCCCTTGTGTCGTTTTGGGTCCGTCGGAATAGCATACAGACGAACAGACTTCCCAATAGGAATTGATTCCATCGGAAAGATTTAAAACATGTTCTATTTCTAGGTCCGTCAGAATTTTTGAAAAAAAAGTCAGCTGAAGCCCACACACGATCGGAATATCCAATGAAATGATTCCGTCTGACCTTTTCTGCCGGAAAGTCCGGTCGTGTGTACGCGGCCTAAGTCTATCCACAACTGAAACACCAGTTTAGAATAGGCTGATCCTTTAGGAAAACCAAACACTATAAAATGCTTAGTGGTACACGGGTATAAGATATAATCATAACGCTAAAATTAGAAAAATGTGGATTTGAAGCAAACAGAATTGGTGCCACAGTGCTCTTTTTGAACAAAATATGCTGTTTAATATTTCAAAAGCTTGCATAAAATGTCAATGCTTTTGTTGCCTTTAAAGAGGAAGTAAACTCCCCTTATGTGTTTGTACCTATAGGTAAGCCTATAATAAGGCTTGCCTATAGGTAATATCTCCTAAACTTGCATGCGCAGGAGTGACATCATCACCAATCACAGCGCCGGAGCCTGCAAACCCGGAACAAACAAGGGGGAAGATGTCGGCCGTGTCAGCGGTGTGCGGGCACCACTGCAAGGCTTCGTTCTAAGGTAAGTATTTCATAATGAGCTAGTATGCGATGCATACTAGCTCATTATGCTTTTGTCTTACAGGGTTTTTATTTATCTGGCTTTACAACCTCTTTAACTGCTAATACAGGTAAATAAATATAAAGTAGAAGTCCACCCTAACACTTAAATCTCTACATCTACAGGCATCCACAATCTAAGACTAACCTATATAGTCTTGTAAAGAAGAAATCGGCTTACCTTTTCTGAAGCCGCTCCAGTCCAATGCTGATCTGTCAACGGCGGCTTCACTGTGGAGGCAGGTGCAGCGGAGGCAGCCGGCAACGGAAGCCCCATAGTAACTCTATGGATGGTGTCACTTCCCAGGCATTTCCCAGCCGTTGTCAACTATTTCCTCTGCAGAGCTGCTACCGCTGGAGACCAGAGCGGCTTCAAAAAAGGTAAAGTTGTGCTCAAAAGTTTGCATACCCTGGCAGAAATTGTGAAATTTTGGCATTAATATTGAAAATATGACTGATCATGCCAGAAAGCTGTCTTTTATTTAAGGATGGCAATCACATGAAGCCTTTTATTATCACATAGTTTTTTGGATCCTTTTTAAATCATAATGATAACAGAAATCACCCAAATGCCTTGATAAAAAGTTTACATACCCTGGAATGTTTGGCCTTGGTACAGACACAGAAGGTGGCACACACAGGTTAAAATGACAATTAAAGGTTACATTCCCACTTTTGTGGCTTTTTAAATCACAATTAGTGTCTGTGTATAAATAGTCAATAAGTTTGTTAGCTCTCACATGGATGCACTAAGCAGGCTAGACAATGAGCTATGAGGAGGTAGAAAACAACAGTCAAAAGACCTGCGTAACAAGGTAATGAAACTTTACAAAGATGGAAAAGGATATAAAAAGATATCCAAAGCCTTGAATATGCCAGTCAGTACTGTTTATTCACTTATTAAGAAGTGGAAAATTAGGGTCTCTTCTGAAACCAAGCCAAGGTCAGGTAGACCAAGAAAGATTGCAGCTACAACTGGTGGAAGAATTGCTCAGGATACAAAGAAAAACCCACAGGTAACAGCAGGACAAATACAGGCTGCTCTCCAAAAAGACGGTGTGGTTGTTTTTAAGGAGCACAATACGATGATACTTGAACAAAAAAGAGCTGCATGGTCAAGTTGTCAGAAAGAAGCCTTTACTGTACAGGTTCCACAAAATAGCCTGGTTACAATATGCCCAACAACACCTAAACATGCCTCATTGGCTTTTTTGTGGCATTGGCGCAGTAAAGTCTTCCTTCTGGCAGCTCAACCATGCAGCTCTTTCTTGTTCAAGTATTGTTGAATTGTGCTCCTTAAAAACAACCACACCATCTTTTTGGAGAGCAGCCTGTATTTCTCCTGAGGTTACCTGTGGGTGAGCAATTCTTCTGCCAGTTGTGGCTTTAATCTTAGGGTGGACTTCTACTTTAATGGTGAACTAAAGTCAGGTATAAAAGATACAAATTAGTGCAGTTCTTTATTAATTCACTATTACATGTATTTTTAAATATAAGCAATGTTATGCTGGTCATAAATAATTTTAATTCTATGACAGAATTAAGAAAAAAATGGCATGGGTTCCCCCGGTCCATACCAGGCTCTTTGGGTCTGGTATGGATTTTGGGGGGAACCCCCACGCCATTTATAAAAAAAAAAATTGGCGTGAAGAATTGGGCAGAACCCACGCTGTTTTTTTTAAATAATTTTTTAGGTATATTGCCGGGATCTGGCAATACATTACAGCCGTGAGCAATTTTAAATGACATTTTTTCCTTTAGAAATTTAATTTTTTGGGTGGACTTGCCCTCCCAAATTTCCAGATTTATTTTTGGGCGGCTATGTTGGTGACGGTGCACTGGTGGTTCCAGGGTTCTAGATCCAATGTGGCAACCTGTCTCGAGGCGAATATTCTGGGTTCCCTGACGGACCTTCGGAATTTTCCCTATAGAGGACCCAAGGCATATTGTGGGGTCCCTGGACCTACTAGAGCAACTTGGAGAGTATGGGAGGCGGCTAGGCGAAGATACTTGAGACCTGGCCAATTGTCTCCAGCTCATCCCCTATGGGGGAACCCACAACTTAAACACTTCCGTATGATTCCGGACCCGCAGGTGTGGGCCAGATATGGTGTAACCATGTTGGAACACGTAATGTCTGGGGGACAACTGCTCTCCTTACATGAGCTTACGGCTAAATTCGGACTGCCCCGTTGGATGGGTTTCCGGTACCTACAGCTGAGACATGCAGCCAGGGCTCAATTCCCGCAAACTCCCCTGTTACAGACGGACCCCATCGAAGATCTCCTATCCCCTGGAGACTTGACTAAACCCCTATCCTCTCTATATAATGCGTTGCTGGGAAGAGATTCCCCTAAGATTAATGAATTATGGGAAAGATGGCGGGCTGATATCCCGTCGCTGGATAGGGAGGGATGGGAGGACTGTCTAGAGTATGGCCCGAAATTGGTGATAGCATCCAAGGACAAACTGATTCAAGTTAAATTTATACACAGGATCTACTATACCCCACAGAGACTCCATCGCATATTTCCTGAGAGAGACCCCATGTGTCCTAAATGCAAAGTCCATATAGGCACATTTATACATATGTTCTGGGAGTGCCCAATTGTTGCACTATTTTGGACTAAGATAGTAGGTGAAATTAACTCCAGATTGCAGACCTCTATCCCGCTCTTGCCGGCCATGGCGTTACTGGGGATACATGACGATGAGCAGAGGCCATATCATCTTAAATTACTGATTTCCTTTCTTCTTTTCTATGCCAAAAAAGAAATACTTATGAAATGGATAGATTCTTCCCCTCCATCCTTTTCAGCCTGGGAGGCACAGATTGAGGCAGTAATTCCCATGTATAAAATGACATATATAAACCGTGGCTGTCCGTGGAAATTTGAAAAAGTTTGGGCTCCGTGGATGGCCTCGTAAAGGAAAATTCAATTCCTTATGATCATTTGACCCAATTGGGGAGGGGTTTTTTTTTTTTTTGTTTTTTTTTGGAGGGTGGAGGGTGGACGGTACTTGTTGAGAATGGTACTATTAACCTATGTATTGCTTGCAGGCTTTGCATACTATTTTCCCTATCCTCAATTATATAATCCACATATGTAGTGTATTGTACTCTGTTAAATGGTATTCTGTAACTCTGCTTATTTATTACAACAATAAAGCACCACTGTTTTTGTTAAAAAAATAAGAAATTTAATTTTGCTGCAGTACTTTTCTAAACATGGCAAAAATTTGCTACTTTACAGGCAGACTAAGGGGACCCCCCAGGAACGATATTTAAAGAAATATTTCATTTTTATTGTTTCACTTTCAGCATTATTAAAATCACTGCTCCTGAAAAAATGGCCATTTTAAAAACTTTTTTTTGCATTGATACATGTCCCCTGGGGCAGGACCCGGGTCCCCAAACACTTTTTATGGCAATAACATGCATAAAAAAAAAAAAAGATGAGAGTATGAAAATCAGGGACAGATCACCAAATCTAGGACTGCCCTTGAAATGGTGAGGAAATTGCTGATGGTTTGTAAAATGCCATTGTCATGTGTAGTGCTGGTTGATGTGACTAAGACAGGACAGAGATGTCTGAAAATTGTGACTAGCATAAACAAGTTTCAAGAGGGGCAGAGGTTAGATTGTAAAAAAATGGTATGAATTGAAGTGACAAAGGTGGTGAAAACACTCTGGAAAGACCAATAAAGAGTAAAGCAAACAGTGCAATGTTTACAAACTTGTGTCACTGGGTTCTTCTTGTAGGTTTTCTCTCTTTGGGCTTTGCTGGCTTTGGGAATCGTGAAGCACATACACTATATTACCAAAAGTATTGGGATGCCTGCCTTTTCAAACACATGAACTTTAATGGCATCCCAGTCTTATGCCCTGTACACACGATCTGACATTGATCAGACATTCCGACAACAAAATCCACGGATTTTTTCAGACGGATGTTGGCTCAAACTTGTTTTGCATACACACGGTCGCACAAAGTTGTCGGAAAATCCGATCGTTCTGAATGCGGTGCCGTAAAACACGTACGTCGGGACTATAAACGTGGCAGTAGCCAATAGCTTTCATCTCTTAATTTATTCTGAACATGTGTGGCACTTTGTGTGTCGGAATTGTCCACACACGGTTGGAATTTACGCAAACGGATTTTGTTGTCGGAAAATTTTATAGCCTGCTCTCAAACTTTGTGAGTCAGAAATTACGATCGAAAAAGTCAGATGGAGCCCACCCACAGTCGGAATTTCCGACAACAAGCTCCGATCACACATATTCCGTCGGAAAGTCCAACCGTGTGTACAGGGCATTAGTCCGTAGAGTTCAATATTGAGTTGGCCCACCCTTTGCAGCTATAACAGCTTCAACTCTTCTGGGAAGGCTGTCCACAAGGTTTAGGAGTGTGTCTATGGGAATGTTTGACCATTTTCCCAGAAGCGGATTTGTGAGGTCAGGCACTGATGTTAGACAAGAAGGCTCTCCGCTCTAATTCATCCCAAAGGTGTTCTATCAGGCTGAGGTTGGGAATCTGTGCAGGCCAGTCAAGTTCCTCCACCCCAAACTCGCTCATCCATGTCTTTATGGGCCTTGCTTTATGCACTGGTCCAAACCATTTGGTGGAGGGGGGATTATGGTGTGGGGTTTTCAAAAGTTGAGCTTGGCCCCTTAGTTCCAGTGAAGGGAACTCTTAAGGAGTCAGCATACCAATACATTTTGGACAATTTCATGCTCCCAACTTTGTGGGAACAGTTTGGGGATGGCCCCTTCCTGTTCCAACATGACCGCGCACCAGTGCACAAAGCAAGGTCCATAAAGACATGGATAAATGAGTTTGGGGTGGAGGAACTTGCTTGGCCTGCACGGAGTCCTGACCTCAACCGGAACACCTTTGTAGTGAATTAGAGCAAAGACTGCGAGCCAGGCCTTTTCAGCCACATCAGTGCCTGACGTCACAAATGCACTTCTGGAAGAATGGTCAAACATTTCCATAAACACACTCCTAAACCTTGTGGACAGCTCCCCAGAAGAGTTGAAACTGTTATAGCTGCAAAGAGTGGGCCAACTCAGTATTGAACCCTATGGACTAATGCCACGTACACACGATCGGAATTTCCGACAGGAAATGTTCGATGTGAGCTTGTTGTTGGAAAATCCAACAATGTATATGCTCCATCGAACATTTGCTGTCGGAATTTCCGCACACAAATGTTTGAGAGCAGGTTCTCAAATTTTCCGACAACAAAACTTGTGGTCAGAAAGTCCAATCGTGTGAACACAAGTCAGTCGCACAAAAGTTCACGCATGCTCTGAATCATGCAGAAGACTATTGAACTGGCCATTGAACTTTCTTTTTCTCGGCTCGTCGTACATGTTGTACGTCACTGCGTTCTTGACGTTCTGAATTTCTGACAACATTTGTGTGACCGTGTGTATGCAAGACAAGTTTGAGCCAACATCCTTTGGAAAAAAATCCACGGTTTTGTTGTCCGATCGTGTGTACAGGGCATTAGACTGAGATGCCATTAAAGTTCATGTGCGTGTAAAGGCAGGTGTCCCAATACTTTTGGTAATATAGTGTAAATAATATGGCGTTTAAATCCTGGGAAATGAATTCTCATAAATTCACATGATTTGGTGTGTTTAAGTTGTCATGAATAGGGATGAGCTTCGTGTTCGAGTCGAACCCATGTTCGACTCGAACATCGGCTGTTCGACCGTCCGTCGAATTGCGAACGTTATGGGCCGTTCGCGCCAAATTCGTGTGGCGCGTCACGGCCCATAATTCACTGCGGCATCGCAGTGCATTGCTGGCTGATGATTGGCCAAGCATGCACTATGACCCGCATGCTTGGCCAATCACAGCGCCGTCAGTAGAGAGAGCTGTAATTGGCCAAAGCCAGGGTGGCTTTGGCCAATTATGGCTCAGGGGATTTAGTACACGCCCCACACTATATAAGGCCGCCTACACGGCGGCCCTGTGTAGTGTGTTCCGGTGTGCTGATAGAGAGAGAGACAGACAGTGTCATTTGATTTGAGTTAGCTAGATTAGGCTAGATCTGTTCCTGCTATTTACATTTAGTGCAGTGCGTCCTGCTCACAGTGTTCAGCTAGATCCGTTCCTGCTATTTACATTTAGTGCAGTCAGTGCGTCCTGCTCACAGTGTTCAGCTAGATCCGTTCCTGCTATTTACATTTAGTGCAGTCAGTGCGTCCTGCTCACAGTGTTCAGCTAGATCCGTTCCTGCTATTTACATTTAGTGCAGTCAGTGCATCCTGCTCACAGTGTTCAGCTAGATCTGTTCCTGCTATTTACATTTAGTGCAGTCAGTGCGTCCTGCTCACAGTGTTCAGCTAGATCAGTTCCTGCTATTTACATTTAGTGCAGTGCGTCCTGCTCACAGTGTTCAGCTAGATCTGTTCCTGCTATTTACATTTAGTGCAGTGCGTCCTGCTCACAGTGTTCAGCTAGATCTGTTCCTGCTATTTACATTTAGTGCAGTGCGTCCTGCTTACAGTGTTCAGCTAGATCCGTTCCTGCTATTTACATTTAGTGCAGTGCGTCCTGCTCACAGTGTTCAGCTAGATCTGTTCCTGCTATTTACATTTAGTGCAGTGCGTCCTGCTCACAGTGTTCAGCTAGATCCGTTCCTGCTATTTACATTTAGTGCAGTCAGTGCGTCCTGCTCACAGTGTTCAGCTAGATCCGTTCCTGCTATTTACATTTAGTGCAGTCAGTGCGTCCTGCTCACAGTGTTCAGCTAGATCTGTTCCTGCTATTTACATTTAGTGCAGTCAGTGCGTCCTGCTCACAGTGTTCAGCTAGATCCGTTCCTGCTATTTACATTTAGTGCAGTGCGTCCTGCTCACAGTGTTCAGCTAGATCTGTTCCTGCTATTTACATTTAGTGCAGTGCGTCCTGCTCACAGTGTTCAGCTAGATCTGTTCCTGCTATTTACATTTAGTGCAGTGCATCCTGCTCACAGTGTTCAGCTAGATCCGTTCCTGCTATTTACATTTAGTGCAGTGCGTCCTGCTCACAGTGTTCAGCTAGATCTGTTCCTGCTATTTACATTTAGTGCAGTGCGTCCTGCTCACAGTGTTCAGCTAGATCCGTTCCTGCTATTTACATTTAGTGCAGTCAGTGCGTCCTGCTCACAGTGTTCAGCTAGATCAGTTCCTGCTATTTACATTTAGTGCAGTCAGTGCGTCCTGCTCACAGTGTTCAGCTAGATCTGTTCCTGCTATTTACATTTAGTGCAGTCAGTGCATCCTGCTCACAGTGTTCAGCTAGATCCGTTCCTGCTATTTACATTTAGTGCAGTGCGTCCTGCTCACAGTGTTTAGCTAGATCTGTTCCTGCTATTTACATTTAGTGCAGTGCGTCCTGCTCACAGTGTTCAGCTAGATCTGTTCCTGCTATTTACATTTAGTGCAGTGCGTCCTGCTCACAGTGTTCAGTTAGATCCGTTCCTGCTATTTACATTTAGTGCAGTGCGTCCTGCTCACAGTGTTCAGCTAGATCTGTTCCTGCTATTTACATTTAGTGCAGTGCGTCCTGCTCACAGTGTTCAGCTAGATCCGTTCCTGCTATTTACATTTAGTGCAGTCAGTGCGTCCTGCTCACAGTGTTCAGCTAGATCCGTTCCTGCTATTTACATTTAGTGCAGTCAGTGCGTCCTGCTCACAGTGTTCAGCTAGATCCGTTCCTGCTATTTACATTTAGTGCAGTCAGTGCGTCCTGCTCACAGTGTTCAGCTAGATCCGTTCCTGCTATTTACATTTAGTGCAGTCAGTGCGTCAGTGCCTCCTGCTCACAGTGTTCAGCTAGATCCGTTCCTGCTATTTACATTTAGTGCAGTGCGTCCTGCTCACAGTGTTCAGCTAGATCCGTTCCTGCTATTTACATTTAGTGCAGTCAGTGCGTCCTGCTCACAGTGTTCAGCTAGATCCGTTCCTGCTATTTACATTTAGTGCAGTGCGTCCTGCTCACAGTGTTCAGCTAGATCCGTTCCTGTTATCTTCCTACTGACAGGCAGGCTTGTCTGGTTACAGTATATAAAGCTACCTGAAGAAAATTACAGGTGTTCTATCCCAGCTTAGTGCAGCTACAGGCCATTAGTATGTCTGGAAGGCCAAGAAGGAGAGGCAGACAGTCACAAGCCAATAAGAGAGGGCAAGCAGGCTCTGTGTCTAGTGCTGGTCGTGGAGACGGTGCATCCTCATCAGCCCGTGGCCATGGGACACGCTTGGCATTTTTTTCGGCAGCTGGCCGTGTTGAGCCGCAACATGCAGAAAACTTGGTCGAGTGGATGACCAAGCCGTCCTCATCCTCCTCATCCTCTCTCACCCATGCCCAGGGTGCTTTGTCTGGCAAAGCATCGGCCTCTTCCCTCAGCTCAATGTCATCAGTGACTCCTTCCCTAGCTCCACCATGTCCTCCTGAGGATTCCCTCGAACTGTTTGACCACAGTGTTGGGTACATGCTCCAGGAGGATGCCCAGCGTTTGGAAGGCTCTGATGATGATACTGAGCTCGATGAAGGCAGTAACATGAGCACGGACAGAGGGGGTGCCCAAGAAGGACAGCAATCTGGCAGTCATGCTCCCCCTGCTGCAGCATACTGCCAGGTTTGCTCCAGTGATGAGGAGGGAGGGGATGATGAGGTCACTGACTCAACGTGGGTGCCTGATAGGAGAGAGGAGGAGGAGGAGGAGGAGGAGGCGGCACATCACCAACGAGGCAGGATCCCCTCCAGGGGCCAGCCTAAGGGCAGCACATTGACTGCATCACACCCCAAAGCTCCACATGTGCAGGGCGCTGCAGTCTCTGCGCGTTATTCAAAAAGTTCTTTGGTGTGGGCCTTTTTTGAGACGAGTGCATCAGATCGCACCGCTGCTATTTGCAACATATGTCTCAAGCGTATCTCGCGTGGCCAAAACATCTCCCGCTTGGGTACCACATGCTTGACCAGACATATGTTGACCTGCCATGCAGTTCGTTGGCAAGCATATCTAAAAGACCCACACCAAAGAACAAAGAGGATCTCTCCTTGCTCCTCATCAGCTGAGATTTCCAACCCCACTAGACCTTCAGTCCTCTCTGAGACCTGCAGTGAGAGGAATGAAGGTGTAGAATTAGGTGTGTCACAGCCAAGTACTTGTGGGCAATCTGCTTTTGGTACACCGACGTCAGATTGTACCAGGCAAATTTCCCTGCCCCAGCTGCTGCACCGCCGAAAGAAGTTTGCTCCCAGCCATCCACATGCCCAGCGGTTGAATGCTAGCTTGGCAAAATTGCTAGCACTTCAACTGCTGCCTTTTCAGTTGGTAGACTCTGCCCCCTTCCGTGAGTTTGTGGAATGTGCGGTTCCTCAGTGGCAGGTACCCAAACGCCACTTTTTCTCACGGAAGGCGATTCCGGCTCTCTACCGGCATGTGGAAGGCAATGTCCATGCCTCGCTGGACAGGGCGGTCAGCGGTAAGGTGCATATTACCGCTGACTCATGGTCCAGCAGGCATGGACAGGGACGTTACTTAAGTTTCACGGCGCATTGGGTGACTCTGCTGGCAGCTGGGAAGCATGCAGGACAAGGTGCAGTAGTGTTGGAGGTTGTTCCGCCACCACGCCTCCAAAATGCTGATTGTGACACACCTCTCTCCTCCACCCCCTCCTCTTCTTCTTCCTCCATGGCCTCTTCCTCGGAACCAGCGGTGCTCCGTAGGCGTTCAAGGGGCTACGCAAGTACGCAGGCCAAAAGATGCCATGCGGTGCTTGAGCTGGTGTGCTTGGGGGACAGGAGCCACACTGGGGCAGAGGTTCTGTCAGCTCTGCAGGGGCAGGTTCAGAGGTGGTTGACGCCACGCCAACTTAAGGCAGGAATGGTGGTTTGCGACAATGGCACCAACCTCCTCTCTGCCCTCCGACAGGGACAACTGACCCATGTGCCCTGTTTGGCTCACGTCCTTAACTTGGTGGTGCAGCGGTTCTTGGGCAGGTACCCGGGCTTACAGGATGTCCTGAGGCAGGCCAGGAAAGTCTGTGTGCATTTCCGCCGGTCATATAATGCCAGTGCTCGGCTGACGGACCTCCAAAAGGAGTTTAACCTGCCCAAGAACCGCCTAATCTGTGACATGCCCACCAGGTGGAACTCGACATTGGCCATGCTGCAGCGGCTGCACACGCAGCAGAGGGCCATCAATGAGTACCTGTGCGACTATGGCACCAGGACAGGGTCAGGGGACCTTGGTTTTTTTTCCCCGCCAGTGGGCCATGATCAGGGATGCATGCACTGTCCTGTCACCATTCGAGGAGGCCACGAGGATGGTGAGCACTGACAGTGCATGCATCAGTGACACTGTCCCCCTTGTCCACCTGTTGGAGCACACGCTGCGTGGAATAATGGACAGGGCACTTGAGGCAGAACAGAGGCAGGAAGAGGAGGACTTCCTTAGCTCTCAAGGCCCCCTTTATCCAGACAGTGTTCCTGCGTGCCCGCCGATCACACAGGAAGAGGACGAGGAGGAGGAGGAGGAGGAAGATTGTGTCAGTATGGAGGTGGAGCCTGGCACTCAGCATCAGCAGTCTTTAAGGGATCAGTCCCAAGGAACACATGGACTTGTACGTGGCTGGGAGGAGGTGGCTGCGGACGTTGTTGTCCTTAGTGACCCAGAGGACTCCGGACCGAATGCCTCAGCAAACCTACGCTGCATGGCCTCCCTGATCCTGCAAAGCCTGCGTAAGGATCCTCGTATTCGTGGTATCAAGGAGAAGGACCAATACTGGCTGGCAACCCTCCTTGATCCACGTTACAAGGGTAAGGTTGCGGACCTTATCTTGCCATCGCAGAGGGAGCAGAGGATGAAACATCTTCGGGAGGCCTTGCAGAAAGGTCTGTGCAACGCGTTCCCAGAGACTGGGAGGTTACAAACTCCTGTTTCTGGACAACGTGTTGCTGAGGCTTCGGTCAGTCAAAGAAGGAGCGGTGGAGAAGGTGGCCGTCTGACCGATGCGTTCAGACAATTTTTTGGTCCGCAGCCCCAAGGTATGATCGGTTCCAGCAACCATCGCCAGCGTCTGTTTTACATGGTGCAGGAATACCTAGGGGCAAGATCAGACTTGGACACCTTTCCCACCGAAAATCCTCTGGGTTACTGGGTCTTGAGGATGGATCACTGGCCAGAGCTTGCACAGTATGCAATTGAGCTACTGGCCTGTCCTGCATCCAGCGTTCTTTCGGAACGCACATTCAGTGCTGCTGGAGGCGTGGTAACCGATCACAGGGTGCGTCTGTCCACTGACTCGGTCGATCGGCTGACCTTCATAAAAATGAATCAGTCTTGGATCACCACCAGCTACCAAGCACCTGATGCTGATGTAACTGAATAATTTTTTTCAGATCCCTTCAAAGACTGCCTATGCTGATGCTGAGTGACTATCCCTGAGTAATTATCCTCTTCCTCCTCAATCATCACGCTGATAGCTTGTAAGAACATTTTTGGTTCTGGGCGCCACCACCAGTGCCTAAGGCACAATTTTTCAGCCCCTGTTTAACAGGGGCGTGTAATTACAATTTTTGATGTAATACTTTGCAGCAGGGCTCGTTCCTGCGTTCCAACTAGAGTGTCTGTGAGGGGTTGCAGTGTTGTGGCACCAGCACCAGTGCCTAAGGCCCAATTTTTCTGCCCCTGTCTAACAGGGGCGTGTAATTACAATTTTTGATGCAATACTTTGCAGCAGGGCCGTTCCTGCGTTCCAACTAGAGTATCTGTGAGGGGTTGCAGTGTTGTGGCACCAGCACCAGTGCCTAAGGCCCAATTTTTCTGCCCCTGTCTAACAGGGGCGTGTAATTACAATTTTTGATGCAATACTTTGCAGCAGGGCTCGTTCCTGCGTTCCAACTAGAGTGTCTGTGAGGGGTTGCAGTGTTGTGGCACCAGCACCAGTGCCTAAGGCCTAATTTTTCAGCTCCTGTTCAACAGGGGCATGTAATTACAATTCTTGATCTAATATTTCACAGCAGGGCCCTGTGAGGGCTTACAGTGTTTTGGCCACAGCAACACCTAAGGCCCAAATTTCTGCTGAGTATATAGGGCAGGACCCTATTTTCAAACATCTAACTTACAAACGACTCCTACTTGCAAACGGAAGGAGACAACAGGAAGTGAGATGAAATCTACCCCTAGGAAGGGAAATTCTCTCATGTAAGAGTTAATATGGGAAAACAATTTCTCCTTTCCACTGATGCTTTCCAATCCTTGTTCCACAAAAAAACCCAAATTTTCAAAAAACATTTTTCATTGGGACAAAAAAGTGAGGTGAAATCTTCTGAAGAGGAGGAAAGACGCAAAACAAATGTCACAGGGGTGATAACCCTTCCCTATGTTTTCCAAAAAGCTTAGAAAAGATTTTTTGGCTGGAGCTAAACACGTTAAAAATGTTCAAAATTACAAACAGATTCTACTTAACAACAAACCTACAGTCCCTGTCTTGTTTGCACCGCCTGTATACTGCTGTTCAGAGTATATAGGGACCTTTCCTTATTTTAATTTGGGTGCGGGGTTCCCCTTAATATCCATACAAGACCCAAAGGGCCTGGTAATGGACTGGGGGGTACCCATGCCGTTTGTCTCACTGATTTTCATCCATATTGCCATGACCCGACATGACATTAAACCCGCAAGCAGTTTTAAATGAGATTTTTTCCTTTAAAAATGACATTTGGTGCAGGGACTGTTCTAAACATGGGAAACACGCGTCACTTTACAGGCATACTATAGACACCCCCCAGGTACGATATTTAAAGGAATATTTCACTTTTTTTTTTTTACTTTAAGCATCATTAAAATCACTGCTCCCGTTTTTAAAAGTTTTTTTTGCATTGATACATGTCCCCTGGGGTAGGACCCGGGTCCCCACACCCTTTTTAGGACAATACCATGCAAATTAGCCTTTAAAATGAGCACTTTTGATTTCGAACGTTCGAGTCCCATAGACGTCAATGGGGTTCTAACGTTCGTGCGAACTTGCGGTCCGTTCGCGGGTTCTGGTGCGAACCGAACCGGGGGGTGTTCGGCTCATCCCTAGTCATGAACTGGATCATTATTGGAGTGCCATGAAACAAGTGTAGAAGACTATACTTCTGTTTAGTTGCTGGCAATTCCTGGCTGGCAAAATGACAGCAGGGATTTTTGTGTAAATACAACAGCTGTAGAAGCTGCTGATGTAAAAAATGGACTGATACTGTATTTATAAACATTGTTTAGATATGAGATAGAGAGATACAATTTGTACTATTGTGCAACGTATGTACTCTTGTTTCATTCATCTGCAGATCAAAGGGATGAGCTTTGAACTTGCGTATGATGTCAATTAGAAAAACTGGACAAGAAAGTTTTTTTTAGAAAACATTTTTATTCCTACTTAAGCCCTTTTTAAAGTAATTTTTTGTCCATTTGCACAGTAAAAATAAGTTAGATCCAATGATGTGTGATCTCTGGCTGTTGCAGCATTTGTTGTATCTTACTTTTACTTAGGCAACAGTCTCTTGTCAGTACTGAACGTCCTGCATTCACTCAGTACCTTCTCCATTCAGAGGAAGCTTATCATTCTTTTTAGTCTGTGTTTGGACCAGATGTGAATTAATTTCACAATCTCCCCACTTCCAATCAATCAGAATGACTTGCATTCATTGAAAACAACGCAAGACCTTTTCTGAATGGAGGAGGTGCCAAGAGAACGACCCACAGTGATGAATGGATCCTGTTCCCTCACAACTACTACGGTCACCCTCTTCTTCTATCCTATGCTCCCTCACCCACATCTTCAATCTCTCCCTTTCTAGTGGCATTTTCCCCTCCCCTCTAAAACATGCACAGATCACTCCCATTCTTAAAAAGCCCTCACTGGACCCTACCGACCTGAACAACTTAAGACCCATCTCATTACTCCCATTCACCTCTAAACTTCTAGAACACTTAGTCTACAACCGCCTTAGCTCCTACCTCAATGAAAATAACCTTCTTGACCCCTTACAGTCTGGCTTTCGCTCGCAGCACTCCACGGAAACTACCTTACTAAAACTCACTAACGATTTACTAACTGCTAAAACCAACAGCCAGTACTCCATACTCCTAAAACTTGACCTCTCTGCGGCCTTTGATACTGTTGACCACCCGCTCCTTCTCAATAAACTACATTCCCTTGGCCTCCGAGATTCTGCTCTATCCTGGTTCTCTGGCTATTTATCACAGCGCTCCTTCAGTGTTACCTACAACTCTGTCTCCTCCTCTCCATTGCCCCTTTCTGTGGGGGTCCCCCAAGGCTCGGTTCTTGGACCCCTTCTCTTCTCTATCTACACCTCCTCCCTTGGTCACCTAATAACTGCCCATGGCTTCCAATACCACTTATACGCTGATGACACCCAAATCTATCTGTCTACTCCTCACCTCACTCCTTCAGTCTCCTCTCGCATTACTAACTTACTAACTGACATATCAGCATGGATGTCGCACCACTTCCTTAAACTAAATCTCTCTAAAACTGAGCTATTAATATTCCCCCTGCCCGTGCCCCCCTCCATGACTTTTCCATCAAAATCAACAATGCAGCCATCAGTCCCTCCCCTCACGCCAGGGTACTAGGTGTAATCCTAGACTCTGACTTGTCATTTCAGCCTCAAATCCAATCGCTGTCAAAAGTTTGTAGAATTCACCTCCGTAACATCTCTAAAATTCGCCCTTTTTTAACAAATGAAACCACCAAGCTCCTTATTCACTCCCTTGTTATCTCTCGCCTTGACTATTGCAACTCCCTTCTCATTGGCCTACCGCTCCATAGGCTATCCCCTCTTCAGTCTATCATGAATGCTGCTGCCAGACTTATCCACCTTACCAACCGCTCAGTGTCTGCCAACCCTCTACTTCAATCCCTACACTGGCTCCCAATCACCCAGCGAATTAAATTCAAAATTCTAACCACAACATACAAAGCCATTCACAACTCTGCCCCAAGCTACATCACTAATCTTGTCTCCAAATATCACCCAAATCGACCTCTCCGCTCTTCTCAAGACCTCCTGCTTTCAAGCTCTCTCATCTCCTCCTCCCATGCTCGTCTCCAGGATTTCTCCAGAGCCTCTCCCATCCTCTGGAACTCGCTACCTCCATCTATCCGGCTATCCCCTACTCTTGCTACCTTCAGGCAATCCCTGAAAACTCATCTCTTCAGGAAAGCCTATCACGTCTCCAACTAATCTCCTACCACTTCCACCAGCTCATTCCCCACAGTTACAACCTTTTGTACCACCTGCCCCACCCTATTAGATTGTAAGCTCTTCTGAGCAGGGCCCTCTTAATCCTATTGTACTGTATTGTATTATATCTGTATTGTCTCCCTTTTATATTGTAAAGCGCTGCATAAACTGTTGGCGCTATATAAATCCTGAATAATAATAATAATAATAATAATGAATGTGCTGCAGCCAGAATTATAAGTCTCAGCGCTGACACGAGAATGCTGCCTGAGTAAAGGCAAGATTTTTAAGAAACGCTGCAGCAACCAGAGTTGGGACATACATCATTAGAGCTAACTTTTTTTTTACTGACCAAATGTTCAAAAACTATTTTTGGCCATATTTCATCTTTAACCCTTAGTTTACCCTAATTAGCCCTAATTTCCCCTTTTTCTTCTTCTTCTCCCCTAACTATATTTTTTTCTGAGGAATTTTATTTATATATTAATATTTTCAATTTTTTTTTTTACTTTACATTTTTTTAAGTAGTAAAGTAAGTCATACAAAGATCATTGCCAATAAAGACACAATTTTAAAGTCATATACATAGCAACATTTAGTGGCATGAAATTATGAACACAAGAAATAACTACAAATCTTTGTAGCATACGCTTCCTCAACATTTGAGGATTAGAATCTATCACCCCTCATGGGCACATACTGTGATTAGACGCTCAACCATCATCTTATGAGCTATTGAGCAGTGGCGGTGCGTCCATTAGGGCGCATAGGCGTCGCCCCTCTGTCACACCCCCCACCTTTATGTAAAATGGATAGATTCATGCAGAGCATAAATCTATTCATGGCCGCTGTAGCCACCCCCTGTTTAGGTGTCCGGCCGCTTTTCGGACGCCGGGAGCCTCAATTACAGCGGCGGGGGTGTTTTTTTAAGCACCTGATTGGAGCCATAGGCTCTAATAGGCTTTTAAAAAGGTGGACTCGGAGCGCAGAGCATTGTGCTCCGAGCCCACCCCGATATGTTAAAAAGCAAATAAATTTCCTTTTCTAACACTGAATCATCTCTCCACCAATCAGGAAGCATGGGTCTAATACCCATCACCTGATTGGCTGAAGGCACAGGCATCCCTATTGGACGCCTAACGGAATGGAAGAAGAGATGCTCGGGAGGACAGAGAAGCATGGAGGATGCAGGAGACGTCTCCTGACCCGCTGCATGTTCCACAACTCGCTGCCCATGTCCACCAGCTTGTCGCGGTCACCCGCTGCCTGACCTGCCACCAGGATGGGGTGAGTGCCAGTCAGACGCCAAGCAGGCAAGCGGGGGGGGTCACAGTGGCTGCATATGATGGGCACAGAAGCTGCATATTATGGGCACAGAGGCTGCATTTGATGGGCACAGGCTGCATATTATGGGCACAGAGTCTGCGTATGATGGGCACAGGCTGCATATGATGAGCACAGAGGCTGCATATGATGGGCACAGGCGCTGCATATTATGGGCACAGAGGCTGCATATTATGGGCACAGAGGCTGCATATGATGGGCACAGGCTGCATATGATGGGCACAGTCTGCATATGATGGGCACAGAGACTGCATATGATGGGCACAGGCTGCATATGATGGGAACAGAGGCTGCATATGATGGGCACAGGCTGCATAAGATGGGCACAGGCTGCATATGATAGGCACAGAGGCTGCATATGATGGGCACAGGCTGCATATTGTGGGCACAGAGGCTGCATATGATGGGCACAGAGGATGCATATTATGGGCACAGAGGCTGCATATGATGGGCACAGAGGCTGCATATGATGAGCACAGAGGCTGCATATGATGGGCACAGAGGCTGCATATTGTGGGCACAGAGGCTGCATATGATGGGCACAAAGGATGCATATTATGGGCACAGAGGCTGCATATGATGGGCACAGAGGCTGCATATGATGGGCACAGAGGCTGCATATGATGGGCACAGAGGCTGCATATGATGAGCACAGAGGCTGCATATGATGGGCACAGGCTGCATATGATGGGCACAGGCGCTTTATATTATGGGCACAGAGGCTGCATATGATGGGCGCAGGCTGCATATGATGGGCATAGGCTGCATATGATGGGTACAGAGACTGCATATGATGGGAACAGAGGCTGCATAAGATGGGCACAGGCTGCATATGATAGGCACAGAGACTGCATATTATGGGCACAGGCTGCATATTGTGGGCACAAGGGCTGCATATGATGGGCACAGAGGCTGCATATGATGGGCACAGAGGCTGCATATGATGGGCACAGAGGCTGCATATGATGAGCACAGAGGCTGCATATGATGGGCACAGGCTGCATATGATGGGCACAGGCGCTGCATATGATGGGCATAGGCTGCATATGATGGGTACAGAGACTGCATATGATGGGCACAGGCTGCATATGATGGGAACAGAGGCTGCATATGATTGGCACAGGCTGCATAAGATGGGCACAGGCTGCATATGATAGGCACAGAGGCTGCATATGATGGGCACAGGCTGCATATTGTGGGCACAGAGGCTGCATATTATGGGCACAGAGGCTGCATATGATGAGTATGCTGCATATGATGGGTACACAGGCTGCATATGATGGGCACAGAGGCTGCATTTTATGGGGCATAGTGGCTGCATTTTATGAGCACAGTGGCTGCATTTTATGAGCACAGTGGCTGCATTTGATGGGCACAGTGGCTGCATTTGATGGGCACAGTGGCTGCATATGATGAGCACAGGCTGCATATTATAGGCACAGAGGCTACATATGATGGGCACAGAGGCTGCATATGATGGGTATGCTGCGTATGATGGGTACAGAGGCTGCATATGATGGGTATAGAGGCTGCATATGATGGGCACAGTGGCTGCATTTTATGGGCACAGTGACTGCATTTTATGAGCACAGTGGCTGCATTTTATGAGCACAGTGGCTGCATTTGATAGGCACAGTGGTTGCATTTCATGGGCACAGTGGCTACATTTTATGGGCACAGTGGCTGCAATTGATGACACAGTGAGGCTGTAATTGATTGGGTTTTTTTTTCAGTATTTTTCAGAATTTTTCACTTTGTTTCCGCTACCCAAAAAAGTGCTCATCTTCGATTTGTAAGTCATCAACAACACTATAAATAAAGTAGTAAGACTAAAAATGTGATTCTCAGGGGAGATAAATCAACTCGCCTCCTACCTTTATTCACTAACTTCCATATTAATTCACAATTGAATCAAATCATTTTTAACTTTTTTAACTTTGTTTTTATTTTGTTTGTTCAATTTTTAGGTTCCTTATAAAAAAAAGGCAAAATTAAAGTCGTACAGGAACCTTCGAAAAAGGTTCCTGTACGACTTTGGGGGTGACTATACAAGAGTCGTTTTGCAAGTCGCCGCTCCTGTCGTGTCCAGGTCGCCTGAGGCAGTCTCGCTGCAAGTCGTGCTGCCTCAGTGTGAACCAACACTAAATAACAAGCAGCTTGCTATGGGGACATCCGAGTAGGCTCGTTCCCAAACTGCTGCTCCATGTGTCCATTTACTCGTCATTGGCTGTGATTGACAGTAGCGGGAGCCAATGGCTACTGCTGCTTTCTCAACCAATGAGGAGGGAGAGTAGCAGGACAGATGAGGCACTTGTGCACATCACTGAATCAAGATGGGGCTAAGGTAAGTATTAGGGGGGGGGGGTGGGGGCGTTGCTGCACACAGAAGGTTTTTTTACCTTAATGTATATAATGTATGAAGGTAAAAAACCTTCAGCTTTTACAACCACTTTAAATAGGTCTCTTAAAAAAAAAAAATGCTGCTGACTTTTAATAAAAAGAGACTTATCTGTACATGGATCCAGGGCTGTCCTTACCCAGGCTGGTTCTTCTGCTGTTTTTGGGTTCCCAGTGCCAACATGTTTACTGTGGGAATCTTGCTGTGATTCCTTGACCCTTCCCAGCAGGTTGCCCACTGTGCATGCACAAGCCGCCCTGCGCTCTGTGAATGGTCCTGCAGCCTCCTGGGACCTGTGATGTGTTCCAGGAGGTTGCGAGTGGGAAGGAAGGGGGGCAACTTTCCTTGGGATCGCCTAGGCAAATCTAGTGGAAGTCGGAGCAGGTTTCCCAGAAATAGGCCCCCGCTCCTTAAAGTAACATACAAAAGTTTTCATTATTGGCAGAGGAAGGGAAAAGAGGAGGAAGAGCGGAACTTCATTTTTTTCAGTGAAGTTGTGCTTTAAGTAATGAAAAGGTTATTGTCACATAAACAATATCAGAAAAGTAAAGACTGCTCTGGTCCATAGTGGGGTGTACAGGTGTGACAGCTGCACTAGTTAATATTTAAATGAAAGGTCAGCCACTCTCAGTACTCACAGCAAGTTGGATCCTGGTTGTTCCAGATTGTTCATTGTCATTCACTTTCTTCTTAACTGTGAGAAGGTGAAGACACGTATCTGCACGCCAACCCATTCACTTGTCACTTCAGACAGCAGCAGCTGCACAAGAGCTAAACATCCACTGAGAAGAAGAAAAGAAGAATGAGAGTGCTGTCTCTGGACCTGTCCTTGCTCCAAGTCTGGGATACTGTGACCAGGTAATTTACTGCCACTGGGATGAATTGACATGCCTGCCTCTTTTTTTCACAACTTAGTCTGTATATATATATATATATATATATATATATATATATATATATATATATATATATGTATATATATATATATATATAACAACTGAAATCAAACACTTGCTTGTACCCTATGTAGTTTGTAACTTTTATCTGACTGCCACTTCAACACATATGTCCCATAGGTTGGTGTGTATAAGCAGAGTCAGTGAGGTCTTGCATGTTTGGTGCACAACTTTTATGACATGCGATTCCTAATTCAGTCTGTATACAGTATTGATTACTCAACACTAACAATTGACCCAACTCTGTGTGATATGACTTTATTAATGCTTTTCAGGGAAAGCCAAATTTTTCTTCTTGCTGAACTTTTTTCAATGTCACAGAAATTTTGGGGAAGTGAAAATTTTGGGGAAGCTTGCAGCATAAGTCCTTATGACATGCCCTTTGTGCTGAATTTTTATAAAATGGAAACTACTGGAATGCTAGCCTTTGCTGTAGTCTGCAGGTTGACACCTTTAAACAGCAAGATGGATTTACTAAATTCAAATAGACTGTACACTCTGCAAGTGCAGTTGCTCCAGTACTTAGTAAATGAAAAGATGCTCTGCTAACTTCCATCATCCAATCAGGTGCAAGCAAAAGTGTTGACTTTTTATTTGGCTTGCATATGATTGGATATTCCTTGCAAAGTGAAGCTTCACCACATTTACTAAGCTCTGGAGCAACTGCACTTGCAAAGTGCACATTATATCTGGGGTAAGTCAACCCCATTGTGATGTACCATATGAGTTGTAATGTACCTTAACCAGTTGGGGACCGCCCACCATAGATTTACTGTGGCAGAGCGGCGGCTCTGTGCCAGATTGCCGGCGGCCTGCTGTGATTGGAAGCAGCAGGAGCCAATCAGCGTGTCCGGTGGACGTGATGTCCGCCGGGACCCGCCGATCGTTGTCAGGAGAGGCAGACCGGTGGTCTGCCTATGTAAACAAGACAGACTGCTGTTCCGTGAGAGCGGAATGTGCTGATCTTGTGTTCCTGCTAAGCAGGAGCACGGATCTTTACATTACCCCAGTCAAAGCAAACCCCCCCACAGTTAGTATTCACTCATAGGGAAAACATTTAACCCTTTGATCGGTCTTGATGTTAACCCCTTCCCTGCCAGTGTCATTAGTACAGTGACCGTGCATACTTTTTAGCACTGATCACTGTATTAGTGTCACTGGTCCCCAAAAAGTGTCAAAAGTGTCAGTTAGGTGTCCGATTTGTCTACCGAAATATCGCAGTCCCACTATAAGTCGCCGCCATTACTAGTAAAAAAAAAAAAAAAAAATACCAAGTTTGGTGCCGCTACAACTTTTGCGCAAACCAATCAATATAAACACATTGGGATTCTTTTTACCAAAAATATGTAGCAGAATACAAATTGGCCTAAATTGGTGAAGGAAGTTAATTTTTTTAATTTTTTATTGGGAATGTTTTATAGCAGAAAGTAAAAAATATTGTATTTTTTTTCAAAATTGTCTTTTTTTTTTGTATATAGCACAAAAAAAACAAAACAAAAAAAAAAACGCAGAGGCGATCAAATACAACCTAAAGAAAGCTCTATTTGTGGGGAAAAAAAGGACACAAATTTTATTTGGGTACAATGTCGCACGCCCACGCAATTGTCAGTTAAAGTAACGCAGTGCCATATCACAAAAAATGGCCTGATCATGAAGGGGGGAAACCTTTCAGAGCTGAAGTGGTTAAAGGCTGTGATTCCCTGAACAGATGAACTCCTGCACACTTTCTTGTCGTGTGTATAAAATGCTAGGTATAGGTCAGCAAGGACTTTGAGGCAAACGGATGTAAACGGAGCACATCTTTTTATATCTGCATGCCCATAGACTTACACTGAGCTTCCAATGGGGTCCACCTGAGAAACTGACACGTGGACCTAATCCGAAAGCCCATTGAAAGGACCCCACAAACTAAAACAGTTTCAAGACTAAGGCCTCGTACACACGGTACGATTGTTGGCCAACCGAGTGTCTGATTTTTGTCAAAAGGGCATGTGCCAGGATCTTGTCTTACGTACTACGAGGAATTTCAGCTCTTGAGCGCCACCCTTTGAGCCCCTTCTGCTAATTTCGTGTTTGGTGAGCATTGATTCCGAGCATGCGTGTTTGTACTTTAGACTTTTGTGTGACGGATTTGTGTACTGACCATACGAAAATCAGATGTGGAGTCGTTGTCCGTCGAAAATTTGCTAAACAAACGAAAAAAGACCGAAAACTTTGGAAAAAAAATTCTTAATTGCGGTTATAAAATTTTGCAAATAAGTAATTTTCTTTCTTCACTTATGTGCGCTGATGAAGCTGTACTGATGGGCACTGATAGGTTGCACTGATGACCACTGATGAGGATTCACTGATAAGGCGGCACTGAAGGGCACTGATGAGCTGCGCTGATGGGCACTGATGAGGAGGCACTGATAGGCAGCACTAATGGACACTGTTGGGGCTGCACTGATACTCAGGGCGCTGATGAACAGTGCCCTGAGTATTAGTGTAAAAAATGTACTGACAGCATTGTTGGTTATCAGCAATCCTTTACAACAGACACAGCGTGTGAGGAAAGAATTGCCGATAACTGGTAAGTATGTTTACATGTGATCGGCTGTGATCAGACACACTGATCACATGGTTACAGACCACTGTGATTGGCCCTTTACCACGATCTGTGATCAGCTGTCCAATGGACACAGCTTTCACAGATTGCGCCCGATGCACACCCCAGGGGGCATGTGGGAGGCGGAGTTCTGGGAGGACGTCTATGGACGAACTCCCAGAACTGGACGACTGCAATGTAGCTGTCTTTCGGTTATAGAGTGGTCGAGATGTAGTTAAACCAGCCTCTCTCTCTATGAAACAAAAAAGCTGCTCCAGGTGAGTCAGTCTCTAGTTAATCCCCACACACACTAGTCAGGTGCTAGCCCAGCTCATAAGCTATGTAACATAAGGAAAGCATTCCAGACGGCTGCACTTCCAATAATCCTTTTTATTGAAGCTTTATATGACAAGTGGTTAACAGATGGAGCACGAGATAAAGAGGTAAACACGTTTCGCGCAAATGTTAGCGCTTAGTCATTACCTATTGGAACTAGTCACCACAATCACCTATATACTGCTACATCATTAGGTTACAGGTGACCTAACCAATTAAAAACAGTTTTCAGCCGGTTAAGAAAAAGAAAACCCGGCTGCGGTACACGGTACATACACTCAAACCTTATGTGAAGAGTTCAGTCCAGATCCATTGCAAGAAAGAATCTGATTCACCAACTGAACTTGGATCAAACTCGACGCATCATTCAAAATCATTGTAAAGTAGCAAAAACCAGTGGCGGCCCATCCATAGGGGGCGCACGGGTGCCGCCCCCCCTCCAGGCAGTCCCAAAAAAAAAATGTCAAAAAAAAAAATAAAAATTTTTAATACCGGCCCTTTAAAAAACAAACAAAAAAACAATAAAAGGTCCTTTAGTGCACAGTGTGCGGACGCCGGACACAGTGCGACGCCGGACACATTGCACTAAGGGGAAGCGCCACGTCTATGCAATCACGACATTACAGACGTGGCGTTACATTTGCGGGCGTTGAGCCCGCCTTTCGGCGCTTTCCGAAGCGCCGATTAGCTTCCGCCCGGCGATCGTAGTATATGTTACTACGGCCGGGCGGTTTGATGGACATCTCAGTTTGATGTCACTTCCTGTTCTCATTCTCCCATTGCGCCCAGGAGAAAGTAAACAGGAAGTATGAAGAAGACACCGCTGGAGAGGACAACGGCAAGGTAAGTAGTACACTACCGCTGTGCTCCCGTGGAGAACAGGGGGGGGGGGCTGCACAGGCTGCATTGGGGGACACATGCAAGGCTGCGTTGGGGGACACAGGCAATGCTGCATTGGGGGACACAGGCAAGGCTGCATTGGGGGACACAGGCAAGGCTGCATTGGGGGACACAGGCAAGGCTGCATTGGGGGACACATGCAAGGCTGCATTGGGGGACACAGGCAAGGCTGCATTGGGGGACACAGGCAAGGCTGCATTGGGGGACACAGGCAAGGCTGCATTGGGGGACACAGGCAAGGCTGCATTGGGGGACACAGGCAATGCTGCATTGGGGGACACAGGCAAGGCTGCATTGGGGGACACAGGCAAGGCTGCATTGGGGACACATGCAAGGCTGCATTGGGGACACAGGCAAGGCTGCATTGTGGGACACAGGCAAGGCTGCATTGGGGGACACAGGCAAGGCTGCATTTGGTGGACACAGGCTGCATTTGGTGGACACAGGCTGCATTGGGGGACACATGCAAGGCTGCATTGGGGACACAGGCAAGGCTGCATTGGGGGACACAGGCAATACTGCATTGGGGGACACATGCAAGGCTGCATTGGGGGACACAGGCAATGCTGCATTGGGGGACACAGGCAATGCTGCATTGGGGGACACATGCAAGGCTGCATTGGGGACGAAGGCAAGGCTGCATTGTGGGACACAGGCAATGCTGCATTGGGGGACACATGCAAGGCTGCATTGGGGACACATGCAATGCTGCATTGGGGGACACAGGCAAGGCTGCATTGGGGGACACATGCAAGGCTGCATTGGGGGGGACAGGCAAGGCTGCATTGGGGGACACAGACAAGGCTGCATTTGGTGAGACACAGTCTGCATTTGGTGAGACACAGTCTGCATTTGGGGAGACACAGGCTGCATTTGGTGAGACACAAGCTGCATTTGGTAAGACACAGACTGCATTTGGGGGACACAGGCTGGCTGTATTTTGTGGGACACAGGCTGCATTTGGTGGGACACAGGCTGCATTTGCTGGGACACAGGCTGCATTTGGTGGGACACAGCCTGCATGTAAGGACGGACTCCACTGGGGGCATCTGATGGCATCTGGTGGCAGGCGACGTGGCTAGTGACACGCTCAGGGCTCCCACTGATTCTGCATTATGGTGAGTTGAATGATTTCATTTTATATTACAATGTAATAATAGAATAATTGCGCTTCAATTATCCTGACACCATAACAACCATGGTGCCGGGATGATTGAAGTGCTAACACCAGGTGTTTGGAATATCTTTATCTGCTGATTGTTAAACTTTCTAGAATACACATATTTCTATTGTTGTGTAGGATCTGGGCCTGCTGTCCCTCCATCCCTCTCTCCCTCCATCCCTTATTCATCTCAGATGTTAACCACACCACCTTAGAGCCACACCCACTATTTTGCTGAAACCACTCCCACTTTCACCAAGTGGGAGGGGTCAAAAAGGAAGGGCGGGGTCTGGCGCCCCCTCATCCTAAAACTTCACCAGCCGCCACTGGCAACAACATATACAAAATAATAGAAAAAAATGTATATATACACAATCAAGTTGATGATAAAGACAAATTATTTCAAAAGGAAAGTGTTAGAACATCATGAGGACCAATACTGTCATATTCTCAAAATAAATAAATAAATAAATAAAATAAAAAATGATATATATGTGTGTGTATAGCCTCGGATGAACGTCACTGGCTATATAAAACTGCAGAGGTTCATTGTAACACAGGAAGAGAAATGTGCACTAATAGGTTGCAGGCAATGTACTAAAGGAAGGCTGCATAAAATCTATTAAACAAAAACAAAAAGGAAAGTAGGTACTAATAAACTACAGGCGATTAGCTGGGAAAGAAAAAATAAATAGAAGGGAAGTAGATGCTAATAGGCTACAGGCAACCTTTTTACCCCAAGAGTAAATACATTTTCAGTCCTAGGAAACCAATAATAAACCCAATTAATAGGAGAACACTAGGAAGAATACACCCCTTATAGTGGTGGTCTGAACTAGACCTTTTCAGATAGCTAAAAAGGTCATTGTTGTCATACAGCTGGCTCTGCCAGGTAGTGCTGGTCCTGGAACTATCCAGGCACCATCAGATGAGACCCCTGGAGAATCCTTGGTTGAGAATGGCTGCTTTAAACAATCCAAACCCAAACAGAACTGTTGATGATGTGAGTAGTAACTACTTGTTATATGTTGGTCATATGCTATTAGATCTTTGCCAGTGATGCAACAAATTCAATTGCTGATCCTGATCCTCTCCATTTAGATAGAAAACACATTAAGCAATACATTACAACCAATGCTTGTGAGGAACAGAACTTGGGGACTTTCCATAATGCTTAGTACAGCTAATTATCAAAATAGTACTCAGGAGAATCAGCCTACACTTTAAAGAATATGTTACCCCACCATTTCATATTCCTGATATCGGCCTGCTGTACCATGCACTTGTATGAGAAAGTATCCTGTTCTCTTTGTATTGCTTCCTTTGTGTAAAATCTCTGGTGTTTCTGCCAGTGCCTTATCCTTCCTATTAAAAACTGACCACACTAGGCATGAGAATACATTGTGGTCAGTCCTCCAGCTGGGCTGGGAGCTCAGCCTGCTCTCCTCCAATAATCAGTCTTGTCCTGACACACCTTCCCCTACGCAGCCATTCACTTTGAAGTTTAGTGTGCTGCTGTGTCTCCTCCCCCAGCTCTTCTGTATCTGAGAACAGAGGGAATGTAATCACTTATAAAAAAGGGTAAAAAAAGGTCTTTAAAATTTTTTTTTTTTTTAAATATCTATACACAAGTGTTTTGCCTTTCATTGCCAACCACAATATGTACTGTGTATATATTTATATATATACATATATATATAGCCAGGGCTTTTTTTCTCAAACAATAGGTGCTGGAAATCAACCACGACTCCCTAAAACCCCTCCACCCACACACCCCCTCCAAATCACATCAAATAGTGGGTGTGGTCAGTCAAATTAACGAACTGCCCCCCCCCCCCTCCAGGCAGTCCCAAAAAAAAAAAATGTCAAAAAAAAAAAAAAAAAAATTTAATACCGGCCCTTTAAAAAAAGAAAAAAAAACAATAAAAGGTCCTTTCGTGCACTGTGTGCGGACGCCGGACACAGTGCGACGCCGGACACATTGCACTAAGGGGGAAGCGCCACGTCTATGCAATCACGAGATTGCAGATGTGGCGCTACATTTGCAGTCGTTGAGCCCGCCTTGCGGCGCTTTCCGAAGCGCCGATAAGCTTCCGCCCAGCGATCGTAGTATATGTTACTACGGCCGGGCGTTTGATTGACATCTCAGTTTGATGTCACTTCCTGTTCTCATTCTCCCATTGTGCCCGGGAGAAAGGAAACAGGAAGTATGAAGAAGACACCGCTGGAGAGGACAACGGCAAGGTAAGTAGTACACTACCGCTGTGCTCCCGTGGAGAACAGGGGGGGGGCTGCACAGGCTGCATTGGGGGACACATGCAAGGCTGCATTGGGGGACACAGGCAAGGCTGCATTGGGGGACACAGGCAAGGCTGCATTGGGGGACACAGGCAAGGCTGCATTGGGGGACACAGGCAATGCTGCATTGGGGGACACAGGCAAGGCCGCATTGGGGACACAGGCAAGGCTGCATTGTGGGACACAGGCAATGCTGCATTGGGGGACACAGGCAAGGCTGCATTGGGGGACACAGGCAAGGCTGCATTGGGGGACACAGGCAAGGCTGCATTGGGGGACACAGGCAATGCTGCATTGGGGGACACAGGCAAGGCTGCATTGGGGACACAGGCAAGGCTGCATTGTGGGACACAGGCAATGCTGCATTGGGGGACACAGGCAAGGCTGCATTGGGGGACACAGGCAATGCTGCATTGGGGACACAGGCAAGGCTGCATTGGGGACACAGGCAAGGCTGCATTGTGGGACACAGGCAATGCTGCATTGGGGGACACAGGCAAGGCTGCATTGGGGGACACAGACAAGGCTGCATTTGGTGGACACAGGCTGCATTTGGTGAGACACAGTCTGCATTATTATTAAATTATATATATGTGTGTATAGCTTCGGATGAACGTCACTGGCTATATAAAACTGCAGAGGTTCATTGTAACACAGGAAGGGAAATGTGCACTAATAGGTTGCAGGCAATGTACTAAAGGAAGGCTGCATAAAATCTATTAAACAAAAACAAAAAGGAAAGTAGGTACTAATAAACTACAGGCGATTAGCTGGGAAAGAAAAAATAAATAAAAGGGAAGTAGATGCTAATAGGCTACAGGCAACCTTTTTACCCCAAGAGTAAATACATTTTCAGTCCTAGGAAACCAATGATAAACCCAATTAATAGGAGAACACTAGGAAGAATACACCCCTTATAGTGGTGGTCTGAACTAGACCTTTTCAGATAGCTAAAAAGGTCATTGTTGTCATACAGCTGGCTCTGCCAGGTAGTGTTGGTCCTGGAACTATCCAGGCACCATCAGATGGGACCCCTGGAGAATCCTTGGTTGAGAATGGCTGCTTTAAACAATCCAAACCCAAACAGAACTGTTGATGATGTGAGTAGTAACTACTTGTTATATGTTGGTCATGTGCTATTAGATCTTTGCCAGTGATGCAACAAATTCAATTGCTGATCCTGATCCTCTCCAATTAGATAGAAAACACATTAAGCAATACATTACAACCAATGCTTGTGAGGAACAGAACTTGGGGACTTTCCATAATGCTTAGTACAGCTAATTATCAAAATAGTACTCAGGAGAATCAGCCTACACTTTAAAGAATATGTTACCCCACCATTTCATATCCCTGATATCGGCCTGCTGTACCATGCACTTGTATGAGAAAGTATCCTGTTCTCTTTGTATTGCTTCCTTTGTGTAAAATCTCTGGTGTTTTTGTCAGTGCCTTATCCTTCCTATTAAAAACTGACCACACTAGGCATGAGAACACATTGTGGTCAGTCCTCCAGCTGGGCTGGGAGCTCAGCCTGCTCTCCTCCAATAATCAGTCTTGTCCTGACACACCTTCCCCTACACAGCCATTCACTGGGAAGTTTAGTGTCCTGCTGTGTCTCCTCCCCCAGCTCGTATGTATCTGAGAACAGAGGGAATGTAATCACTTATAAAAAAGGAGAAAAAAAGGTCTTTAGAATGTTTTTTTAAAATATCTATACACAAGTGTTTTGCCTTTCATTGCCAACCGCAATACTTACTGTGTATATATACACAAATCACATCAAATAGTGGGTGTGGTCAGTCAAATTTCACAAACAGTAGGAGGGTCTTAACCTCCCTGACGGTAATCCCGAGTGTGGCTCGGGGTTAAATTTCGGTCCCAATAGCGGTAACCCCGAGCCACACTCGGGATTACATTGCAGGATCCTGGTGCGGCGTTACTTACCTTGTCCCCAGGATCCTGCAATGTCCCCCGCTGTGTCTGCGGGCTCCGTCCTCCTCCGAAGTCTCTCCGTGCCAGGCTCTGTTTCCTGCGAGCGTCGCAACACACGGGGGCGGAGCCTGACGGCATATTCAAAAAAATTTACAAACCATAACACATACAGTACTGTAATCTTACAGATTACAGTACTGTATGAAATTATTTCACACCCCTTTTGTCCCCAGTGCTTTGTCCTATGCCCTGCATGCAGTTTTATGTTATATATACTGTTCTTTCTGCCTGGAAACTGGAGATTGTCCATAGCAACCAAAAAGTGTCCCTTTATGTCAAAAGTGGCTTTAGACCAGCTAGAGAGCAGCGATAGTAAATTAGAACACTTGCAGAATTGAGTGATAGTGAATCATGGGGAAATGTATTTTATTATTATTATATTATTATTTTTTTTTATTATTTATATTTATTTATTATATTATAATTTATGTTTTTGTGTTTCAAACTTCATCATACCCGGGATATCTACTAGACTCTTGTTTGGACAGATTTAAGTGTGTTATTGTTAAGAATTACAGGCCTACAATATAAAACGCCAAATTTCCATGCAAAATAATTGTACCGCTTTCAGCACCTAAAATCCGAAATAATCATACCACCAGGGAGGTTAAAGAGGCATTAAATACCAGGATTGCATTACATACAGAGTGCAGAGTTCAGGGGGGTTACACACAGAGTGCAGAGCTGTCACTTGTAAACACAGAAACCGGACTTCTGTGTTTACTAGTGATTGTGTTGAGCAGACCCCCCCCCAAGATATAGATATATCTATATATATATATCTATATATATATATATATATATATATATATATATATATATATAGATATATATATAGATATATATATATCTATATTGATATATAGATATAGATATATACTACACACACACATTTTTGTTTGCAAGTGGTTTACCGGGGTTATGGCTGAAGCTCTCAGCCATAACCCCTTGTATTTTTTTTCATCCGGCGGCTGGCTTCCTCATTAAAGTGGCGTAATGAATAAGCGCACCTGTTAGTGTGTGAAACGTGTCTAACATTTGAGCTGTTTGTAACACTTGGGATGTTCGTTTATTAAACAAGAATTTTGATGGATCTTGGAGTGCAGCCATTTCTTCAGTGTTGATCGTATGTGGAGGCGAGCCGAGGCAGGCACCCGTGATATCATTAGGCTTCCTGTCTCACCTGGAGCAGCGAGCTTTTTTTGTTTTGTCAGTTCATTAGCCGCTGGATCGCTTTCAGAAGCGGTGGGAGGGAACAATCCCCCCCTTCCCGTTGGGCTCTTACCATTTTCACTAGCGCACCCAAGAAATGAACCTGACAGGGTGGCTGGCTGGTCATAGAGGCAGACAGAGACCAGATTGTCTCTGATTGCCTTTATGGTCTTGAAAAGCCTGAGCAATGCCATGATGTCACTTACAATCTAGGGAGGAAGTAAAAAAATTTTTTATACCAAATGATCAACTTTTTTTTTTTAATCTTTTGCCTTTAAAGGTATAGGAGAGATGTGGGGTCTTTTTTACCCCAGATCTTTTCATAAAGAGGACCTGTCATCTTTTTTTCTATTAGAAGGGTTGTTTACATTCCTTGTAATAAGAATAAAAGTGATTAAAAAAATTAAAGAGACAATTAAAAAAAAAAATGAAAAAAGCTCCCCCATCCCTCCGTGCTCGCCCGCAGAGTTGAACTCATACATAAGTCGTGCACGCATATGCAAACGGTGTTTGCACCACACATATGAGGTATAACTGCAAAGGTTGGAGAAATAATCCTGGCACAAGACCTACTCTGTAACTCTTAACTGATAATCTGTAAAAAATGTTTAAATCATTGCCTATGGAGATTTTAAGTACTGTAGTTTGTCATCATTCCACAAGATTACGCAATTTTAAAGCATGACATGTTAGGTATCTATTTACTCAGCATAACATATTGTTACATATTTTACTGAAGAATTAGGGTATATATTGTGTTCAGTTTTTTAAATTTATTAAAGTGTTTTTTTCCAAAAAAATTGCGTTTGAAAAACCACTGTAAAAATATTGCATGACATAAATTGCAATATATGCCATTTTATTCTCTAGGGTCTCTGCTAAAAAAAATATATAAAATATTTTGGGGTTATAAGTAGTTTTCTAGCAAAAAGATGATTACTGGTTTAAATTTGTAAACAGAAAATGCCAGAAAAGGCTTGGTCAGCAAGTGGTTTAGCTGAATGGGTTGTTTTACAAGGTGAGGGTTTACATACACTTTGGACCCTTTGTTGAAACACTACCTCTTTGCTGTTCCGCACCTGGTGTGGGTATTTGACAATTTGGATGAGTCCAGTTTCAATTTCTCCAGCCTCACATTCCTTCTGCTGGCTTGTACATCCTGTAGTCTGGTGGGAGAAACCACAATGTGGTCTGGGGGAGCAGGTATTCAACATAACTGGAAGTGTAGAATACATGCAGCAGCTGGGGAGCAGTGATTTAACACACAGGCCAATGGAAAGAAAAATGGTCAGGTTGATTGATAAAAAAAGACACAAAGATAAGTGATAATAAGTAGAACAGATATTCCCACAGCAGCCACATGATGAGCAAGTAGCCTTTGATGTTTTCATATCTAATATTTTGTCCTTATATACACCTAGTGCACTAGGAACATACTGTATAGTGCATAATGATGTTGCTTAAAGTGGTGTTCCGGCCGAAATTGTACTTTTTAAATAAAAATCCCCCTATAATACACAAGCTTAATGTATTCTAGTAAAGTTAGTCTGTAAACTAAGGTCTGTTTTGTTAGTTTATAGCAGTAGTTTGTTATTTTATAAACTTACAGCAGGCCGTGGCCATCTTAAGTGTGGGCATCTGAAGCCAGACTGTATTTCTTCCTGGATCTCATCCTTGCAGATCTCGCACATGCTCAGTGCAGCACAAGCTGTGTAATAGGTTTCAGGTCAGGTTTCCAAAGTAACGGCAGTGTCAGAGGAAGTTGCCACCCCATCCCAGAAGGCATTGCAAACAGGAAATGATGTGATGGCCACGGCTAGGGAGGAGGAAGTGAAAAATGAATACAGCAGATATAGAGTAGGTGCTGAGAAAAAAAATGTAAAGATATCCAATTCGTTTACAGTGCACAATTTAGTGAGGGATGCTGAAGAGTTGTAAAAGTGGGTGGAACTCCACTTTAAGCCTGGTACACTACTATTTTTTTTCCTTCAACTCAGCAGGGCTGAATGAAAAAAACTGACAGCTCAAGAGGAGCCGCTGTACTAACTATCTGATGTTAGTACAGTGATCTCCCCTGCTGTGCTTTTGTGTCCTGACAGGACACTCCGGTCCCCACCAGAACACTCCAGTCAGCGCTCTCAGCCATTGACGAAGAGTGCTGATCGGTTGCTTGGCAGATCTTTTTCGGTTATGCTCCTCTCATGTAGAAGAGGAGTGCCAGAATAGGCCCGGTATGGAAGTGGTTAAGGTGAAAAACCTTTTGTGCTGCAGTGGCCCCCCAGACCCACTCCCCCCTTTTTTCTTACCTGAGCCTGATCGTTCCAGCGATGGAGACGAGCACAACAGCTCCAGCCACTGTCTCGGGTCCTCATTGGATTGAATGATAGCAGCAGGAGCCATTGGCTCCCACTGCTGTCAATCAAACCCAGTGTCACAGGAGCCGGGGGTGGAGCCAAGTCCTGTTGTCTGTGTCAATGGACGCAGCAGCAGGACTTGGGAGCATGCACGCACGGGTGCCCCCATGGAAAGCTGCTCTCCAACAGGGCACTTGAGAAGAGGAGGAGCCAGGAGCACCGCGGGGGGGGGGGGCAGAAAAAGGAGGATCGGGACCACTATGTGCAAAACCCTTGCACAGAGGAGGTAACTATAACATGTTTGTTATTTAAAAAAGAAAAACAAAGCTTTACAATCACTTTAAGGCTGGCCTAACATGTTCAATTCTCTTGTACAATTTTCCTTTAGATTTACCAAAAACCATATAGTATAAGGTCAAAACTAAACAACATTTTCAATTGTATCTAATTAGGCAGGCCCTTGCACTACATAGCTGAAGTTAAATCTAGGGAACATTGTGCAGAAAATTGTAAGAAAATGATATAATGGCTGTCCAGCCTTAGTCATAATCAGCAAGATAAAACAGAAGCAGGTTTTCAATGACATTATGAGAATGAACATTTTGTCTTCCGTCTGGAAGCTCAGGTAGTGAACAAATAATAATCTGCTCTTGCAAAAGCACACAGTTTATTCAGCAATTTGTTGATATAGCTTTTATATCATTTGGTTTGATGGCCTTGTATAATATGATAATGTGTCCTGGCATAATGTGCTGTAGTGGTTTATACATGCAGTGTTTTATATGGATGATTAACTGCAACTGAGCTTGCAGATTATAAGCAGTGATAATTTCTCAACAGCTACCAAACAGACAGAATTCATGAGAAATGTCGAGAAAAAAGGACTCCTTTTTTAATTTTTTTTATTTGTAATTTTATAGGCGATAGAGATCAGAGGAATTGGACCATTTATTTCACATTTCCATATGAGGGTTGTTCTTTCTCTGCAATCTTTGTGTAGCAGAATGGATGTATAGCTGTAAAGCACATGGATGACAGCAGAAAAGCTGCAAAAAATGTGTGACAGTGTTAATATTTGATAAACATGTGTGGCTGTATGTTACTTTCTACATGGAATTCTATGAATTGCAGGTGTCTGGTTTTAGTTGGAATACAGAACTTTCCTGTGTGCTTGAATAGAACTGTGGATACTACATAGTAATATACTATCAGATGTCAGAGCATGGCTATGTATAGCTTGCAATAAAGCACTAAATCTTTTTGTAGTCTTTATATGTGTACTATTCTTGAGGCTGAAGTAACATAGTAGGAATATCAATTACACTGGAGCAGCCTTCTACCATATAATAGATCTATGAAGATAGGTTACAGTTAGATATAGGCGTTTAAACTATTAAATTATAGGTATTGGAATTTCCTTTCAAAATTTGGCTGTTAGTGAACGTAATGAATACAAATTTATCTGAAGTTACGAATTATCCAAAATAACGAATGCTGCATCTAAACAAATAGAATGAAACAATTTAATAATAAATAATAATAATACAAAGTTTTTATTATTATTATTGTTATTATTAATGCATTACGTTCCATTCATTTAGATACAGCATTCGTTATTTTGGATAATTCCTAACTTCAGATAAATTCGTATTCGTTATGTTTACTAACAGCCAAATTTGAAAGGAAGTTCCAATACCTATAATTTAATCCTTAGTAATAATTAAGTTACTATTAGTTAGTTATTATTTCAGATTTTCGAATTTTTGCATGGACTACCCACTAAGGTGCAAGGTAAAAGAACAAACAAAAAAAACAAACAGTATTTTTCCTTGCAAGCGATTGAATAGTTGAAATCAATATACCTTTATCTCATTCACTAAGTGCATTCTCACTTTGCAAAATAAATGTTCACTTCACAAGGGAGTTTTTTTCACACCCTGTGCAGAGACCTGCACTTTTATGCACCTGTCAAATGTCGGTCTCTGCAAGGGAACATATTTCTTCTAAAATCAGTTTTCATGATCCTGCTTCTTATTTGAAAGGCAACCTGTAGGGAGGGATCGCTGCAAACGCACAAATGAGCAACATGATTGACATTAGGAAGAGATTTTGTCTGTGATGGGCATGACACCTGACATAGTGGGTTTGATTTTCTAAAGGCAAATACTGTACACTGTGCACTCTGTAAGTGTAGTTTCTCCAGAGCTTAGTAAATGAAGTAAAGCTACAACTTACAGAGAATAACCAATCACATGCAAGTAATATAAAAAAAACTGCATTTTCCTAGCACCTGATTGAATGATGAAAGTTAGCAGAGCTTCCCCTCATTTAATAAGGACTGGGGCAACTACACTTGCAGATTTTTTTTGCTTTTAGTAAATCCACCCCATAATGTTGCCAATTAGCCTTTAGGGGTGTAGGGGGCAGAAAGGAGCTGATGTCACAGGAGGGCTCTGCCTCCTTTGTACAGGTAAAGAGGGAAGAGGTAAAAGGAAGCCACTGTTTGCATGCCCAAGAGTATCATCAATGTAAAACTGCATATTCTGCTAAATACCCTTTCTCATCAACAGTATACAGCAGTCTTGTGACTTCTATCAGTGCCTGGTTAAAGCTTCTAGGAGTTTTCATACTGCACTGGGCTGTCCTATCAAGATGCAGGACTCCTGACCCTCTACCTGCACAGTGCTGATTGGCCCTGTGCTGATCACATGCACTCTCTCAAAAGAAAAAAAAAAATCTCTGGCAATACACACCAAACTGAGCATGTGCAGCTTGACTCGATAGACTCTGTCTTTTGGAGTCAGTGGAAGAAGAGGAGGATCTGTGCATGTAACAAGCATGCTTTATTGCATATATAGACTGATTTTACTGTTGTGGGTTTAGTAACACTTTAAAATAATCAGAAAGACCGAGCATAAAATGATAAAGATGGGAAAGAAGGGTGTAGACCAAGAAAGAGAGACGAGAAAAGAAAGAAGGAAGGAGGGCCAGCCAGAAACTCATTAAAGCGGAGTTCTGCCTAAAAAAGAAAAATTAAAAGTCAGCAGTTACAAATACTGCAGCTGCTGACTTTTAAAAGGACACTTACCTGTCCAGGGAACCCCTGCATTCCTCACCCGAAGCCGATCTGTCCCCTGGGCTCCAGGGGCAGGCACCGGCATTGCTAGTAAGGGAATCAGGAAGTGAAGCCTTGCTCGAGTCGCGCTGCGCATTTTGAGTGGTCCCTGCTGTCTTCTGGGACCCGTGTGTCTCCCAGAAGACAGCGGGGGGGATGGAGGAGGGACCGGACATGGCGTAGATCGCCGCGGATACTTTCACTGGAAGTGGGAGCAAATACCTGTATTAGACAGTTATCTGCTCCCCCCCTCCCTCCTGAAAGGTGCCAAATGTGACACCGGAGGGGGGAGGAATCCAGACAGCGGAAGTTCCATTGTTTTTCAGGGCTTTAGCAGGAATTGTTTGGAAGAGGGCTGGTTCTGGGGATCTACGGATATTAACTCATGTCACTGAATACACCAAGTTAAATATTCAAATCAAAAATCTTGTGACTGTATGAGGCAATGCCACCAGACATGATGCATAGTATCCATCTGGCCACAGCATCGAAAACAAGTGGGGGATGCAGACGGGTGCTCCTTCGCAACCCTGGATGGGACTTAATACCAAAGTAGAAGGGTTTCAGACTTAGCTTCAATTTTGTGTTAATAGATACCTTGGACAAAGCATAAGGAATGTTTTGTCAGTCAGATAGTTTAAGAGTTAAGTCCCGCTCCCACTGATTCATATAAGGAAGTTTGGTGGTTGGGTCAGTAATGCCGTGTACACACGGGCGGACATTTTAGCAACAAAAGTCTGACAGCCTATCTGACAGACTTTCAACTGACTTTTGGCGGATTTCCGACGGACTTTCTCACAAACGGACTTGGCTACACACGATCACACCAAAGTCAGACGGATTCATACGTGATGACGTACACCGGACTAAAATAAGGAAGTTGATAGCCAGTAGCCAATAGCTGCCCTAGCGTTGGTTTTTGTCCGTCGGACTAGCATACAGACAAGCGGATTTCTGGGTCCAGCGGAGTTACGACGTAAAGATTTGAAGCATGTTCCAAATCTAAAGTCCGTCAGACTTTCAACAGAAAAAGTCCGCTGAAGGTCCGATGAAGCCCACACAGTCGGATTGTCCGCCGGACTCGGTCCGTCAGGCCAGTCCGATAGAAAAGTCTGCTTGTGTGTACGCTCATGTGTACGCTGCATAAGGGTAGCATACATTGTAGATACTTGTTCCCGTAAGAGGCCCCTAGTTTGGCAAGATAATTCAAAAACTAGAGGGCAGCTGTAATGTGCCTTTAAAATGTTGTAAAGAGTATGCCTGGTCTCCATTAAAGAGGTTTTAAATCTCCCTGTAACATTTGTACCTATAGGTAAGCCTAGAATAAGGCTTACCTATATGTACTGTAAATATCTCCTAAACGTGCGCCGTTTAGGAGATACTTACTGTATACTGCTCCGATGATGTCATCGGCGCATGCACTCTGAAGGAACAGCCGCCTGTGCCGTTTCTTCAGTAGTGTATGTCATGACCGACAGCTCCTGCGCGCATGCACAGGAGTGACATTGCGCTGCTCCGGCCACATAGCCGGAATCCGTGGCCCTGGAAGGAAGACGGGCAAACATGTATGTGGCTTTCAGCGGGGGCTTCGTTTGCAGGTAAGTGTCACATAATGTGCTAGTATGCGATGCATACTAGCACAATATGCCTTTACTTTGCAGTGAAGAAGAAAGAAAGAAAAAACCATCAGGGTTTACTTCCTTTTTAAGATGTGAACTTAAAAAGCCCCTTATTAATCCACCACTAAAATTATGCTGGAGCCAGTCCTGGAGGAAATTCCGGATTACAAAACATAGGAGCTAATGGTGTATGTAGGAACGACAATGATTTACGATGTTGTACTCTGTCCAATACAGCTAGTGAGTGTGACAAGGTAGAGAAAAGATATACCTGTGCTCAAATCCCAGTAGCTTGTACATGTATTTGAACTATCAGGTGCTAAAGGGGTGTGACCACATTAACACTACAAATTCTAGATGGACACTGCTATACCCTTCCCAGCAAACGATGCAATGAAAAACATGGATATTTAGTTTACATAATGTATATTGCAATACATGTTTAAGCTGACCAACTGTGTCAAAGTAATCCCTCTTCTGGCCAGTCCTACACTACCTTGACACTGCAAATGCTACAGTGGACACCATGCCAACATGGGGCATAAAGACCCAAGGTGGGGGAGAGCAACTAGGCTCACACAAGTTGGTCTGACTTTGAAAAAAGTTCCTGTACTACTTTGATCCTACTTTGGTCCTACTTCAGCTCCCTGAAAGGCCCCCCTGCCGCAAAGCACCCACACCCCCATGTTAAGGGCATGTGGCCTGGTATGGTTTCAGAGGGGGGCGGGGGGCACTCGCTCGTCCCCACCCCCTTTCCTGAACTGCTGGGCTGCGTGCTCGGATAAGGGTCTGGTATGGATTTTGGGGGGACCCCACACTGTTTTTGTGGCATGGGGTTTCCCCTTAAAAGCCATACCAGACCGGAGGGCCTGGTATGGTCTTGGAGGAGGAACCCCATACCCTTTTTTTCTTAAATTTGGCCTGGGAGTTCCCCTTCAAGATTCTCAGAGCACAAGTCGCATGCCAAATTCAAGTCAGATAAGTTAAGACGATGATTCGACTTTTAACTGACTTCAATGATATTCAATGAGCTGAAGTAAACTCATAGTCAGACCAAAGTAGTGCAGGAACCTTTTGCAAAGTCGGACCGACTTGTGTCAGACCAGATAAGATGGCTCTCATAGGGAACCATTGATTCGCACACGTCATGCGACATGAGCTCCCAATGTCGGAGTGTTTGTCGTACAAGCGTTATCCTCCCCTCCCCTCCAATGTTTCAGAGTGGGCACCCGGGGCACTTGCCCCGCATCTTTTACAGGGTGCCAGGTGTCCCAGATGCTGCAATTGCCCCCTCTGAGACATATGGCACCTCTTGGATTGGGGGTAATAGGATATGTGCTGGGGGGAGCTTTGGGAGGGGACAGGACTTACAAGGTGTGGTGTCAAATCCGACTCCCCCAGCACCCTGTCCTCTGCTTTCCCAAAGCACCCACCAGCACATATTCTCTTACCCCCATCACTTTTCCAGGTGTATTTTTGTTAACCCCCTCTCCCCTTCCCAGTTACTATTGTCCCCCTCCTCTGAATACATAAAAACACACAGACCTCAGTAACTCGACTCTTCCAGTTCTATACTCCTCCTCCTGTGTATGTACAGGAGAAAATCGGAGCCAAGGAGGAAGAGTGAGGTCTGTGAGGTATGCAGCCAGTCAGCGGGGAGACATGCCGGCTGCCACAGAGGGGGCAATCTCTGCATGTGGAACACGGGGCACCCTGCAAGAGATGTGGGGCAGATGTCACGAGTGCCCACGCTGGTGCACCCCGTTAGCCAGAAAACTGGGGCTTAGTGCCGGAGCTTGTTCCACGGTACTGTGCTCCGGGAATTAGCACAGCGTGTCTAAAATGGATTTTGCTGGGGGAGGGGCCCAGGGCCCTCCCACGATGGTGGAATGACAGGGCCCAGTCGCAACAGCGGCTGCTGCAACCCTGGTAATCCCGTCACTGAGGAGGCAGTCAGAGGCGGCGGACATGATAGAGGAGGCGGTCAGAGGCTGCAGTCATGATACAGAAGGTGGACAGAGGCTGTGTACATGATACAGGAGGTGGACAGAGGCTGTGTACATGATACAGGAGGTGGACAGAGGCTGCGGACATAATACAGGAGGTGGATAGAGGCTGCGGACATGATACAGGAGGTGGTCAGAGGCTGCGGACATAGTACAAGAGGTGGTCAGAGGCTGTGGACATGGTACAGGAGGTGGTCAGAGAGGCTGTGTGAACATGGTAGTGTCCTCCTCTCCCTCTCACAGTAATTTTCTCCTCTGTCCCCCTTCATATTACCTCTCTACATCAGTGTCCTCCTCCTGTGCCCCTTTCACCCTTCCAGTTCACAGGCACATCAGTGTCCTCCTCCTCCTGTGCCCCTTTCACCTTTCCACAGGGCAAGGCACACCAGTGTCCTCCTCTGCTCCTGCACGGCTTCGCCCCCAGTAATGTCCTCCGCTGCCATCTTTTTATCATCCCCTCACAATCGCACAATTGTGACACTGACTGTCCTCTCCTCCTCGGCTGTGGTGACTGGCGAGGTGCCACCGCCAAGAACGAGTACCGCTGCCTTCCATTCTAAAATGGCGCCAGGCGGCAGCATTATGTTACTGCGCATGTGCCGCCCGCCCGAGCATGTACGAGCTTTCCCAAGCTCGGCAGGCTTCGGAATGGCGCATGCGCAGTTGCATGGTTGGCCAGAGCCATCTTTTTTATGGGCGCCTCTGTCCGGAACAGGCATTTACGGGCAGAACTTTACGGGCTGCCCGTAAATTAACGGGCGGTTGGCAACACTTAATACCACCACCAAGTGAAAGGCCTGCTCACCTCCCAACAGATAGTTATAGTTAGCATATACACTATTTCTCCTGCTGTTTTCATCAAGGTGATCTCTTCCTTTGTCTCCTGCGACTGATTGTTCCTTGCACAATCACAGCTATTCGCTCACTCGCCTGCTGCTGTCATTAGCATAATCCTCTCCTTACACTCCTGGGAATCACTTCTCATAAACGATGTATTAATCCAACCACATGAAATACAAAGCAACTACACAGTGTACTCCATTTTGATAGCTTTTATTAAAATACCCCTAAAATAGCACTTACAAGATATACAATAAAAAATAGCATATAATATTCTTATTATGGGTTACTTGAGGATTAGCAATGGGGAGAGTGGACAACCTTGTCTTGTCCCACGTCGGATGGGGAACGATGATAATCTACAACCCTGTATAGAGACCTGAGCTGAGGGATTGCTATATAATGTTTTTAGTAGGAAAACAAATGTAGAACTTGGTGTGTACTGCGGAAATCAATGCTATAGACCGACAGATCTGGTCTAACGTTTGGTGTTCGTTTATGAAGCCTGAATGATCTTTATGAATATATTGTGCCAGAGATATACAAAGATGCAAAGCCAAAAGTTTTGTGAGAATTTTTAGATCACAATTAATCAATGAAATAGGGTGATAGATAGTGATATCAGTAGAATCTTTATTGGGTTTGGGAATAACGCTAATGTAAGCCCTATTCTCATCCAACGGAACTCCTCCAGTTGGATAAGAATAGGGCCTACATTGAAATGAATTGAAATTTTAAATTTGTAAAATCTGATGATAGACAGAGATAATTCAATTTATACCCATCAGGGACCCCTCCAGTTGATAGTCATCTTTGGCTGGACGAACAGCAGGTGAGACTTTCCACCTCAAACTGAGCCAGACTGAGCGTTTACCTATCTTACCCATTCCATCAAATTAAGACCCTGAGCTTTACCTGTACACCAGCTCACTTGTCATTATCTATCCATCTATGATAAGGCTTGAGCTTTTGGACTATTGTTTGGTGCATACACTATATACCCAAGAGATATCCTCCTATGCGCCACCAGGCATGGAAAGCTATTGACTCTCCCCCGTATACCTCTGCATCTTGCCCTTATCCTTTTTAGGATTTGTTTTTATGATTGCAAACAAGGTCTCTGAACATACAAAAACCTTTGCGGGTCCTGAAGAAGCGGTATATCCGCGAAACGCCTTTGTGGTATATCTAATGTCTATATGGTTTTAAACTGTATTTAATAAAATGGTGTCTTTTATTAACATACATGTTCTGTTAAATCATACATAAGTGACACTAGGGGTATATTTAAAGTCCCAAAACCTCCCTTACCTTCCCTTTACTATACATATCGGGAAAATACCCTGAGTCACTTCACTAGTGTATGTGTAAAATTTATACTCCATTCCACACTTACTTTTCTGCTCAATTTATATCAGCAAAGCAGGCAAGGAGTATAGTATTTGCAGAGTATGGTAGTGGTGCAGGCAAAGGAGCCAGGGACCCCTCAAGACTATCAGGGTCTGGTTCCTGGCCACTAGTCTGGCTGAGGAAGATGTCCACCATTTCCCTGTCTAGGGCTGATAAGGTATGTGATTCACAGCCTGGGGATGGTATTGAGGCCTGTGAAGGAGATCTGGCAGGGCTGGGAAGAGAGCAGTAAAGAACCGTCGGCTCACCTGTGGACTGGGTGACTTTGGGGGAGTCCGTGCTGTTTGCCCCTGAGCCAGAGGATTTCCCCCTGCTCCTCTGTGGCTGCAGCTGCTCTCTCACTGCCTGTCTGTGTAGTGAATTTTTAAAAATCTATCTTGCTAGAGCTTAGCTGAGCTTGACAGCAATCACGTTTTCCATTAGAACTAATAGCACTGCCTATAAATACTATACAAGCTTTTTTCCTAAATTTATGGCTCGTTAACATTACCGTTGCCCCCTGAAGAGATGTCTTTGGTGGATCCCTTTTCATAGGGAGCTTGACAGGCGACTGGAAAGCATTATTTTGCCTCCTTACCATCTATTTTACTCACTAAAACCCTGCACCACTGTTCTGCAAACTAGGTGCATTGTACAATTACAACAATGCCCCATTCACTTGAATGGGTCACTTTCAATGGGTGGTACTGCATGCTGAATGCAATAGGGGTATAATTCTTGCAACACCGTGGAGCAAAGGATTATGGCATGTATATAACCCTGTTCTGCTTCCTTTGTAGCTCAAGGGGGGCTGGTTAGGGGGCGATAAAGCACAGCACAGTAACTATCTATTTTTCTTCCTCCCCCTTTCAACCACAAGTGTAAACACGGCAGCACTTTTCTCGTAAAAGAAAACATGCACATAATGTTGAAATGCATGCAAAAGCACCCAAAAAAGTACATGTATCTAAAAGTACCACAATACAAACTGCTTGTGGTAACCACCTCTTAACCATCCCTCCTAAGCTACAAAGGCACCTGTATTGGGGGAAGACACATGGCGTGACTGCAATGCCTTGCATCAAGATGTGTCAAACTAATCTCCCCAGTGGTGTTTGTCAGGCACTGCCGCACTCCATTGTGGCACAGTTGTGCGCTCTTATAAGGGTTAAAGCAGGCTGTGAGTTGCCATCATAATGTCAAACATCGAAAAGGCAATCCACCGTGGATTTTGAGGGCGATGTGTAAAGAAGTCTTTAAAGTGAATGTATATTTAAGCACAGTATAAGTGGACCCTAAGCCTACATTTGCATGGGGAACTTTGCAGATAGCCACAGCTATTTGTGAGTGTTTGCCAGCCGTTCCCTGCGATGACCGAGGCTGAACACACACAGAGTCAAAAAAGGACCATAGCTGAGCAGGCACGAAATCAGCGGAGGGCATACATTACAGGGTGATAAGGGTATCCAGTCCAAGCAGGGTTAATACAAATTCTGTCTGCTTAACCATGTTTTCACCCATTGGCTTGGGAGAAAAGGAGATGGGGGAGCCCAGAGAGTATTAGCTGCTAGCAGGGGTGGGGCTTCAGCAGTTGCAGAGCAGGAATCAGGGAACGAACATTTAGTGTCCCTGGCAGCTGTGTCCCTATCCCTGCAACAGGATGAGTGATCTTGACCAATTGCTGGCCCAGCTAAGGGCTGCTGCTGGCATTCATGGCTTAGCATGGGTGCAGAGCCAGGTAGTGGCTTCGCTGCAAGGGGTCAGGCAGAGCTCTTCGCTACGAGGTCCAGGCCTCCAGAGCTCTTTAGCCCAGATAGGACCCCTAGGGATCAGCGCCGCAATGGGAGGCCGCCTTCGGACCCTTCAGGCCCCCCTGCCAAGCGCACGCTGGCTGTGGCAGGTGGCGAGCTGGGGAGCAATCCCCAGCTCCGGTGGAGCCCTCGGGGGATGGGTACTTACCGACATGTGGCTCCGGTCCCATCCTCCGTCATCCGGATTTCGGACCGGGCGGCCGTTAACTGGCGGGGCTCCGGTCGGCACAACGGGCCAGTGTGGGAGAGTGAATGCTGCGGGCACTGGCCTGTCCCCTGGTACGGCCGGTGGCTCTTCCACAAGGATGGAGGATCGGCGTGAGAGGGAGGGCATGTCTGCCCTAGGAGGAAGAAAGATGGCGGCGCGCACCTCCGGGTCGTTTTCGGGGCCTGGGAGACATGGGAAGCACGCTGATGAAGTCAGAACTGGAGGACGGTCGGGAGCGGCGCGGAGGACACAAGAGAGCATCGAGCATGTCTGCTGCGCAGGGCTCGCCTGCGGCTGTGGAGGGGAGGGGACATCCTACAGCCTGGAGGTCGGCGGGTCCTGCGGTGGCAGAGTCTCAGGCGGCGGTGGAGGCCAGCATCTCAGAGGAGGGAGAGCTTGAGGAAGATGTCCCGGTGGCAGCAAGGGAGTCTGGATCCGCGGCTGGGGGGGTCCCCAGCCCCATGCAGCCTGGTGAGTGCTCTTCTTCTATGCAGTGCAAGGGCTGGTGATGGAGACGTCGCGGGATCAGCCGAGGGTAACGGAGGAGTCGGCGCCTGGAGTCCCCCCACCTTCCCTGGTTCAGGTGGTGTCTGAGGTGGGGTTACAACAGAGAGAGACGGTGCGGCCACGGGGGGAGGGGAGAAGTCGAAAGAGGGGGATAAAGACGCAGAAAAGGTGAGATTGGCGGATTCAGCGAAGTGCGAGGTCTATGTGTGCTTCGAGGGACCCCTGGGTGCCCACCTTAAGCCCGAGGTGAGGGATAAGATTTGGAAGGGGGAGTATGTGGAAATGTTTTCCTTGCTTCCCCTTGAAATGTTTAACCTGGAATGGGTGAAACCTGATGAAAGCAAGAAAGAGGAAAAGGGGAAGAGGAGGTATCACCTCATCCCTCGCACATTTGCCAATTGGTTGCAAGCTTTTGCAATTTTGGCAAGTGTGATTGGTGAAAAAGCGACAGACAATTGTTCGGCTCTTTTTTGTTACCTGGACGCCATTGGCGAGGCCAATAAGGTTTATGGTGGCGAGGCATGGCCCCAGTTCCAGAAACGGAAGGCCGTCAGGCCCACCATTCGCTAGGATCACAAGGACATTGGCCTCTGGATGAAACTGATGACCCCGGCCAGGGTGGGTAATCAGTTTTTTTCAGGAGGGGCTGACGGCACCAGCACCTCAGGTACGTCGGCCTCTAGGAAGAAAGGGGTCTGTTGGCAGTGTAACGACAGTACCTGCCACTTCAGCGGTACCTGTCATTTTAAACACGAATGTTCCGGGTGCGGTGGCGGCCTTTCACTCGCCCACTGTTTTAAACCAGGAAACGGTCGGTCAGGTGATACGTCTGGAAAAAGGGAGGACTCTGGTGAGGGTGGAAAGGATGTTTCCTTTCCTAAGTAGATACCCGGATCGGGAGTCTACTCGACTCCTTGGGGGGGGTTATGGAGGGATTTCGTATCCCGTGCACTTTGACAGTGATACCGCCTTTGTCCAATAATTTACACTCGGCGCTCCAGTACCCGGAGGTGGTGTCGGAGAAGCTGTCTAAAGAAGTTTCCCTCGGTAGGATGAGCGGCCTCTTTTCCGCTTCTCCGTTCCCGGGCCTGGTTGTGTCCCCCCTATAGGTGGTTCCCAAGAAGGAACCTGGCAAATACCGCTTGATACACCATCTCTCCTACCCAAAAGGGGGCTTGGTCAACTATGGTATTGACCCGCAGGCCTGTGCGGTCACCTATACATCGTTTGGTGTGGCTGTTTAGTAGGGTATGCAAGTATGGCCGGGGTTCTTTGTTAGCCAAATTGGACATGGAGGTGGCATTTTGTCTGCTTCCTGTTCATCCTGAAAGTGTTCACCTATTGGGTTGTCAGTGGCAAGGTTTGTATTTTGTCGATTGTTGTCTACTGATGGGGTGTTCCATTTCCTGTGCTCTGTTCGAGACCTTTAGTTCTTTTGTCGAATGGGTCGTAAGGGATGTATCTGGCCTGAATTCCATCATCCACTATCTGGATGATTTCCTGTGCATTGGCCCGTCGGATTCCACTGTTTGCGCGGTGTGGCTGGGGGCCCTACAACACAGCGGACCATTTCGGCATTGCCTTGGCCCCTGACAAAACGGAAGGCCCGGCAAATGAGCTGGTTTTTCTAGGTATCACGATTGATTCCGTGGCCATGGAGTACAGTCTGCCCGAGAACAAATTGGTGGCCCTGAGGGGAGAGGTTAGCGGCGCGGCCAGCAGGTGCAAGATTCAGTTACGGGAGTTACATTCCTTGCTGGGGAAGTTGAATTTTGCCTGCAGGATCATTCTCATGGGCAGAATTTTTTGCCGCTGGCTATCCTTGGCTATGGCAGGTCTTAGCGCCCCACGACATTACATTCATTTGACTAAAGATTTAAGGGCCGATCTTAGGATTGGGGACTCCTTTTTAGAGTCCTACAATGGTCGATCCTTGTGGATGACAGGTCCTGTCAGCAATGCGGATTTGGACCTGTTTACAGATGTGGCTGGGTCGGTTGGTTACGGGGCATACTTTCAGGGAAAATGGAGTACGGGCCGTTGGCCGGAGGAATGGATTTCGGAGGGTTGGTTAAAAAACCTGGTATTGTTGGAACTGTTTCCAATTGTGGTGGCGGTCGCAATTTGGGGGGATGCCTTTCGCAATAAGAAAGTACGCTTCCACTGTGACATGTAACAAGCTAGCGGATACTTTGTCTCGTTTTCAGTGGGACGAGTTTCACGCCGGCAGCGGAGCAACATGGTACGTCTTGTCCCCATGGGCTGTGGAAAACTGCATTGAAATCGCTGCTGGATTGATTTGGGATTCCCTGAGTGTCGTGATGTGGGAGGCATACTCCAGGGCCTGGAGGGAATGGAGTGCGATGATGTTGGAGGTAGGAGGGTTGGAGCCCGGGGTGGAGGTTTCCTCCTTGGTTCTATACTTCACGGTACGTAATTTTGTTGGGGGGGTGGGCATCACCAGTGGACCGTAAATTGGCGGGCCTAGCTTTCTGGTTCAAGTTACAGGGCATTGGCGATTGTACCAAATCCTTTGCAGTCAGACAGGCTATAAAGGGGCATCGCAAGGGTCGCGGCACCAGTGACACAAGGCATCTGGTGTCCATTTCCATATTGCGGCCCTCTTAGAACGGCTACAATCGGTTTGTTCTTCAGAGTATGAACAGACGTTGTTCCAAGCGGCCTTTTTGCTGGCCTTTTTCGAAGCCCTATGAATTGGCGAGTTGGTCAGCCCCTCCAAAAGGACAGCTGGGGGGGGTATTATGGGAGGATGTAGTATTGACTGATTCTTCGGCATGTATTAGACTACGATGTTCGAAAACAGATCAAGGCAGCAAGGGCATTCAAAATGGAATTGTTTCTGGGCATTATTGCAGGGCTTTGCCCAGTTTCTGCTCTGGAACAGTTCTTTTTGGTACATCTGAAATTAGGGGGCCCCCTGTTGATACATGCGGATGGTTCCTGGTTATCCAGATTTCAATTTGTGGCGATCTTTCGCAAATTCTTGTCGGCAGCGGATCTTGACCCGTTGGAGTATGCATCTCATTCGTTCTGCATTGGGGCAGCCACCGAGGTATCTCGGTGGGGTTTCAATGACAGTGCGGTCAAGCAAATAGGCAGGTGGGAGTCCAATAGATTCTGGCTATACGTCAGGTCTCATTTATTATAGGCCCTAGGTGGCCGGTATGATTTCCTTTCTTTCTGTCTTTGTTATCCTCTTCATGTTGTATGTCAGTTAGTTGTGTCATATGGTAGATGGTACTGTAGTTTTCTGTTTCTTTACAGGTTAACATTGCCTCGTTTGTATCCTGGGGCATTCATATATGTCTTTTGATGTGCCAGAAGGGCGGAGGTTAGGCCCGAGGCTAGGCAGTTAGGCATCCCCCGGCAGTTAGGTAGTGTCCGATGGATCGGTGTTCGGGGTATGCTTTGGAGTCGGGTGGTCCCAGAGGTTAACCGTTTTACTAGACTGGACTGGGCCCCAGACATCCTCATCATACATGCAGGTGGCAACGATTTGGGCATTAGATCCTCCAGGGAACTGATCAGAGATATCAGATTTGATTTTCTCCGGCTTCGCAGTGCTGTTCCGGGCACTATCATACTCTGAAAAAGAAATGTAGCAGCGCTAAGATTAAAAAAGGTGATTAGTATGAATATAATAAATACATGAATGAATAACACAAGCGTTGATAAAGTGTTAATAAAAATAGCTAATCATAAAAAATAATTGATAATAAATGAATGAATATCACAAGTGTTGATAAAAATTGCTAATACAAATATTATTACCAGTAATAAATACTTTAGAATAAGTGACTAAACAAAAAATTAATTAACAAGTTAATGTTGATAATGATTGCAAAAAAGAAAAAGAAAAAAATATATAAATCCTTGATTGGGAGGACATAAATTGATATACAATTAATACCTCCTAAATGATAAAAACTTAAAGTGTTCAAAAAATAAAATTAATGTTCAAAAAATTTTCAAAAATTATGGAAGTTCATGAATATAATTAAAATAATGGTAATTCCATGACAAATCCACCACCGCATCCAGAAAGTGACCACCATAAGAAATGCAAGCTTACCAAACAGCCAAAAGATTCGTCAATGGTGCCTATCTGGGGCTCCCGAGGACCTCACAATCCAGCATGTACAACCCCAAAGCCAGCCTTCTCCTCTACATGGAACGAGAGGTGGTCAGCAGGGTGATGGACGGGTTTCTGGCTTTAGTAAAGGAAGGCTGTGTGTGAGAGCATGAGCTCCTTCTACATTTTCTAGTTCTTTTTATTATGTCCCTATGCCCATCATGGTCCCTAATGGAAGGTCTGTACTGAGATGGGGCTGGAAGGGTGGTTTGTGCTGAGGGGAGTTTAGGACTGTGGGGGGAGAACTCTACTGAGTGGGGATTTGGGGGGCAAATCTTCATGGGAGAATAAGACCTTGGAGGGGGGATTTGTACTGAAAGGAAGGGGTTTGGTTGTCAGCGTTCTCATGCGGTACGATTTTGGAGCCCATTAATTTTGAATGGGCTTTAATTCACATCAGAACATAGAAAAATGAATGCATGCACTACTTTTTGGTGGTGTTTTTGCAATCTGCTTTACAGGTGGCGTTAACAATACAATGGCACCCACAGAAGATCACAAGGGTAGTGCTTTCCAGCAGCATAAAAAATGCTCACAGAAGAATAAATACATTGCTAATGTATGGAAATCTCAATAGGCTTACAACAATACCGGTCTCTGATATGCAACTTCACATATAATACACATCAAACTGAAAATAAGTCATACTGTATTAAATTAAACTTAGCAGGGATGGTGGAAACTCCTCCTATAGATAATGGATATAAAAAAAAATGTCTTCATCAGTTTAGGCCAATATGTATTCTGCTACATATTTTTGGTTAAAAAAAAATGCAATATGGCATTATTAATCTGATTTTTTGATAAATTTAATGTTAGTTATGATATAAAATAATGAATGTGGGGGCTCTCACCCCAGCCTAAGACGGGAATCTACAAGCCGCTGGGGAATACCCCGGTGATTAGGTCGCACGGTGCCACATGCTCCAATCTGCTGATCAAACAAGTGCCTAAAAAGTGGCATAATAATTGTCCATGTATAAGTGGTACCCCTTTCTAAATAAGGGTGAAACCAAGTCCCACACAATCTTGCCAGCGCTTTCTATGTAGTCAGGGCAGTTTGTCGGCTCTACGTGGCTATCTTTTCCCTCGTAAACCATAAAACTACATGTATAGCCTGTGGCCCTGTCACAGAGCTTTTACATCTTGACCCCATATCTGGCACGCTTGCTGGGAAGTTACTGTTAGAATGACAAGTGGCCAGAAAACTTATTCAGGGACTCATCAACGCAGACAACTTGATGGGGAATAAACAAGTCTGCAAAACGTTGGTTGAAGTGGTTTACGAGGGGCCAAATTTTGTAGAGCCGATCGTATCCAAGGTCTCCACGAGGATGACAGAGTTCATTGTCATTGAAGTGCATGAACCGCAAGATCTGCTCGTATCGTGCCCTGGTCATGGAGGCAGAAAACAAGGGCATATGGTGAATTGGGTCAGTGGACCAATATGACCGCAACTCACTCTTTTCAGTTAGGCCCATGTTGAGGGAAAGGCCCAGAAAGAGTTTCAATTCGGAAACCGCAATTGGTCTCCAATCTCTGGCAAGGGAGGACTGGGGAATAGTGGCAATGTGTTGACCAGCGTACAAATTGCTTTGGTCCACAATAGATCTATAGAGATCTTCGGTGAAAAACAGCGAATAAAAATCAAGTGACGTAAAATCAACTGTTTCCACCTGAATGCCGGGTTGGCCAGTGGTGGGTTCCCAATTAGGGTTGGCGAATGCAGCAGGAAGGGCACTATGGGCACAACGAGCCTGTGTTTGTCTTCTTGGTGGAAACGGGACAGTACTTGTGCTTGTCACCTCACCAGCTTGAACTGCACTTATGGAACTCGCCACGTCACCACGTGATACTGCAGTGCTGGATTGACTAAGACCAGGGTGTACTAGGCCTCTGGTGCTTGCCAGGTCACCAGAAGGAATAGTGGCGCTAGTCAATTTATACAATATTTCTAACACATAGCATGTACATACCAAAAATGACACCCCAAAATAGATCCTCCTACTCCTCCTGAGTATGGCGATACCACATGTGTAAGACTTCTACAGCCTGGCCACATACAGAGGCCGAGTACAGCCGAGTATGGCTGAGCATGGCAGAGCATGGCCGAGCATGGCCGAGCATGGCCGAGCATGGCCGAGTATGGTTTAGCATGGCTGAGCATGGCTGGGTATGGCTGAGTATGGCAGGCTATTGCAGGGTATTGCCGAGTATGACTGGGTATGGCTGGGTATGGCAGAGTATAGCTGGGTATCACCGGGTATTGCAGAGTATGGCTGGGAATTGCAGAGTATGGCTGGGAATTGCAGAGTATGGCTGGGTATTGCAGAGTATGGCTGGGTATTGCAGAGTATGGCTGGGTATTACAGAGTATGGCTGGGTATGGCTGGGTATTGCAGAGTGTAGCTGGGTATTGCAGAGTATGGCTGGGTATGGCTGGGTATTGCAGAGTATTGCGCAGTATTGCAGAGTATGGCTGGGTATTGCGCAGTATTGCAGAGTATGGCTGGGTATTGCAGAGTATGGCTGGGTATTGCAGAGTATGGCAGAGTATTGCAGAGTATTGCAGAGTATTGCGGGGCATTGCGGGGTATTGCAGAGTATTGCAGGGTATTGCAGAGTATTTCAGGGTATTGCAGAATATTGCAGGGTATTGCGGGGTATTGCAGGGTATTGCAGAGTATTGCGGGGTATTCCAGAGTATTGCGGGGTATTCCAGAGTATTGCGGGGTATTCCAAAGTATTGCGGGGTATTCCAAAGTATTGCGGGTTATTGCAGAGTATTGCAGGGTATTGCAGGGTATTGCAGTGTATTGCAGGGTATTGCAGGGTATTGCAGAGTATTGTGGGGTATTGCAGAGTATTGCAGGGCATTGCAGAGTATTGCAGAGTATTGCAGGGTATTGCAGAGCATTGCAGAGCATTGCAGAGCATTGCAGAGTATTGCAGGGCATTGAAGAGTATTGCAGAGCACTGCAGAGTATTACAGAGTATGGAGGGATGGCTGAGCATGGATGGATGAATAGCTTGATGTGACTGCAATTGTCAGAGAGCAGCACTGTGGGCACTACAGATCTAGCCCTCTCCTCTCACACTGTATCGATCGGTACACAGAGGGGAGAGAGGAACCAGTTTGTTTACAAGTGATCGCTCCGTCATTTGACGGAGCGATCACATGGTAAACGGCCGCGATCATTACCGGGATCCGTGATGCGCCGGGTCCTCAGGATGTTCTCGGGTGCGCACCCCAGGGGGCGCGCGAGAGTGGGATTCTGGGAAGACGTCACTGTACGCCCTCCCAGAGTTATGCAACCGCCCTGTAGCCGTCATTTGGCTATGGGCCGGTTGTTAAGTGGTTAAATTAAACTTAGCAGGGATGGTGGAAAACCCTCCTATAGATATTGGATATAAAAAAAATGTCTTCATCAGTTTAGGCCAATATGTATTCTGCTACATATTTTTGGTTAAAAAAAAAAATCGCAATATGGCATTATTAATCTGATTTTCTGATAAATTTAATGTTAGTTATAATATAAAATGAATGTGGGGGCCTTTTGGAGGGTGTGATTTTTTTTTTGGGGTGGGGGGGGCAGCAGTTCATTCTTGGGCCCAGGCAGCACAATGTCTTGGGCCGGCCCTGTTGTGCGTCAGGATAAACTGCAAAAGTACTGTAAACTGCAAAACTGCAATACGAACATGTTGTAATTATGATAATCATTACTTATTTTATCCAGGATTTGTTTAACTACCTTGAGCCCTAATTGATACGGTATGCTGGAATAAATGGCTTACACATCAATTGATACTAGTAGTGTGCCTATCTCAACAATTATACAATAATTCAAATCCTTAATGACTTCAAAATATTAGTATTTTAAATATTAGTATATTAGTTTCAGGGCAAAAATTGAGTCCCAGTCTTAGTAGTGAGAGTTCCTTGGATATGAAGTAATGGATTGTCAAATTAATTATCTCAAATGTATTGTCACCTATTGATCTGGTCTGGTCACGTACACATCCATTTTATCCTCTATTGTGTTTGTCTGTAAAAGTTTGTCGGTAGAGGTTGGTTCTAAAAAATCGTCATCTGTATATTGAGGGGGAGGTGGTGGTGGGCCCCTGGCACCCTGTACTTCCTTTTTTCTAACTGAACCATCACTTCTATTTGCACTCATGTGTTTGTGAGCCTTTCAATATGCCCTTCACCAAAGGGTGGGTCTTTACATTTCGTAGGAAGGGGAATGCGATTGTATTCACCACGTGAGTCACCACCACCAGATCTAACCCGATTTCCTCCTGTGCGACGACTGGATCTAGTCCCTCTTACATTGGATCGTCCCTGTAACGAAAATGCTGAGGAGACAGATGAGTAATCAGAGAAATCACTTTCGGAGTCTACATCAGTTCGTTGTATAAAAGTTCTACCACATCAAACATTTTGCCATCTGTACGCTCGACCCATCTGAAAGGCTATGTGATCCTTAGTGAATTTTTTGTCCTTATTTGTTATGATCTGATGGTTATATCTTTCTAGGTTGTCTTTCAATTTACCATTCTCCCTCTTGTAGGTAGGAGATTCAGAATATCCGCCTAGTTTGTTTAAAATAGTTTGGACTTCCCTATCTATTCTGATTACTTCTTCCTCATAGAGATCATGCTTGAGGTTTTGCTCCCATTTCTCTTTAAGGTCATGTGAGGGATTTTATATTGTAGGAAAAATCTGAACATTTAATCCTAAGGGTATAACTTTGACCTCAACATATTGACGAAAGGACGAGACATACCAGTAAACCCTGGACTTTTGTTCTAACAGTTGTTTGAGTTTTGCAATCCACAAGGAAAGGTTACATAGGCACTTTCGTGGAGTTCATCAGTAATGCCCGGGATCAGGCAAGATCAAGAACTCTCCTTGGACATTCACCGTAGTGACAAAGAGGTTGATGTCTATGTTGGGTTAAAATCATTTGAGTTAGCCCATCAGACATATGCAAAACAGGTAACAGTGGAGCCCTCAAACCCTGGCTACTGGGCCATATTCAACTGTAACAATTTATTCATGAAGTACTTAAGGCGGCAGTATCTTAGTGACCCTGCCAACAGCAAGAATACTTCCCCTTAAAGTTAGGAAGATGAACAGTACAACGGGGATAATTTTGCTACCCAGTACAGCTCAACAACTTCATGCAACAATCACTCTATTCGTCTCGTACATCTTCCTCTCCCTCTTTGCTTACCAGTCTCAGGCAAGGCCGGGCTGAACACAAGATCGTCCACTTTCCTTGTTATGAGATGAACGAACATACTGGGCCAGACTAGTGAGAACTGTAGGACTGCAATCCTCGGTCACAGTAACCCCCGGGGATTAGTTGAGGCAGGCACTTGAATTTCCTTCCTGCGTCCAACAAGAGTATCTGTGAGGGGTTACAGTGTTGTGGCACCGCCACCACCACAAAAGGCCCAATTTTTCTACCCCTGTTTAACAGGGGCATGTATTTAAAATCTTTGATATAATATTTCAAGGCAGGGCCCGTTCCTGCGCTCAACAAGAGTAACTGTGAGGGCTTACAGTGTTCTGGCTCCACCAAAACCAAAGGCCCACTTTTTCTAACCCTGTTTAACAGGGGTATGTAATTACAATTTTTGATATAATATTTCACAACAGGGCCTGTTCCTGCGCCCAACAAGTGTAAATTGATACCCAACGTGTCACACTTCAAAATTGCGCCCGCTCGTGGAATGGTGACAAACTTTTACCCTTAAAAATCTCCATAGGCGAGGTTTAAAAAAATTCTACAGGTTGCATGTTTTAAGTTACAAAGGAGGTCTAGGGCTAGAATTATTGCTCTCGCTCTACCAATCTCGGCAATACCTCACATGTGTGGTTTGAACACAGTTTTCATATGTGGATTTGTTTTTGTTAAAAATTGCATTCATCTGAAAATCCAAATAATTAAGGTCGAATCTGTCATTGAAGGCTTATGGTGTCTGTCGAATGTTCAAAGAAGATTTGACGGAGCAGCTAAACTGTATGTGTACATTTCCGGTCAAATTTTCCACCTACAAGCTAGCTGTAGTAGAATTCTAATGTTGTATGACTAGTAATAATTATATTTATTAATTATTTTACTAGTTAACGGACATTAGAATTTTTCTACAGCCTATGGGCGGATGCATTTGACTGGAAATGTACGATTGCAGCGTTGTACAGTTTAGCTGCTCCGTCAAATCTTCATAGGACTTTCGACAGACATCCTAAGCCAAAGATTTGACGTTTGTATGTTTATCTTTGCTTTGTTGAATCTTCGTCGTTCATGTTGAATGATCTACTCTACCCCAACAGTCAGCCAACTTTCACATTCGTTTCTCAATCTCCAAGTGCAATGGCGGGCATCCGACGTTGTGTCAGATATTGGTATGGCATTATAATATAGAATCTATAATAATAAATCCCCCCCCCATAACACGGGCAGCCTCTGAGGCTATCACAACACTAGCAACACTAGTATCACTATCAAGTTCACAACACTAACACAATAGCAGCAGATTATTATGAAAAAGTTAAGTTGAACTGTAGCTTGCTTCACTATTGTTCTGCTGCTGTGCTTATGCTTAATTGCTAAATAATTCAGGTTCGCTGACAAACGGACCAGCTAAGATTGTCTTCTGAAATGATTCAGTGTGTGTGTCTCTCTCTGCTAGCAAATCGTAAGTGAAAGTAAGTTGGCTGTACGTGTATACTTAGTTCTAGCTATTTTATTGCCCCTCCTCTTTGGGTACAATCGGCCAATAACATTCATAATCATCATTATTTTTATTTTACTTCCCCCACCCAATTCCAGCAGCGATCTTTTCTCTCTATGTCGAATCTTTCTCTCTATGTCGAATCTGTTCTCTCTATGTCAAATCTTTTCTCTCTATGTAGAATAATCTTGGACTAATAGAGTTAAGGTTAGGCACATATGACCACAGGTTCGATAGACGCAGATTGTTATTGTCAGCGTCATGTCCTATCTATATCGAACTGTTGTCGCAACGAAAACGAAAATAAAGCATTTGTTTATGTCGGATCTTTCGGTTTTCATATTCTGCGCTTTCGTTATTGTTTGTTAAAATGATAATGAAAATACCTGAAATTCGGATGAAAATGCATTCGGACAAAAACGAATGCACATGTCTATGCATTATACTTTTCCCCCTGCTGCCCAGGCCTCCCTGTGTGCCCCCACTCCACAGTATTGCTGGCTTCCCTCTTCTCCTTCCTGCTGGCAGCTACAAGCACACAATAGGAATTTTCAAGATTGTGGGGAAGGGTCCAGTAAACATGTCATATTTACCAGCCCCTTCCTTTCCTGAATGAACACAATGAGTGATCCGTACCGATCACTCACTGTTCATTCATAACTGAAGCATTGGCTTTGTGAGGCCCCATGTCAGGTTGTCTGTATGGGGCCCCTTGGTTTCTAACAGCAGCCCTGCCCAGCTGTATCTGCTATTTCTGTATATTGTGTGAACTCTGAATGCTGTGTCTATCCTCTTTGTGAGATTTGTTCGATTGCTGTGACTGTGTGTGCTGTGTCTGTGTGTGACCTGACCTAATGTGCTTTTTTGACATGTTTTCAAATGTGTGCTGAAACATGTGCTTCCTGTGTGTGTGTGTGCTTTCAGTGTATGTTTATGTGTGTACCTGTTTAGTTATGCATGTATGTACTGAATGCTTGTTTTTGTGCTCATTTTGCCTTTTTTTCTGCTGTGATTGCATGTCTGACTACTTTAACTAAATGTTTGTCTGCTCTAACTGCATGTGTGTCTGCTCTCACTGTGTGCGTCTGCTCTCACTACACATATGTCTTCTTCTATTGCTTGTGTGTCTGCTCTCACGGTGTGTGTGTCTGCTCCTCCTGATTATATCTGCTCACACTGCATGCTTGTCCACTTTCAGTACATGTCTGTCTTTTCTCACTGCCTGTGTGTCTGCTGTATGTGTTTAGGCTTTAAATGAATGTGTGTTCGCTATTACTGTGCATGTCTCTCCTGACTGCATATGTGTAATTTGGATGTGTGTCCGTTCTGATTGTGTCTATTTCTGGTCTGGCTGTGTACAATATGTCTGATCTGTGTTTAAGTCCTTACTGCAAGTTTATGTGCTGTGACATCATGCACGAAAACCACTGTGGACAGCAAGGGTGTGTTGCAGTCCCACAAGATGGCCATGATGATGTCATGTGATGTAAATGGGTGTGGTTACATGTTTTGGGGCATAGCCTTTTGTCAACAGTGGTTCTGATCCATGTGATATACACACACAGTCTGCTGCTTCTGCTGGCTCTTCTTGGTGTTTTCCTGGTTTAGTTCCTGGTTCCAAGCACCTTACACATCCACCCGGAGGGGCTGACCACCTAGAAGGTTGCCACCTGCTGGAGACTTATCAATACCCTTTTTAATATCTTGTAAATGTGAGTGCATATTTAAAGCGGAGGTCCGCCCAAATGTCTTTTTTTTTTAAGTCAGCAGCTACAAATACTGCTCGAAGCCAATCTCTCTCTCGGCTCTCGGGTGCTGCTGCCGCCATCTTCGGTAAGGGAAACAGGAAGTGAAGCCTTGGGCTTCACTTCCTGGTTCCCTACTGTGCATGCGCGAGTCGCACTGCGCAATCCGAATGGTCCCTGCTGTCTCTGGGACCTGTGTGTCTCAAAGCAGACAACGCGGGGGGACGGGAAGAGGCATAGACTCCCGCAGGACTCTATGCCCAGAAGTGGGTGCAAATACCTGTCTTATACAGGTATCTGCACCCCCCTCCCTCCTGAAAGGTGCCAAATGTGCACCGGAAGGGGGGAGGGTTCCAAAAAGCGGAAGTTCCATTTTTGTGTGGAACTCCGCTTTAACCAGCTGCCTACCTTGTGTGTCTTACAAACGTCCATAAAACCCCCTCTTCTGTACACAGGACATGTCTTGTACATCTTGCACTATCTTATCTTTTCTTATCTCCTGCTCAGCTACTGTGCACAGCCCCTGAAATCCTATGACTGGGAGCTAGTCTGAAGTCTTCCTCACTGAATCATCACTTTGACAGACAATCTCAGTGAAAATTCAGTGTAACATTTTAAGCCAAAACAACAGCAAACAAGTAGCATAGTATTATTATTATTATTATTATTATTATTATTATTATTATACAGGATTTATATAGCGCCAAAAATTTGCACAGGGCTTAACAAAATGAAGGCAGACATTACAGTTACATTACGTACAATTTGGTACAAGAGGAATCAGAGGGCCCTGCTCGCTAGAGCTTACAATCTAGTAGCTATCTTATCTCCTACATTCCCTGCCAGATAGATTTGTGAGTGAGAGAGCCGCAGCTGACAGAGGAAAGTTTTTATTGTGTGCACAGAGAGTTTACTCTTACTAATACTAATTAGTAAGAGTAAACTCAGTTAACCAGGACATGCTCTTTTTTTAAACTTTTACCCCTTTCATTTCAATCTGTATAATTACTATTTAACAGTTTCATCTTTTGTTCCATGTTTCTATTTTAAATTATTTTCTGGAAACACTTTTTTATAAAGCACATATATACACTATTATCCTTTAAGGATTTACTGTTAAAAATACATGGTTTAGGGTATATCTGTTTTATTTTAAACTTCTGCCCCTCCTGAGGTCTAAGGCATCCACAGTATATGCCACTGTGTAGCAATTTAGGGTTTATCTCGTGCTTGTTGTTGATTACGAAGAGATCCCATCATATACCATATATGTTGCTGACACCAGCGCCTGTACAGGCACTGGTGTCAGCAACATATGCTTGTTTTATTCCAATTGAATGTGAGTACCTTTCCACATGTTTGTGCAATAAATAGTTTGCTACAGTATTACGCTATTGGGCTCCCTCTCTCTTTTTATGATGTTTGGTATATGATGGGATCTCTTTGTAATCAACGACAAGGACGAGAGAAACCCTAAATTGCTACACAGTGGCATATACTGTGGATGCCTTAGACCCCAGGAGGGGGAGAAGTATCTGGTGAGTGCAGCCATAATAGGAGCACGAATAAGGCACGCACGGTGTGATCACCCATTGGGAAGTGAATTAGATCAAAAATGGATTTCCTCACTGGCACAAGAGCACTATATTGATTTTAAATGTCTTTGGACTATTGGTTTTTATTAATTAATATTAGTATAAGATTAACAGTTGGTTTTTCACTGGCACAATTAGCACTTTTTTGATCTTATATAATTTTGCACTATTGTGATAGATTAGCTATTATTGGTAATTTGGAAGTTTACATGCTGGGGGATTTATTCAGCTTTATATAAGTTTTTCACATAACTATTTGATCAGACTGTTTTTTACTCTTTATTTTTATTATTTTTTATTTTATTTTATTTTATTTTATTTTATTTTATGTTGACAAACAGAGAATGGTGAATTGTGTTCACAGTATATAACAGGGATATGCAATTAGCGGACTTCCAGCTGTTGCAGAACTACAAGTTCCTTGAAGCATAGCAAGACTCAAGCATGACACCCAGAGGCAGAGGCATGATGGGACTTGTAGTTTTGCAACAGCTGAAGGCCCGCTAATTGCATATCCCTGGTATATAAAGTATCTAAACATACATAAACGCCACTTTTTTAGTTCATGGATTTGCATTATATACACTTAGATTTTTTATTTAACATATCAGAATCATCATATCGGTTTGATTTATTTATAGTGTATATATTTTTCATAATCACATTTACAGGACAAATTGGGAGATCAAGCTGTCTTTAAGCAGGCACTTTTGTTTACCCTTAATTGGGGTTTAACTAACAGCACTTACCAGCAGGTACTTAGTAGAGTAGCATCATTTGTATTCTTTTTTTTTTTCTCTCACTGACTTACTCCACTAATTGGTAGTGGCAGTGGTTTTAATAGCATCTCTTTTAAAATTAATCCTCCAAACAAAAACACCTGATATTAGAACACCTAGTTAGAACATAACTACTTTGGTTTCTTTTATGTTTTAATAAATGCTACACTTAGGTAGTGGCACTTTTCTCTTCTTTTTGTTTTTGCACATCTGGAAAGGCACCATTAACACTGAGCCCTGGTTTACACTGACTGCGGGAATGAAATTGTGCAAGTTCAGCTGAACCCGCACAATTTCATTCCCGCATGTCAGTCCCGATTTCGGGGGCGATTTCAGAGAGATCTGTGCAGGTTTCTGCACAGATGTCAATGGAAATTGCACCCTGAAATCGCCAAAAGTAGTACAGAAACTACTTTTGGGAATCGGTGCGGTGCAGCAAATGCGGCGTTGCACCAATTCGAACACTGCCTCTGCCAGCAATTGCCATCTATTTGGCATGCAATTTGACATGTCAAATCGCTTTCTAAATCGCATCAATGTGAACCAGGGCTGTAAGATAGAGCAGCATATGCCCCAATCCAGATGATAGCTTTTTCAACCGCATACTGCATTTATGACTGCCTGCCTGCAGTCCAGACCTTTCACTAATTGAAAATATTTGGCTAATCTTGAAACAAAAAATATGACAAAGAAGAACCAGGACTGTTGAGCAATTAGAATTTTATTTCAGGCAAGAGTGGGACAACATTCCTCACCCAAAACTTCAACAACTGGTCTCCTCAGTTCCCAGACATTTATAGAGTGTTGTTAAAAGAAGAGGGGATGGTACACCAATGCTAAACATGACCCTGTCCTAACTTTTTTGAGGCATGTTGCTGCCATCAATTTAAAAAAGAACCTATTTTTTTTCTTAAAATGGTACATTTTCTCAGTTCAAACATTTATTATGTTTTCTATTTTCTATTGTGAATAAAATATGGGTTTATGAGATTGGCAAATCACTGCATTCTGTGTATATATAGATTTTACACAGCTGGGTACAGTACAGCTGGGTACACACTGGGTACAGTACTTATTATTTTTTTGTGTCTTTTTGTTTCTAGATCAGTACTCATGGCGCGGTTCATCTATAAAGTAGGTTTTGCTTCCATATTGCTGCTTTGTGGTTTTTGGTTCCTCTTTCTGGATCTACATTGGAATACCACTAATTTTGACACCAAATTACAGAGTGGTTATAATGTTGTTATACCCAGGCAATATAAGGTCCACACAGCAAGGAATACAACTGAGAGGACTACAGATTTACTCCATACAAATATTACAGAGAAATTGACAACTGTGAAGAGTACTACTTGGGTACCACCTGTCTTTGACATTCTTAAAAATAAGAATGAGAGGTTAATGGGAATGAAATCTGGGTCTAAGTTTTGGCCTAAAGAGATGACATCCAAGGACCTTGTATTGAGATTGAAGCATGTCAGGAAGAATTACCAAAATATGAACAAGTATAAAGTTAAATTCAAAGGACAGATTAAGCAGAATAACAGTGCAGCAGAAATCCTATGCCATCTTAAGAACAGGGTAAACGTGTCACCGCTTATGGCCTCTGATTTCCCTCCTACTGCCACTCCCTGGAGCCAATACTTGCCTAAGAAGAGTCTTCAAGAAGAAGTTGGAAAGCTAGAGCGTTGTGCTGTCGTAATATCAGCAGGATCTATGAAATTCTCAAGACTCGGGCAGGAGATTGGTGAGAAATGCCAAGGCGCAGTATTTTTCAGCTTTCTGAAACAAGAAAGTATTCTGGCTTTAAAAAAACAGCAAAGCAGGCATGTCATAAATACTTTGATCTCAAATTTTTTTTGACTATATAGGAACAAATACAACACTCCAAAAAGCAAAATAAAAATGATACTACCAAATAAACAAAATATATTAGTATTAGAGTGGTGTTCAAATAATATAGTTGTATTGCCATAGCATGTTTTCAAAGTTATAAAATGAAAACAAATATTTATTAGGTTGCTGAGTAGAACATCGTTACCTCTTATACTGTTTACGAATAACCAACACAAACATTTATGTCCAGAACACTTTTTACCTTTGTTAAAGTGGATATCCAGCCTGTCCAGTATCATTTTCTTTTTTTTTTAGCCCAGTGTAAAGTTTTTTTGCGAGTTGTAACCTTTTAAGATACCTACGAACAAGCCACACTATGGAGTCCTACAAGGTTCAAAAATACTTAAACCTGTAACTAGATGGGGGAGCTATTCCACTATTGAACACCAAAAACTACTCAAAAATACAAAATGGATAATGCTTAACTCCTGTCTATATATGTGAATACGGAAACTAAAAAAATTCTAGTACTTACTTACACTGAGCAAAATTATAAACACAACACTTTCGTGTTTGCCCCTATATATCATGAGCTGAACGCAAATATCTACGACTTTTTCTATGTACACAAAAGGCCTATTTCTCTCAAATATTGTTCACAAATCTGTCTAAATCTGTGTTAGTGAGCACTTTTCCTTTACCAAGATTATCCATCCTTCTCACAGGTGTGGCATATTAAGATGCTGATTAGACAGCATGATTATTGCACAGGTGTGCCTTAGGCTGGCCACAATAAAATGTGCAATTTTTTCACACAGTGCAATGCCACAGATGTTGCAAGTTTTGAGGGAGCGTGCAATTGGCATGCTAACTGCAGGAAAGTCCACCAGAGCTGTTGCCTTTGAATGTTCATTTCTCTACCATAAGCCGTCTCCAAAGGCGTTTCAGAGAATTTGGCAGTACATCTAACCGGCTTCACAACCACAGACCACGTGTAACCACACCAGCCCAGGACCTCCACATCCAGCATCTTCACCTCCAAGATCGTCTGAGACCACCCACCCAGACAGCTGCTGCAACAATTGGTTTGCATAACCAAAGAATTTCTGCACAAACTGTCAGAAACCGTCTCAGGGAAGCTCATCTGCATGCTCGTCGTCCTCACCTGACTGCAGTTCGGCATCGTAACCGACTTGAGTGGGCAAATGCTCACATTCGATAGCGTCTGACACTTTGGAGAGGTGTTCTCTTCACGGATGAATCTCGGTGTTCACTGTATAGGGCAGATGGCAGACAGCGTGTATGGCGTTGTGTGGGTGAGCGGTTTGCTAAAGTCAAAGTTGTGGATCGAGTGGCCCATGGTGGAGATGGGGTTATAGTATGGGCAGGCGTATACTATGGACAACGAATGCAGGTGCATTTTATTGATGGCATTTTGAATGCACAGAGATACTGTGACGAGATTCTGAGGCCCATTGTTGTGCCATTCATCCATGACTATCACCATCCATTGAAGAGGAATGGACCTAAATTCCACAGGCCACAATCAACAACCTGATCAACTCTATGTGAAGGAGATGTGCTGCACTGTGTGAGGCAAATGGTGGTCACACCAGAAGACCAGATACTGACTGGTTTTCGGACCCCCCAATACAGTAAAACTGCACATTTTAGAGTGGCCTTTTATTGTGGCCAGCCTAGTCTGTGCAATAATCATGCTGTCTAATCAGCATCTTGATATGCCACACCTGTGAGGTGGATGGATTATCTTGACAAATGAGAAGTGCTCACTAACACAGATTTAGGCAGATTTGAGAACACTATTTGAGAGAAATAGGCCTTTTGTGTACATAGAAAAAGTTGTAGATCTTTGCATTCAGCTCATGATAAATAGGGGCAAACACAAAAGTGTTGCGCTTATAGTTTTGCTCTGTGTATAAATCCTGAAATCATGACATCCCCACAATGGAGGGGAATAGGATAGAAAAGGAAAGAGATGAACATGGGCGCGGAATTACTTCCATTCAACATACAAAAATGGACCCTTATTGCAAAATTATAAAATACACATGTATCACAAGATACATTAAAACTTGTGTCAGCTAACCTGTTCCTATTGTTAGGCTTTTTGATGTGACAATGAGACTTCTAAATTCTAAGGACCTGTTAAACCAACATTAATGTCATCACATATCATTTAAATTATAATGGGTGGCCACCCATCTGGCATATATTGATTGTATTGAAATCCAGCGATCAAATAGCTACAGTATAGATTGTGATCACCCACATAATGTAGTGAAAAACTAGTTTCCATGATGAGTTCATTCATAATATATATATACAGTGTGTATGTATATGTATATGTAAGGTGCATGCCAGTCACAGTGAATTGTGCTTAGCAATCAAGCCTTCCCACAGGCTTCGATATAGAAAAAATTCAGATGGGATTGCTACACAAAATATCTTTTATTGGAAAAAATTATCAAAAAGACATCAAAACGACTTATATTCAGGCAAACATGATATACCGTATTTATCGGCGTATAACACGCGCCGGCGTATAACACGCACCCAAGTTAAGGAGGGAATTTTAAGGAAAAAAACTTTTAGGAGTAAAGTTTAAGGAAGAAAAACTTACATTAAAATGCCCTTCAATGCAGCGTTATCGGTGTCCATCTGCAGTCTTGTCAGTGTCAGTGCAGCCTTGCCCCAGTGTCCATTGCAGCCTTGTCAGTGCAGCCTTGTCAGTGCAGCTTTGCCCCAGTGCAGAATTGTCAGTGCAGCCTTGTCCCAGTGTCCATTGCAGCCTTGTCAGTGCAGCTTTGCCCCAGTGCAGCCATGTCAGTGCAGCCATGTCAGTGCAGCCTTGTCAGTGCAGCTTTTCTCCAGTGCAGCCTTGCCCCAGTGCAGCTTTGCCCCCATGCAGCCTTGCCCCAGTGCAGCCTTGCCCCCCCGTGCAGCCTTGCCCCCGTGCAGCTTTGTGGGATCGCCGCGATCCCTGCCGTCATACACAGCCCTGTGTAAATTTAAATATGGCGCCGAGACTGCAGGGACTCGGCGGAGCGCTGATACACATAGCCGAGAGTCCTCGGGTTTTCCGGCGCCGCTTACAGTCCTGCCCAGTTCCGCCCTATGGGCGGGACTGTAAGCGGCGCCGAGAAAACCCGAGGACTCTCGGCTATGTGTAGCTCCGCTCCGCCGAGTCCCTGCAGTCTCGGCGCCGTATTTGAATTTCCACACAGCTGTGTATGTCGGCGGCAATCGCGGCAATTGCCGCGATCGCTCCGATCACACACAATTGGGGGGGGATCGGCCTATAACACGCACCCACGATTTTCCCCTGATTTTCAGGGGAAAAAAGTGCGTGTTATATGCCGATAAATACGGGTATATCGTTTCGGGCTATTGTTTATCATGCCCTTCCTCAGAGAATCATGCCTATACAATAATCATGTTTAGCCAATAGGGATGAGCTTCGAGTTCGAGTCGAACTCATGTTCTACTCGAACATTGGCTGTTCGCAAGTTCGCCGAACAGCGAACAATTTGGGGTGTTCGCGGCAAATTCGAATGCCGCGGAACACCCTTTAAAAGTCTATGGGAGAAATCAAAAGTGCTCATTTTAAAGGCTTATATGCAAGTTATTGTCATAAAAAGTGTTTGGGGACCTGGGTCCTGCCCCAGGGGACATGGATCAATGCAAAAAAAAGTTTTAAAAACGGACGTTTTTTCAGGAGCAGTGATTTTATTAATGCTTAAAGTCAAACAATAAAAGTGTAATATCCCTTTAAATTTCGTACCTGGGGGGTGTCTATAGTATGCCTGTAAAGGGGCGCATGTTTCCTGTGTTTAGAACAGTCTGACAGCAAAATGACATTTTGAAGAAAAAAACACATTTAAAACTACCCGCGGCTATTGCATTGCCGACAATACACATAGAAGTTCATTGATAAAAACGGCATGGGAATTCCCCACAGGGCAACCCCGAACCAAAAAAAAAAAAAAAAAATGATGTGGGGGTCCCCCTAAATTCCATACAAGGCCCTTCAGGTCTGGTATGGATATTAAGGGGAACCCCAGCCAAAATTAAAAAAAAAAAATTGACGTGGGGTTCCCCCTAAATTCCATACCAGACCCTTCAGGTCTGGTATGGATTTTAAGGGGAACCCCGCGCCAAAAAAAAAAAAAAAAACGGCGTGGGGTCCCCCCAAAAATCCATACCAGACCCTTATCCGAGCACGCAACCTGGCAGGCCGCAGGAAAAGAGGGGGGGATGAGAGTGCGCCCCCCCCTCCTGAACCGTACCAGGCCACATGCCCTCAACATTGGGAGGGTGCTTTGGGGGGGTAGCCCCCCAAAACACCTTGTCCCCATGTTGATGAAGACAAGGGCCTCATCCCCACAACCCTGGCCGGTGGTTGTGGGGTCTGCGGGCGGGGGGCTTATCGGAATCTGGAAGCCCCCTTTAACAAGGGGACCCCCAGATCCCGGCCCCCCCCTGTGTGAAATGGTAAGGGGGTACTTACCCCTACCATTTCACTAAAAAACTGTCAAAAATGTTAAAAATGACAAGAGACAGTTTTTGACAATTCCTTTATTTAAATACTTCTTCTTTCTTCTATCTTCCTTCATCTTCTGGTTCTTCTGGCCCTTCTGGTTCTTCCTCCGGCGTTCTCGTCCAGCATCTCCTCCGCGGCGTCTTCTATCTTCTTCTCCTCGGGCCGCTCCGCACCCATGGCATGAGGGGGGAGGCTCCCGCTCTTCTCTTCATCTTCTTCATCTTCTTCTTCTTCTTCTTCATCTCTTCTTCCTTCTTCTCTTCTTCATTTCTTCTCCGGGCCGCTCCGCAGCCATGCTGGCATGGTGGGAGGCTCCCGCTGTGTGACGGCGTCTCTTCGTCTGACGGTTCTTAAATAAGGGGGGGCGGGGCCATCCGGTGACCCCGCCCCCCTCTGACGCACGGTGACTTGACGGGACTTCCCTGTGACGTCACAGGGAATGGCACAGGGAAGTACCGTCATGTCCCGTGCGTCAGAGGGGGGCGGGGTCACCGGGTGGCCCCGCCCCCGTTATTTAAGAACCGTCAGACGAAGAGACGCCGTCACACAGCGGGAGCCTCCCACCATGCCAGCATGGCTGCGGAGCGGCCCGGAGAAGAAATGAAGAAGAGAAGAAGGAAGAAGAGATGAAGAAGAAGAAGAAGATGAAGAAGAGAAGAAGATGAAGAGAAGAGCGGGAGCCTCCCCCCCATGCCATGGGTGCGGAGCGGCCCGAGGAGAAGAAGATAGAAGACGCCGCGGAGGAGATGCTGGACGAGAACGCCGGAGGAAGAACCAAAAGAGCCAGAAGAACCAGAAGAAGATGAAGGAAGAAAGAAGAAGCATTTAAATAAAGGAATTGTCAAAAACTGTCTCTTGTCATTTTTAACATTTTGGTAAGTACCCCCTTACCATTTCACACAGGGGGGGGCCGGGATCTGGGGGTCCCCTTGTTAAAGGGGACTTCCAGATTCCGATAAGCCCCCCGCCCGGAGACCCCCACAACCACCGGCCAGGGTTGTGGGGATGAGGCCCTTGTCTTCATCAACATGGGGACAAGGTGTTTTGGGGGGCTACCCCAAAGCACCCTCCCAATGTTGAGGGCATGTGGCCTGGTATGGTTCAGGAGGGGGGGGGGCCGCACTCTCGTCCCCCCCTCTTTTCCTGCGGCCTGCCAGGTTGCGTGCTCGGATAAGGGTCTGGTATGGATTTTTGGGGGGACCCCACGCCGTTTTTTTTTTTTTTTTGGCGCGGGGTTCCCCTTAAAATCCATACCAGACCTGAAGGGTCTGGTATGGAATTTAGGGGGAACCCCACGTCAATTTTTTTTAAAAATTTTGGCTGGGGTTCCCCTTAATATCCATACCAGACCTGAAGGGCCTTGTATGGAATTTAGGGGGACTCCCACATCATTTTTTTTTTAATTTTGGTTCGGGGTTGCCCTGTGGGGAATTCCCATGCCGTTTTTATCAATGAACTTCTATGTGTATTGTCGGCAATGCAATAGCCGCGGTAGTTTTAAATGTGTTTTTTCCTTCAAAATGTCATATTGCTGTCAGACTGTTCTAAACACGGGAAACATGCGCCCCTTTACAGGCATACTATAGACACCCCCCAGGTATGAAATTTAAAGGGATATTACACTTTTATTGTTTGACTTTAAGCATTATTAAAATCACTGCTCCTGAAAAAACGTCCGTTTTTAAAACTTTTTTTTGCATTGATTCATGTCCCCTGGGGCAGGACCCAGGTCCCCAAACACTTTTAATGACAATAACTTGCATATTAGCCTTTAAAATTAGCACTTTTGATTATTCATGTTCGTGTCCCATAGACTTTAACGGTGTTCGCGTGTTCGAACGAATTTTTTTCCTGTTCGCATGTTCTGGTGCGAACCGAACAGGGGGGTGTTCGGCTCATCCCTGTTAGCCAAAGGCAAAGTCACTGATGCAGTGCTGAACACAATGGGTCTGCCCGGAGCATTAATGGGATCTTTATGTATCTTAGGGAGCACATACATGATCGATGTTCCGAAACTAAAAATCCGAAACTGATACAGTATGTCCTTGTTCAACAAAATGTCTAGATAAGGGAAGTTTAACCAGTTTGTCTCTAATTGAATATATGAAACAAGGACATACTGTATCACAACTAAGATTCATGGTGATAGACGGTATTTCTGAAAATAGATGTGGGGGCAATAGAGAATTGGCTCTAATGCCATGTACACGCGGTCGGACTTTTCGACCGGACTTGTCCGACGGACACCGACGGACCAAATCCGGAGGACAATCCGATCGTGTGTGGGTTTCACCGGACCTTCAGTGGACTTTTCCAGTCGCAAATCTGATGGACTATAGATTTGGAACATGCTTCAAATCTTTACGTTGTAACTCCGCCGGAGCCAGAAATCCGCTCGTCTGTATGCTAGTCCGACGGACAAAAACCCATGCTAGGGCAGCTATTGGCTGCTTGCTATCAACTTCCTTATTTTAGTCCGGTGTATGTCATCACGTACAAATCCATCGGACTTAGGTGTGATCGTGTGTAGGCAAGTCCGGTCGTTAGAAAGTCTGTTGAAAGTCCACCAAAAATCCATCGAAAGTCTGTCGGACGGGCTGTCTGACTTTTGTAGCTGAAAAGTCCGACCGTGTGTTCAAGGCATAAGGAAGAGAGAAGTCGGCTGGATACTCTCCAGCCAAAAGGGTTGAATTCTGACTCGATCTGTACTTATCTTCTTTGAACTTTTAATGATTTCATGAATTATTACATCTAATGAACTATTGTATTTCTCAGATGGTCTATCAAACTTGTAGTGATTTATATTTAGTATTGTTCACACTGCTTACTTATTTGTGTGTAATTGGTTGCACATGGGATTTTATGTATATTGCATGCATGGGATTGCATAGGCATACTGATGCATGCAGATGATTTTACAAGAAGTGGTTATTTTGTTGTGTTTATTTTCATTTTCATCTATTTTTGTTTTGCATAATTTTAACAGGTGTGAGAATTACTTGCGTCTCAGTATGTGACCTATTGATTCCAAGATCATAGTAAATTCTAGCTTGATGACACACATGAATACTTTAATTAATTGATTGATTGGTTCCAGATAAATTGCTTGTTCACTCTGAATGATTGTTAGTGAACTATATATCTTACTATGTTCATGAATGTTGTATAGGCATGATTCTCTGAGGAAGGACGTGATCTACAATAGCCCGAAACGTTATATATCATGTTTGCCTGAATATAAGGATGTCGTGTTGATGCCTTTTTGATAATTTTTTCCAATAAAAGACATTTTGTGCAGCAATCCCATCTGATTTATATATATATATATATATATATATATATATATATAGCGCCACCCCCGAAGGAGCCGCTGGATAAATTTTGGGTTCTCTGTTCTGCGCCTCGATTTCAAGAACAACCTCAGCCCCCTGGTATACCTGGTTGAATAAAATTACTGCAAGCACAATTTACAACACAAGTGAGAAATACCTTTCACCTGGCTGTGGGATATGGCAATAAATACACACGCACACACCAGTTTAGTGATAAATACGCTTAATCTATTGATTGATTATTATAGTGTAAGTAACAGTTAAACCAAATTGAACACACTCAGCAGGCAGGTTAGCAATAAACAATGCATATAAACTTTAAATGCAACAAGGGTACTTATAAATCCACACTAGGTTTTGAGTGCACTCAAATGAATAGACAAAGATATAGTACCCTTTTAAATTGGCCAGCAGATAGAGCTTCAAGGTAATTACAACTAGGGGTAGTCCTTAGTCCTATGTTTCGTTGGAGCCCGATGGCGCATGTTGCCTGCAGGCAGTATTAGAGCTATGGTGTCACTGGTTAAGTAGCTCCCAGTGAATTTATTCCCTAGCAGTCATAGCAAGTATTGGCCGCAAGGCCCACTCACCAGTCCCGGTAACACTGATTTAGTTGCCATTCCAATCAGGCGTCAACTCGCTTAGGTTGCTTAGGGTGACTCTGGAAGGCAGCACGGCAGAGACAGCATCCCGGGAGTGGCTCTGTCTCTCCACGATCCAGTCCCAGAACTGCTTCCCCACACTGTAGTAGCTTCCAATGGCACCTCCACACTGGCCCAGATAACTCGCTAGAGACCTAGGAGATTCCACAAATGGCTTTGGATTTCTGCCAACTCAGGCTGTCTTTCTCTGGCTGACAATCTTGGGCACAGTTGTTCTCTCCTCGCTGTCTCTGCACTGTCATGTCCGAGCCTTTTCTTTTCCTGGGCTCCTAGACTCTCTCTCTCTCTCTTCCTCTGAAAACACCTCAGCCTCCTCAGCTCTCCCTGAAACTCTCCTTTTTCCCAGTGTCCTCTCTGTCGGAGCTTTCTGGAAGAACAAGTCAGTATCTCCCTATCTCCATCTTATGGCAAAAGGGAAAAGTTGCATGACAATAGTCTTTCATTGGTCCATGACAACATGCCTGCTACACACTTCCCCCACCAAAGAACCTTTGGTCCCCAAAGGAATGACAGAGTCCATCAACATATAATGTCCACAACCTGTTACATGCTTTCAAGATACAACGGAAGGCAAAAACAGGTTAGTACATGTAAGAAAACAAGTAATTGGCATGCACGTATGAACCTGGCAAGGGAACCTCCCACCATTTGTCACAAGAGGTGGGATTGTCTTTACCACAAGTCACCGATATTGGGATGGCCCACCTAAATGTGCCAGGGTGTGAGTTGGAGTCACCCTTCACTAAACTTATATTGGGAAGGATCAGGGTGTTGTGAGTTCTTTGAGAGGTATAGATAGCTTCCTCAGAACTTTCGCCTAGAGTATCGTAAGTCAGTCTTTTTGGTGGGGTGAAGATCTTCCTTGCCTGTCAGTGATTTGCTCTGTGGTATGAACTCTGGTGCCTCAGGCCTGAGGGTTCCAGTCAGTGGCGTAGATAAGGGGGGGTCAGGGGTGTTCAAACCCCCCCCAGGACCAAAATGAAATGCATGGTGTCCCTGCTCTGCAGCCGCACATGGCACCAGCACTGCAGTCAGTGGCACACAGAGTGTAACAATGCAGCTGCAGCAAGTGTAATAGATCATTAGGCATTGTGAAGATATGAAATACATGAGCCATATCTTTCTAAGTATCCAGAGCTTCTCTTCAACATGAATTTGTATTTCTTATATTTCTTATTGTTTTTCTCTAAAATGTTTCTAAATTCTTTTGGTATTGCAACACATGTGGCTGTCTTGGTTGGCCTCCAGTTGACATTAAATGTTCTGCCAATGACATTACACAATTCTCGGAAAAGATGTTGATATGGAAAAATGTTGATACAGAAAGTCCCTGTCTAAAAGTCAAATTAAATCCTTTTAAATAAATATTTTTCCCTTTTAGTCAAAATAACTCTGTCACTTATAAATGAGTTAGGTCAAGATGACCCAGAAAGCCAGCCAAAAGTTATGTTGAAATCTTTAGTGAAATGCGTACTTGTGATGTGTAACTTTGGGCTTTTACCCTACATAGACTCTAATGTTATGATTTTCTATAAAATGCTGTATCAACTTGTATTCTGTATCACATTCCTTTGAAAAAGATGTGATCCGCTGTCTGTACAGTGCATATTCTGAAGTAAACATACATGAGACGAATGCAGCTCTATTGGCGTTGATGTCCTTTATTTCAAGGCTCTACTTAACATTTGGTGACCCCGATTCGTGTCTTCTTGTCTGCATCTCCGCCACCGGCTCTCCACCCGCACCAGGACGGACAGCAGCAAAGAGGCCTCAGGTGAGAAAACTTTTATTTTCTCATATTAAATACTGTCTTTTCTGTGCAGCGTTGAGGTGCCAGGTGGGGAGTGCAGCCACAGAAGGTAAACACGTTTCCTATTTGATTTTGCCTGCATTCTGTCTCTGCATGATTACTGAGAATGTTAAAGGTACCTATTACGATTTAAAGCATGCTAAAGAATGATCATTTTAAGCGCTTGCCTTTTCTCCTTGTCTCCAGAAATGACGATGTATATATATATTTTGTGAAGGGATGTATAAGTGCAGGTACCACAATTTCTAAAGAGTGAATAGAAGTTGGTGGTGTTGAATTTTTTGTATGTATGTTTTTTTTGAATGTTTGTGGTCCTAAGGCGGATAGGTTTGCCTTCAGCGGATAGCCACAAATGGGTGAATGACCTGGTGTATGTTCTCTGGAGTAGGGAGTCTAGATAGGGACTAGTCTATTGCCACTCAGAAAGGAGACGTCCTTCTGAGAGTAGAACGAGTGAGATATCTCAACTTATGTACTGGGCTGCTGGTACACAGCCATAACGATAAACGATGGAGCTCTCGGTCCCGGAGTTCCAAATTATTGTCATTTCTGAAGAGATTAATGAGAAATTGTGATAAATATGGGAAATTTGCTTGAAAAAAATGTTTTCCCTGTCATGAATACATTTGGGTTAACAAAAGATAGAGCAAAAAAGTTATTAAAAGTAAGAAAAGCAACATGGCTAAGTATTGCCAAATTACAACCAAGTGCTCCTATCATCAGAATGATGGTGAGTGGAGACCCAGATGCCCTGAAACATCATGTGAAATGGTGTAAACTAACAAAAAAGGAGTATAAGAAGGACCCATCTAAATGGTGGCCGCCAGAGGGTCCCTTAATACACCTACAATTGATGCCTTGTTTAACCTGCTTTTTAAAATGTCTGATTGTGGGGAGATTGAATGTTTAGCAGCCTGGGAAGAAGTATCGAGGAAGGATGTAAAACCGCCCCCTATAAAATGTGCTCAGAGAAAGCTGCTTTACATGTAGAAGATGAGGATTAGATGCCCAATGCATGGGCTTCCCCTTATGACTCAATAAGAATTGAATTGTCAGGAGTGTCTGCACCTATGATACAGCAAGTGGAAACTACAGGAGGGGAGTCAGCTAGTGACGATATATGAGAGGCATCTGGTTATCAACAGGCCACTCCAAGTATTATGACAGAGACCCCACAGCGTAGACACATAGGTAAACTTGTTTCTAAACAGTATTCCCCACATTACCGTAGAGAGGAACCATTCTGTGATGTGGATGGTACAATGACGTTTGAAAAAAATGGGGAACTGTGGCAGTACACTCCAGCAAGAGCAGATGCCTTGGCAAGATTTATTAAATTAAGTAAATCTGATACTAGTACTCCTCCAGCAGGGGGATCTAGGGATCATGCATCACCTGTGTTAACTAGGCAACAGGTAAAACGGTTGGGATTACTACCTCAGCGTACCCCAGAAGATAGACAGAGGACAAAAGAATATTTTAGATCCCAATTAGAACCATTTGGACAAATGCCCTTGAGAGAGGTAGCTTTGCCAGGGGAGGAAGATGCCCAGGGGAATTATACAGCAAGGATAGGAAAAGTTAATGTCCCTTGGAAACCCAATGAAATTAGGGCAATTGTTGCTGATCTGCCTAACTTAGAGAAATGTCCAAAGAAATGGTATAAAAAGTTGACGTGGATAGAGAAAAAGCAACAAGCTACATATATTGATATGTGGATCTTGATTGATTGTGCTGTGCCAGAAAAGTACTCACAACACCCTGGCCCTTCCCAATATAAGTTTAGTGAAGGGGGACTCCAACTCACACCCTGGCACATTTAGTATGGATGTATGGAATGTATTTGCAAGATATGCAAGCATTGATGGATGTTGTTCAGAAGAAAGGTGAGGATGTGTTAGATTACTGGAATAGATTTAAAGATGCTATTCAAAAGCATAAGGATTGGATCCCAGTAGATGAAACTGCTTTGTCTAAGACAGGGTCTGGTTGACAGTTTCATGGGAAGATTGTTACAGGAAGTTAGAGAATGGAGAAAGAAGCCATCGCTAGAACTAATGAATATTGAATTTTACAGAATCTGAGAGATTAATAAGGATAGAGATAAAAATAAACAATAATGAATGTATAACAAGTTCCCGTAACGGGAAAAGCAGCACTGCATATGGAAAGTATTGAGGTATAGGTCTTGGCTGTTCAAATTGGAAGGGAAAGACAAGCTAAGTCTAGCAGAACTAAGATGTATGTTAGAAATGCCCCAAGAGTGGGGGCTCGGGTTCAGCAGATAGTGGAGTGTGGTGATTTGATGAAAATTTCATTCCTTCCCTGAGCTTGCTGTCTTGAATTTGGGACAAAATACAGAACCAATGAGTGATGTGTCAGTTAATGGTTTATCTATATTGTGTTTAATAGATAGAGGCGATTCAAAGAGTTAAATATATGTGATGCCAATTTTTCCACTTCGAATCAGCAGGTAATTTTGGTCGGGGTAAGTATTGATATAATGACTGCCAAAGTCACTGAGTCTCTATAGGTAAGAATGGGAGGTCAGTGTCATAAATGTTCTTTTGTTTTATCGCCATACTCCCCTGGCAGTCTGCTAGACAGAGGTATACTAATAAATATAGGAAAAACTATAGTTTTAACCACTGAAGGAATGGGAGTAAAACATACTTGAAGAAAAGGGAGACTTTAGATTTGCTCCTTATGCCAGCAATTTATTAACCCCAAGCAGAAGGGACTATTATAAATATTTATAGTGACTCAGCCTATGCTGTAGGCATAGTGCATAGTTTTGCACAACTCTGGCAAGAGAGTGGTGATTTGACACCAGCAGGAACTCCTATACAGCATAAAGAGTTAATTGTCAGATTATTGGCAGCAGTCCAGCTGCCTCTTAAAGTTGCAGTAATTAAATGTAAAGCACATACCAGAGCAGATGATAGTATATCACTTGGGAATGCTTTGGCTGATAGGTATGCTAAAGATGCTATACATTCTTATGAGCCAACTACAGTGCTTCCAACATTCCTGCTCACAGATCTGCAGGTGGATCTGGACATTCTATCAGCCCTGCAGGCAAGCTCGACTCATACATCCTTTTGGACCACAAAGGGAGCTGTTTGTGGGGCAGATGGTCTATGGAGATTAAAAAAACAGACTGGTTGCTCCTCCGACATTGTTTCCTCCTTTGTTTGCTTTGAGCCACGGGCCTTGCCATGTCTCAACAGGAGGGATGTGTCGGGTGGTAGCCAGAGATTGGTGGGCTCCAGGTTTTCCTGCATATGCTGCTAAACAGGTTACTGAATGTTCTATATGTCAAATGCATAACATTGGAAAGTCAGTAGTACCAACAAAAATGAAATTCCCCTGGTGGTGGACTTTAAAGGCACATGTAAAAAAAAACGTATAGGGAGTATGTAAAGTATATATAACAATTTTTATTGATTAGAAAACATAGTAAAAACATCAAACAGAAAAATATCAAAAAAGAAATTCTTAGTAGGGAATGCGAATCATGTACTAGTACACAGATATGATGTTAGTACCAATATTTTTGCACCCGACGCATTTCGGAGTTACTTGCCCTCCTTCCTCGGGGGTGGATATCGGTTTACAAACAGTTCTATATTGGAGACAATGTATTAACAACAAATAATAAGCAAATAAGTCTATATATCCATAAAGTTATACATACAGGCTATATTCTTCCATTCAATTCCTACTTACATTGACACTGTGTAAGTTGACTTGGCAACATTGGAAAGTCAGTGCCCACTCCCATGAGGCATATTCCACATACTGAGGAGCCATTTCAAATTGTGCAAATTGACTTCTCGGATATGCCCCCTTGTGGTCGATTTAAGTATTTTTTGGTTTGCATTGATCAATTTTCGAACTGGCCAGAGGTGTGGCCCACGTCCAAAAATGATGCCAGAACTGTGGCAAAATGTCTTGACAAGGGAATTGATCCCAAGGTTTGGTATGGGGTCAATAATTTCCTCAGATAGAGGTACACATTTTGATAACAAACTCATGGCAGAAGTAGTAAATATTTTGGGTATGAAACAGCAATTGCATACTCCTTACAGACCTCAGGCTAGTGGGATGGTGGAACGCAGCAATCAAACCCTGAAGAGGTATTTAGCCAAAATAACTGCTAATGGACAAAGCACATGGGTAGAAGCGTTACCTATAGCCTTGGCGACCATTAGGACTACCCCTAAGGAGAAACATGGACTGTCACCTTTTGACATATTGTTTGGGCGATCGCCTAAAAGACTACATTCATCTCTTGTGCAGCCAGAGACAGTGACTTTAATAAATGGTCAAGATTCCATGATAGAATATGTTCGCAAATTGGCAGATGTGTTTTCTGATACTTTTTCCAGAGCCAAAGCAGGACAACCTGTGGATACGAGTGAAGGAACTCACGGACTAAAGTCAGGAGATTGGGTGTATATCAAGAATCACACACCCCGGACTACTTTGTCCCCTAAGTGGAAAGGACCATTTCAGGTCATTCTTGTGTCTCCTACTGCAGTGAAGCTGAAAGACTGTAAGTGTTGGGTGCATGGTTCACACTGTAAGAAGTCTATGGTTCCAAAAGAGAATATAAGCCGGTCTGCTGCTGGCAAGAATTGTTCTGTACCTTTACCTTCCAGGTCTCCTCCACTGACTCGTGCTCGAGCAAGAAGACTGCAGAATGAATCTCCTAGGGCCTAAAATGAATGTGAAGCTCTGGAGTGTTATCCTCTGCGGTGGAGCAGTGGTATGGATTACAGTCATGGCATATGAATGGACATACAAGAAAGAAAAGAGTAAGATACAAGACACTTTTCTTTTTAATGCTACTGTAATGGAAGAGATGTCACAACTTGAACAGAGCCTTTCCATAACTCTTTTGTATCTATGCACCTGCAAGCCACCAAGAAACTGAATATCACTAATTGCTGGATATGCACACATGCACCTATTTCTCATAAGACTAACTGAAATAGAGGACAGTGGACACTTTGGTGAAGTCAGTAGAACAATGATTGACAGAGCTATTTCACTTCTACTGTTCACAAATGCTCCATTGAAAAAAACCAGCAGTCTGCATTGACTTTACTCGAACCTATACACCTGAGTTACTTTCCCAGGGTTACCAGAGTACTACCCGAACTCCATTTCATGGATAATGCCGATATCAGGTACTGGTTTGATGGTAAGGATACTGTGTGGAGTACTGACAGATATCAGGAATTACATGACTACACACATCGTCAACATTCCCGGCAGAACAATATGAAGCTATTGATGTGCCTGCAAGGGTATAATTTCAATAAAGCTTGTGCTGCCCCACCAGGTTATTACTTCATATGTGGAAAGAAAGCATATACTTGGGTTCCTTTGAATTCTAAGGGGGTTTGTTACTTTGGTAGAGTCATACCTGCTACTTGGTATATGGAGGATAATGACTTTCAAGAAACACAGCTCCACAAAATACCTGTACACTTTCTTAAAAAAGACTTTGTGCATCTTAGCAAAAGGGACCTTACTGGTCAGTCAGTTCCAGGAGAAGATGAATCCCCAGGACAAGAAGAAGACTCTGAAGTTAATGTAAAAAAATGACAATTATCCTGATAGGCCCACATCTTATCCTAAGTCGGATGATAACTTTACAAATATTGAATCACGATAGAGAGATTAAACCATTGTTTTCTATTCCTTGGGTAAATAGACGTTGTATTAAAAAGGCTTTCAGTTTCATCATTGATTTGGCAGACCTGATGGATAACATTACTGCCTTGTATGATAGAAACTTTATAGTTCTTGCTACGGAATTAAAGATGATCAAAAAAGAGGTTTTGCAGCACCGGCTGGTGCTAGATTATCTCATGGCCAGTCAAGGAGGAATATGCACCATAGTGGGAACTACTTGTTGTAACTACATTGGAAATGATACTAAGCCTGAAGATGCCATCATTTCGCATGTGGAAAAGGTACAAAAAATGAAGGTTTAATTAAAGTATCGTAAGTCAGTCTTTTTGGCAGGTGAAGATCTTCCTTGCCTGTCAGTGATTTACTCTGTCGTATGAACTCTGGTGCCTTAGGCCTGAGGGTTCCAGTCAGGGGAGTAGATAAGGGGGGGGTAAGGGGTGTTCAAACCCCCCCAGGGCCAAAATGAAATGCATGGTGTCCCTGCTCTGCAGCCGCACATGGCACCAGCACTGCAGTCAGTGGCACACAGAGTGTAATAATGCTGCTGCAGCAAGTGTACTAGATCATTAGGCATACCCACACGCATGTTGTGGTACACCTCCAGGCTGGTCTATCGAGCTCAGGCTGAAGGCTGACAGATGTATCACCTGGTAGCACAGTGGGAGCCAGCAGTGCGTGTAGTCCTGCCCACTGCACACCATGTATTCTCTTTGGCTTGCAGTGTCACTTCCACCATGGGCTTTGGAGAGAAGCTTTGCCTGGGCTCTGGAGCACAGAGTGCTTGTAAAGTGCTGTGTAGCCGCCGGCCCCCCACATAGATAAACTGCTGCTGTTCTGTCCAGGTATGTCCCTCCTTCTCTTCTGGCCCTGTCTCAGAGAGTGTCCTCAGACTTACCACTGCTCAGACTGCTGTGCTGCTGCTGACATCCTGCTGTTCATACTAGGTAATCGTGAGTCAGTGAGAGACTGTCTGTGATTCTGTGTGGCAACTGGCAAAGTATGTGATTGAGGCTGGCTGGGCTAAATTTTGCATTGCTTGTGTTATTGACAGTTGACTGGGGCTAAGCTGAGTTTTCTATTGCTTGTGTTACTGACAGTCCAGCTTGGCACTGGCAAGCTTGTTGTGGTGCTCACCGGCTTACTGATTCAACAGTTGACACCACAACATGTCTGCCAATGCCAGAGCCCAGATGGACTTTCTGCTGCCCTCAGTGGCATGCCTTGGCACTGTTTTACCCTTGGTTCATACATATGTGGTACAGGAAACGCTGTGATCCCTGTGCGTTTCCCGCACCGCATTGCAATTACACTGTGTTTTTGATCTGCTGCAGGTGTCACTTCAAAGTTAACAACTCCCCAAAAGAAGGTAACAAACGCAGTGTTTGTCTGAACCAGATCTCATGGTTGGTTTTCAAAAAAAGGTGCCTACACTTTCTTGGTGCGATGTGGTGCGATTCAGCCCATTCAAAATGGGCTCAAATCACACCACACAGAATCGCATTTGAAATGCACAGGGATGTGGTGTAGTTCCTGTGCGATTTACATGCAAACTATTGTGTGAAACCAGGCTTACATTGTTGATTGTGGTGCAATCAAGGCCCATTCAGTTTGAATGGGCTCAAATCGCACCAAAGTCATGCATGCACCAATTTTGGAACCGCACTGCAACCGGTTTGCATGGTAGTTTTGTGAATGCGATCTGGTGCAGGCAAACACACTGTATTTTGCAACCTTTGTTTGGGGTGTCGTAAGATAGCACTGACACCCACTGCAGATTGCAAGGGGCTGCAATTTGAATGAAGTGCATGAAACGTGCGTGGGTTGAGGGTTTCCCGCATTGTAGTGTACCTCTGCGTATCTCCTAAGCAGTAGTGTGTTTTTTTCCTCTGCCAGTGTAGAAAGGTGTGCAATTACATACCTCACACCCGCTTAGATGTGAACCTAGCCTAAAGAAAAGTCAGTGTATTCAAGGCTGGTAATTTTTCAGTCGATTGTTTTTTTTTCTTTCTTTTATTCTGTGATTGATTGAAAATTAAGCTAATGTGAACACAGTGATTATTCCGCCTTCCACAAGATGGTGCCCTTTGTACCTGCCCAGTAAGATTGGCTATTACAATGCACCATCCTGTGGTAGGCAGTGCATTCCCCTTTTTTTTAAATCTGTAAAAGCTAAAGTCAGTGAGTGCTCTGTCTGACACAACATGCTGCACATTGCACCATAATAGCCAACCTTACTGAGGGGGTGCAAATGTCACCATCTCCTTGTAGGCAGACAGCACACTCTGCTCCTATTCAGTTTGGACACTAATACTGTATAATAGCCAACAGCGTTCATAAAAACTGGAAGAAGGAAAAAACTAAAATCAGGTTTGATTTTCTAAAGGACCTGATAAAATAAGGATGTGATTGCTTACTAGGGGCAACACATATAGTTTTTCCTTTTTCCAGTCTTTATAATTTTGGCACAATTTATTTTGTTTGAAAAGACTTTTACTTAGTACCTGCTGCTGAACACCCCCAAAATAAAAAATTATCTATGGCCCTGGTTCCAGTATCCGTTTCTCTAGAAGGAAGAGTGACAGTTTCTGATAGCATAGACTGCCACAGCCTGTCCATGCCCAGTTCTTCATCCTCACTGGCCTCTTCATCTGTGTTTAGTGGCACAGACTAAGACCTGGTTATTGGACATGATCTCTGAGTAGTTTGAGTAGGCTGTGGATCTGGTTGTTGAGGCATACGAACTGGTTCTGATAAAGCTAGCAGATGATTCCGGTGCCTGGTCTTTAGCAGGCATGTGCTACCTTCTGGGCGAATCTGGTGTACTGGCAATCCTGGTAACTGCCTATAGATGATGTAGGGCTGCAACTTCCAGCGATCAATATGTGCAAAATAATTCTGCGCTGCTCACAAAAGAAACAGAAAGCAGCTAACACAACCAACAAAGTATATATGAGAAACAACAAAAACGTGTAGCGCTAAACAATATCATAAATGAGTAGGTGTATGGTGAAAGGAATCACCCCTATGAAAAACTATAAATAAGTGGGTAGTCCTGGTAAGGATAATTGTAACAAAAAAGGTAATAATTAGTCCTTGTGTAGATGTGATGCAGACAGATATTCCAATGCAAATAAGCTCACTACCACCGAGAGAAGAGAAGGCTTACCAGATGAGGTGGACCCGATAGGGCGTACGCCGAATTGGGTCAGATAAGGCTTGGGTGGTAAGTGGCTGCAGGTGCCTGTGATGTCATGGATGACTGGATTCCTCTAGGTAACGCTCGGGTCTTGGGAGGTGTAGAAAGTCCCAAAGGTGTAGACGATCCCGTAGGTCCTAGGGGGAGTGGGGTATTCCGTAGGTGGATCCCTCCAGACAGTATTCCATGGATTACATGATGATATGATTGTGGAGAAAAGGAAGGAAGGGCCACATAGTGTAAATCCGATAACGGAGAAATTTATTAAAATAGAAAGGATATACACTCACGTGAAAATCCAAAGGTAAAAAACAGCGCTGTACAAAGTGGCGACAGTGGGGTCCTACCCGACGCGTTTCGTCCTAAAAGACGTCATCTGGGGGGTTACCCCCACTGTAGCCACACACATATATATAGGGAATGTATCTATGATCATGGGAATCAGCTCCACATTGAGAAAAGCATTACTTCCGGTATCGGCCAAAATGGCCGTCCGGCGTGCGTTCCAGGTGTGCGTTCCACAACTCACTTCCGGGTTGGAAGGTGAACCGGAAGTAGGGGAACGGACTGGAACCAAAAAACAAAAAGAAGGGGGGTGAAATTGTGAAATGTGTCTAATCGTACTGCTCAAGGACCTAGTATACTGTAAATGAGTGAAGCGAGGGCCGATCAGATAAGCACCCAGTGCTGCGCGTGCGCAGTGTGCGTAAGGCGATGTCTCCAGTACGTAAACATGGGAAGTGACGTAGCTGAGGGAGGGGGTGAAACAGGTGCCACAATTAGTCATGCGCAGTAAGGACAGGGGGAAACTTAGAAAAATACCGCTGTCGGCGGACATGACATGCGCAGTGAAAGGAAAGAGGTGCTTAAGAGAACGATCTAAGGGGAATGCTAGGAGAGAGTGTTAACATATAGCCCGTGGCGGACGTGATGACATGCGCAGTGAGGGCAAAAGGACAGAAGGCTGTGAACAGCCGTGAAGGCAGTATAGAGACTGCCTAATAATGTGAATATATAATAAAGGATGTGAAGCCTAAAGTAAAATGCATAATTGAAATAGACCGCACACATGGGCATAATTACATACCACAGTGTGCAGCACGCACCAAATAAATCCACTGGTAATTAAACCAAAAAAGGGGCCAGTGTTAAGGGAATAGTGGAGCGGGCTCCCATGAGAAGATTTATGAGGTATTAAGCCCATATGTATGGATACACATAGCTAATGCATTAAAATACAAAATAATATAGACATGTATATAAGGCACTTCTTATAGAAAAAAATGAACTAAAAAAGCGCACTAAGGTGCAATAGTGAGTTGTGGAACGCACACCTGGAACGCACGCCGGACGGCCATTTTGGCCGATACCGGAAGTAATGCTTTTCTCAATGTGGAGCTGATTCCCATGATCATAGATACATTCCCTATATATATGTGTGTGGCTACAGTGGGGGTAACCCCCCAGATGACGTCTTTTAGGATGAAACGCGTCGGGTAGGACCCCACTGTCGCCACTTTGTACAGCGCTGTTTTTTACCTTTGGATTTTCACGTGAGTGTATATCCTTTCTATTTTAATAAATTTCTCCGTTATCGGATTTACACTATGTGGCCCTTCCTTCCTTTTCTCCACAATCATATCATCATGTAATCCATGGAATACTGTCTGGAGGGATCCACCTACGGAATACCCCACTCCCCCTAGGACCTACGGGATCGTCTACACCTTTGGGACTTTCTACACCTCCCAAGACCCGAGCGTTACCTAGAGGAATCCAGTCATCCATGACATCACAGGCACCTGCAGCCACTTACCACCCAAGCCTTATCTGACCCAATTCGGCGTACGCCCTATCGGGTCCACCTCATCTGGTAAGCCTTCTCTTCTCTCGGTGGTAGTGAGCTTATTTGCATTGGAATATCTGTCTGCATCACATCTACACAAGGACTAATTATTACCTTTTTTGTTACAATTATCCTTACCAGGACTACCCACTTATTTATAGTTTTTCATACTGGTGATTCCTTTCAACTTCCAGCGATCAGCCAGTTTGTGCTTCCCAGGGACGCCCGAGTTTCTCAGTAACACTCTGTCGCCAGGCTGCAAATTGTGTACTCTTACCTTCAAGTCAAAATTTTGCTTGTTTCGCTGCCCCCAGGTGTCTGAGGCAGCCTGGGCTTTCTCATATGCTGTTTTCAGACTCATCCTCAGGCGTTCCACATACCCTCTATGTGACACCATTGAGGTATGATCTAAAGAGGTGTCGAATGTTAAGTCAACTGGCAGTCAAGCTTCCCTTTCGAACATCTGCCTGTGCGGTGAATAGCCTGTGGCATAATTTTCAGTGCCATTATAGGCGTGTATGATAGCTGCAATGTGCCTGCTCCAATGTTGCTTCTTTTCAACCGTAAGAGTCTCAAGCATGTCCAGGAAGGTGCGATTAAATTGCTCTGGCTGGGTGTCCCCTTGAGGGTGGTAGGGAGTGGTTCTTGACTTCTGAACACCTAACAGGCCTAACAATCTTTTAATGAGTCTACTCTCAAAGTCTCCCACCTGATCAGAGTGAATAAGCTGAGGTAGGCTGTAGTGGACAAAGAACTTCTCTACCAGTATTTTGGCCACCGTAGGTGCTTGTTGGTTTCTGTGGGGCAAAGTCTTCCTCTGTATACACCATATGCTAGCGTGACAGTATCCCTCAACTTCAGCCCACATACAGCCAATAGAACCGGTCTCACACCAGTTTAAATGTCCTCTGAGACCCTAGGTGGCCATGATTATCATGTAAGGCAGTCAGCACAGTTTCCTTATGCTTTCTCTGTAAGAATAGCTGCCACTTAACTTCAGGATCATCTTAGGGGTCCTTTCGGTAGACCACCACCATTGCGTAACTGCATTGGATCCAATTCCTTGTGCACTAGTCGTGCTTCTGTTGGAGAGTCTATTAGCAGTAGATCTGGGCATTGTCCATCCAGGGCCTTCATTGTTAATCTACAGTGGGGATGTTCTATCTGGTCCTTTCTTAAATCCCTGTCTGAAAGCTTAGGTAGGCCATTGTCGCTGACTTGGGACAAATCACAGTAGTATTTGGGGACACCTGCCACTGAGATTCCGATGGCTTCGGCCCCAGTTATTAATCTGGCCTAATGTTCTGCCCCCTGACACAAGGCTTGTATCCCTTCTGGTGTTAGTTGAGTCCACTCTTCAGAGCAAGCCCCTGCGTCATAGGGTCTCCTCGACAGGGCATCAGCATCCCGGTTCCGGACCCCTGGATGGTACTTTAAACTGAAACAGAATCCTGATAGGGCAGCCAACCACCTGTGCCCAGTGGCATCCAGCTTGGCGGTGGTAAGAATATATGTGAGCGGGTTGTTATCCGTCTTGACTACAAAGTCTGCATCATACAAGTAGTCTTTCAACTTGTCCACCACTGCCCACTTCAGAGCCAAGAATTCCAAATTGAGAGTAGAGTAGTTCTTCTCAGCAGGTGCAAGACTTCAGCTCACATAAGCAACAGGCCCCGGTAGTGCATCCTGCTCCTGATACAGTACCCCGCCTAGCCCGTCTTGACTGGCATCAACATGGAGTTCATACAGCTTAGTTGGATCAGCATAAGCCAGAACAGGAGCAGTCGCTAGACTCCACTTCAACTGTCAAAAGGCTTGCTCACACTGGTTGGTCCACTGGTCTTGGATTGACTCCCAAAGCTCCCTGGGCCCTCCAGGTTGTCTAACTGGCTTTGTTGGGTTGGGATCCTCGTCAACATCCTCATTCTTCAATAATTCATTAAGGGCCCGAGCTACTTTAGCAAATCCTTTGACGAACCTTCTATAGTATTAGCAAAATCCCAGGAACGACCTAAGCTCAGTTACATTGGTAGGCCTTGGCCAAGAGGTGACAGCTTCCAACTTCTGGGGGTCAGTAGCTATTCCTTCAGTGGAGACAACATGGCCGAGGTAATTAACTGAAGGCTGGTAAAACTGACATTTCTCTAACTTTCCCCAAAGCCCTTCATGTTCTTCAAGGGTTTTGCCAAAGATGATGATATCGTCCAGGTATACCAGCACTTCGATCAGGTTCATGTCTCCTACTGTCTTCCCCATCAATCTCTGCAATGTTGTCGGAGCGCCATTCCTCTAAACTCTCTTCACTGACAGGAACTGGCTGTTTTCCCGAAAAGGTTCCCAGCTTTTGGTATTCAGACCCAGTGTATATTGGACTACTCTTCTGACATTTTGCCACAAACTCTTTAAAGACGGCAATGAATTCTGGCCCTATCGTGGCTACTGGTGTCGGTAAGGTAGCTTCTTCTGATGCGGCTGCTTGGCTTGAAATCTCTGGGCTCACATCAACAGGATCCATCTTGATGCTTTCAAAGGTGTTGTCTTGGTGGTTTGCTAGCAGAACAGGATATCCTGGATGAATTTCCCCACATCTAGCGCCACCCTCGAAGAAGCCGCTGGTTACATTTTGGGTTCTCTGTTTTGCTTCTCGACTCCAAGTACAACCTCCTGCCCCCCTGGTATACCTGGTTGAATAAAATTACTGCAAGCACAATTTACAACACAAGTGAGAAATACCTTTCACCTGGCTGTGGGATATGGCAATAAATACACATGCACACACCTGTTTAGTGATAAATACGCTTAATCTATTGATTGATTACTATAGCGTAAGTAACAGTTAAACCGAATTTAACACACTCAGCAGGCAGGTTAGCAATAAACAATGCATATAAACTTTATATGCAACAAGGGTACTTATAAATCCACACTAGGTTTTCAGTACACTCAAACAAATAGACAGAGGTATAGTACCCCTTTAAACTGGCCAGCAGATAGAGCTTCAAGGTAGTTACAAGTCCTTAGTCCTAAGTTTAGTTGGAGCTCGTTGGCACGCGTTGCGGCCGTCATGGTTAAGTAGATCTTAGAGACTTTATTCCCTAGCAGTGGTAGCAAGTATGATCCTTTAAAGCAACTTGTTGTATGGAAATATTTGGCCTTTTTTGTATGGCTGGGTATATGCTCTTTATCCACAAATAGTCATATTGGACTTGAAAGCCAGAGAAATAAATCAATCATATTCTAAAAGGTGTACACAGTGCAACCTTATGGATGCTATGCTCAAACCAGCCGGGAAATCAAGTTTGGGGCTGAAAGACAATGATTTGAACACCTGTTTTCCAGAGGAGGTAATTGACAGATATAAGAAAATGTCCCCTCAGGGATGTATAACTCTACACACCTTCCTCACACGGGTGTATATCTGTCGCAATAGAAAGTGGTTCCTGGTCCAGAGGAGGTCACATGTATAGAATATATGAAAGCAAGACTCTCACATCAGAATATTGTGCTTCCCTCACAGAAACTTGTATAAGATATGATATATTGAAGCCCATTAACACATGATCTCCATATCATATCAGCTCTTCAAAGATGTAGCATATTATATATTTCATTGTATATATTATTTTGTAACAACCCAGTTATTGGATCAAAGTTCCACATTACAGTGTTAGTCCAATTGAATAAAGTCAAAGACTATACGTTGTGCAAACTTGTTAGTTGATATTCTCCATATGTATAGATATTCACAAAGGCAAGTCTCTCAAACAGTGCATTGGTACTTATCAGTCATGCTGCAGATGAAGTCATTTGTCAGTCCTCATTGAATAGAGTTTTGAATGCCAGGGGGCCACTGGATAGGGATCAGTGGCGGAATTACCAGGGTCGCAACAGTCGCACTTGCGACAGGGCCCGGGAATTCCGCCACTGTGGGGGGGGGCCCAGCGGGGTTGCTATTCACAGGGCCCTGAGCGGAGAGCATGTCTCTCATCTAACAGCAGCGCAGAGACACCGGCATTGACAATTTTATTTTCCTCTCCGACGCACGGGATGACAGAGGACACACTGCTGATCTCTCCCCCTTCTCCCCCCTCCCCTCTCCTGTGTGCTCCGTGGGAAATGTGAGCTCATTAGCTTCACACTTGACTGCCCGCGCAGGGGGGAGAAGGGGGAGAAATCAGCTGTGTGTCCTCTGTCATCCCGTGCGTCGGAGAGGGAAATAAAACTGTCAATGCCGGTGTCTCTGCGCTGCTGTTACATGAGAGACAAGCTCTCTGCTCAGAGCCGTGCTGTCCTAAGAAAACAGGACTCTGATGGGCACTGAGAGAGGGCACTGATGGACACTGATAGAGGACTCTGATGGGCACTGATAGAGGGCACTGATGGACACTGATTGTGGACTCTGATGGGCACTGATAGAGGACTCTGATGGGCACTGATGAACACTGATAGAGGACTCTGATGGACACTGATAGAGGACTCTGATGGGCACTGATAGACACAGATGGACACTGATAGAGGACTCTGATGGACACTGATCGAGGACTCTGATGGGCACTGATAGACACAGATGGACACTGATAGAGGACACTGATGGGCACTGATAGAGGACACTAATGGACACTGATAGAGGACTCTGATGGACACTGATAGAGGGCACTGATGGACACTGATAGAGGACTCTGATGGACTCTGATGGGCACCGATGGACACTGATAGAGGACTCTGATGGACACTGATAGAGGACTCTGATGGACACTGATAGAGGACTCTGATGGGCACTGATAGGGGGCACTGATAGGATTTACTGATAAGCACTGAAGGGGAGGCACTGTAAGGGCACACCGATGGGAGGCACTGATAGGGGACACCGATGGGAGGCACTGATAGGGGACACCGATGGGAGGCACTGATAGGATTTACTGATGGGCACTGAAGGGGGGCACTGAGAAGGCACTAGGGGGCACTGATGGGAGGCACTGGTGGGCACTGATAGGAGGCACTGATAGGATTTACTGATGAGCACTGAAAGGAGGCACCAATGAGATTTACTGATGAGCACTGAAGGGAGGCACTGATAGGGGGCACTGAGGAGGCACTAGGGGACACTGATAGGGGGCACTAAGAAGGCACTGATAGGGGCACTGATAGGAGGAACTGATGAGCACTGAAGGGGGGCACTGATAGGCTGCACTGATAGGAGGCATTGATTGGCATTGATGAGCACTGATAGGCAGCACTCATAGGCTGCATGGATGGGCACTGAGGAACACTGATTGGCAGAACTAAGACAGTATTGATGGGCACTGATGGGCAGCATTGAAGAGTACCGATAGGTGGCACGGATGGACGCTGCAATAATGAGCACTGATAGGTGGTGCTGATAGGCAGATTTGATGGGCACTAATAGGCGACATTAATGAGCACTGATAGGGAACACTTGTAGGCGGCATTGATGGGCACTGATAGGCGGCATTGATGGGCACTGATACATGGCACTGATGATTGGGGCACTGATTATCAGTGTAAACCATTTATTGACATTCTTGACAGTTAATGGCAGTCCTTTCCTAACACAGACACAGCGTGGGAGGAAAGGGCTGCGGATAACCGGCAAGTTTGTTAACATGTGATCAGCTGATATCACATGGTAAAGGGCCACTGTGATTGCGCTGGATGCACATCCCAGGGGGCATGCAGGAAGCATATTTTTGGAAGGATATCCATGGACACCCTCCCAAAACTGGAAGCTCGGAGCTCGGATGGAAGGGGGGCCCATCATGGTTTCTTGCACCGGGGCCCTGAAGGTTCTAGTTACGCCTCAGATAGGGATCATCAATTCTAGGCCTATGGAGCCATAGTTGTCACAGGGGCAGGTAGCTGGACACAAACAGAGCCTGACCGGTTTAACTGGTTGTCCTGGCTGCTTCAGAGGCTGTTACTGAAGCAGTTAGGACACCCCGCGAAACCGGTCAACAAGTTTGCACAACGTATAGTCTTTGCCTTTTTTCAATTGAACTAACACTAGAATGTGGAACTTTGATCCAATAACTGGTTTGTTACAAAATAATATATACAATGGAATATATGATATGCTAAATCTTTGAAGAGCCGATATGATGTGGAGATCGTGTGTTAATGAGCTGCTATATATCATATTCTATACAAGTTCCTGCGAGGGAAGGACAATATTCTAATGTGAGAGTCTTGCTTTCATATATTCTATGACCTCCTCTGGACCAGGAACCACTTTTTATTGCCATTGATATACATCCATGTGAGGGAGGTGAAGAGTTATAAATCCCTGGGGGACATTTTCTTATATTTGTCAATTATCTCCTCACGGGTGTTCAAATCATTGTCTTTCCGCCCCGAACTTGAATTCCCGGCTCGTTTGACCATATCATCCATAAGGTTGCACTGTGTACACCTTTTAGAATATGATTGATTTATTTCTCTTGCTTTCAAGTCCAATATGACTTTTTGTGGATAAAGATTATTCTTGTAAAACAAGGACTATATACAGTGTGTGTATGTATGTGTATATATATTTATTATGAATGAACGTATCAAGAAAACTGTTTTTTTCTCTACAGTATGTGGGTGATCACAATCCTATAGCTATTTGATCAATGGTTTTCAATACAACCAATATATGTCAGATGGGTGGCCACCCATTACAATTTAAATGATATGTGATTACATTAATGTTGGTTTAACAGGCCTTTAGAATTTAGAATTCTTATTGTGACATCAAAAAGCCCAACAACAGAAGCAGGTTAGCTGGCATAAGCTTTAATGTGTCTTGAGATATATGTATATTTTATAATTTTGCAATAAAGGTAGATTTTTGTATGTTGAATGGGAGAACCTCTCCATTGTGGGAATGTCATGGTTTCAGGATTTATAAGAAAGCATTAGAATTTTTTAGTATCCTTATTTACATATACAGGCAGGGGTTGAGCATTATCCATGTTATATTTTTGAGTAGTTTTTGGTAACCTTTTAAGAAACTCACCCGTTCAGTGGATCCAGTGTTGTGCTGCAGAATCCTCTTCTGCCTCCGCTCAGTCCAGTTCTGCCATCTTAAGTGACATAATCGAGAGGCCTGCTGGCTCTTTCGGGTTAAGGTGCTAGGCCCCCCTTCTTTCTTAATGAAGGACTATGCCTTCTGGCATAAGTGGCATGCATATACCAGGATGCACAATGGGCATAATGCAAGTCAGTTGCCTAGGCGAATGGGCCCAAAGTCCCCCCCCCCCCCAAAAAAAAAGTAAACAAAAAAAAAATGTGCTCTGCATGAAGAGGAGAGGAAGGAGGGGTGTAGAGGAGGCAAGTTGTGTTGGAGGCTGAAGATTTGCTTTAACGCATTGCTGTACCATTCATTTTCAATGGCATCCCAACACACTAATGCCACATAGCTTGGATGCACATGTGTTGTGGTCTGCACTACGGGAAAAATGCTGCCTTTATTTAGTCAATTCTCATGCATTTTCTGCCCATTCAGAATTATTAGCCTGCCTTAACTATATACACATTGATGCATAACACAAAGACAGTGTGAATAGGCCCTTAAGGGGAAAGATTATAACAAAACATTAAGAGCATTTAATAGCTAAATATTACATTTAGTAATACAGCTCTATACAGTAATAAACTTCAGTTGTTAATAAATGAAGCATAAAAGGGTTTGGATCATAAAACTAAGGACAAAGATTACAATTGCTACATAAAGCCATATTGTAGTTTAATGTTAATAAAAATTACCATTTTTTTCCAGGGTCCATGTACACTCGTCTTAAAAAAAGTCAGTTCTTTTGGCAGAAAAAAAGACTCATATAGAACGTTTTTGTACAGGCATTTAGGAGCATTTAGCGCTTTTTCTCTGCCAGAAAACTCCTCCCAAAAATGCAATCCAGAAGGGTTTTTTCCCTCTAAACTCTAAGCTTAAAATATGCCTCTAAACATCCTAATGTGCATGGACACACAGGATAAGATTGAGCTGCTTCTACAGGCAGAAATCAAAACTCCTGTAGAAGCAGCAATTTTTTTAAGCCCAGTGTGCATATACCTTCAACCTGCAGCACTGTAATTTTCTGAAAAAGTCAATGCAATATTTCAGCCTGGAGGTGTTCGGTTTACATTTTGTGTACAAAAAATGTAATTTCCTGCTTGTGTGATTAGCTTACTGATTTTACCAGAAGCCTGCATTAAGATACAAGTCAGATTTTGGTTATTCTCTGCAACAAAAAAAATTGTTTTGGTGAGATAACTTCTAAAGGGATGTCCCCATTGTAACATTAGAACACTGTAAGTGCACCAGCAAATTATTATTGAAAAAGTTGTTCTTTCATGTACTGATTAAAGTGGTGTAAATTGATCTGTAATTGACATCAGTGAGAGAAAAAAAAAATCCAAACCCGCATGCTCAGATAGGTCTAGTATGGAATTTGAGGGGAAATTGTGTCTTTCCTTTTTTTGCTTTGTGGTTTTTTTTTTTAGTGGAATTTATCCCAAAATCTTTACCAGACCTAATAGGCCTGGTATGATTTTTTTTTTTTCATGAATCAATGGTTATTATAGGCTCATGCCAGCTCCCTACCATCCAGGAGCACTGAACTTTGCAGTCACATTGGGCAGTGATAGTAATACCACTGATAAATGTTTCACTTTACACTGCAGCTGGAGATTCTCTTGGCTAAACACCCGTTTGTTTAGCCATCCACACAGGAATCTCCATAGACTACACAGTGCAGAGGTCTCCCTTGTGTAATTTCCTCTTCTGGTCAAATGTTCTTAGCATTTTTCTTAGTGTTTATAGTATATGTATTACTACTATGTCATAAAATAAATACATAAGCCTATATCAACAGTCCCCTAGCTAAAATATAAAACCTTCGCTGCTCCATAAGGAGTATACAAGTGAGATAGCTGAAGAAGGCAAAAAAACATTTTGTTTCAGGTAGAGCAAGGTTCCCTCAAATAGTTTTCGCTGCTGTTTGGGACCTTACTAGTTCAATAATATTCTAATACCACCAATGAAAGTACTTGTGTCCAGTGCTGCCAACAGCCAGTATTTTTACAGGCAGCCAGTAAAAAATGGGCACTTTTCTCCTGCCAGTAAATGCCAGTAAGAGGAAAAGGTTGCCAGTAAAAAATATGGCTGTGGCGCTTGGCTCGGAATTGGGCATGCGCAGCTCAGGTCCGGAGTCGGCCAGAACCATCCTGCTACAGTGTGTTCAGGTGGTATCGGCGGGGGGTGGGTCTGGTAGAGGCAGTGCGTGAGCATGTTGTGTGATGTCATGGTGCAAGGGAGCCGAGTGGAGGGACCAGAGCCTTGTGTGCGGGTCTGTGGGACGAGTGGAAGGCAAGCTGGGAGTGGAACTGTCAGTGCTGTTTGGACTGAGAGGACCACCTGGCGTGGAGAGAGAGTATCACTGTGACTCAGGATGGGATGTTTCAGTGATCTGTGCTGCTGCACATTGCTGTGAGTGACACTGTGAGAGTCCATTTCATGGGCATGTATCACCCATTCGAATTTCCTGTCCCTGAGCCACTTACTTACTATATTGAGAATAAAATAAGAACTATGCCTTTTGCCTTAATATCTACCTTAAATCACATTGCTAATTGAATATTGTACTTATTTGTAGCCTAAATACTGAAATTTGCACTTACAACTGTAATTTTGTAACTTTTGGAAATGCCAGTAAAAACTTACTGGCTTTGCCAGTAAATTTTAATCTGGTAGGTTGGCAACACTGCTTGTGTCACCAGCCAGAGAGGTCTTTATATGTTCAATATAGGGTGCATGATATATTATTTCTGTGCCTTTCACCCCCTAGTAATTTATTCGTAATATGTGTTCTTCTTAATAAAGATGCACTATGATCCAGAACAGCAGTGAAGATGAGTATGGTACCTTACCTCTCTCCACCCAGAACAGACAATTCAGTTTTTTCTGGTTGCTATTTAAATGTCTAATATAGAGTTGTTACATAGATGTACTAATCTTGTTTTTTTGTGGTGTGTGCAGACTCCCATGATGCTGTTCTAAGATTCAACAAAGCTCCCACAAATGGATTTGAGATTGATGTTGGATCAAAAACTACAATTCGTCTGATGAATTCACAGGTAGATAGAAGAAAAAAAACTTTATTAACATTTGAACATTTTTATCTGTCAAGGCAGGTACCTTCCTATTAATAGAGATGGATTATGTAATGTACATGCCCACTTACAAAGAAATGAAGGATCTATAATTTTTAACATAGGTGTATTTTAAATGACAGAAAAAAAACACATGCTATAAATTAAGTTGCAGTTCAGTGAGTAAAATAAGTATTTGATCCCCAAGCAAAACATGACTTAGTACTTGGTGAAGAAACCCTTGTTGGCAAGCACAGAGGTAAGATGTTTCTTCTAGATGATGACCAGGTTTGCACACATCTCAGGAGGGATTTTGGTCCACTCTTCTTTAAAGATCTTTTCTAAATCCTTAAGGTTTCTTGGCTGTCGCTTGGCAACTCAAAGTTTCAGCTCTCTCCATACATTTTCTATAGGATTAGGCTAGGTCACTCCATGACCTTAATGTGCTTCTTTTTGAGCCACTCCTTTGTTGCCTTGGCAGTATGTTTTGGGTTATTGTCATGCTGGAAGACCCAGCCACTATCCACTGGGTCACTAGTGGACCAAAATCCCTCCTGAGAATTGTGCAAACCTGACTAACTACAAGAAATGTCTTACCTCTGTACTTGCCAACAAGGGTTTTTCCACCAAGTACTAAGTCATGTTTTGCTTGGGGATCAAATATTTATTTTACTTACTGAACTGCAACTCAATCTATAACATTTGTATCATGTGTTTTCTGGATTTTTGACTGATATTCTGTCTCTATCATTTAAAATACAGCGGCAACCTGTGACGCTCTGGTGAACTCCATGCCCAAGAGGGTTAAGGCAGTGCTGGAAAATAATGGTGGCCACACAAAATATTGACACTTTGGGGCCAATTTGGACATTTTCACTTAGGGGTGTACTCACTTTTGTTGCCAGCGGTTTAGACATTAATGGCTGTGTGTTGAGTTATTTTGAGGGGACAGCAAATTTACACTGTTATACAAGCCGTACACTCACTACTTTACATTGTAGCAAAGTATCATTTCTTCAGTGTTGTCACATGAAAATATTTACAAAAATGTGAAGGATGTACTCACTTTTTTTTTGAGATACTGTGTATATATATATATATACATACATACACCGTATATACACATACACTGTATACGTACACTACTGTGCAAACGTTTTAGGCAGTTGCGAAGAAATGCTGCAAATTAAGAATGCTTTCAGAAATAGAAGTATTAATAGTTTATTTTTTTTATCAATGAACAAAATGGAAAGTACTGTATATGAACAGAAAAGAAATCCAAATCAAATCAATATTTTTTGTGACCATCCCTATTCCTCTGGGGACACTTGCACACAGTTTTTGAAGGAACTTGGCAGGTGTTCCAAACATCTTGGAGAACTAACCATAGATCTTTTGTGGATGTTGGCTGCCTCAAACCCTCATGTCTCTTCATATAATCTCAGACAGACTCTGACAGGCAAAGATGTTGAGATCAGGGCTCTGTGGGGGCCAAACCATCACTTCCAGAACTTGTTCTTCTTTACGTTGAAGATAATTCTTAAAGTGGAGTTCCACCCAAAAGTGGAACTTCCACTCATTAGATTCCTCCCCCCCTCCGGTGACACAGTTGGCACCTTTCAGGGGGGAGGGGGGTACAGATACCTGTATATTACAGGTATCTGTACCCACTTCCGGCATAGATACCCGCAGAATCTGCGGGTATTTACGCCACTTCCTGCTCCCTCCCGCTGCCTGCTGGGAAACACACACGGGTCCCAGAGGCAGCAGGGACCATCCGGATTGCGCTGCGCGACTCGCGCATGCGCAGTAGGGAACCGGGAAGTGAAGCCGTACGGCTTCGCTTCCTGATTCCCTTACCGAAGATGGAGGCGGCAGCACCCGAGGACGGAGAGACGCTTCGGCCTCGGGTGCCGACATCGCGGGCGCCCTGGACAGGTAAGTGTCCATGTTTTAAAAGTCAGCAGCTGCAGTATTTGTAGCTGCTGACTTTTAAAAAAAATTTTTTCGGTGGCGCTCCGCTTTAATGACATTGGGTGTATGTTTGGGGTCGTTGTCCTGTTGCAGAATAAATTTGGGGCCAATCACATGCCTCCTTGATGGTATGGCACGATGGATAAGTATCTGCCTGTATTTCTCAGCATTAAGGACACCATTGATCCTTACCAAATCTCCAATTCCATTTGCAGAAATGCAGCCCCAAACTTGCAAAGAACCTCCACCATGCTTTACTGTTGCCTGCAGACACTCATTGTACTGCTCTCCAGCCCTTTGGTGAACAAACTGCCTCCTGCTACAGCCAAATATTTCAAAATGGCACATTTCATATTTTTCCAAATATATGGAAGCTAATATTGTTCCTTTTGGCGTAAGGATTCCTATTTTCTCAATTGTCCCTGAAATAGAAATAGATTTGAAAACAAAATGGTAAATTAATTTGAATCTATGTTTATTCAATATGTTGAAGATTTTACAAGAACAGTATCTCCAAGAAATTGCTAAACTGGACATGGAAATCCACAAAATTCAAAATAAATTTGACAGGTTAAAAAATACATAGAAGGTAAAAAGGGCAAGGAAGTGGATTTGATATTTTACTTGGCTCTTTCTATAAAAAGATTACACAGTAAATGACACAAAGGCTCAATGGATAAGGAGGGGGAACAACATGGATATATAGTTTATTTTTTATTAATTTACAAAATGGAAAGAAAATAAACAGAAGAGAAATCCCAAGATTGTAAGCTCACAGGCCCTCCTAACCCTCTTGTATTGAATTGTATTGTTGCTGTATTGTCTTCCTTTATATTGTAAAGAGCTGCACAAACTGTTGGTGCTGTATAAATCCTGTATAATAATATTAATAACAAATCAAATCAGTATTTGCTGTGACCACCCTTTGCCATCAAAACAGCATCAGTTCTTCTAGGTACACTTGCTTACAGTTTTTGAAGGAACTCAGCAGGTAGGTTGTTCAAAACAAGAGAACTAACTTCCTTCTAAATAATTCAAATTTTGACACATCAGTCCAGAGCACCTGCTGACATTTTTCTGCAACCCAGTTCCTATGTTTTCTTACATAGTTGAGTCGCTTAGCCTTGTTTCCATGTCATAAGTATGGCTTTTTGGCTGAAATTCTTCCATGAAGATCACTTCTGGCCAGACTTCTCTGAACATTGGATGGGTGTACCTGGGTCCCACTGGTTTCCACCAGTTCTGTGCTGATGGCACTGCTGGACATGTTCCGATGTGGAAGGGAAGTAAGCATGATGTGTCTTTTCATCTGCTGCATTAAGTTTCCTTGGCCGATCACTGTGTCTATGGTCCTCAACGTTGCCTGTTTCAACCTTGGTGATGCAGTATAACTACTTTGTGTCTCATTGCTGTGCTCAGTCTTGTCATGGCATATGACCTTTGACGTGAAACCTCCTTCATCAAGCTCACCTTAGTGGCTGAGTTTGTCTTTTCTTCACCCAGTTTTCCTATACAGCTGTTTCAGTTAATGACTGTGTTTCAACCTACATATGAAATTCATGATCATTAGCAGTTGCTTAGTATAATTGGTTAATAGTACACTTGACTCTTAGGTAGTGTAGACAGGGTGCAAATGTATGAATTGATGCTGGTTTGAAGCCAGAGAATAGTCGCACCAAATATATTGATTTGATTTGGACTTTTCGCCTGTTCGCTTGCTTTGCATTTTGTAAATTGATATAAAGAAATAAAAATATTTATTTTTGAAATCATTCTTACTTTGCAGCATTTCATATATACACACAGTATCTCACAAAAGTGAGTACAACCCTAAGTGAAAATGTCCAAATTTGGCCCAATTAGCCATTTTCCCTCTCCGGTGTCATGTGACTCGTTAGTGTTACAAGGTCTCAGGTGTGCTTGGGGTGCAGGTGTGTTAAATTTGGTGTTATCGCTCTCACTCTCTCATACTGGTCACTGGAAGTTTAACATGGTACTTCATGGCAAAGAACTCTCTGAGGATCTGAAAAAAAGAATTGTTGCTCTACATAAAGATGGCTTAGGCTATAAGAAGATTGCCAAGACCCTGAAACTGAGTTGCAGCATGGTAGCCAAGACCATACAGCGGTTTAACAGGACAGGTTCCACTCAGAACAGGCCTTGCCATGGTCGACCAAGGAAGTTAAGTGCACGTGCTCAGTGTCATATCCAGGGGTTGTCTTTGGGATATCGACGTATGAGTGCTGCCAGCATTGCTGCAGAGGTTGAAGGGGTGGGGGGTCAGCCTGTCTGGTGCTCAGACCATATGCCGCACACTGCATCAAATGGGTCTGCATGGCTGTTGTCCCAGAAGGAAGCCTTTTCTAAAGATGATGAACAAGAAAGCCTGCAAACAGTTTGCTGAAGACAAGTAGACTAAGGACACGAATTACCGAACCATGTCCTGTGGTCTGATGAGACCAAGATAAACTTATTTGGTTCAGATGGTGTCAAAGTTGTGTGGCGGCAACCAGGTGAGGAGTATAGAGACAACTGTGTCTAGCCTACAGTCAAGCATGGTGGTGGGAGTGGCATGCTCTGGGGCTGCATGAGTGCTGCCGGCACAGGGGAGCTACAATACATTGAGGCAACCATGAATGCCAACATGTACTGTTACATACTGAAGCAGAGCATAATTCCCTCCCTTCAGAGACTGGGCCGCAGGGCAGTATTCCAACATGTAAACAACACCAAACATACCTCCAAGATGACCACTGCCTTGCTAAAGAAGCTGAGGGTAAAGGTGATGCACTGGCCAAGCATGTCTCCAGACCTAAACTCTTTTGAGCATCTGTGGGGCATCCTCAAAAGGAAGCTGAAGGAGCGCAAGGTCTCTAACATCCACCAGCTCTGTGATGTCATCATGGAGGAGTAGAAGAGGACTCCAGTAGAAACCTGTGAAGCTCTGGTGAACTCCATGCCCAAGAGGGTTAAGGCAGTGCTGGAAAATAATGGTGGCCACACAAAATATTGACACTTTGGGCCCAATTTGGACATTTTAACTTAGGGGTGTACTCACTTTTGTTGCCAGCGGATTAGACATAAATTGCTGTGTGTTTAGTTATTTTGAGGGGACAGCAACAGTACACTGTTATACAAGCTGTATACTCACTACTTTACATTGTAGCAAAGTGTCATTTCTTGAGTGTTGTCACATGAAAAGATATAATAAAATATTTACAAAAATGTGAGGGGTGTACTCACTTTTGTGAGATAAGGTATATATATATATATATATATATATATATATATATATATATATATATATATATATACACACACACACACACACACATAGTGTATTATATCTATGTTTGTACATGGATACTGATGCATTGGTAGTGTCCCTAGTAATCATGAGGAATGCATTTGGATTGTTTGTTTTGTTTTTTAATGCCCAGATTTAGGCCCCTTTCACACTAATACGACTTCAAAGTCGTGCGATTTTACCGCGATTTGCCGCGATTTGGGAGCAGTACTACTTTGTACGACTTTGCCACATTTTTGGCATTAACAAATGAAAACATACAGTAGTTGGTATGAATCATAAGGGGGAACTCCACACCAAGTTTTAAGTAAAAAAACTGGCGTGGGTTCCCCCCCAGGGGCATACCAGGCCCTTAGGTCTGGTATGGATTGTAAGGGGAACCCCCTACGCCCAAAATTCGGTGTGGGGGTCCCCCCAAAATCCATACCAGACCCTTATCCGAGCACGCAGCCTGGCCGGTCAGGAATGGGGGTGGGAACGAGCGCCCCCCCACCCCAAAGCACCTTGTCCCCATGTTGAAATTGAAGTCATTGAAGTCATTTATTAGGCAGCTCCGGGGTCTTCTTCCGACTTCGGGGGTCCTCTTCCGACTTCGGGGGTCTCTCCGGCGTCTTTTCCCGGTGTCCGCATCTTCTGCCGACTCCACCGCTATCTTCTGCCACTCTTTTGCCAGTGGTGGTCCGGACTTTTGGATCGTCTTCTTCCCTCTTCTCTTCCAGAGATGTTGACACGACGCTTTCTCCAGCTGGAATGGTCTCTGAACGCTCCGCAATGGACTTATATAGGCGGTGACCCCGCCCCCTTATGCCGTCACAGTCCCTGGGCATGCTGGGACTGTGATGTTTTAGGAGGCGTGGTCACCGGGTGAACGGCACAGTTCCAGCATGCCCCGGGACAGTGACCTCATAAGGGGGCGGGGTCACCACCTATATAAGTCCATTGCGGAGCGTTCAGAGACCATTCCAGCTGAAGAGAGCGTTGTGTCAACATCTCTGGAAGAAAAGAAGAAGGCAGAAGTCCGGACCACCACTATCAATTGAGCTGCAGAAGATAGCGGAGGAGCCGGCAGAAGATCAGGACACCGGGAGGAGACGCCGGAGAGACCCCCGAAGTCAGAAGAAGACCCCCGAAGACGGAAGAGGACCCCCGAAGTCGGAAGAGGACCCCCAAAGTCGGAAGAAGACCCCGGAGCTGTCTAATAAATTATTATTTTAAAAACCTGTGTACTGTGTTTTTTATTGACACTATTTTCCCTAGGTGAATGAGTAGGGTACCATGTACCCCTACTCATTCACATAGGGTGGGGGGCCGGGATCTGGAGGCTCCCTTATTAAAGGGGGCTTCCAGATTCCAAAAAGCCCCCCGCCCGCAGACCCCGACAACCAACGGCCAGGGTTGTCGGGAAGAGGCCCTTGTCCTCATCAACATGGGGACAAGGTGCTTTGGGGTGGGGGGCCCGGCAGGGTGCCCCCCATGCCCTAAAGCACCCACCCCCCATGTTGAGGGCATGCGGCCTGATACGGTCCGGGGGGGGCGCTCGCTTGTCCCCACCCCCATTCCTGACCGGCCGGGCTGCGTGCTCGGATAAGGGTCTGGTATGGATTTTGGGGGGGACCCCACGCCGATTTTTCGGCGTAGGGGGTTCCCCTTAGATCCATACCAGACCTAAGGGCCTGGTATGCCCCTGGGGGGGAACCCATGCCAGTTTTTTCATTTAAAACTTGGCGCGGCGTTCCCCCTCTGGATTCATACTAGACAGCTGTCAGCACCGCCTGTCGCTCATGACGAAAGGAAAAAAAAGTTTTCCTTTCCCAATCAGCGAGCCAGGCTTTGGCTTACAAAGTCGTACTGAAATCGTGTCTATATTATTCAGGCACGATTTGCATGCTACTTGAGGGTTTAACATTGAGGTCTATGGAGTACAACTCGCATAGAAGTTGAACCAAAGTTGTGCAGGGACTACTTTCAAGTCGGCACGACTTAAAGTCGTGCCAGTATGAATGGTAGTCATTGCAAATCATGGAGAATGACTTGTCATACGATTTTGCACTACAAAATCGTGGGACAAGTCGTATAAGTGTGAAAGGGGCCTTACTGTATACTGTGAACAGCATAAAACAAACAAAGAATTTTCTAAATCTGTTTAATGTATATAGTCCAAAATGTTCACAACTAAATACCCCCAGTGAAATTTCCATTATGTCCCCATTCCGCCTTTGCAAGACTGTCAAATTCATCATCACCGTGTCTATTAGTTACCAGTGTGATGTCCAAAGATGCCAAAAACGTTTTACAACATCGTCGTTTACATATGGATAGCTAGGAACTGAATAAGTAAAATACAAATGTTATCATTTTTTTATATACAAACAGCAAATAACAAATACACAAGCTAAGTACAACTAACAAGATTTTTGGAATAAAATCAACTAGCAGCTGGGAATTAAAAAATATGTCTGTGTTAAGTGATCTGATTGCTGGTTGGTTAGTAGTCCTGCCACCTCAAACTATACTGATAAGGGTGACAGCCAATAATCCAATCTATAACAATTTATCTAGCAATCCAGTCCCATAGTCCCATTATTTAGATCCCATTACCCCATGTTATAGATAACCCTAGTTAAAGAGGGACTGCAGTCTGCTCACATAATTTATAATAAAAATATCTTTGCCATTCTGAAGCTTCCCTCCAACCACTTTGCATATTATTTTATATATACTGTGATTCTGTACTTGCAAAAATATGCTGCAGAAATCTCCCTCCACTATGTCCTCCTGTGAGCAGCTGAAGCTGCTGCCTGTTCACTTCCTGGATTTACACAGACACACAGGGGCACACCTCCAGCTCTGCAGCTCTCATTGGCCCTCTTATGACTCATCTCCCCCTCCCTTCCTGGCAAACTCTCACGAAAGTGAGAGAGAGAGAGCTGTGCATGATGTCATAAGCCTAGGCTAATGACCAGACAAGAAACAGGAAGTGGGCTGTATAAGGTATTTACTGGCAGAAAAAAAAATATTTTGCTATCCAAAGTTAAAAAAACAAGGGCAGAAGCTTTAATAGATGGAAAGATGAAAAAATGACTGAAGGTCCGCCTAAAGGACGCCTGAGCTAGGATATGGACCATGAATGACTTCTTTATCTGTTTTGCGGTTAAACCAAGTTTTTTTTCATCATAGTTAAGATTAGTGGCAGCCTGTAATGCAGGGTGCAGGGGCGCTGCCCCCCTAATCCATTTGTCTGGACCCTTAATCTACATGCGGGGCGCCGGACGCATGGATTCCTATTGGTTTATTCTTTATTTTTTTTAAGTAGCACGTGTTTAGAGTCAGAGGCTCTAATAGGCTTCACTGCACCTATGACCCGCCACTGGTTAAGAGAGTCATTCATTTTTTTCTGACTTTAAGGTTTGGCACTTATGGGTTGTTTTTTTTGATTAGCCAGCAGGCTGATAAAAAAAAGAAACAATTCCCCCACACAAGCAAGTTGGATGGAAGAATCCATTATATTCTGACACTGGAGACTCCTCTACTGTCAGCCTAAGCTGATCAGTGCTGTAGCCCATTGGCTGCAGCTGCTGATCAAATGAACATTTTACAGCATTCACATTTCTGTTGAGTGGGAAGGGTTGTAGATTAATCGATATTCCCTGCAAAGCTGGGTAAATTTCGATCCATCTATGGCCAACTTTAGGAATCAAGTGGTGTAATGTTCCTGCCCTAGCCTGCTGATTGAACAACAAAAGAGCTCATTTCTGTTCTCCCCTTCTGTACACATGCCCCCTGTGTTAGACTGAGAGCCTGGTTCAGTGTAATGGTTGGCTGCCACTGCTGGCCCTGCTTCTCTCTAAGTGCTGGTGTGCATGGGAATAAAGGAAGCTGATATAGATGCAAATGTAGATGCAAACAGGCGGTGGTCTCAGCGGGGAGCATTGATAGCTTCAAGAAACTATTAGATAATCACCTGAATGACCGCAACATACAGGGATATACAATGTAATACTGACACATAATCACACACATAGGTTGGACTTGATGGACTTGTGTCTTTTTTCAACCTCACCTACTATGTAACTATGTAGTTATTACACTAGCTGAATATTACCATAACTTTTAGTGAAAACAAAATTGAGTGAGCAGTTTTTCTTAAAGCAGAACTTCAGTCATTTTTTCATCTTTCCATCTATTAAATCTTCTGCCCTTGTTATTTTAACTTTGGATAGTAAAACATATGTTTTTCTTCCAGTAAATACCTTATACAGTCCACTTCCTGTTCCTTGTCTGGTAAAAAGCCTAGGCTTATGACCTCATGCACAGCTCTCTCTCTCACTCTCGTGAAAGTTTGCCAGGAAGGGAGGGGGATGAGTCATAAGAGGGGCAATGAGAGCTGCAGAGCTGGAGGTGTGCCTCTGTGTGTCTGCGTAATTCCAGGAAGTGAACAGGTAGCAGTTTCAGCTGCCCACAGTTAAAATGGTTGCAGCCAGACTCAGTGGAGGGAGATTTCTGCAGCATATTTGGCAAGTACAGAATCACAGTATATATAAAATAATATGCAAAGAGGTTGGAGGGAAGCTTCAGAATGGCAAAGATGTTTTTATTACAAATTATGTGAGCAGACTACAGTTCCTCTTCCTTCCGCAGCTCATCCCACCGGGAGGCCCAACAAGCGACCAGCCGGGACATCCGCCAGCTGGCCGGAGACCCAAACAAAGCCGCAATCGGCTTCAATCCAGTCTCGGATCTAGTAACCCGGAAGTGATGTTATGACATCACTTCCGGTTTACAGAAGACTTAAAGGCGCCAAATTTAAAAAAAGACAGCATTCAAAAAGACCCCAGATCCCTTCATAAAGAGTACCTGTCACTGCCTATTACTGTCACAAGGGATGTTTCCTTCTGACAGCAATAAAAGTGATCAGAATTTTTTTTAAAGGGACAGTATAAAAATAAATAAATAAATAAGAAAAAAAAAATTAACAATTTAAAGCGCCCCTTCCCTCAATGCTCGCACGCAGAATCAAACGCATACGTAAGTCGTGATCGCAAATGTAAACAGTGTTCAAATCACACATGTGAGGTATCGCCACGATCGTTAGAGCAAGAGCAATTATTCTAGCACAAGACCTCATCTGTAACTCTAAACTGGTAACCTGTAAAAAATGTAAAATGTCGCCTATGGAACTTTTTAAGTACCGTATATACTCGAGTATAAGCCGTCCCGAGTATAAGCCGAGGCACCTAATTTACCACAAAAAACTGGGAAAACTTATTGACTCGAGTATAAGCCGAGGGTGAGAAATGCAGCAGCTACTGTAAGTGGAAAAGAGGGTCAGCAATGCCCATCTGCAGCTGCATGCCTCCCTGTGTCCATTGCATACCTCTGTGTCCATTGCAGCCTCCCTGTGCAGATCTGCATACCTCACTGTGTCCATTGTAGCCTATCTGTGCAGATCTGCCTACCTCACTGTGTCAATTGCAGCCTCCCTGTGCAGATCTGCAACCTCTCTGTGTCCATTGCAACCTTCTTGTGCTGATCTGCAACCTCTCTGTGTCCATTGCAGCCTTCCTGTGCTGATCTGCATACCTGATCAGCGTGTCATGCAGTCAGACGGCGGCCATTCCAGTGTACAAAAGCCGCGCCTTCTCCTCGTCCTCGTCTGTGATAGGCGGAACACTCAGTTTCCCAGCAGTCAGTGTTCAGCTTATCACGGACATCCTCTCATCCTCGTCCATGGGATGAGGATGAGAGGACGTCCATGATAGGCGGAACACTGACTCACTGCTGGGAAACTGAGTGTTCCCCTATCACAGACGAGGACGAGGAGGAGGTGCAGCTTTTGTACACTGGAATGGCCGCATGACACGCTGATCAGGTAGGCACACGGCAGTGACTAGAGTATAAGCCAAGGGGGGGACTTCAGCACAAAAAAATGTGCTGAAAAACTTGGCTTATACTCGAGTATATACAGTACCCTAGTTTGTCGCTATTTCACAAGTGTGCACAATTTTAAAGCATAACATTGGGGGGGCTGTGTAATATGCAGGGGGGCTAGATGGGGGGGGGGCTGTGTGATGTGCAGGGGGCTGTGTAATTTAAAGGACAGGGCTATGTAATGTAAAGTGGTCCAGAGGTGTGGGGCTGTGTAATGTAAAGGGGTCCAGAGGTTGCAGAGGCTGTGTAATGTAAAGGGGTCCAGATTAATATCTTCATTTATTAGCAGGTGAATGCGGCCTTCTATGCATTCACATACATTGAATCCAACCCTTAAGTGGAAAAAGGATGCTAAGCCCTGGTCTAGTCTGTGGTTGCAAATTATAAATAAGAATGGAAGGTTTTAATATTTTTACGTTCTAAAATACATACCTCATAACTTTTTAAGATGGAAACGAGGGACACCTATTAGCAAAAGTATGTAGACATGGGACACACACCCCTGCCACGCACTCTTAAAGGAAAATTACACACAAAAAATTATTAGTTGAACCCACAAATGCTTTTTTTACCATTACTATCCATTTTGCGATTTAGAAATCGGATGAAAGGTTTAGCACTGGGAAACAAATTCTGAAAGATACATTTTGCATTTTATATAGAACTATATAGATCAGATCAAAAAGAGAGACATATAAGGAGGGACAGAAGGACTTTGTTGGAAATCAGGGACAGTTTGGAGCTTTGATTATATTAAACTCACACATGCTATTCTGAGAAAAATCACAAAAATAGTCTTGTTGGATAGAACAAGGCATAACCATTAGAACAACTGATTTTTTAATGGCATAAATGTAGAAAATTCCACTTTGCTAACTCTTCATCCTATTTGCAGATTGTTTCTCTTCCCAGTTATAAATTCCTGAATGATCCCCTTTATAAAAAAGGAATATTGGTTTTGTGGGATCCAGCACCCTATAAAGCAGATGTACATCAGGTGAGAAAATGTTGGCGTGAGATCATTAAGGTTAAAGATTAAAGAGCCAGTGTTTACACACAGATATACATCTGGATATACACTATATTGACCTTGCTTTGTGCCCTGGTCCAAATCATTTGGTGGATGGGGGATTATGGTGTGGGGTTGTTTTTCAGGGGTTGGGCTTGACCCCTTAGTTCCAGTGAAGGGAACTCTTAAGGCGTCAGCTTGCCAAGACAATTTGGACAATTTCATGCTCCTAACTTTGTGGGAACAGTTTGGGGATGGCTCCTTCCTTTTCCAACATGACTGCACACCAGTGCACAAAGAACACCTTTGGGATGAATTAGAGCGGAGACTGCGAGCCAGTCCTTCTCGTCCAACATTAGTGCCTGACCTCATAAATGCGCTTCTGGAAGAATGGTCAAACATTGCTATAGAAACACTCCTAAACCTTGTGGACAGCCTCCCCAGAAGAGTTGAAGCTGGTATAGCTGCAAAGGGTGGGCCAACTCAATATTGAACCCTACAGACTGGGATGCCATTAAAGTTCATGTGTGTGTAAAGGCAGGCATCCCAATACTTTTGACAATATAATGTATGTAGAGATTATGCTGTCTACTGCTATACAGGGATTTTTTCTTCAAAGAGGAATCAAGAGTATGTACCCTCAATAATATATGTCCAGCAATTAGATTTACTTTGGAGTTCCATCCCAAATACTTACCTTTCTTGTATGTACAGCTGAAATTTAGTAAAGGCTCCCATAATGATGAAATTAAGTATAACTAAAGGCAAAACTTTTTTTAGGTTTTCAATAGATTGCAGAGAGATTAGAACACCTGCCAAGCATATATTGCTGTCTGTGCCCTTGTTAGGGAGATTCACTCTCCCTATAGTTATCCTGTTAACCGTAATCACCAAAAGTTGTAGTGAAAAAAAATCCCAAATTTTGGGTTGTCACAAGAACAGGAAGAGAGGGTAAATATTGCAATGGGAATAACAGTTCAAGTGGCCCTGATGTCAACCTCACTTTGGAGAGGGATTTCCTCTCACTTCCTATTTTGTCTTTGGGGCAAAGGTGGCAAAACGCCTGACAGGGGTTATAACCCTCCCTCCTTCTTTCAAAATCTACTCTTCGCCTTCTCTGTATGTTGTAAAAAATAAAAGTTTATGTTATCTTAATTACCTCAGACAAAAAAAAAAAAAAAACAACAACTATATCCATAGGCTCCTTTTGCAGCTAGGTCTATAACATTCTCATCAAAGGTTACTTTATTTTTGAAATGAGAATGTGATCTACATGAGAAAATGTCCATGCGGTGTTGTGCAAAAGTGTAACTTCCAAAGATGTACCTTCTAACACACAATCTAAAGCTGGCCATACATGGAACAAAATTAATCTGGTTCAGCAGGGACCGGACGAATTTCAATCCATGCATGGCCATTGCGGTTGAACAGAAGTTGAAAAGTTGAGGTGACTAGTGATGTATGGTCTTTTATGAGTTATTAGTATCAGGGATTAGGTTAAGTGTTAGGTTTAGTGTAAGGAAAACAAATTAGATGGTTAAGGTCAGAGCTGCATAATATGGAGGTATCAAGAGGCAATGCTTCCACAAAAAGAAGGCTAGGACCGCAAAAATCTATATTGCATATCATATACATTGGAATAGCAAAGGTGGCCACTAGGGATGAGCCCGATGTTACGTTCGACTCGAACATTGGGTGTTCGCCCGTTCGGTAAATACCGAACATCCAAATTCAAACGCCGCGGAAAGCCCCATAATGCACTGCGAGTTTGCAGTGCATTGGCGTCTTATGATTGGAGGTCAGGGGAACCCAGTGCAAAAAAAAGGAAAATGATGTGGGGGTCCCCCCAAAATCCATACCAGGCCCTTCAGGTCTGGTATGGATTTAAGGGGAACCCCGTGTTAATTTTTTATAAAAAAAGGGCGGGGGGGTCCCCCTGAAATCCATACCAGACACTTATCCGAGCATGCAACCTGTCAGGCCGCAGGAAAAGGGGGGGGGTGAGAGAACACCCTCCTCCTGAACCGTACCAGGCCACATGCTCTCAACATGGGGAGGTTGTTTTCGGGTCCCCCCCAAAGAACCTTGTCCCCATGTTAATGGGGACAAGGGCCTCATCCCCACATCCCTTGCCTGGTGGTTGTGGTGGTCTGCGAGCAGGGGGGGCTTATCGGAATCTGGAAGCCCCCTATGTGAATAGGTAGGTACATTGTAACCCTACCCATTCACCAAAAAAGGTGTCAAAAAAGTAAAAACAACAGAAGAAAATTTGACAATTCCTTTATTAAAAAAAAAAAAAAAAAGTGTCCCGCGATGTCCATCCATCTTCAATCACGGAGCTGACAGACCCGAAAGAAAAAAAAAAAAATCGGAAAAACTCCACCTCGATGGGAGGTGTTCCCGTGACTGCTGTCAATTCGCTTTGACAGCTGTTATATAGGCAAGGGCGGGGCCACCCGGTGATGTAAATGGGTGATCCTGCCCCCTCTGATGTCACATGATGTCAAAAGTGGACGGGTTACTCACTTACATCATCGGGTGGCCCCGCCCTTGCCTATATAACAGCTGTTAAAGCAAAAAGACGGTAGTCTCGGGGAAGACTCCCATGGAGGCAGGGTTTTTCATTTTTTTAAATATATTTCAGGTCCGTCGTCGCTGTGATTGGCGATGTGATTGACGATGGATTTACATCGCACTTTTTTTTTTTGAATAAAAGAATTGTCAAAGACTGTCTGCTGTCATTATTACTTTTTTGACACTTTTTTTGGTGAATGGTTAGGGGTATAATGTACCCGATACCCATTCACATAGGGTGGGGGGCCGGGATCTGGGGGACCCCTTGTTAAATGGGGCTTCCAGATTCCGATAAGCCCTCTGCCCGCAGATCCCCACAACCACCAGGCAAGGGTTGTGGGGATAAGGCCCTTGTCCCCATCAACATGGGGACAAGGTGCTTTGGGGGGGAACTCAAAAGCACCCTCCCCATGTTAAGGGCATGTAGCCTGGTACGGTTCAGGAGGGGGGGCTCCCCCCCTCCATTTCCTGTGGCCTGCCAGGTTGCATGCTCGGATAAGGGTCTGGTATGGATTTTGGGAGGGATCTCCACACCATTTTTTTCTTCATTTTGGCGCGGGGTTCCCCTTAAAAACCATACCAAACCCGAAGGGCCTGGGATGGACTCAGGGGGGGGGACCCACTCTGTTTTTTTCAATATTTTTTTATGTAGATTGCCGGGATCTGGCAATACATTACAGCCGCGAGTAATTGTCCCCAGGAGCAGGACCCGGGTCCCCAAACACTTTTTAAGGCAATAACTTGCATATAAGCCTTTAAAATTAGCACTTTTGATTTCTCATGTTCGTGTCCCATAGACTTTAACAGTGTTCACACAAAGTTTTTTGCCTGTTCGCATGTTCTGGTGTGAACCGAACCGGGAGGTGGTCGGCTCATCCCTAGTGGCCACCCATTATTAAAATGCAATTGAGCTTTATTGGTGCAGCATGTATAATTTTCCAGTCTCAGCTTGATTCTAGCTATGCAGAGGACTGTGGAAATACAAAGCTAAATTTCAACCAGAAATACTAATAATACTTTGAAAAGTACATTTTTAATAAATGCATATCTGGATTACAGATATTGTTATTCATTCACTTTCTTGGAGTCCTTCTCTAACACATGATTTGAGCAACGTCAGGCTAGGTATAAAATTGGAATATCTCTATTACTACTTACTGGTTTATGAAGCTATTGTGCAATCAAACCAGGTGTAAATGTAACTTTATATTCTGTTTTCTGTAGATTTAAAACTGTCTTATCTTTTGTCTCTTCAATTTCTTTACTCAGTGGTATGCAAAACCAGAATATCAATTCTTTGACCGCTACAGTCAATACTGCAAGCAGAACCCTAATCAGACATTTTACATCCTGAATCCAATGACCAGCTGGCAACTGTGGGATATAGTACAGGAGAACGCACCGGAGAACATTCAACCAGATCCACCCTCTTCAGGGTCATTGGGTAGGTACACTGCATGAACACGAGGCTACCGGTCTCTCTTAGATAGCTACCAATTCACTGTGCCATTACAACCCAGGTCAGTTCTCAGTATTACAGTGGAGCAGCACTGAATACCTCATTGTACTTGATCGCTGTCCAGGACTGTTAAAGATTTGTTCAGCTTAGCTTCCTAGCACAATGACTCATCAACTGTCTAACTGACTTCTTCGTGTGCTCTTAAGCAGAATGCACTAGTGCAGGATGCTGAAATGCCCTCTATATTATTAATTAAATGCAATAATATTCATGGAAGGAAATTAAAAATAACCTGTGAAAAAAAAATCGCAGGGTTCCCTCACACTAGTGGCTAATGCAGAACTGCCCCTTAGATTTGTGGAAAAGTGCCTCCTTACTTTGCTGGTCCTTGTAGACGTGACCCTTGTAGATTGCCTCCTTATCTTGATGATCAGTGTAGGTGGGAGATCAATATTTATGGTTGCTCACTGCTTAAAGTGGATGTAAACCCATTTTTTTTTTTTGATATCATACTGTAGAGTAAGATTTCCTATCATTTGTGCCCAGTCTTGCCACACTGAGTTAATCCATCTCTGATCCATCTCTGAGCAATCCTCTTTTATTGTTCAGTGAGAAAAATCTTGACAAACTGAGAAAAACTTTGTCAAGTCCTCCCCCTTGCTGTGAGTGACAGGTGATTTACATCTCGTGCACTAGCCTAAGACATGCATTATTTTTTAATTCCCTCCCACTCCGTTCTTCAGCAGCTCTGCAAGGATTGGCTGTTCCAAACCTCACCATTTTTTGGCATGCTGAAGTCATGTGGTTACTTTCCTGTCTTTTCACTGGATGTTAGAGATCATAGCAGAAGTTCAGCAGAAGTTCAGTGTTATGCCCCGTACACACGGTCGGACTTTGTTCGGAGATTCCTACAACAAAATCCTAGGATTTTTTCCAACGGATGTTGGCTCAAACTTGTCTTGCATACACACGGTCACACAAAGTTGTCGGAAAATCCGATCGTTCTAAACGCGGTGACGTAAAACACGTACGTCGGGACTATAAACGGGGCAGTGGCCAATAGCTTTCATCTCTTTATTTATTCTGAGCATGCGTGGCACTTTGTCTGTCGAATTTGGGTACACACGATCGGAATTTCCGACAACGGATTTTGTTGACGGAAAATTTTATAGCCTGCTCTCAAACTTTGTGTGTCGGAAAATCCGATGGAAAATGTGTGATGGAGCCTACACGCGGTCGGAATTTCCGACAACAAGGTCCTATCACACATTTTCTGTCGGAAAATCCGACCGTGTGTACGGGGCATTAGAAATACACAGGAGAAATGCATATTGACAAGGGGAGTGTAGAGGTGGGCGGGGAGTCTACTGACATCACGACTCCACCCACCGAGCTCCAGACAACAGACCCATCCACACAATGTGCAGTTTTTCGGGTCTAATACGGTAACAGACAGAGGGGAGACATTTGACAGGTAAAGATACATGCAGGAGGCATGTGTATCCTTATAGATAACCCCTATGGCAGTAGTTTAGAAAAGATGACATTGGGTTTACATCCACTTTAAGGGATCTTTAGGAAATTTTGTAATAGCCATAGTCAAAAAATACTATAGCAAATTGTAGCGAAAACACTAAGGATCCAGATCAGATCCATTGCACCCTCTATAAGAAAATAGTTCCACTTAATTTACTGAACTGTGATAGCTCCAGAAAACACACAACTTTTATGTGAGAATTGTTAGCAGTTGCACACAATGGGGTTGATTTACTAAAGGTAAAATAGGCCATTCATTTTGCAAAGGATTTTTCCCTTAGAGTTTTACTCATTCACTAAGCTAAGGGAAAAAATCCTTTGCAAAAAATACCCAGGTACTCAGGTGCAAGGAAAATTAAAAAAACAATTAATATTTCTGCCTGCACATGATTAAATGATAGAAGTTAGAGTTTTACCTCATTCACTAAGCTAACTTCTATCATTTAATCATGCGCAGGCAAAAATATTGATTTTTTTAATTTGCCTTGCACCTGAGTACATGGGTATTTTTTGCAAAGTGATTTTTTTCACCACATTTGCTAAGCTAGGGTAAAATTCTCTTGGAAAGTAAACAACCTAAAAATGTAATGTGATGCTGCAGAGGTGCTCCAACATGCAGAGGATTGCTCAGTTAGTGATGTACCCTTCTTTATAGCTATGGTTGGAACTCATTTAGAAAATAAGGATTTCCTAACTGTATATAACATCATTATTTTATTTATTTATATAAAAGTGATAAACTCCACAGCACTTTCAAGGGAACATACAATGATTCAAGTCAAGCACCCTCCCTAGAGTAGCTTATAGTGTAAATTCCTTACCACAGTTATAATACTTAAAGACGCTTAGGTGGATCACTGTCTGCAAAACTGAAGAGCAAACTGCATGAAGCAAGGAACTTCATATAGAGAGTCCCGGAGCAGAAGGAGAGAAAAAGATTAGCGTAGGGATGGCATGACAGGTGTGGACAGCAGAGTCATGCTTTGGGAAAGAAAAATGTGTCCCCTTTAAGAAAGGGGGAGTGGCCGGAGCGGGGGAGGCACTCGGGTCAGTAAGCTTGGAGGAAGGAAGGGATTGACGTCACTAGTGAGCGGCGGAGGAGAAGATTACACACTCTCAGCGCTCTCTCTCCCCACTTTCTGCATACTAGTGATGGCGGCGTTGGAGGCGTTCCTGCATAGTTACGAGCGGCGGCAGCAGCACATGGGGGACGGACTGTCTGCAGACACGGGTAGGGGGCCAGTATAAGAGATAGAAAGAGCAGTGCTGAACGGGGGGGGGGGACCAGTGACTTCACGTGTTGGGTGATCACGGCCGCGGAAACACTTCAGCCGGAAAACTTCAGCCTGAGAACTCGCCTGGGGATCAGTTAGAGAGAGAAACCTCCACCCCCCCAGCGAATAGCAGCCCCAGGGATCCAGGAAGGGTGACCTAGGATGACACAGCGCAGAGACAGGAGAGCAGGGATGGGGAGAGCCGTGACGCAGGATGCGGGTCAGGCGGTAAGTGAGGCCTGCAGTCCCATGTGACCAGAGGGAGGACAGGAGGAGCGCTGTGATGGTGTGAGCGAGGTCAGAAGGCGAGCAACGGCTGCATAGACCAGGAGAAGGAACAGGAGTCCATCATTGTGGGCAGCAGCAGGTCTGGCGTGACAGGACGGAGAGAAGGAAGGGATCAACGACACAGACCCCGACAATCAGAGCAGGGCCCTCTGGGGTGCAGACGGTGTTTGGTCGGCCAGAGGAGACAGATTGGGGGGAGAACTGTCCGGGTCGGAAAGGGACAAGGACCTGGGACATCCGTCAACGGTGGATTCCGGAGTGGCGGCTGGTGGGCCCAGTCCTGGGCAGCCCGGTGAGTGTATCTCTTTCTTATCTTCTCTTCTTTATTAAAAAATGTGTTTGATCAGGGTAAAAAGTGGGGGTTCCCAGGAGGGGGTAGTTTATCAGGGGTAAGGGTTAGGCCCCACACACAGAACAGCACAAAGACGCAGGACCCATTGCGGGTAGGGCGGGCCTGCAGGAGTTATTGTCGGGTTTGAGGGAATTGGTACAGCGCTTTGAGCTGAGCACAATGGGCATTCAGTTGCAGGTGTAGACACTGCCACAAGGTATGGATCGGGCGGCGACAGCCCCACCACTTTTAGCAGTCGCTACCAGGGTTGCAGGCGATTCGCCTGCAATGGCAGTGGGAACAGAGATGGCGGTAGTCGATTCTCCCAATGTACCAGCCAGCATTTCGGCTCCAGACTGCCAGGGAAAGGCAGGGGGAGGGAGGATGCAGGTGCGGGTGGTAAGGAGGCTTCCTTTCCTCGGTAGTTACCCCGAATTGACAGCGGCTCAGTTGCGGGAATTGGGTTTCTCGATCGGTTTTCAAAAAATACCATGCTCAGTGGTGACCCTCCCACCCATAGTGCAGAATTTACGCTCGGCCTTGCTGCATCTGGCAGCGGTTTCAAACAAACTTGTGGAGAAAGCCGGGGCGAATGTCTGCCACCCCCCCCCTGTCTCATACGGCTCCTCTTCCAGACCTGGTGATCTCTCCATTGGGAGTAGTTCCCAAACAGAGCCAAAACAAGCGCAGAGGGATTCATCACCTTTCCTTTCAAAAGTGAGGGTCGGTCAAGGATTCGATTGCGCTTGAAGAGGGTGTGGTGACATTCATTTTTTTTGATGCTGCGAATTAATGGGTTTGTCGTTATGGGCAGGGGGCACTGTTGGCAGGAGCAGATATTGAATCAGCTTTCCGGTTTTGCCGGTTCATCCAGACAGTTCCGTCTGCTGTGCTGTATAGGGAATGGGGGCATACTATGTGGATCGTTTTCTCCTGATGGGGACGCTCCATCTTATGGGCTTTCTTCAAAACTTTCAGCTCCTTTTGGGGGGGAAGCGGTAGTTCGGGACGTCGCTGGGATCAACTAGGTCCTTCACTATCTGGAGGACTCCTTAGGCATGGGCCCACCGGGTTCCAACATTTGCGCCGTTCGGTTGGAGACGTTGCAACATATAGTGGAACGTTTGGGGTCCCGGTAGCTTCGGGGAAAAACAGAGGGCCCCACGTCAACCATTGTTGTTCCTGGGAGTTGAAGTGGATTCGATTGATAGGGAATACCGTTTGCTGACGGATAAGCTGAAAATTCTCGAGGCAGAAGTGCAAGGACCACTGTAAGGCGCCAGTTACAGTTGCGTCAGTTACAAGCATTGTAGGGGAAGCAAAATTTTGTTTGCCGAATAATTACCATGGGCAGGGTTTTGTCGCTGGCTGTCGGCAGCAACCACCTGAGTCACGGCCCCGACGCACTTCGTGAGGCTCAACAGGGAACGCAGAAAAGACTGGCGGGTGTAGCAGGACTTCCTGGGTGCGATCTAGGACATTGGGTCCCAGCAGCAATTACGATTGGGACTGGTCCACGGATGCTGCGGGCTCCATGGGCTAGGGGGCCTTTTTTCAGAAAACAGGGAGCGCTGTTGGCCCCCAGCATGGGGATAGGCTGGGTTCTTGATGTACCTAGTCCTCCTGGAACGTTTTTCCGATTGTAGTAACAATGGACATTTGGGAGGAATCCGCCTGGAACTGGAAGGTGCATCTCAATTGTGACATCCTTGGGGTTGTCTAGGTGGTTAATCACTTGCCAGCGACATCCATGTGGGCGGTCAGGTTACTGGGACATTTGTTACAGCACTGCGCACTTAACAGGGATGGAGAATACCTTGGCTGACGCTTTGTCTCGTTTTCCGTGGGACAGGCCTGGGAGTTTGGCACCAGACGCGGAACAACACGGGGTCACCTGTCCCGACGGGAGGTGGAACAGTGTCTTGGGACGTAACACGGTGGATTCACCGCTCCATGAGTACGGCTACTCGGTATGCCTACTCCAAGGTGGGAAGTATGGGTAGCTCAGAGGATGAATGTGCGATATTCCGCTCGGCCTTTGCACTGGCTTTATTTGGGGCGTTACAGATAAGCGAGTTAGTCAGCCCTTCAAACGGTCTTGAAAAGGGGGCTGCTGGTGGGGTATGTGGATTATTTGCAGGATTCGGTCTGTATGTGGGTGAGATGGTAATAAAACTGATCGGCCCGGGAAGTCACACATTTGTCCGGTAAGAATGGCGGAATCCTTCAGGGACATGCATCCTGGGCTCACAGGCTCGCTTCTGATACATAGCGATGGGTCGTCCTTGTCAAGGTTCCAATTCATAGCTGTATTTCAAAAAAGGTTTGACAGTGGCCGGTTACGGTTCAAGTTACGCCTCCCTTTCTTTTGAATAAGGGGAGCCACAGAGGCTTCCTGGGTTGGTATCAGTTAGGAAGCAAGCGCATTGGTAGTGGGGACTTTGGGGACAGATTTAAGCTTTGTATTCGTCCACATTTGTTACAAAATCAGGACACACAGGGTTTTTCGGGCTTTTATTTTAGTGTTTTAGTGATGGGAGAGCTTACTGTTTTGGGTGGTCATTTTCTTGTTAACAGGTGGAGAGTACATAAACGAGTGGCCTCTATGGTGAAATACTCGGTAAAAAATATAGACATGTACCTTCATCCAGAAATCAGTAATTAGCAAAGTTGGAAGCCTGATCCCCAGTCAGGCGACCAAAAGGAGTGGGGGCATGTTGGACTATTGCGGTACAGTAAACATTGGTAATGATAGAGAATATACCAATAATATAAAAAAGTGTATAGTAGATTTTATTGATGCAGAAAACAAATCTTTGGTAATACAATACAGCATGATAGAATTAAAAATAGCACCAGATGGGGTGATTGTTGTACAATAAGACAATTGATCTCAGAAGTCAAATTCCTTAACTAGTTTCGCGGACATAACCGCTTCATCAGGAGGGAGTCTGAGGATGGTTTGTTTTGACTAAACAGTCTGAACCTAACAAAATGAGAAAAGGTACAATGTAGTTTGCCAAAAAGACATCAAAAGTAAAACTAGTATTGTAGCATCATAATTAGACATATGTAATAGAGATTACAGGGGGAAAGGGACAAATCTGCTTACCCATGTCCCAGCAGACCCCAAGTGTGGCGCTCCACCCCCATAGAGTGACCTCACACGGAGACCTAGGGAGCTGCAGCAATGACGGGGATAATAAGGATAAAAATATTAAAGTGGTTGGGTATACTAAGTTGCCAATCTGAAACATGTGAACAAGTGACACATTGGATAGTTAGAGAATAAAGATGGTGAAGGTGTGAGGACTGATGTGAAGGGTTGCAAAATGCAAAGATAAGGATGAAAGGGTGCAAGGGAAACATAAAAAGATATTAGAAGCCAAAAAGAATTGTGGAAAGAAGGAATAATATTGGGGTGGATATGGTGCATGAAAGACATCGGGGGGGGGGGGAATGGGAGGGGAAGCTGGGAAAAGAGATTATAATAATGGGCCAGGGCAAGGGTAAGGAAGGAAGAGAGGGAGAGGGAGAAAGTGGAACAACTGGAGGGGGGGGGGGGGGAATGGAAAAACAGGAAAAAAAAAAGGGGGTGTGAATATGAGAAGTGATTAAGGGCACAATGATACCTGATGCTGGTATAGACATAGGAAAGTACCCGGGGAGGCACCCTGAGAGGGGCCAATACCGTGTGAGGCCGAGCAGGAGCTAAATCAGGACTGCAGGCAACGGGTGGAGGCGGGATACAGCATATTCGCCCATGCCTGCAGCATCTAGAGGGGAGAAAAGGCACGGTCAATTTGAACCAATGCTGGTGCCCTAAGGTACGGGACTGTGAAGTAATAGAGTAAATTAGGTAATCCCTTCTGACTTACTAGAGGCTGGCCAAACTGCACGGTGCCCGGGACCAGGAACCGACCGTCAACAAACAAGCAGGCATAGTCTGCTATTTGTAGCTCCCGACCGAGCGACGCTGACCACACGCCGGTAGGATGCCGACGCATGATGTCGCAAGGTCAGAGGTCCCACACAGCGTGTGCGGGGAAATGGTCGTGCGCCCGCGCATGCGCACCTGCCCTGAAGCTGACAGGAACAGAGTCCCTGCCAGGACAAGTGCAAGAGGAGGGGGCGGCCCCGTGTCTGAGACCGACCCCCCCGCCAGGGACCCCACCAGGCCGCCGCTGAAAAAACACAGGGGGAGGACCGCGCGCCGACACCCGAGCCAGGGGACAAAGAAGGGGGAGCAGAGAGTCCCAGTACAAAAATTATGAACAGTTGATAAACACAGACAATATTGAAAAATATGTTAATATGCATATGATAAAAATGAGATAATAAAGCTTGAAATTGGTGAATTAGGGATTAAATAAATACCCTAAAACTGATGCGGTTCACCAACATGACATAAACCCATATAAACTTAATTACATAATGCAATGTATATAAGTGAGGGAGGGCCGAGGACAAAAGCCACATGATTGGGTACAAACATGTGAAAGATAAAGCGGGTAGCCAAATTAATTGTGTCTGACCGGTCTGATGGGCGTCTGTCATGGAGGGTTGCATCAGGGATAAATGTAGAAGAGATAGTGGTATAAAGCGGGTAATAGTAACTATATTAAGAGAGGCCCCCCCAAAAAAAGAACAGACATATAGTCAATGGGGGTTGATTAAAAATGAAGGGTGGGATAATTGGGGCCGGAGAGGTGGAGGGCCGACCATTAGCCCTGTCCACTCAAGCAGCTCGCCAATGATTCCCACTCGACATGGTGCCGGGTGTGTTATCCACCCAATATGTATACGTAAACGAGTGGCCTCTATGGTGAAATACTCGGTAAAAAATATAGACATCTACCATCATCCAGAAATCAGTAATTAGCAAAGTTGGAAGCCTGATCCCCAGTCAGGCGACCAAAAGGAGTGGGGGCATGTTGGACTATTGCGGTACAGTAAACATTGGTAATAATAGAGAATATACCAGTAATATAAAAAAGTGTATAGTAGATTTTATTGATGCAGAAAACAAATCTTTGGTTATACAATACAGCATGATAGAATTAAAAAAAGCACCAGATGGGGTCATTGTTGTACAATAAGACAATTGATCTCAGAAGTCAAATTCCTCAACTAGTTTCGCGGACATAACCGCTTCATCAGGAGGGAGTCTGAGGATGGTTTGTTTTGACTACACAGTCTGAACCTAACAAAATGAGAAAAAGTACAATGTAGTTTGCCAAAAAGACATCAAAAGTAAAACTAGTATTGTAGCATCATAATTAGACATATGTAATAGAGATTACAGGGGGAAAGGGACAAATCTGCTTACCCATGTCCCAGCAGACCCCAAGTGTGGCGCTCCACCCCCATAGAGTAATCTCCCACGGCGACCTGGGGGAGCAACAGCGATGGCGGGGATAATAAGGATAAAAATATTAAAGTGGTTGGGTATACTAAGTTGCCAATCTAAAACATGTGAACAAGTGACACATTGGATAGTAAGAGAATAAAGATGGTGAAGGTGTGAGGATTGATGTGAAGGGTTGCAAAATGCAAAGATAAGGATGAAGGGGTGCAAGGGAAACATAAAAAGATATTAGAAGCCAAAAAGAATTGTGGAAAGAAGGAATAATATTGGGTTGGATATGGCGCATGAAAGACATTGGGGGGGGGGGGGGAGAACGGGAGGGGAAGGGGGGAAAAGAGAGGAAAAGAATGGGCCAGGGCAAGGGTAAGGAAGGAAGAGAGGGAGAAAGTGGAACAACTGGAGGGGGGGGGGGGGAGGAAAAAACAGGGGGAAAAACAGGGGAAAAAAAAGGGGGTGTGAATATGAGAAGTGATTAAGGGCACAATGATACCTGATGCTGGTATAGACATAGGAAAGTACCCAGGGAGGCACCCTGAGAGGGGCCAATACCGTGTGAGGCCGAGCAGGAGCTAATCAGGACTGCAGGCAACGGGCGGAGGCGGGATACAGCATATTCGCCCATGCCTGGAGCATCTAGAGGGGAGAAAAGGCACGATCAATTTGAACCAATGCTGGTGCCCTAAGGTATGGGACTGGTTCAGACTGTTTAGTCAAAACAAACCATCCTCAGACTCCCTCCTGATGAAGCGGTTATGTCCGCGAAACTAGTTGAGGAATTTGACTTCTGAGATCAATTGTCTTATTGTACAACAATGACCCCAGCTGGTGCTAATTTTAATTCTATCATGCTGTATTGTATTACCAAAGATTTGTTTTCTGCATCAATAAAATCTACTATACACTTTTTTATATTACTGGTATATTCTCTATCATTACCAATGTTTACTGTACCGCAATAGTCCAACATGCCCCCACTCCTTTTGGTCGCCTGACTGGGGATCAGGCTTCCAACTTTGCTAATAACAGGTGGAGAGGTTGGCCTAGTTTGGATCCTGGGTCACTCCTACTTTTTCTGGGGGGCCAGACGAGTTGCGGTTTGGCCTAACGGTAGGCAGTTTGCAATCCCCAGACAGTCAGCTTAATGGATCGGGGTACCGGCATGCTTTGGAACAGGTTGCATTCGGAAGTACACAGGTTCTCTCATTGGGACAGGTCACCAGATGTTTGGTGCGGCATTTGGGAGGGAACAATATAGGAGACAGGTTTATGCGGGATCTCATACAGGACTTAAAAGGTGAATATTTACGCCTACAGGCGGCTTTCCCCGGGATGGTCATTGTTTGGTCGGATATGGTGGGCAGGACGTCTTGAAGGTGGGGCTTGATCAGCTAAAAAGGTTGACAGGGCCCGAGTAAAGTGAACAAGGAAGTGAACAGGTTTGTGATCAGGAATGGGGGTGTGGCCATTTGTCATAGAGAGTCGGAGGTGGATACATGGAGGTATCTTAGGAGTGACAGAGTGCACCTTAATGAAGTGGGAACAGATCTTTGGGCTCTAGGTTTGCAGGAAGGCGTACAGTGAGCACTGAGGGTGTAGAGGCACACGCAAGGGTAAGGTTTTACCCCTATCGTGCTGTGGCAGTGATGGGGTCTTTGGAAGAGGAGAAGATGGATGTTATATGTATATAACATGGTTGGTACCTTCTGTGGTATGGGGTTAACATGGTTGATACCCATCTGTGGTATGGGGTTAACATGGTTGGTATCCATCTCTGGTACTGGGGTTATCAGGTACCTTCTGGTTAACGAGGGGTTAACCAGGAAGGGGTAAGCGGTAGGTCACTGCGAAGGTTGAGTACCGTCTCGGAGTCCGGGGGCTTGCAATTGGAGGCCTAATGTTAAAAGAAGTTTGTCGCAGTAACCAGTGATGGGTGTTACCCTTGAACACCCCAAAAAGTACATAAAAAGTTGGTTAAGGGTCCTTTCACACGGGGACGGATCCGAGATGATCCGCCCCGTGAACATCCGCTTGCTCAGCGGGGATCGCTTCGTGGATCCCCGCTGAGCAGGCAGATGACAGTGTGCAGCGACGGACCTGTCACAGTGCCGCTCTCCCCTATGGGGGATCGGATGATGTCGGACCATAGAGTCCGTCGTCACCCGATCCGATCCGAAAACGGATGGAAAAGTAGGTTTTTCCTCCGTTACACTTTTTCGGATCGGAGCGGGTCGGATGTTAGCGGACATGTCACCGCTGACATCCGACGCTCCATTGAGGTCTATGGAGCGTCCGTTCAGGTCCGCCTAAAAAACTGACAGGCGGACCTGAATGGATCGTTCGTCTGAAAGAGGCCTTAGAGTTATTTAAAATATTATTTATTTAATTTATGGTAATTATTAATAAAAAGGCCGTCAAGGCCATTTACTCCATAATCTTGTCACGTCATTTGTGGGGGGATTTGGAGGGGTTAGATTCTATGTATAACAGGTGGCGTAAGTGACTGTGGGTTAGGTTCTTCACATGTCAAGAGAGTCCCGGAGCAGAAGGAGAGAAAAGGATTAGCGTAGGGACGGCATGACAGGTGTGGACAACACAGTCATGCTTTGGGAAAGAAAAATGTGTCCCCTTTTAGAAAGGGGGAGTGGCCGGAGCGGGGGAGGCACTCAGGTCAGTAAGCTTGGAGGAAGGAAGGGATTGACGTCACTAGTGAGCGGCGGAGGAGAAGATTACACACTCCCTCCCGAGTTATGTTAATTATAATGTGGGCTGTTAAGGACAGCCGGTGCAGTGTGTTATATGTATATAACATGGTTGGTACCCATCTGTGGTATGGGGTTATCTGGTACCTTCCGGTTAAAAAAAGGTTAACCAGGAAGGGGTGAAAAGGTAGGTCACTGCGAAGGTTGAGTACTGTCTCGGAGTCCGGGGGCTAGCGACTGGAGGCCTAAAGTTAAAAGAAGTTTGTCGCAGTGACCAGTGGTGTGTGTTACCCTCAAAGACCCTAAAAAAGTACATAGGTTGGTTGAGAGGGCAGTGATGGGGTCTTTGGAGGAGGAGAAGATGGATGTTATATGTATATAACATGGTTGGTACCCATCTGTGGTATGGGGTTAACATGGTTGGCACCCATCTGTGGTATGGGGTTAACATGGTTGGTACCCATCTGTGGTATGGGGTTATCAGGTACCTTCTGGTTAACGAGGGGTTAACCAGGAAGGGGTAAGCGGTAGGTCACTGCGAAGGTTGAGTACCGTCTCGGAGTCTGGGGGCTTGCAACTGGAGGCCTAAAGTTAAAAGAAGTTTGTCGCAGTGACCAGTGGTGGGTGTTACCCTTGAACACCACAAAAAGTACATAAAAAGTTGGTTAAGAGTTATTTAAAATATTATTTATTTAATTTATGGTAATTATTAATAAAAAGGCCGTCAAGGCCATTTACTCCATAATCTTGTCACGTCATTTGTGGGGCAATTTTGAGGGGTTAGATTCTATGTATAACGGGTGGCGTAAGTGACTGTGGGTTAGGTCCTTCACACGTCATGATAAGTGAACTGCCAGCAGAATTGTACTGGACACTGGACTGATAGCAGAATAGACAGGTGAAGGTTGTACTGTAGCAGACTGAATATTAGTGGACTAAAAATGTAGCATACAGGACAGCGGTCAGGCGGAATGTTGTAATCTGTACTGTGGCGGACTGGTTTGCTGTAGACTGTACTGTTGCAGACTGAACTGTGGCAGACTGGTTTGTAGCAGACTGGATTGTGGCAGACTGGATTGTGGCAGACTGGACTGTGGCAGACTGGACTGTGGCAGACTGGACTGTGGCAGACTGGACTGTGGCAGACTGGACTGTGGCAGACTGTACCTGGGTTGACTGGTTTGTAGCAATCTGGACTGTAGGTACTGCGTGAAGCAGATAATAACGTAACGTAAGAATGAATGGATGGACATTACCGGGATCAGGAAATTAGCCACAACAGAGATGGAACTGAGGCAGTAAAGACTGCGGCAGCACATTAGGGTACTATCACCGACACAATGCTCAAGTGGTAGACTTCCTGACCACGTGACATGGTCTGTGACTTGACTACAACCTTTCTGGGAATACATAGAAATGTCTGCAGCTGCCAAAGACAGAGGAGGCACGTGCGCTGGAGTGAGGCATTTAATTTTTTTACAACATGTTATTTGCCTTGGGATTACATTTGAATGCTACATAATTTGCTCTCAGCCATGGATTACTGGTATCAATTCCTGGTTGAACATTTACTGGCAAAACACAGAAATAAAATAAGTGTACACTTATGTAACAACAAAAATGAAGGTATTCTTCAGCCAAACCTTTTACAGTATAACTCTGTGTGTGACTTCATTGGGAAGATTCACTGTTGCTCTCTCCCGGTAAACATTTTGATGGAGTTAAACTAAAGGGAATAGTAACATTCCATAGCAGTCACTAAAATAGAAAGTAAGGGGAAAACTACAAAATATTCTGGGACTTTACTTTGGAGAGATTTGCTCTCACTTGCTTTTGCTCAGGTTTCTTTTTTTGTTGTAGTTAAAGAGGGAGTCCACCTAAAAAAAAAATTATTAAAAGCCAGCAGCTACAAATACTGCAGCTGCTGACTTTTAATAAATGGCCACTTACCTGTCCCAGGGTCCAGCGATGTCGGCAGCCGACGCGGATCACTTGCTCGACTCTTGGCAGCTGCCGCCGCCATCCTGGGTGAGGGAATCAGGAAGTGAAGCGTTGCGGCTTCACTTCCTGGTACCCTACTGCGCATGCGCGAGTCACGCTGCGCGTTGTAACTGGTCCCCGCTATCTCCTGGGACCTGTGTGTTTCCCATGAGACAGCGCGGAGGGACAGGAAGAGGCATAGACTCCCATGGGAGATAATCTTCATCCATGTGTAAGCTTTAAATAGAACTTACACAGGACTTCTATTCCTTAATTCCGGAGACTGAATAAGCACCAATTTCTTGCAAAAGAAGAGTATATCTTTGCTTTGCACAAGCAAACCATTTGCTTTCAGCCACTGGTTTCTTAGCATTGTAAACAAAAGAAAAGGTTCCTGTTCATTGTATGTTACTTAGCTGACAAATGCTATAGGAAGATAAGGAATATTACAGCACATTTGTGTTATTTGGTGAGCTATAAGCGCTGTTACCATGTCCCTTTTCTCAGGAATATTGCTGATGATGAACCTCTGCGATGAAGTCAATGTTTATGAGTTTCTCCCATCCACTCGGCAAAGTGACCTGTGCTACTATTATGAAAGGTACTATGACCGTGCTTGCACAGTTGGGGGATACCATCCTCTAATGTACGAGAAGAATTTAGTGATGAAGCTTAACCAGGGAGATATGAACACCATTCACAGGTATGGGAAGGCGACATTGCCAGGTATCAAGCACTTGAAGTGCTAACCACTACATAAGGTTTTCACAGGTGAAAATAAAGACACTTATACAATTAAAGTATGTGAAGTTCTCCTCCATAAATATGGTGAACATTGGAGATACAAGGAAGTGCACCAAGGTTGTTTAACAGGACAAAGAAACTGAAACTTTGATAACCAAAAAATCAATTGATTTATATGTTACTGTAGATTTTGTAGAAGCAACAATGAATAGTCAGATGAACCTTGTGAAGAAGCTTGTTTATTCCAGCCGGCAGAGCCGCATGTGAAACCTTTTTCTTCTAGTTTCACTCCATAACTTCATACTTCCCACCTCCATGTCCTCACACATCTATGTAAATACAACGCATACAGTACATATTCTACAGTTACATTGCTAACAACTGAAAAAGAGGCATCTGCAGCTAAATTGGTGGAGATGCTTTTAGGATTAGGCATAGCTCCCAACTGTCCCTGATTTGGAACAAAGTCCCTCTGTCCCTCTTTCCTCCTCATTTGACCCTCAATTTGGTCTGATCTATATAGTTGTATATAAAATGCACTTTTTATATCTTTCAAAAAGTGTTTCCCAGTGCTAAACCTTTCATCCAAATTCTAAATTGCTGCATTTGTAAATGTTAAAAGCCAATATAAAGGAATAGTAGTGGTAAAAAAAAAGCACTTGTGGATTTAATTAACCTTTCTTTTGGTTATTTCTCCTTCAAGGGGGTGTGACAGTGGGCATGTCCTATGCCTACATACGTTTGCTAGTAGGTGTCCCTCATTCCCATCTCAAAATGTTGGGAGGTATGGATGATTTTACATGATATGTTACATTTCTTGGTAGAATTTCAAATTTCAGATCACCCTTGTTGAATCATTAAGCCATGTGTATTCATTTCAATTGGAACTTTTAGGCTGTATAAACAACAAGAATTTTTAGGACTGCAATAAAAGGAGCCTAGAGTTCTACCTGCTGGCTGGAAATAAAGCTCAGAAGTATTCATATGCAATAAATTCCTGTTGAAAATGTATACAGTGTATATATTTAATTGGGTTTTTAGTTCTGCACATCATAAATAGAATCATAAAACACATCATATACATTCCTATAAATAAGTACACCCATTTTAATTGTGAATGTATCTGATTATTTTTAAAGAGATGAATAATCCACAGTATTACAGCCACATCCAAAGCATTGATCAGGAGAACGATTCCACTACTCTGAAGTATGCTCTGGGTGTAGGAAATGCTATAGAACTGAAACTACAACCCAAATCCATCTTCCTAACAGCATGTAAATAAATATTTCCCAACTCTAGATACAATAAAAATCAGCTCTTGCTACAATATTCCCCTTTCCTCTGATAGGGTCCCCAACAGACTCACTGCTCTGCGATCCTGAATAGTGTCATTGAATCCACTTCATGTGAGCTTAGGGCATCAATGACTCTGGGGAACATCATCAGGTACAGTACTCTTGGCTCACAGGAGAATGCTGCAGAACTCATTATGCGCTGCTGTACTATACAGCATTCAATAACTGCCTACTGCTGGAGGAAAAGGACCAATGACCTTATGCATAGGTGTGCGCAGCCTATTGCATTAGGGTGTGCACCCCAAAGCTCAAATACATATGCATGTGTATATGTACTGATGGTGTCAGTAGGGCAGTGGACAGTGTCAGTAGTTGTATTTTTATTCTTTTAAAATTATTTTATTTTGTAACATTTTTTTTTTTTTGGATGAAATATCAGTGGTCTAAACAGGGGGGAATATGCACCACACAAGGCAATTACGGTGTGCCCAGGCACACCTGGCACACCCTGTGCGCACGCCTATGACCTTATGCACCTGGATGAGAAACACAGAGGCAAAATTAAGTATTCAAATGTTTTGAGGGTGTGCAGGGAGTGCTCCAAAGGGAAGGTAGGGGCAGAATACAAGGAAGGGGTAACTGGAGTTCAGTATTAAGGTAAACAAAGTGGATGTTCTGACTTTAGCAGATTCACATTTCTTGGAATGCATTAACAGGTCAGCGTGTGTCACAACTTGTGGCCCAGAATTGCTCAATTGAAGCCTTTGATATTATTTTATCCTAGGACTGAATCAATAACGTAGCCAATATAAAAAAAAAACGTAGTTTATGGGATATTTATTTGTATACAATGTTGTAAATAGTGACAGAGAGAAAGCGTTCTAATTTATTTGTGATTCATGTTGACATAATGTAAATTGTGTACAGCAGGGAAGGTGTACAAGGTTATAAGATGCCTATTTTGTAAAATGTACTTTGTATATGCATGTAAAATGGTCTATAAGTTCATAGTATGCTTAAAGCGTTTGTTACCCCGACATTTCATATTCCTGATATGTGCCTGCTGTACCATGTACTTGTATTAAAAAATATCCTGTTCCCTTTGTATTGCTTCCTTTATGTGAAATTTCTGGTGTCCTTGCCAGTCCCGTTGCTTTCCTATTAACAACTGACCACACTAAGCAGGAGAACCCACCATGGTCAGTTCCCTAGCTATGCTGGGAGTTCAGCCCACTCTCCTCCAATGATCAGACTTGTCCTTACAACCCACCCTCACAGCATTTCACTGTGAAGATCAGTGTGCTGTTTATTCTCCTCCCCCCAGCTCTTATGCAGCTGAAATAGAGGGAACAAAGGCTATGAAAAAAGGGGGAAAAGGGTATTTATGTTCTTTGTTTTTTTTTTGTTTGTTTTTTTATTTATACACAAATGTTTTGCCTTTTGTTTCTATTTTAAACTGAATGGGTTGTTTTAAAAGGTGATAGTTTACAATAGCTTTAATACAAAACAGTGATATCCTATAGTATGACAACCCTCATATACTGATTTTCTTTAAGAATACTAACTGGAAACGAGTTAAAGTGATTGTAAACGGCCACCTTGTAAAACAACCCAGTCCGTTTAAAATAGAAATGAAAGGCAAAACATTTTTGTATAGATATAAACAAATTATATATACCTTTTTCCCATTTTTTTATAAGGGATCACACACACACACATATATATATACCCATTGAAAAAAAAGAAGTATTATGGGACTATTATCAACTACCTATGTATCTGCTAGCTAAACATCTTTTGGGCTGTATGTTGGAAAATACATAAGTGATCAATATTTTTCTGTTGGATTGCACTATGGAAATACTAAGTTATACAAATAAAAAGTAAAAAAAAAAAAAAAAGATGTTTGTTTATTTGTTTTTAAAACCAAAGAGATCTGATTTTTGCACCTCAAAATACACAAACGTAGGCAGACAAAATGAGTGCTACCGTGTTGTGAAACTTCTTGGTGTATATGTGTACTTGTGTGTGTATAGGTGTGTGGTTTTAAACTGTGTATACTGTAGTAGATACCATAAAGAAGAAAGATTGACTGAGAAAGGACCTTCTACCACCCAGACAATGTTTTTATTGCACATTTACCTGCTTGAAACTACCATTAGAGTAAGTTCCACTGTACATAATAATTATATCATTAATAAAACATACACGTTAAAGCTCTCAACTGTCATTTTTTTGGATGGACTGCCCCTCCTTTTGGAACCAAATCCCTCTTTCCTCTTAATTTGAACCTATTTTATGTCTGATGCATAGACTTCTATTAAAATGCACTATTTAGCTACTTAAAATGTTATGCTACACTAAACTTTTTGTCCAAACTCTATACTATTGCATTTGTTATTTAGCGTTGATATAAAGAAGGGTGCTTCTATATAGAATTATGTGATAACAGGCTGTACTTCTGCTCAAATACGAAGTGCAAAGCTTGGTGATTCTGGCTACAAATGGATTCATAAGACTGAACTTCTTGGCCTCCAGTGGCCTTCCTTCTGAAGTGTTCTTTGAACATTGGACAGCAGTTCATTGAATAACTATAATTCTCGTGTGGCATTTTTTAAAAATCAATAAAAAATATGTTGGTGCACTTATCAAACTATCCCCATCTGTTAGAGTGGTGCTTATATATAAAATCCTAAACCATAAAAATGCCCTGATATCATAATCAGTAAAGTGAATAAGTGCAAATAAATATTCAATCAATAAAGTGAATAGATGCAAAAAAATGCATAAAAAAAACATATACCCTGATATCACAATCAGTAAAGTGAATAGGTGCAAATAAATATATCAATAAAGTCAATAAATGCAAATAGATGCATCAAAAAACATATAAGGGAACACTCATCCCTAGATATATGTAGATGAGAAAAAAAGGCAATAAATAGTGTCTGTTTGTGTTAATGCAGCTGAGGTCTAAATGTCCAATCAATTGCCTTTGATGAACTTGCTTGTATTTCAATTCTCACAGATCACAGTTGCATGATGCATTACATTTGCAAGGTGATGATTCACATAAAATAAAAAGTGAAAATGCAGCGCTATAAAAATAATATAAATTAATAACAATAAATCAAGTCCATAAATGTTAACCTTGGTAGGGAATCACGTGATGAATGAATCATTAAGTCTTAAAAAAGTGAAATGATAAATGTCCACTTGTGTCAACACACTAAAAGGGGCAGAAGTGGATGGTGAAGGTCAAAAGAGGACTGGCGGGGATGGTATGAATCCGTGGATGAGACCCAACATCAATGGTACTCAACAACAATAGGTGGGAAGAGATGGGTACTCTTACCGGATAAGGTGGGCTCCCCTGTCAGCGACATGGAGTCAGTAAGGCAGTGAGCCTCACCTGGCTGGTGGAAGGATATCCAGAATGCTGGAACTGGCAAGATGGACTTCAACCGACGAACCTCCAAAGATCATCAGGATGGGACATTAAGGTAGGGATTCCAAAACCGGAACCTCGAAAATACCGTGTGCCACAAATAGCCCAGAATGGGCAATCGCTCTCATCGAGGTAATATATAAAAGAAAAATCAAAGCTTCTGCACGGTGCAGAAAAAAAAAGGGGATTTTTATTGCTTTTGTTATTCTGAAGAAATCCATGTGCCCCATCTGTTGGAGTGGTGCTTATATATAAAATCCTAAACCATAAAAATACCCTGATATCATAATCAGTAAAGTGAATAAGTGCAAATAAATAATCAATCAATAAAGTGAATAAATGCAAAAAAATGCATCAAAAAACATATACCCTGATATCACAATCAGTAAAGTAAATAGGTGCAAATAAATATATCAATCAATCTATAAAGTCAATAAATGCAAATAGATGCATCAAAAAACATATAAGGGAACACTCATCCCTAGATATATGTAGATGAGAAAAAAAAAAGGCCTGTCTGTTTGTGTTAATCCAGCTGAGGTCTAAATGTCCAATCAATTGCCTTTGATGAACTTGCTTGTATTTCAATTCTCACAGATCACAGTTGCATGATGCATTACATTTGTAAGGTGATGATTCACATAAAGATAAAAGAAAAACCATAATTGTGCAGTGTTTTTAAATGCTACAAGATTGGGCAAACAATGTAATCCACTCACACATTTGCAGTAGCAGGATCGCTTTTGTTATAATGATCAGACAGCTTCACCGCTCATACAGCTATCGCTGTGTTTGCTGAACACTATGCAAAGACGTCACTGACTCCTTCTCCCCATGCGTATCATCACATGTCACGTGACTTTCTCAAGGGTCAAATTTTTCACATTTTTAAAAAATATTTTCACGTTAGCTTTGGAAAATATAACATACCATAGTAGCAGAGGTGTATCTCATACTAGCACATTATGTGACACTTACCTGCAAACGAAGCCCTCATTGTCATTGATGGAGTCCCCATCCATCTTTGTCCTTCTGGGTCCACGGACTCCGGCTCTATGACTGGCCGGAGCTGCATGACGTCTTTCCCAAGCATGCGTGCGGGAGCTGCCAGTCATAGCACAGGGTTCTGAAGAAACGGCATGGGTGACCATTCCCTCAGAGCGCATGCGCCGATGACATCATCAGCGGCGTATATAGTAAATATCTCCTAAACGGTGCAAGTTTAGGAGATATTTACAGTCCCTTTAGGTAAGCTTTATTATAGGCTTACCTATAGGTACAAACAAACCAGGGAAGTACCTCTTTAAGCACAGTCTATAGATAATTTTTTTGTCAGGGGAAGTGGAGGGGGGTTCAGCTCTCCCAAATTTTAAGTTGATCTAGCTGACATCCCAAGGTTTGAAAACATTTACAGACAAAATTCTTTCTGAACTAATTATTTTTTTACACTATCAGGTTGAAAATACACTCATACTTTTAGAAGTCAGTGACCCTTGATAAGAGACAAAGGCACTGAAACTGGAGAATTAGTTAAATAGAGACAATGGTTGTGTCGTGCACATACACAGAACAATTGTAGTATTAGCAATCACCCCTCCTCTATCCTTTACACGGCGCTGTTCACTCAGATTCCAATACTCACAAAATAATGGTAATACCACCTATAGCTTTAGCAATCGCCTCTCTTCTGTTGCACAAAGCATTGTGTATACTGATTGTCCAGACACTATCCCCACAAAAAACATGTCGATTTAACAATCATTCCTTCTGCTTTCTGATTTCTGTGGCCAGAAACAAAAAACAGTTCCTGGTTGTATGCTTAAAGTGATTGTTACCCCTAAAAAAAAAAAAAAAACAGATCCTATTCCTTTAAAGCATACATGGTTTATCATGGCTGCTGAGCCCTGACACCATGGTCAGTTTATGTGCCTCCATCATTCGCTGTTTCTCCTCTGTCCTTCTTTGATCTCCCCCCCCTCCCACCTGTCTGCTCTGTGTCAGTGCCTGCCCCCTCCCCTCCTGCTGCTATTATAACTACAATAAAAACATCCCATCCCCTCTGTAACATATTGTTATGTCTCCCTGTGTCTGTGTTATATAAAGAAGCTGCCAATCTGTACCTATATCAGAGCGTCTCCCGACGCTCACGTGACACCTCGGCTTTCTCTCTCCTCTCCTCCTCCCCACTGATGTCAACGGGAGTTCTCGGCCTCGACCGCTATAGCTGTCAGCCCGGTGTTCTGCCATATAGTGTCCTCCTATCGGATAGTGTCCACTCCGTACTGCGCAGGCGCAGTGTTTGCGCAGTACGGAGCAGAAGGAGATGCCGAAAATGTCCGAAGTTGATCAGCTGACCATCAGCTGTACACGGCGCTTCGGCAGTTCTTAGCGATGGCTGTGTAAGAGGACCGCTCGCCACGCTTCGGGCACGGCCTCGCTGCGCTCGGCAACTATATATTCTCACTCTATGTCCACTTGGATAGTAGGGAATGATCCTGGACACAGGGTGAGAATAAAAGCGCAGGCGTCGTGTACAGCTGATGATCAGCTGTTAAACTTCGGAGACTTTCGGCATCTCGTTTGTCCTCCGTACTGCGCCTGCGCAGTACAGGGAGGACACTATATGATAGGGGACTGTATTTGACAAGACACCGGCAAAGGAGAGTGCCGCGGAGTCACGTGATCGCCGGAAGACATTCTGATATAAGGTTCAGATCAGCAGCTTTTTTTATATAACACAGGTACAGGGGCACATCATGTTATGTTACAGAGGGGATAGCTTTTTTTTTATTGTGTTGGCTTAACAAACAACCACTTTAAATGCAAAAAAATACCTCTTTTTTCTAGTCCTTGTATATGCAATCTTTTTTCAATATATGTGGCTGCTCTCATTAAGTTGCAGAAATAAAGTCACCATTCAAACATGGAACAAAAGAAAGTTTATCTCACAGTTTTAGTTTGTAGTTTGCAAATTTATGTTCCATTGTGCCTGTGTCTCTCCTCTCAGTCTCCCAATACCTTCCAGGCCGTTTCTCAGGGAAGGTAGAAACACCCTTTCCTGTCCAGATACTTTTTTTTCTACTTTGGGTTCTCAACATCCCTCCACACTCTATACTTTTTCTTTCATCCACATTTAGTGCAGATTATTCTTCCATGCAGGTGCATCCACTCTTTCCTCTCCAGATCGGTTTTCTGTCTGCTTTTGTGTATCTGGATCTCAAACTAGGGTTGCCACCTCATCACTTTAAACCCGAACACATATGAAATTACACAGATTCTGAGGCTAATTTAATGCAGATAAGACACCAAGTGAGTTTAATTACCACCTTAATCAGCCACAGAACCTGTGTAATTAATATGTGTTCGGTTTTAAAGGGATGAGGTGGCAACCCTCTCTCCAACATTCCTCCAGGCTCTCTCAAAAGACTCAGAAGAAAATAAAAAAGCACACTTCTTCCTTGTGCAATATGTAAAAAAACACATCAATTTTTATTTAAAATTGTACTCACAGGATGTTTTTTCTTTCATTCACATATCAACCTTTATCGACTTTATCCATTCAGATGCACTGCTGCTGGTTACCACAATGTCAACTTGGTTAATTCCCAGAGATTTTTACAGAGTGATATGGTTTTCTAAAAAGTCCATCCAGGTGGTTGCAACGGGCTTAGTTTGCCACAGCGAACTGAAGGGTTTACTAGCTGAGCACATACAATAAGGAGAAAATTTGTGAAAAAGGGGGAGAAAGAGAGCATTTTTCTTTGTTGTGGGGCGGTAAACCCCCCTTCCCTGTAAACAAGCTTTAGGGCTTGTCCACCCCTATGTGTTGTGGAACTACATGTGTTCATACACACTTTACTGCAATGCTCATAAATCACCATACAGGCATTAATAAAAGTATGGGTTTTATACTTACCTAGGTAGATGCAGCATCGGTCCAATGTTACATCTGTCCCCCGGCACCTCTGCACTGAGAACCGAATGATCGCTCTGTTCTGACAGGTCCGTGGGCAGAAAGCTGCAGACTGTCCGTTACAGCTCTCTGCTCTGCCCCCTCCTCTTTCACTGGAGCGCTGGGCTGTGGAGGGGGGGTGGCGGACAGCTCAGGCTCTTAGCGGCTTCTGAGAGGCTGAGCTGGGTGTCGGTCCAGAGATCTGGCGGATCCCGAGTTCCATTGTCGTGATGACGTGGTGCCTACACCGACTTCTATGATGTCAGCAGAGAGCGGACTTCAGCCCTACTCAAAACAGGTCACAGGAGTGCAAAACGAACTGCACTTCTGTGATCCATAGAAGTTCATCCAAACGACCTTTGGCTCTACTTCTCCTTTAATATGTTACTGTGTAACTAATTTGGAATGAAATAATGGAACCCCAATGTGCTAATGGAATGCACCTACAAACAAAATGTTGCATACTATCATGAGCTGCATTACCAAAGATGGCAAAGGTCCAATTTTTCCCCTGTTGTGGTGCATTGAGGCTGTACTAAGTGCCGGGCTAGGTCTCTGCTCTGCCTCTTCTACCTGGGTCCTGGGATGGTGGGACCTCAGCTTCAAGCAAAATGTGCTGGCAAGAAAAGGGGGCTACAGTGTAGACCTGGTGTGATTGGCTGAGGCAGTGTGAAAGGGGGCTTGCGAATGGCTAGTATAGGCACCAAGAGCACAAGTCTCTGCCCCACTTCTCCTATCAGAACAACAACCCACCTGCTTGAGATTTTAATCCTCCGCCATCTTGTGTCCATCTCCATGACAGAGGTAATCTTCTGACATTCCCAGCCATTGATCCACACCAAAAGTTAGGATGGCTGTACGTTACTGATGTTATTTTCACATGGCATTACAGTCACATCACATAGACATACTTCAGGGGTCACTTGACAGCATTTTTTCAGTCACATATAGTGGAAAAACCACAGCAGTCACATGTGAAAGCAGCACACTGTACATTTTAGTAAGGTATCTCCCTACTGCCTCTCTCCTCCTGGGGGTCATCAGTACTCACTCAGAGGTTTCTGGTTTGCCTTAGGTTGTCTGTGTCCAGCTCACTGCTCCTTGCAGGTAATATTTCTGAGACAGGATCTGACTTGGATACACTTCTCCCAGGTCCTTCAGGGGGATAGCCTCACTGCAGGGAACAGAGTCATCTATTAGCACACTACAGTGGCTATCTGCACCTGCTTACAAGCTTTATCTATGCGATGATTCATTTTCTTTTTCTTTTCTGACTGATTTGCAGGAGTGCAATCAACCAGACCAGCACCCATGGGGCCTGTGATGAGCCCCTCATCTTGAGTGGTACACATCTCTTTTTGTTAACTTTGTAATGTACACTTAATCCTCTCTCCAGCTGAACTTTCAAAATGAATGCTTAACATTTACCTCCACCTTGAACACTTAATCTAACTTTTTTTCATAATTGTATTTTTTATTAGGTTTTTTAACATTGTAGAATGAACAAGTACAGCAGTAATGTTGTACAATATAAAATATAAAATATAAAATTTTGAGGACATCTTTATAACGAAACAAGGCAAAGTACATAGGAACAGAGTTCACAATTACAGAGCACAAACCGCTCTGTACTTTTTGTCCAGGATACAGAAAAAGAGTATTTCTAAAATAGAAGTGCAGGATCAAAGGTGTAAGTTTGTTACATAAGAGAGAGGAGCATAGATTCTATGAAGGATATGTGGTATGTAATAATAAGTTCTGAATAACACATATGAAAATGGGGCAAGTGGGGGGGGATGGGACCCCATGATCACATGGGACGCCCATGCCAGTATAGAACAAAAAAGCTTAAAGAACGGTGTTTGGCATAGGAGTCCCAAATTCCGACTCATCCCAGGGTTTCCACAATTTTTCAAATTGGGGGATAGTATCATGTACTGAGGCCGTTAGATATTCCATCCTTCGGATATCAGTTACTAATTGTAGAAATTTGGGCCAAGGGGGAGGGGCAATGGACAGCCAGCACAGGGGAATAAGTCGTTTGGCAGCCAATAGTATATAAGAAAGAAGCCGGTTAGCTCTTTTGGTTAAGCCAGGGAAAGGAAGGCCCAACAAATAGTGTAATGGGTCTAATGGGAGAGTTTTATCCAGCACTTTCTGTATCAGGAGCCCCACCTCCCCCCAGAAAGGTTGTATCCTTGAACACTGCCAAAATATATGGAATAAAGAACCCGTGTCAATCCCACAACGCCAACAGCGCGGTGGGACTGAGGGGTCGTACTTATGGATAACGTCAGGGGTTCTATACCAAAACATAAGGATTTTCATAGAAGTCTCCCGTTGGGTCACATACTTAGAAGACTTGGAGACAGAAGACCAAATCTTGTCCCATAACTGAATTGAGATAGTTCTGTCTAACAAATGGGACCACTTTCCCATATAATGATGCGTGGTCTCAGTCAGAGGTGTCGACTCATGAAGGATACGATGGATGGTAGTTATTAAGTGTAACTGGTGGGGTCCCTGAGCACATATGTGTTCGAAATTAGTTGGACTTTCGAGGGATAATGATGAAGATTTAGAGTGGAAAAAATGTCTGACCTGCAGGTAGAAGTAAAAAAGTTGGTGCGGGATGTTAAATTTCTCACGTAAGGTGTCAAAGGGATGTAGCTTTCGCGTAACCGGGTTTACCAGATTTCGAAGTTGAAAAAGGGAGGCGTTAAGCCATGGGGAGATCCTGCTCAAGGACAAACTGTCTGGTATGAGTGGGTTAAACAGTACATTAATGAGCGGGGAGCAGGGCGAGACGAGTTGGTATTTTTTGAAACATTTACGCCAGATAGTTATAGTAAAATTCATTGGGCCAGTGCACTGGTGTCTAAAAGTGGGATCAATAGGAAAGGAATCGTCCCAAACCAAGGTACATGGGTGAACCGGGTATATCACACCCTTCTCAATAGCGGACCATTGATTTGGAGCAAAGAGGGATGTCCAAGAAATAATAGGCCTTAAATGTGAGGCATAATAGTATTTGAAAATGTCAGGTGCACCCATTCCACCCCTGGACCTCGGAGCAAACACCACTGAACTAGCTATACGGTGGGCCCCATCGCCCCATATGAACTTTAGAAAGTTACGTTGGAGTGTCTTTAATTGGGATGAGGGTAAAGCAATTGGTAAAGTTTCAAAATAGTATAACTTAATCTAACTTTGAAGATTAACCAGTAATGCTAAACATGACCTAAAATTATATTAAACCCTATATACTGTATTTTTTATTTCACTCCAGACTTACCTTCAGTCTTAGGCTCGATTCACATCTATGCATGTTGCTTTTGAGCGTTTCTGCAGTGTTTTTTGTGGTGCTTGCCGCGTTTTTGAGCAGTGTTTTTGCGGCGTTTTGTGTTTTGTATTTTTTTTTTCCCAGTTTTTTTTAGACTGTATACAGTCTAAAAAAAAAAACTTCAAAAACGCAAACGCGTCAAAAACGCAGCAAAAACGCTGTAAAAACGCTGCAAAAATGCTGTACTTGCGTTTTTGATGCTGGTCCATTGAATTCTATTACATGCAAAACGCTGCATTTTGCATGACAAAAAGTCCCTGACCCTTTCCAAAAACGCAGAGGTACAAAAATGCATTGATGTGAACATGTTCCATAGGAACCCATGTTAAAGAATTCCCATCCATTTCTGCAAAATGCAAAATGCAACAAAAAACGCGCTAGTGTGAATGGAGCCTCAGTGTACATTAGAAGCTGCAGCAAGTTGGATAGTGCTTGCATCATTTCTTGGCTGGAGGACACCCAGCATCATCTAATAATTGGTGGCTATACCCTAGCTGTACCAGGGCTTTTGCACATGAGTGCATCTGACATAAATGGGTGTACATCCACACTGGTAAAGACAACTGCAGCTTACATCTGCCCATAGTAATCAAATCTCTAAGCAAGCTGTACGTGGTGTAAAAAACAGCCCCTCTCAGTCCAGGGAAAAGTTGTGAATGTGGTGTACCTGCCACATAGGTTTTGGCATTCAATAAGGTAAACTGGTGGCAATGAAGGGTCTATAGCAGGAAACCAGTGGTTAAGCACTGGCCACACGGTGTTCCCACACGGGGTACAGGGCCGTCTTTAGCGCAGGGCAAACGGGGCACTTGCCCTGGGCCCAATCTTTGCTGGGGGGCCCGCGCTAGCCGTGACTTGGGGCCCCGATCACAGCTTTGCAGAGCGCACAGAGGACACGGGAGGATGTATTTCTCGCTAGCCAGCTGAGAGGGGGCGGGGCCGGGAGCTCCACTGACGCTCTGACCCCGCCCACGTGCAGCCTGTGTACTCGGAAAAGAGCTTCTGTAGTGAGAGCCAGTGATCGGAGTGCGAGTGTCAGTGGAGCTTCCGGCCCCGCCCCTTCTATACTGGCTGTGAATACAGAGGTCCGGGGGCGGGGCCGGGAGCTCCAATGACACTCCCACTCCGATCACTGGCTCTCACTACAGGCGCTCTATTCCCAGTACACAGGCTGCACTTGGGTCAGTGGAGCTCCCGGCCCCGCCCCTCTCAGCTGGCTAGCGCGGAATACATCCTCCCGTGTCCTCTGTGCGCTCTGCAAAGCTGTCATCGGGGCGACAATTCACGGGTGATGTGGGCCCCCCCAACAAAGCGTCAGTGGAACTCCCAGCTACTTTAGTGAGAGCAGAGAGTGGAAGCCCCGCCCACAGTCCTGAATGTAGTGAGGTTGGCTGGCCAGGTATGTCCTTACAACCATAGAATGCCTGACTGTTTAAACCCTGAGCTGTTATTCAACTGTAAAGCTGTGCATTGCTGAAAGTTCTCTGACCATCCCCTGTATAATGTCTGCAGTCTCTGATTGTCTCCTGCAGTATGTCCGCAGTCTCTGATTGTCTCTTGCAGTATGTCCTCAGTCTCTGAGTGTCTCCTGCAGTATGTCCGCAGTCTCTGATTGTCTCCTGCAGTATGTCCGCAGTCTCTTGTAATCTCCTGCAGTATGTCCGCAGTCTCTGATTGTCTCCTGCAGTATGTCCGCAGTCTCTGATTGTCTCCTGCAGTATGTCCGCAGTCTCTGATTGTCTCCTGCAGTATGTCCGCAGTCTCTGATTGTCTCCTGCAGTATGTCCGCAGTCTCTGATTGTCTCCTGCAGTATGTCTGCAGTCTCTGATTGTCTCCTGCAGTATGTCCGCAGTCTCTGGTAATCTCCTGCAGTATGTCCGCAGTCTGTGATTGTCTCCTGCAGTATTTCCGCAGACTGTGATTGTCTCCTGCAGTATGTCCGCAGTCTCTGATTGTCTCCTGCAGTATGTCCGCAGTCTCTGATTGTCTCCTGCAGTATGTCCACAGTCTCTGATTGTCTCCTGCAGTATGTCCGCAGTCTCTGATTGTCTCCTGCAGTATGTCGGCAGTCTCTGAGTGTCTCCTGCAGTATTTCCGCAGTCTCTGATTGTCTCCTGCAGTATTTCCGCAGTCTCTGAGTGTCTCCTGCAGTATTTCCGCAGTCTCTGAGTGTCTCCTGCAGTATTTCCGCAGTCTCTGATTGTCTCCTGCAGTATGTTCGCAGTCTCTGGTAATCTCCTGCAGTATGTCTGCAGTCTCTGATTGTCTCCTGCAGTATGTCCGCAGTCTCTGATTGTCTCCTGCAGTATGTCTACAGTCTCTGATTGTCTCCTGCAGTATGTCCGCAGTCTCTCATTGTCTCCTGCAGTATGTCCGCAGTCTCTCATTGTCTCCTGCAGTATGTCTACAGTCTCTGATTGTCTCCTGCAGTATGTCCGCAGTCTCTGATTGTCTTCTGCAGTGTGTCCGCAGTCTCTGAATCTCACCTGTAGTATGTGTATTAATGTGCCCCTTTACTTGCTCAATTATTTGGGATTGCTCCACTGCTCAGTGAGAGGTAATGATGTGCATGAAACTCTAGCAACCAATCAGCAAACAGTAGTGATCTGCTTTGATCTCTAGCAACCAATCAGTAAGTGCTAATGATGTGCTGTAACCCCTAGCAACCAATTAGTGAGCGCTAATAATGTACATTAACCTCTAGCAACCAATCGGCAAGCAGAAATTATGTGTTGTAACCTCTAGAAACCAGCCATTGAGCAGTAAGGATAGGCTGTAACCTCTGGAAAACAATTGCAATCGCTGCGTGATCTGCTGCAGTAACCTGATTTTGAGTCTACCTGTAATTTTTTTTTTTGTCTCAGAATGGAGGGGGGCCCAAAGAAAATGTTTGCCCAGGGCCCAATCAAAATTAAAGACGGCCCTGGGTATAATTTGTTTTTTCCTGGGAAAATTCATGTTGTGTGAAAAAGATGTCTATGGGCTGTGGTGGAACATGTTTGCAGTTCTGAGTGGATCTAATGTGGTTTAAATACTAGCTAGGTGGCTAAAAAACTTTGCTAGATTTTTGGACTGTGTTTTTTACCCCTGAGAAGGAACCCCTTGTTCTGGACTTGTTTTTCTGCAACACTGATGAATAAGTGTGGGCAGAAAGCCCTTAGGCTCGATTCACATCTATGCATGTTGCTTTTGAGCGTTTTTTGGAGTTTTTTTTGTGATGCTTGCCACGTTTTTGAGCAGCGTTTTTGTAGCGTTTTTGCGGCGTTTTGTGTTTTTTTTTTACAGTTTTTTTAGACTGTATACAGTTAAAAAAAATAATACAAAAAAAGAAAAAAAACCCGCCAAGAATGCAAAACGCTGTAAAAACGCTCCAAAAATGCTGTAAAAACGCTGCACTTGCGTTTTTTATGCTGGTCCATTGAATTCTATTACATGCAAAACGCTGCATTTTGCATGAAAAAAAATCCCTGACCCTTTCCAAAAATGCAGAGGTACAAAAAGGCATTGATGTGAACATGTTCCATAGGAACCCATGTTAAAAAATTCCCATGCATTTCTGCAAAATGCAAAGTGCATCAAAAAACACGCTAGTGTGAATGGAGACACTTTGGCATTTGAATTACCTCTCTGAAAGTTTCCTGCTTGAAGCTGAACCAAGCAGTGGTTATACACTGCAAAAGCCGCCATACAGCTAGGATACAACCATTCATTATGGCTAGCTGTATGCTGCAGTTACACCCGCAATTTACATCACATGCTCAAAAGGGTCTATGTGCATGAGGCCTAGAAAGACCTGGCATGGTATTAGACCCTCCCTTACTCTATCCAAAAATAAAATAAGCTATGTGGGTCATTATTACATTTTGCACATTTATCTGTCTGTTTTTTAATTAGAGAAAAGTTTTTTCTGACATGTCTATTTTAATTCCAGACCACTAGCTGAGTTTCTGCCTGCTGTAGCTATTCCTGGTATGGTCATATGTTGGAAACCGTTATTGGTTTCAGAGAACTGAAAAACATTCTATGTGCTCACTTCCCTAATAGGGTTTCAAATTTTAACTTTTGTGTACAATGAGACCACAGCCAGGTCTGGATTCACAATTAAAAAAAAAAAAAGAGTGTGCTTAGGGCATCAACGGAAGAGGACACCACACAGATTTTTCCCTTGGCTATCATGTGCTTAAGGCCTCGTTCACACAGGTGTACTTAAGCGTACGCCTATTAAAGGGGCCGTTGTTACATGCAGAAGTGATGCACAGTGTTCTGTGCATCCCTGTGCAGGTAGTTCTATCGATGTCACTTGCACATACCTGTGCATTTTTGGTAAAAAAAATCCCAATAAGTGTATATTGATTGGTTTGCTCAAAAGTTATAGCATCTACAACAGTGGTTCTCGACTCCTGTCCTTGGGGCCCACTAAGGCTCCATTCACACCTATGCATGTTGCTTTTGAGCGTTTTTGGAGGTTTTTTTTTCATGCTTGCCACGTTTTTGAGCAGCGTTTTTGCCGCGATTTTGCCGCGATTTTGCCGCGATTTGCGTTTTTTTTTGGTTTTTTTTTTACAGTTTTTTTTTACAGTCTTAAAAAAAAAAAAAAAAACCACATCAAAAACGCACCAAAAACGCTGCAAAAACGGTGCACTTGCGTTTTTGATGCTTGTCCATTGAATTCTATTACATGCAAAACGCTGCATTTTGCATGAAAAAAAGTCCCTGACCCTTTCCAAAAATGCAGAGAAACAAAAAGGCATTGATGTGAACATGTTCCATAGGAACCCATGTTAAAAAATTCCCGTGCATTTCTGCAAAATGCATCAAAAAACGCGCTAGTGTGAATGGAGCCTAAGGCTGGATTCACACCTATGCATTTTTAGTGCTTTTTGCATTTTGCAGATTTGCACTACAGTCCATATAACATGGTTCCCTATGGAACACGTTCTGTAGTGCAAATCTGCAAAATGCAAAAAGCACAAAAAATGCATAGGTGTGAATCCAGCCTAATAGGCCAAGTTTTAAGTATTACCTTGGGGAGATGCAGACTGGAGGACTGCAATCACTGAGCAGCAAATAATATCACCTGTGATGTATTTCAGTTATCTTGCAAACCTGGCCTGTTAGTGGGTCCTGAGGACAGGAGTTGAGAACCACTGATCTACAAACTTTGGGATATTTGTATTTTTTTGCATTTTTTCAATTTATTTTTTACTAGTATTGGCCACGATCAGCGACTTATAGCGGGACTGCGATATTGCGGCCGACATTTTGACACTAACTGACACTTTTTGGGGATCAGTGACACTAATACAGTGATCAGTGCTAAAAAAATATGCACTGTCACTGTACCAATGACACTGGCTGGGAAGGGGTTAACATCAGGGGCGATCAAAGGGTTAACTGTGTGCCTAATAAGTGTTTGTGATCTGTGTGAGGTGCTTTTACCAGGGGAAGAGATGGAATTTATTCCCAAAAAGTGTCAGTTAGTGTCAAAATGTTGGCCGCAATATCGCAGTCCTGCTATAAGTCGCTGATCGTGGCCAATACTAGTAAAAAATAAAGCCATGACAGCTTTCCCCCCACTGCCATTCTGGTAATGGGCTCCTGCAGAGAAGGACTCATCATTCTGTAGGCTAGAATGATGGCTGATGTGGGGCGACAGAACAAAAACACAATAAAGCACACACACACACACAAAAAAAAAAAAGACTATCATTTTGCATGGTTGGAGGCATAGGTATGGACCTAAACTTAATTTGCAGAGAGAAGCTCCACTTTAATGACTCATCAGTTAGGCAATGGAGGGGCTAAGGGAAGCATTGTTGTCAAGCTATGCATACAGCATCAGTTGCCCGTAATCTGGCCATAGATACAGCTAGTCTGCCTAGTCACTGAGAGATATAAAATTCTAACATTTGACTGAATTTATAATCTGTGTGGTTTATTGCATTTTGTATATTTCTCATTTATACTTATTAAAGGCGAGGAAAGCCCCTTTCAGCATGTCTGTCTTCAATATAAGCCATTAATTCTTTTTTCTCTTCTAGCTTTTCCTGGTATGGTCAGTCAACCTATGATGTGAACTCTTATTGCTTTCTGAGAACTGATATTTTGTTAATATAAAAATAACTCAAAAGCAAAAACATTCTAAATTCTCACTTCCCTAAAAGATTATGGTGTCCTTTTATGAAAGTGAGGTAAAATACCTCGATTCAGTTCTCAGGCATTCTCAGAGGAGATCGCTCTCCTCTGAGTGCCTGTTTATGAAAGTGTGTAGATCGCTTCTCATGTTGAGTTGAGGAGCGATCTACAAATGCCAGGAACTCCTGAGAACGGCTCCTCTCACTGTAATCTCGCGTGATATAGCGGGATTACAGTATGAGGAACCATAAAATACAAAAGTTTAACACAATTCAGCACACATTATTCCCCAACATATTAATAAAAAAATAAAAAAGTTAAATTCCCCCTACACAATATACATTAACCTAATTATAAAAAAAACATTTTTTTTATCAATATTTAAAGATCATACATGTCCCTATTTAAATGTGAATGGTGTATAGTAAATGAATGTAATGCAGCTATACACCATTCATATAAATGCAAAATACATTTATAATCATTAAAAAAATAATTTTAATAAAGTATACAAGTATAAATATTTATTAATAAATTAAAATAAAATATATTTCATAATTGATAAACATAAAAATTGATAAACTGGTGCAATGCGAGAACACTGCGAATCCACTGCGGGTTCCCGCATCGCACCGACTAGCATGTCAGTTCACACTGCCATATGCGAATCGCTGGGGAGTGTCAATACATTGTTAACAACACCCCCAGTTCAGCTTGCATATCGCACTGCGAACTGACAGTCCGGACATGAATCGGATCGCATATGTGTGAACACACATGCGATCCGATTCTGGTTCGAACAGAAAAAAGGGTCCTGTGCGTGTTTGCACCGAATGCGGTGCGATATCAGCCATACTATCTGTACAGCTGATATCGCACCGCACAGACATCGCATGTAATGTGAATGGCAGTGTGCTGCGAATAACATGCGAATAACATGCGATGCCTGTGATGCGAATAACATGCGATGCCTGTGATGCAAGTGTGAACTGGGCCTAAAAGTTAACAACCCCCCCAAATCAGTTCGCATATCGCAGTGCGATCTGCAAACTCGGACAGTAATTGAATCGCATGGGTGTGAACACCCATGCGATCCGATTCTGCTGTGGACCAAAAAAAGGGTCCTGTAAGAGTTTGGTCCGAGGGCAATGCAAATTTAGCAATACTATCTGTATGGCTGAAATCGCATCGCACAGAGATCGGATGTGATTTTGCACTGCAGTGCGGTGCGAATCACATCCGATCTTGGACACCGCAGCAGTGGGAACTGGCCCTAAACCATATTGCATTTGCACCAAAATGGTACAGGACCCTTTATTTGGTCCGCACTGGAATCTGATCGCATGGGTGTGAACACCCATGCGATCCGATTCCTGCACCATTACATAGTTCCAACTGCGATCTGTGAAATGATCTGGGGGTGTCATTAACTTTACATTGACACCCGCAGTGGTGCGCAGATGTCAATGTAGGTGCGAAGTGAAAACCCGCACAGGAATCACGCTGGTTCACGCATCGCACAAGTGTGAACCCAGCCAGAGACATGAACATCTAAAAAAATATATATATATATCTATATCTATATCTATCTATATATATATATATATATATATATATATATACATATACATATACATATACATATACATATACACATTCATATATATATATATATATATATATATATATATACACACATACACATACATTATATATATATTACACACTATAAATTCCTATCCTGCTGGTTTTGGGGTGTGTAATGGTGGGGAAGATGTGCTCTGACTGTTTGGTGAAAGAAAGAAGTCAAAAGACTTCTTGCTTTCTCCAGAATATCAGCCAGTTTCAGGCTTCTCACTCTGATTCTCCACTTCTGAAATGGTGAATCAGAAAGTGAGAATTCTGTCACAGATCGCCAGTGAGGTGCCGAGATCGCACCTTCATAAACTGGCCGTTTCTGTGAATTCTCACTGTGCTGAGATAATCAGCGGAGAACATGTTCTCCACTGATTATCTCAGTTTCATAAACTGGTAATGAGCTGAGATCAGCGGTGAGACTCGGGATCGCCGCTGATCTCAGTTTCATAAAAGGACACCTATAGTCGTTCACATTTGTGTGGCTAGTTGACAGACTCATCACATGGGACATGCTGGGCTCATTAAAAAGACCTTGTGAACTTACAGGTAAAATCACAGAAAAAAAGGTTTTTTTTAAATGCTTACTTGCAAGAAGTTCCCATTCACAAACAATTTTTCTTTACCTCTCTGCCACTGCTAGTGTAGTGGCCACACTCACCGATTTATGTGGTACCCTATGCATTAAGCTTCTGGATGCAGTGCCCAGGGGTGCCCAAGGTCTTTCCCATTCCTAGAAATGTAACTTCTTAGATACAGTGTCCAGGGGTGCCCCAGGTCTTTCCCATTCCTAGAAATGTAACTTCTTAGATGCAGTGTCCAGGGGTGCCTCAGGCCTTTCACAGTCCTAGCAATGTACCTTCTGGTGGCAGTGCCCAGGGGTGCACCATGTCTTTCAGTCCTAGCAATGTACCTTCTGGTGGCAGTGCCCAGGGGTGCCCCAGGTCTTTTACAGTCCTAGAAATTTACCTTCTGGTGGCAATGCCCAGGGGTGCCCCAGGTCTTTTACAGTCCTAGCAAAGTACATTGTGGTGGCAGTGACCAGGGGTGCACCATGTCTTTCACAGTCCTAGCAATGTACCTTCTAGTGGCAGTGCCCAGGGGTGCCCCAGGCCTTTCACAGTCCTAGCAATGTACTTTCTGGTGGAAGTGCCCAGAGATGCCCCAGATCTTCCACAGTCAAAGCACTATACCTTCTGTTTGCCATGCCCAGGGGTGCCCCAGGTCCTTTACAGTCCTGGCAATGCCCCAACTTCTTGCTACTATATCCAGGCAATCTGCAAGGTTTGCTTTCCTCAGAAAGAATTGCTGATTACACAGTAGTGTAATGATTACATAGATAGAGCAATGTAGTGCTGCCATGGCAGGAGGTGTGTTTGATCACTGTATGGACAAAGTGGTATTTCCTTGTAGCCTGTTGCCTAATCCTTTGATATTTCAACTTGCCCTGGAGAGAAATAACAGTTGTGTAAGCAACAAGGCTTGTGCTCATCCTTTGTACCGTAATCTGTGTAGGCAGCCTCCTCTCACGGCAGCAGTAGCTATGCTTATAATCAAGAACCTTTGCTGTATTTTCACAACCGCAATCCAGCACGATTCAACTTGCAGGAAACCTTGCAAAAAGGCAATGTCAGTTCAATGAACTATTCATATCAGACCCTGTCCAAGTGGAAACAAAAATTTCATATCTTACCCACAATCAAAAAACAGACCTGAACTTAGGACCCCAGTGCTAAAAGGCACCAAGTTCACAAGTTTTCAGTAGCCTCAAGCTTTATGGTAAATTACAGTGTGAGGAAATGTGTATGTTTACTGAGATCATTCACCTCTACTGAGATCATTCACATCAACATTCTAGTCTACGAGTAAGGAAGATGCTACCTGTTTAAGCCTACGCATGGTGTGTAACCGGTGACAGTTTCAGTTGTTTTGGAAGCTATTACAAAAATAGTTTGAAATATTCTTTTATTGTTTTTGTGTAACTGAGAGCAGAAAGTGAAACCTGCAGGTTCTATCGGTGCACACAACCACAAGCCACATCTGTTAGGCTGACTCCCACACCTTCCTGTGTTTGGTTGCAGCATATCTTTTACACACACACTCTGTCCTATTAAACAACTGTAGTAGGAGCAAACTGCAATAACCTATAGCAACTTGAATTTATTTTACTGAAGTTAATCCAGTACAAAATTACTTTTGGCTGATGGATGCTACACTATGGAATAGTGCTTTCTTTCTTGGTCTTCATACTAAATAAGCCCAACTTTGTTCTTCAGCACAATTTCTTTGTAGTTGATATGTTGTGTGTTTATCTCAAACTTACCATATATTTTTAGGGCCAGGTTCAGGGCCGTCTTTATTATGGTTTGGGCCCTGGGCAAACATTTTTTTGCCCCCCCAAATGCAATTTTGCTCTGCACCCCAACATCTCAAAAAACCTACACACACATAGAATTATTTAAAAAAAAAAACTTTGCAGACCCCCTTCACAGCAGTCCCACAGTGTCCTCAGTTACCTTTCATGTCACAGCACTCCATTACATTGCAGCCTTTTCCCATCACAGCGCCCCATTACATTGCAGACATTTTCACATTATACTGCTCCTTTACACATCACAGTGCCCCCATTACATTAGAGTCCCCTTCATGTCATAGTGCCCATTTACACATCACAGCATGCCAATTACATTGCAGCGGCCCACATTTGCGCAGGCACAGCAGCCCAGTCATTTGAATGGGCTGCCATGCCTTTGTTTCCTGCAGAAAAAAGGTGCATGAAGCATTTTAAAAATGTAGTGGCCTTGAAATCCATTTTGCTTTTGCACCAGGTGACTTACCTGCAGTTCCCGTATTACATGATGCATGCACATTTTTTTTTGCAGGAAACGCAGGCATGGAAGCCCATTCAAATGAATAGGCGGCTGTGCCTGCACAAATGTGGGCCACCAAAACACATACATGTGAACCAGCCAGGCCCAAAATAAGCCCATCAAGCATGTAAATACACTAATGCTATCTATATGCTGTAATACTGTGTGCTCTGTAATAAAAAAACACAGCCACAGCCTCACTCAGCCTCAGTGGTGGCTGGTGCTCAAAATTTTTTTGGGGGGGGCGCAAAAAATTTTGGAAAAAAAATCATTAATTGCAGCCACTGTGCCATCAAACGCTGCCACTGAGCCCATCAAACGCTGCCACTGAGCCCATCAAACGCTGCCACTGAGCCCATCAAACGCTGCCACTGTGCCAAATGCTGCCACTGTGCCCATTAAACACTGCCTCTGTGCCATCAAACGCTGTCATTGTGCCCATTAAACGCTGTCACAGTGCCATCAAACGCTGCCACTATGCCCATCAAACGCTGCCTCTGTGCCCATCAAACGCTGCCACTGTGCCCATCAAACGCAGCCACTGTGCCCATCAAACGCAGCCACTGTGCCAAACGCTGCCACTGTGCCCATCAAATGCTGCCAGTGTGACCCCCGCCCGCTTGCCGTCTGCGCGGCACTTACCCTGTCTTGGTGGGGCAGCGGGTGACAGCGAAGAACGGTCTCCTGCCGTCCTCATCTCCCATCCTCTCCTCCTGATAGGCATCCAATAGCGGCGCCTGCTGTTTCAGCTAATCAGGTGACAGGTAACAGACCCGAGCACCTGATTGGCAGAGAGGCGGTTTAGTGTTAGGAAAGCGAATATTCATTCGCTATTCTAACACAGCTGAGTGACCTACGAGCGCCCAGCATGGCGCTCGCAGGTCACTTTTTTGACATCTATTAGGGTCTATGGCTCTAATCAGGTGCTTCAAAACACCCCCCGCCGCTGTAATTCAGGCGCCCAAAAAGGGGCCGGGCACCTGAATAGGGGGTGGCAGCAGTGGCCATAGATAGATTCATGCAATGCAAGAATCTATCTATTGGTGCTAGAGGGGGGTGGGAGGTTTTTAACCACTTACCTACTGGGCACTTAAACCCCCCTCCTGCCCAGACCAATTTTCAGCACTCTCACACTTTGAATGACAATTACTCAGTCATGTAATACTATATACTGTAATGATGGTGTACAGACACAGATGGTGCACAGAATGCCCCTCAGAAATGTAATTTCCTGTTTGTGTGATTGGCCTACTGATTTTCCCAGAAGTCTGCACTAAGAGGCAAGTCAGATTTTGGGGACACCCTGCAACAAAAATGTCATTTTTGGTGAGATACTCTCAAAGGGAAACCACGTCTAAAGGGATGCAGACCCTGCAAATTTCCTCATTAGAGCCCTGCAGATGCAGCAGCTGATTGATAATTATAAAATCACTCCCATACAGATTCATGGGCACAGACAAACAAACAGCTATTTCAGAATAACAAAGGGTAGGAATCTGCAGCAAAGTTTGTTAAAATCCTTACAATGTACATTGATCACCCAGAGGGTAATGTTTTTTTCTCCACAAAAATGGAGTTACTCGTTAAATTGGGTTTAGCATTAGAATAGTACAGTCATAGCATGACAATGAAAACAAGCATTGCACTAGACTAGGGCAACAAGCACATTTAGCTTATATTATATGTTACAAAACAGGGACTCATGACTAACACCAAAAGGTGAAGAGACAAACGACGATTGAGATTTATACAGTGGCGGGACAGTGTCAACCAGCGCTCAGGACGAAGATGCCATATTGCATCCCTCCTCAGGCGCAAGAATAACCCCCAGCACTAAAGTCAGTGGACGCATTAATAACCTCCAAAACAGGTGTCAGTGGAAGCATCAATGCCTCCCAGCACAGATGTCATTGCACACAATAGTAAACCCAGCACAGGTGTCAGTGGATGCATTAACAACCCCAACACAGGTGTTAGTGCACACAAAAATAACTCCCAGTATCTGTGTCAGTATTATTAACCTCCTCCCCCACATTGGTGGTTAGTGGCATTGAAATGTAACCTTTCCCATGACCATCAATGTGGGGGAGGGGTTAACTTTAACTGCCATGACCACAAATGCGTAAAAGGGGGTGCTAGGTTAAAAAAAACAAGGTGGGGGGGATGGGAGGGGGTTAACATTCACTGTCACTGACCACCAATGCAGGTGGAGGATGGAGGGTTAACATTCACTGCCACTGGCCAACAATGCAGGGATGTGTGTCAATAAAAATTAACTCTCCATCCCCCACCTGCATTGGTGGTCAGTGGCAGTGAATCTTAACCCTTCATCCCTCCCACCTTCATTGGTGGTCGGTGGCAAAAAATGTTAACCCCCCCCACCCTACTTTGCATTGGTGGTCACGGCAATGTTAACCCCTTCCTCGAGCCTGCTCCAGTCCCATTCTCTTACTTCCTGTGCTCTGGTGTTGAACAGGCAGTAGCAGCGAAACTAATCCATGCTGCCAAATACCACCAGCTGAGTTTACCTCGCCCCATCTGCTGATCTCACACCTCCCTCCAGGTGGGCTGGATCTTCAGCATCCCCATCTCACCCACACAGCAACCAGCAAAGAGGAGGTACTGCCTTCAGGTTGTTTTTGCAGTCCTGCTCCAGATAGAAACTGATTCTAGTCCAGCAACTGGAGAAAGGACAGAACAGAATCCTCCCTCCAGAAGCCATCGCAGAACTGCACTGTGCTCTGTTCTGAATAAAAGGAGTGACGACTCATTGGCTGGCAGCACCCCGGGCATGTATTCCTTCTGCCCACCCCTTGTCCCAGCCCTGGATTTATGCACCCAACTATTCCAAATAGAAAAGAAGAGCAAGAGTTGCTGTTTGGCATAGGCGTGCACATGGGGTGTGCCAATTGTGCCTGGGCACACTCTAATCACCCCGTGTGCATACCTTTAAACTTCCCTGGATTGGGTGGGACCGTCCAGAGATTGGATTGAATCCTGGTGTCCCATCAGTCATGGCTGAATCCCAGAGCCCAGTGCCTGAAGAGGAAAACTGCTGCTCCATGTTCCCTTTCTGTGTCTCCCCTGCGGCTGCGCTTGTCACAAGCAGCTACGAAGAAACACTGTTTATTCTGTGGAGGTGGCAGGTAGTAAAAACCGACACAGGGGGTAGGAAGGCAAGGCTATGATTGACTGCGATTGGCTTTATAGGGGGATGTGGTGGCACTAACACTTGCCAACATGCTGACTCAGATTTCCATCCAGGCATTCATCTTGGAAAGCCTTGATTGCTAATCTATATAGCTGGCTATATGCTTATGCCGCGTACACACGGTCGGACTTTTCAGCTGCAAAAGTCCGACAGCCCGTCCGACAGACTTTCGACGGACTTTCAAGGACTTTTGGTGGACTTTCAATAGACTTTCTAACGACCGGACTTGCCTACACACGATCACACAAAAGTCTGACGGATTCGTACGTGATGACGCACACCGGACTAAAATAAGGAAGTTGATAGCCAGTAGCCAATAGCTGCCCTAGCGTCGGTTTTTGTAAGTCGGACTAGCATACAGACGAGCGGATTTCTGGGTCCGGCGGAGTTACGACGTAAAGATTTGAAGCATGTTCCAAATCTAAAGTCCGTCAGATTTGTGGCTGGAAAAGTCAGCTGAAAGTCCGGGGAAGCCCACACATGATCGGATTGTGAGCCGGACTTGGTCCGTCGGACTTTAGTAGCCGAAAAGTCCGACCGTGTGTACGCCGCATTACCGTATATACTCGAGTATAAGTCGTTCCGAGTATAAGTCGAGGCCCTAATTTACCACAAAAAAATGGGAAAAACTTATTGACCCGAGTATAAGACGAGGGTGAGAAATGCACAGCTACTGTAAGTGGAAAAGAGGGTCAACAATGCCCATTTGCAGCATCTCTGTGCCCATTTGCAGCCATAGGTCCCCTGAACTTCAAACTCGGTAGTTAAGGGTTCCTAGATGCCCCCTAGCTGCAGCCAAAATTTGGGGTCTCTGAACCCAAAGGGTCCCGAAATGACATTGCTGCAGATGGACACAGTTGACCGAATTTGGGGCCCTGTATCTCAGGGCCACTTAGTGCTAAGAACCCCAAATTTGGTGTGCAAACCCAGTGGAACTAGCACCATACAATTTCCAAAGCTGGGGTTTCTAGCATCAAGTGGCCCCGAGATACAGGGCCCCAAAAATCAGTTCAGAAAATGTCAAGCACTTTTCTGCAGCAGAGAATTACATTTTCCGAACCAGTTTTGGGGCCCCGTATCTCAGGGCCATTTAGTGCTATTAACTTCAGCTTTGGATATGTTATGGTACCAGGTCCACTGGGTTTGCACACCAAATTTGGGGTTCCTAGCATCAAGTGGCCCTGAGATATGAGGCCCCAAATTCGGTACAGAAAATGTCAAGCACTGTTCTGCAGCAGAAAATGACATTTTCCGAACCGATTTTGGGGCCCCGTATCTCGGGGCCACTTAGTGCTAGGAACTTCAGCTTTGGATATGTTGTGGTACCAGGTCCACTGGGTTTGCACACCAAATTTGGAGTTCCTAGCACCAAGTGGCCCTGAGATACGGGGCCCCAAAGTCGGTTCGGAAAAATGTAATTTTTTGCTGCAGAAAAGTGCTTGACTCGAGTATAAGTCGAGGGGGGCACTTTCAGCACTAAAAATGTGCTGAAAAATTCGACTTATACTCGAGTATATACGGTACTTTGTAAAATGCCCAGATTCTAAATGTGCTAAATGGTAAGCAATTTAAGACAACTGAATAATACTGTGATTTGCTGTTGTCAGCGAGGTAAGTTCATAGCACTTTCTACTAGAATTCAGTATATAAAACATCCAGGGCAGCTTGGTGGTGTGCAGCTCTGGCTACCTGATTCAGATTGAACCTACGGCACTATCTCCATGAAGTTTGTATGTTCTCCCCATGTTTACATGGTGCTCTAGTGTTTTGCCACATATATATTGATTTGCAGTGGGCTCGGGGCGCAGAGCACTGGATTGTTTGCCACCCCTCCAAAAAAATATACCACCAGCCGCCAATGCTGGTTAGGTTGATTGGCTTTCTTTGAAAGTGGCGTTAGAAATGTGGTAGAGACATTAAGCTGTAGGAATTTTTGGAGAATAGGAACTGATGTAAATGCTTAGTGTTGTCTTCATGATGCAGGATAATATGTTGGCATCTAAATAAGGGAAATTCTAAACTATATATTGAGGAAGCCTGCATTACATCAGGGGTAGTTCATGTGATAAAGATTGCCATGTCAAATACTGCCTTGTGAGAGAGTGCCATGTGTGAGACAGAATTCTACAACAGACTACCTGGAAAGACAACATTCTGCAATAGACTGCCTAGTGAGAAGAAGGCGCCTGTCACGTACCTTACAGCGGAGCCCGAAATGATGAGGGTGGCCTTTTGCACGGTTCCGGTCCAAGCACCCCTGGTGGTGGGTACAGGGAGTGCGAGGGCAACGAAAGGGTGCAGGTGCCTGCAGGCAGGAGGCTGGAACTTGGAGAGATAGGAACCTCTGCTGAGGAGATGTGGAAACTGATCACCAAACTTGTTCAGCGGGAGCCAGGTCAGGATCAACTGCAGAATCAGGAACAGGCAGGAGTCGGCAACAGGCTGGCAGCGGGGTACCAAGTCAGAAGGCAAAACCGTAGTCAGGAACAGGCAGGGGTTGGCAACAGACGGGCAGCAGGGTACAGAATCAGGAAGCAGAGCCGTAATCATAAGTTCAAGCCAAGGTCAGTATTGCAAGTAAAGGCAGGTTCAGCAGGCAGGGGTGATCCAAGAGGATGGTCAGAAGATAGCCGGGTTTTCAGGAACAAGGTCAATCAGGCAGAATAGCAACAGGAACACAGGAACACAGGAACAAGCTGAAGACAATCCAGCACTGACGCTAGGCAGACTCTCTGTTTATATAGGGTGCTGTGTGCCAGGATTGGCGCCAGCGTACGTGCGTACGCGCATGCGCATTAGCAATTTAGCACATTGGCACATGCGCGTTAGCACATTAGCACTTTGGCACATTGGCGTATATGCGTTAGCATATTAGCGCTTTGGCACTCGCGGACGCGCGTTAGCGCGTGTGCGCATTCGCATAGAGGTGCCATTGTGCATGCTCACCCTGGATCTCATTTGCCTCTGGCTATGGTTCCGTGCATGCACCTTTGCATTAGCAGAATGAGGATTTGCAGCTGCTGCATGGAGACGGGTGCTTGCTGTGTAAGTTCTCTGACAGCGCCCTGTGTTAGACAACATTCTGTAACAGACCATCCCGTCAGAGGGCGCCCTGTGTGAGACAACATTCTGTAACAGACCATCCGGTCAGAGGGTGCCCTGTGTGAGACAACATTCTGTAACAGGCCATCCCGTCAGAGGGTGCCCTGTGTGAGACAACATTCTGTAACAGACCATCCCGTCAGAGGGTGCCCTGTGTGAGACAACATTCTGGAACAGACTATCCAGTCAGAGGGTGCCCTGTGTGAGACAACATTCTGGAACAGATCATCCGGTCAGAGGGTGCCCTGTGTGAGACAACGTTCCGTAACAGACCATCCTGTCAGAGGGTGCCCTGTGTGAGACAACATTCTGTAACAAACTGTGCGGTGAGGGGGTGCCCTAAAAGAAAACATTCTGTAACAGGCCATCCGGTCAGAGGGTGCCCTGTGTGAGACAACGTTCCCTAACAGACCATCCCGTCAGAGGGTGCCCTGTGTGAGACAACGTTCCATAACAGACCATCCCGTCAGAGGGTGCCCTGTGTGAGACAACATTCTGTAACAGACAATCCAGTCAGAGGGTGCCCTGTGTGAGACAACATTCTGTAACAAACTGCGCGGTGAGGGGGTGCCCTAAAAGAAAACATTCTGTAACAGGCCATCCGGTCAGAGGGTGCCCTGTGTGAGACAACGTTCCATAACAGACCATCCCGTCAGAGGGTGCCCTGTGTGAGACAACGTTCCATAACAGACCATCCCGTCAGAGGGTGCCCTGTGTGAGATAACATTCTGTAACAGACCATCCGGTCACAGGGCACCCTGTGTGAGACAACATTCTGGAACAGACCATCCCGTCAGAGGGTGCCCTGTGTGAGACAACATTCTGTAACAGACCATCCCGTCAGAGGGTGCCCTGTGTGAGACAACATTCTGTAACAGACCATCCCGTCAGAGGGTGCCCTGTGTGAGACAACATTCTGTAACAGACCATCCCGTCAGAGGCTGCCCTGTGTGAGACAACATTCTGTAACAGACCATTCAGTCAGAGGGCGCCCTGTGTGAGACAACATTCTGTAACAGACCATCCCGTCAGAGGGTGCCCTGTGTGAGACAACATTCTGTAACAAACTGTGCGGTGAGGGGGTGCCCTAACAAAAAACATTCTGTAACAGACCATCCGGTCAGAGGGTGCCCTGTGTGAGAAAACATTCTGTAACAGACCATCCACATAGTTGCCAACATTGCAAAAAAAATACGTGGGATACTTCTTTGGCTGTAGGCGGAGCCGTACAATAAATGGGAGGCGGGGCATTCGTTTGTAGGCGTGGCTTAGCAAAAATTACAAGTGCGGCGCGCTAAGCACGTCACGGCGAAAAATGGGCGTGATGTACACAAAGTGGGCGTGGCTTGCGTGAAAGTGGGCGTGGCTTACATGAAACGTGGGCGTGGCTTGAATGTGCGTGGCTCAAGAGGGTGTGGTTAGAGTCTGAGATGAATGAGGGATGGAGAGGGAAAGGGTGAGAAGGAAAGGGGGAGAGGGGAATGACGGGACAGCAGCCCCAGATCCTACACAATAGAAATATATGTATTCTAGAAAGTTTAACAATCAGCAGATAAAGATACTCCAAACGCCTGGTGTTAACGCTTCAATCATCCTGGCACCATGGTTGTTATGGTGTCAGGATGATTGAAGCGCATTATTTCTATTATTACATTGTGATATCAAATTAAATCATTCAACTCACCATAATGCCGAATCAGTGGGATCCCTGAGCGTGTCACTAGCCACGTCGCCTGCCACCAGCAGAGTCTGTCCTTGCATCAGGTGCCACCAGCAGAGTCGGTCCTTGCATCAGGTGCCCCCGGCAGAGTCCGTCCTTGCATCAGGTGCCCCCGGCAGAGTCCGTCCTTGCATCAGGTGCCCCCGGCAGAGTCTGTCCTTGCATCAGGTGCCCCCGGCAGAGTCCGTCCTTGCATCAGGTGCCCCCGGCAGGGTCCGTCCTTGCATCAGGTGCCCCCGGCAAAGTTCGTCCTTGCATCAGGTGCCCCCGGCAGGGTCCGTCCTTGCATCAGGTGCCCCCGGCAGAGTCCGTCCTTGCATCAGGTGCACCCGGCAGAGTCCGTCCTTGTATCAGGTACCCCCCCGCAGAGTCCATCCTTGCATCAGGTGCCCCCGGCAGAGTCCGTCCTTGCATCAGGTGCCCCCGGCAGAGTCTGTCCTCGCATCAGGTGCCCTCGGCAGAGTCTGTCCTTGCAGCAAGTGCCCCCGGCAGAGTCTGTCCTTGCATCAGATGCCACCAGCAGAGTGTCCTTGCCTCAGGTGCCCCCGGCAGAGTCTGTCCTTGCCTCAGGTGCACCCGGCAGAGTCTGTCCTTGCATCAGGTGCCCCCGGCAGAGTCTGTATAGACCCCCTCAGTGCAGATCCCCTCCATTAGTGCAGACCCCCTACATCAGTGCAGCCCCCCCTCTATTAGTGCAGACCCCCCTCTATTAGTGCAGACCACCCCTCTAGTAGTGCAGCCCCCCCCTCAGTGCAGCCCCCCTCTATTAGTGCAGACCCCCCCTCAATGCAGCTCCCCCTCAGTGCAGCCCCCCCACCCCCCCGCTCAGCGCAGGAGCGGCCGGTGTTATGCCGAGAAAGTTCCCCTCGGCAATGAAGGACCCCCTGTACTGCGCAGGCGCAGCGCTTGCGCAGTACGGGGCTGGGGAACTTTCGGAAAGACACAGCGACGGCGCTGTGTCTTCTGCTTGCTTCAGTGGAGAGGGGAGGGGCCGTGCAGCTAAAGAAGCCGCTTCATTGGCTGCACGGATCGAGCCCCCTTCCTCTCTCCACTTACTCAACACTAGGGGGGGAGATCGAGCGGCGGCGCCGGCCGCCATTTTGCTGGAGCCAGCCGCTCCAAAAACAAAAAAAACAACATTCCCGATTTTCCTTATGGAAAATCCCGATTCGGGACAGCCTCCAATTGGGACGAGGGTCCCAAAATCGGGATTGTCCCGGGAAAATCGGGACAGTTGGCAACTATGCATCCAGTCAGAGGGTGCCCTGTGTGAGACAACATTCTGTAACAAAATGTGCGGTGAGGGGGTGCCCTAACAGAAAACATTCTGTAACAGGCCATCCGGTCAGAGGGTGCCCTGTGTGAGACAACGTTCCATAACAGACCATCCCGTCAGAGGGTGCCCTGTGTGAGACAACCTTCTGTAACAGACAATCCAGTCAGAGGGTGCCCTGTGTGAGACAACATTCTGTAACAGACCATCCAGTCAGAGGGTGCCCTGTGTGGGACAACATTCTGTAACAGACCATCCGGTCAGAGGGTGCCCTGTGTGAGACAACATTCTGTAACAGACCATCCAGTCAGAGGGTGCCCTGTGTGGGGCAACATTCTGTAACAGACCATCCGGTCAGAGGGTGCCCTGTGTGAGACAACATTCTGTAACAGACCATCCAGTCAGAGGGTGCCCTGTGTGAGACAACATTCTGTAACAGACCATCCCGTCAGAGGGTGCCCTGTGTGAGACAACATTCTGTAACAGACCATCCCGTCAGAGGGTGCCCTGTGTGAGACAACATTCTGTAACAGACCATCCTGTCAGAGGGTGCCCTGTGTGAGACAACATTCTGGAACAGACCATTCGGTCAGAGGGTGCCCTGTGTGAGACAACATTCTGGAACAGACCATCCGGTCAGAGGGTGCCCTGTGTGAGACAACATTCTGTAACAGACCATCCGGTCAGAGGGTGCCCTGTGTGAGACAACATTCTGTAACAGACCATCCGGTCAGAGGGTGCCCTGTGTGAGACAACATTCTGTAACAGACCATCCAGTCAGAGGGTGCCCTGTGTGGGGCAACATTCTGTAACAGACCATCCGGTCAGAGGGTGCCCTGTGTGAGACAACATTCTGTAACAGACCATCCAGTCAGAGGGTGCCCTGTGTGAGACAACATTCTGGAACAGACCATCCGGTCAGAGGGTGCCCTGTGTGAGACAACATTCTGTAACAGACCATCCCGTCAGAGGGTGCCCTGTGTGAGACAACATTCTGTAACAGACCATCCTGTCAGAGGGTGCCCTGTGTGAGACAACATTCTGGAACAGACCATCCGGTCAGAGGGTGCCCTGTGTGAGACAACATTCTGTAAGAGACCATCCGGTCAGAGGGTGCCCTGTGTGAGACAACATTCTGTAACAGACCATCCGGTCAGAGGGTGCCCTGTGTGAGACAACATTCTGTAACAGACCATCCGGTCAGAGGGTGCCCTGTGTGAGACAACATTCTGTAACAGACCATCTCGTCAGAGGGTGCCCTGTTTGAGACAACATTCTGGAACAAACCATCCCGTCAGAGGGTGCCCTGTGTGAGACAACATTCTGGAACAGACCATCCGGTCAGAGGGTGCCCTGTGTGAGACAACATTCTGTAACAGACCATCCGGTCAGAGGGTGCCCTGTGTGAGACAGCACTTTGTAACAGACTATCTGGGTGCCCTGTGTGGGGCAACATTCTGTAACAGACCATCCCGTCAGAGGGTGCCCTGTGTGAGACAACATTCTGTAACAGACCATCCCGTCAGAGGGTGCCCTGTGTGAGACAACATTCTGTAACAGACCATCCGGTCAGAGGGTGCCCTGTGTGAGACAACATTCTGTAACAGACCATCCGGTCAGAGGGTGCCCTGTGTGAGACAACATTCTGTAACAGACCATCCGGTCAGAGGGTGCCCTGTGTGAGACAGCACTTTGTAACAGACTATCTGGGTGCCCAGTGTGAGATATTATTCTTTAATGATTGCCCGGTCAGAGAGTGCCCCATGTGATACATTCTATAACAGACTGCTCAAGAGAGTCTGTAACAGTCTGCCTGGTAACGTAAAGGACCCTAGGAAAGTAAATGTCCGTAGTGTTAGAGACTTCCATGTTTAACTGCTTGCCGACTATATACTGTAGATATATGGCAGCAAGGTGGCTCTCCTTCGCAGGATCATGACCCTAAAACTTCCAGGTTTGGGGTGCACATATGCCACTGGCAGCCTGCTTCGGCTCTGATTAGACACAGCGGAAGCTGATTGGCGGGTACAGCAGACTCGATGTCCGCTGGCACCCACCGATGCTTCAGTACATAGGCAGAACGGCGGTCTTCCTATGTAAACAAGGCAGATTTCCGTTCTGTCACTACAGAAGACATGGATCCTGTGTCTCTGCTAAGCAGAGGCACCGATCCATGCCTTCTCCTAGTACAAACACATCCCCCACAGTAGTAAAGCACTGGTCAGGCACACAGTTAACCCTTTGATCACCCCTGATGTTAACCCCTTCCCTGCCAGTGTCATTAGTACAGTGACAGTGCATATTTGTTAGCACTAATCACTGTATTAGTGTCACTGGTCCCCAAAAAGTGTTAAAAGTGTCAGTTAGTGTCCCGTCTGTCCACTGCAATGTTGCAGTCATGCTATAAGTCACTAATTGCCGCCATTACTAGTAAAAAAATAAAAAAACAAATAGATAAAAATATAGTTTGTAGACGCTATAACTTTTGCACAAACCAATCAATATACGCTTATTGGGATTTGTTTTACAAAAATATGTAGCAGCATACATATTGGCCTAAATTGATGAAGCAATTTAATTTTTTGCATTTTGTTATTGGATAGGTTTTATAGCAGACAGAAAAAAATATGTTTTGTTTTTTTTTATTCAAAATTGTTGGCCTTTCGTTGTTTATAGCGCATAAATTAATAACCGCAGAGGTGATCAAATACCACCTAAAGAAAGCTCTATTTGTGGGGAAAAAAATTAAATAAATGTTTGTTTGGGTACAGCACCACATGACTGCGCAATTGTCAGTTAAAGTAATGCAGTGCTGTATCGCAAAAAATGGCCTGGGCATGAAGTGGGGTAAATCTTCCGGAGTTGAAGTGGTTACACAGTGCCCTGTAAGAGTGTCCTGTGAGGTGTGCACTGTGGGATACTCAACTACATTGGTAGTGAGTAAGATCTCAAACACTTGCACTGTATTGGTGTTTGTGATTTTACTCACTACCACTGTAGTTCATTTTGGGTATGTTAATACAGCAGAGAAATTATTACTTGAACACACATTTTTGTATATTTGCATTTATTTTATTCTAATAGTGCGGGGTAGAGGTATTTCTATTCTTGCGTGCAACTAGTTACACTTCAGTTGATTCACTGTCATTCCGACTTCTGAAAAGTCTCTCCATATTTGCAAAAATCATGATAAAGCTTTCAATGGTTTTAGTACACATACTGTATTGTGGAAGTAGTCTTTCAAAGGCAAGAAACAATATCATACCCCAAGTCAGACACAAGATGGCAGTGCAGCTGCTTGAACCTGAGCCTTGATGTACTTCAAATGAGTTGTGGTCTGGAGCAGACAATGTCAATGACAAAATAATTTGTTGCAATTATATTTAATGTAATAGTCAAATACAATGTACAATACCTCCCACTTGCTTTTTCAGCTCAAGTAAAGGACACAGACGGCTCCTTTGCACAGCTGATCACTCTAGGACACGAATAACAGACATATTTTGTGCTGAGAGCGAGAAGAACAAAGGATTGCAATTTGTTTGCCCTCCGTGCTTATTTTACCCATTTTTAAGTAAAGCAGAAGAACCCCAGGTGAAACACAAAAACAAAATTTAAGATTTTGTTTAAGAAGAAAACTTTTTCTGCCCCCGGGCCCTACCTCTGCAGCAGATGTTGCTAAATGATGGCTTTTCACTGCACATACAGTAAAAAAAACCTCAGATTGCGAGAAACGCGGTTTACGAGCGTTTCGCAATACAAGCCTTTTTTTTTTTTCATCCTGACTCGATTTGCGAGCGTTGTCTCGCAAGACAAGCAGGATTCAAGCCTCTGGGATGTGCAGTACCACTTGTAGCCAGAGGTGCGGGGGTGCCAGTGACGCTCGGAGACACTTGGAAATGCTCGGAGACACTTGAAAACACTCTGTTCCCAAGTGTCTCTGAGCGTCTCCGGCGCCCCCCCCACCTCTGGCCACATGCGGTACTGCATACACTAGCAGTGACACTGGAACACATTATCTGAGTTTCCATTGATTCCTATGGGTAAACTCGTTTTGATATACAAGTGCTTTGGATTACAAGCATGCATAAAAATAATTGCGGCGCTGAAAAGTTCAAAAATGAAATTGAAGAGTGGGAGGAATCCAATCACCAAATATATTGTGCAGATGTAGAAAGAGTCACTCGTCACCACGTGGTAATGTAGTCTGCTTACCAGAAAGTGTTAAGGATTAGGCATAGATGATAAATTCTCAATAGCATCCAGCAAATCCAGCCCACTGGAACCCCTCATCAGACCACAACATCCGTGGGATTTCCTTCACATATAAACATCTCCCAATGGTCACTTCAGAATTAGGCATTCAGGCAGTTGAAGCTTAAAACAGCATGCATCAATGATAGGAACAAACGGCTGCAGCAATCAGCGTACGGATGTCAGCCTGCCTGACATGTTTCATCGTAACAGATGTCTTCAGAGGCACCTACTTTCACTTTAAGACTTTGGGTTTGTGAGGTTTACTCTAAAAAGTTCTTTGTCAAACCACTTATTAACCTTAAGTTACCCCCAATTAAACTATTAGGCCTCATGCACACAGGACGTTTGAAAAAAGCCAGCGCTGCTGCCAGGAAAAAGCAGTGTTAAAAATGCTGCGTTTTTAAATAGCGCTTATGGGTGTTTTTTGACATTTGCGTTTCTTGGCATTTGTTCAGTAAAAACACTCCCTATAATGTAAATATGCCTAGAAATGATAGGAAAAAGGGGTAAACGGTTTCAATAACCCATTTTTCCTCATGGGAGAGCGGCAGGATGGGGCAGTTTCAAGTCTCCCCTTTGGGAGCCAGCTGAGGCTCTCAGGTGGACACCTGGTACTCACATGGCATGGGGGATTAGTACATGTGGCTTTTCGCGGGCTTTTTGGGGTACTAGGGATGAAAGCTGGCTAAATCTGGTCAGATCCAGTAAAAGATAGGGCTATATAAACGGGGTTCCGTCCAGTCAGGCTCATTCGCCTCAGAAGACAGGAGCTGTGGTGTCCGCCCCCCCCCCCCCCTCCCAATTTTTTATTTTTTGTCACGGCTGTAATTATGTGGTGGTGTCACCTTTGTAAAAAAAAAAAAGAGTTAAAAAAAAAAAATATATATATACAAAGGGGGACAAATCTGTTTTTGAAGTTATTTGATATTAATATATGATGTGGATAACGTTGGTTTCTGATAATATTGATGCAGCCTGAGCCGTAGAGGCTAGGTTGTTTTAAGTTTATTTGAGTTCGTGTTATTATATTAAATCTAATATTGTCTTTAAACCAATAATAAAGCAGCCACGGCCGTATTTATCCAACACTTGTCTGAGTTTATTATTATAAGATTATAGTTATTAGTTATTAAGGATTCCTGCCTGCTGTCCCATGCCAAATGCGGCTAAACGCTTGTTACAGCGTTAAGCAGATCTTTTTGGGGCGTGGGGCGTTTTTCCTTTTTGCAGCTTAATAGCCTCTGCTCCTGGATGCACAAGCTGTCATTTTTTTCTACTGCCCCTAAACGCTTATGCCTCCAAACGCCTCTGAAAGTTTATGTGTGCATGGATACATAGGCTAACATGGAGGGGCATTTAGAGGCAGTTAAAGGGGTTGTACAGTCTCCTTTAAAAAATAACAAACATGTCATACTTACCTCCTCTGTGCAAGGGTTTTGCACAGAGTGGCCCTGATCCTTATTTTCTAGGGTCCCTCTGCCGCGCTCCTGGCTCCTTCCCGCATTGAGTGCCCAGACAGAGAAGCGCTTTGCTTAGGGGCACTCGTGTGGGCGAGCTCCCGTGTCCTGCTGCTGTGTCCATTGAAACAGACAGCAGGACTCTGCTCCGCCCCCTGGCTCCCATGTCATTGGATTTGATTGACAGCCACGGGAGCCAATGGCTGCTGCTGATATCAATCTATCCAATCAGGACCTGAGACACCGGCTGGAGCTGGTGTGCTCATCCCTCTCACTGGAAAGCTCGAGCTCAGGTAAATTAAAAAGGGGGGCTCTGGGGGGCTGCTGCAGCACAGGAGGTTTCTCACTTTAATGCATAGAATATATTAAGGTGAAAAACCTCAAGGGTTTACAACCCCTTTAAAAGAAAAACATCAGACGCCCCTAACAGCATGTGTAAAAACGTCCTGTATGCATGAGCCCTTAGTAAAACAGCAACTGCCACATATCATATCATTTTTCATTTTATAATCCTTTGATAATACTTTTTTAACCCTTAACCTCTTCCTGCCTGCAAACTGCATAAAATTGTTTTTCAGTGTAATGCTTATAGCTTTGTAATGGACAGTTTGCCGAAGACAAGCAGGCTAAGGACATGGATTACTGGTTACTGGAAGCATGTCTTGTGGTCTGATGAGACCAAGATAAACTTTTTGGTTCAGATGGTGTCAAGCGTGTGTGGCAGCAACCAGGTGAGGAGTACAAAGACAAGTGTGTCTTGCCTACAGTCAAGCATGGTGGTGGGAGTGTCATGGCCTGGGGCTGCATGAGTGCTGCCGACACTGGGGAGCTACAGTTCATTGAGGGAAGCATGAATGCCAGCATGTACTATGACATACTAAAGCAGAGCATGATCCTCTCCCTTCGGAGACTGGGCCGCAGGGGCAGTATTGCAATATGAAAATGACCCCAAACACACCTCCAAAACGACCGCTGCCTTGCTAAAGAAGCTGAGGGTAAAAGTGATGGACTGGCCAAGCATTTCTCCAGACCTAAAGCCTATTGAGCATCTGTGGGGCATCCTCAAACAGAAGGCGGAGGAGCACAAGGTCTCTAACATTCCCCAGCTCTGTGATGTCGTCATGGAGGAATGGAAGAGGACTCCAGTGGAAACCTGTGAAGCTCCGGTGAACTCCATGCCCAAGAGGGCTAAGGCAGTGCTGGAAAATAATGGTGGCCACAAAATATTGACACTTTGGGCCCAATTTGGACATTTTCACTTAGGGGTGTACTCACATTTGTTGCCAGAGGTTTAGACATTAATGGCTGTGTACACCAAAATTCACACCAATAATAGATTTGCGCTTACTCTAAAAAGTAAAGAAATTGTAAGCAGCTAACACCACAACTAGAATCGTTGCCCAACACATAGATAATAAACAGAAATGTGTAGCGCTAAAATAACAAGATACCTTAAAACTAATAAGTTAAAAAGGCCTGGGGGCGTGGCTTGGCGCGCGATGGAGATGGCAGCCTAAACGAGGAGCTCTGTCGGACCAACGGCCCAAACCAGTCTTTCTGCCGCACTGCAAGCGACGATGAGCAGACAGAATCGTTTCCCACAGCACACCCGTTCCCGCCGCTCTACCGCTGCATCAGCCGGGAGGAACATTTCAGAGATCTTTAGGAATCAGGCCGTGATACAGAGAGTGACTGCAGGAGGGAAGATGGCGCCGGTGCAGCGTGAGGAGGATCTCAGCGAAGATTCCCTGTCTGCTACAGAGGATAATGGTAGGAGAGAGGCACGTCCTGACCATCCACTAACTTATGCAGATATGTCAGTCTTTGCTGCTGACATTAAAGCCTCTTTCTCTGCTGCTATCACGGACCTCAAAACCAACCTGTTAGTTCTCACAGAGAAAATGGCCACTGCTGAAACAGCAGGAAAACACAGAGACAAAGCCATAAACAGGCTGGACAGAGCGGTATCATCTCATGCACTCCACTTTATTGAGATGAACAGACACCTGGAAGACCTCGATAACAGGGGGAGACGGTGTAACATCAGAGTTCGAGGTATACCAGAATCGGTTGATGCAGACCAAATAACTCATGCACTGCAGAGGGTTTTCAATAGCCTCCTGGAGAGACCAGAGGACACGGACATTGAATTTGTCAGAGCGCACAGAGCCCTAAGAGCCAGAGGCCCAGATACACTTCCCCCCCGTGACATCATTTGCTGCCTGCAAAGTTTTTCCCTGAAAGAGGAGATCATGCACAAGGCGCGCAGAAATGAACAGATTGTTTTCAACGGCACCCACATAACTTTATTTCAAGATCTTTCCCAAATTACGCTGAAAAATCGCAGGGCCCTGCGACCCCTGCTAGAGGCGCTACGAGCAAAAGATCTTCGGTACACATGGCGCTTCCCCTTTGCCCTCTCAGTGTCGCACAATGGCAAACAACACTTCCTCCGTACTCCAAGTGACCTCCGGGAGTTTTGCAGCGCCCTACAGCTAGGTGAGATTGACCTACCGGAGTGGTATCAGGAGTTTCTACTCCCAACTGGTGACAGAAGCCCACCGTACTCCCCTACGGTGACCCCTGAGAAGCATCCAGCCAAGAAACAGAAGCAGAATCGGCAGGAAGGATCAACCGCTGGCACTCCAAGGGGCAAAGCACATTCCTCCAGGATGCTAATAGATGCGTAACCGAGAGAATCCTATCACAAACCGATGTTCTGTTTCGTTCAGGTTTCAACTCACACCTTAGCATATGTGCTAAATTGAGCAGATGTTTTGTTTATGCCACAGTTTAGTTTTCACGCACGGACTCCCCATTCCGGATTGTTGGACACTTGGAGGGAAGGGCTCACTACTATTAGTGTCTGCACGGCAGAGACCTGGGCACCTCCTAACCACACACACAGGGGGCACTACAAGTCCCCTGTGGTGAATCACACTAAACTTTGCTTCACTCCCTGTGAACTTACTAGCCTAACAGGAATATGGGGGAAAAGATCGTTGCCCAGGACGCTGACATGTATCCCACTCAGAATACATGACATAGCTTGCTGGATGATTTATCTCCACGAAAAGCCCTGCTAGACTGTGGTAAGGACCCGGCCTACCTACAGACCTAACAAGAACCTCACACCCCCTATCCATTTTGAAAGTCAACACAAACCGGATGGAGACTTTTAGCTCAACATAGAGTTTCTGCTTATACTTCCCTCAGGGAGTTACTGTTTTTATTCCTTTTTTTTTTTTTTTTCTAATGTTTTCTCTGTTTCTTTGGTTCCTGCACTAAATGATTCCCGTATGGGAAGGGGGAAGGGAAAGGTAGGGAGGCGACTATGCCTTTCACGTCCTGACCCCACCACCCCCTATATATTTCTACAAGTTATTATAGCTACTGCTTGTCCCGCTCCATTCCATTGGTTGGAGCCCCGCTCTAACAGCTCAAGCGGCAGAAAAGACCATCAGGCACTATCCACTTGCTGAAATGGGCCGTGGTCTGGCTGTCCTAAGTCCCTGACAGTTCATTTCATTCTTTTTTGTTAAGTTGGGTCTGGCATCTAGCCGCGTGCCTCCTGCGTCCCCACAGAGTGTGTCAGAGGGGTTGTAGACCCACTCTCACACACTAAATATTGATCCACTCAGACGTTGTTATTGTCTGGGAGGATTGTAAATCTCACTCTCCGTACTCTTACTTCTAATTTCTTACTTTACTCACATCTTTCAGTCTACTTCTTCCCACTCTTCTTAATTACTGATTGAGGTGGTACAACTACGTTTAAGCATATAAATTCTGACAGGTACTTTTTTATAGTTGTGATTACAGGTACTGTTTGCGGTCTCTCTCTGATCCTGAACAATGGCCTACTCTGCGTTGGGTCGGACCCCTACGGTGGTATCTCACAACGTCAAAGGCCTAAATATTCCGGAGAAACGCACTACTCTCTTGCGGGAATTAAAAAAAGGTAAGCCTAAAATTGTCTTCCTGCAGGAGACCGATTTTAAGACAAACCAGGTTCCCAGGCTCACCGACTCCTACTTCACAGAGGCACACCACGCCACAAACGATAGTTCCAAATCTAAGGGAGTGACAATACTACTCAGTAGGGAGGCTTCATTCGAGATCACAGACAAATTGGTTGATCCAGGGGGGAGATATATTTTTGTCAAAGGGAAATGTTCTGGGGTACCCACCACATTAGCAAATGTATACTTCCCCAATACTTCCCACTTGTCCTTTTGCAAAAAATTGATGAGGGAGTTAGAGGGTTTCAGCACAGGTCGCTTAATCCTGGGGGGAGACTTCAATATTCCCTTAAACCCGTTAGTAGACACGTCAACAGGGAAAACCTTCATTACCTAAAAAATATTTAAAAAAATCAAAACTCTCCTCCACTCTTTAGATTTAGTTGACACTTGGCGCTTCCTACACCCTGAGGATAAAGATTTCTCCTTCTATTCAATCCCTCATGATCGCCACTCTAGGATCGATTACATCTTTATCACACAGAGGGATCTCCACATAGTCAGAGAGGCAAACATAGGGATACAGACAATTTCTGACCACGCCCCAGTCTCCATTGACCTAAACCTGACCGATAACCCAGCCAGATCGGGAACTTGGAGACTGAACTCATCCCTGTTGACAGATCCAGGTCTGCTGTCTACACTGACCGCAGCTCTGAAAGAGTTCTTCAGGCATAACGTGACCCCGGATATGGACCCACTGATGGTCTGGGAGGCCCACAAGTGCTCCATCAGGGGAGAGATAATTAGGATGGGGGCACAAAAAAAGAAAGACCAAGAAAAGGAAATTCTCCAACTAACACAAAAAATACGTCGCCTAGAAACCTTACACAAGCAATCCCTGACATCCAGATCGGCGACTGCTCTTCTCGAGACAAGATTGACCCTTAAACAGCTTCTAGAAACTAAAACGAAATGCTTCCTTTTCTTTAGAAAAAAAATATACTACGAGCAAGGCGACAAACCTGGCCATTTGCTAGCCAGGGCACTGAGGGGACCCACTCCTAAATATAACATCTCAGGCATTCAAAATAAGGGGGGTAGGGTAGACAGAACAACGGACAAAATAGCACAACACTTCCAGGACTTTTATTCCAATTTATATAATCTCCCAACCCAACACAGACCACATGACTTACAGGGAGAAAGGCTCCAGGTGATGCGGGATTTCTTGAGGGATTCAGGCCTTCCTTCGCTCACAGCGGAGGACGCCGCGTCGCTCGAGAGTCCCGTAGACTTGTCGGAACTAAAACTCGCTATTAAAGACCTAAAACAAGGTAAGAGCCCGGGTCCTGATGGATTCACGGCCATATACTACAAGACATTCGTCGACACATTGTCCCCACACCTCCAAGATGCATTAAATACCCTTTCAAAGCCAAGAACGATCCCCCCAGAATTCTTATCGGCCTTCATCACAGTGTTACCCAAGCCAGACAAGGACCCACTTCACTGTTCTAGCTATAGGCCTATATCGCTACTGAATCTAGACGTGAAGATACTGGCCAAAATCATCTCCAACAGACTGAAACCTCTACTTCATAATGTGATAGGATCGGAACAGGCGGGCTTTATGCCTGGAAGAGAGGCAAGGGATAATGTCACCAAAGCTCTAAACCTGATTCACGCTGCCCATGGACGAAAGATCGAGGGTCTTCTCTTGTCTACGGACGCGGAGAAGGCCTTCGATCGAGTAGCCTGGGACTACATGTTTGAAACTTGCAGACACATAGGCCTGGGACCAGGAATGATGGGCTGGATAACCTCCTTATACCAAAACCCCTCAGCTAGACTCAAAATAAATGGTTCATTATCCGATAAAGTAAGCATAAACAATGGAACCAGACAGGGCTGCCCATTGTCGCCCCTGCTATTTATAATATCACTAGAACCATTTGTTAGGCGAATCATAACGAACACGGCCATAAAGGGATTTGAGGTCATAGGTCGTGAATTCAAAGTAGCGGCATATGCCGATGACCTACTCTTCTTCTTGACTGATCCGCATATATCCATCCCCTCCCTCATGAGAGAGTTCGCATTATTTGGTTATATCTCTAACCTTAAGATAAACTTTTCGAAATGGGAGGCGTTGAATATTTCACTCCCAGAACAAACACTAAAGACAATCCAAGACAATAGCCCATTCAAGTGGGAAACACAGGCCGTCAAATACCTGGGAGTTTGGCTTACACCTAGGTTGTCCTCTATCTTCTCCCGAAACTTCCTTTCCCTTCTCAAAACCATAGAAAGGGATTTACAAACCTGGCACACGGGGTTCTTTTCGTGGTTTGGCAGGGTGGCCATTTGCAAAATGGCCATACTGCCTAAAATTCTATATTTATTACGCACACTCCCTATTAAAATCCCACAAAGCTTTTTTAAATCGCTTCAGGCCCTTCAAATGCGATTTATTTGGGCACACAAACCACCACGCATTAAATTTTCCCTACTAACGAGAACCAAAGCAGTGGGTGGGTTGGGGATACCAGATTTTAAAATGTACTATCATGCCACACACATTGCCAGGATCATAGACTGGCATTGTCATGGCGGCATAAAAGATTGGGTGTCATTAGAAAACGATTTGAGCCCAATTCCCCTACTGTTTTCCCCCTGGATACCAAAACTCAAATACCCCCCGACTCTGAGAACCCACCCTTTGATAGGGACCACTCTAGAAATCTTTCATCATCTAACTAAACAACCCAAACTTTCTTCGCCTCTCAGCCCTCTCACCCCATTGCAAAACAACCCAGATTTCCCACCTGGAATGGGGAATCGTCTCTTGCGCTCCTCTGATCAAAAACTACCACTTCTGACTTCCCATTGCTTCGACAACAAGATAATGAAAGACTTGACTAATCTAAAGACTGACAACAATATACCTTCCCTTCCCTTGTGGTCGTACTTCCAGGTCAGAAGTTACGTTAACAATGTCACTCGTAAGAGACACTTCACTAGAGAGCCTACTGAGTTGGAGTCGGTGTGCCTAAAGGGAGAGCAGGTCGAAAAGACCACATCAATCGCTTACCAATGGTTACAAAACTCGAAAAAACCCGCAGATAATAGGCTCAGAGAGAGATGGTCAGACTGCCTTGACATGACAATTTCAGATACCCAATGGGAGAGAGCCTGTATTATGGCGCATAAATGCTCCTTAAGCACGAGAATACAGGAGACGGCTTATAAAATGTTCACGCATTGGTATGCAACCCCAGCAAAGATTCATAAATGGTTCCCTCAGACGCCTGACACATGCTGGAGGTGCAACAAAGAAAAAGGAACCCTAATGCACATCTGGTGGCAATGTGATCGAATAACACCGTACTGGAACAAGGTTAAAGAGGTAATTTGCCGAATCACGGAGACCAAGCTCAAACTTAACGCAGCATGTTGCCTGCTTCACATTACAAATTTTACCTTTAAAAGATACAAAAATTCTCTCACTAGACACCTACTAAATGCGGCCAAGTCTCTCATTCCATTGTTTTGGAAATCAACCACAGTTCCTTCTCTGAAAGACTGGTTGCAAAAAATTTCAGATATTTGTGAAATGGAAGACACACGGGCACAGTCAGAAGAAAAGGTAGAACGCTATCACGCAACTTGGTCTCCCTGGTTCATATATAGATACTCCCAAGACTATGAAAATTTGGTTAAATAACTGGTCAATGCCTACCATCACTTGATCGAATATATAAACCTGTAATAACCTGCACCGTTTTGTTATACTGAACTTGAGAAAGCACATTAGATGTTGGAGCCCAATAAGCTCTTAATAGCCCCCTCCAGTCATTGTGACGTATAGGCCACAATACCTATCCTTCTCACTAATTTTCTTACCTCTTCTTCTCTTATCTTCACTCTGTTCTTTCCCTACTTACCAAACAATTGCAGATTTCAAAAAGATGCCTACAGGTGGGCATAGCTCTCAGAACACACAGAAATTCATATCTAGAGATAGCGTGTTTAACTATCAAAATGCATAGCTATGACTCACGGACATGTTAGATACGACTTTGCTTTTAAGTTTGATACCAATTGATTGCTGTATATTAGATCCTATCTGCACTCATGTATGTTTATATATGCTTAATCTTCTTCAATAAACTACTTTATGGAAAAAAAAAAAAAAAAAAGGCCTATACCCAAAGTGTAATATACACATATAAAGGTACATACAAAATCAGACTAAAAATAAAAGGTGTATAAAATGGACAGTCAATGAGTTGGAACTGAATGGGTCGCTACCCAAAACGTGAGGTGAGAAGCGCCTTCACCAACATACAGCAGAAAAGTCTCAGAAGATAATGTTCTGCAGTCACTTAAAAGTCTCATCAATAAATTGGATAGTCCATTCATAAACCAAACTCTTATATCACACCACTGTGTCTTCAAAAACATGCAGTGCACTTAGATGTTACAGATGGGGGCTTACCGGAGGGTTTGAACCCAAAACAGTATATGCTGTGAGGGTCAAACCAGCTTTTATTGCACCCTGGCAATGGTGAGAAGATCTTGGCCACCTGAGGATTTTGAGAGGGGCTTTTCTAAAGGTGTATCTTCTCCACACGTAATGTTGGATCTCTCCACGCAGGGTTCATAAAGGGCACAAAAGGGACTTTGTGGTCTAGTAAGGCTGCGCTGCACCAACAATGACAACCCATAAAGTATCTTCATATCTCTCTGATACCGCCAGTCCTCGCCGAGCTTTGGGTATAGGCCTTTTTAACTTATTAGTTTTAAGGTATCTTGTTATTTTAGCGCTACACATTTCTGTTTATTATTAATGGCTGTGTGTTGAGTAATTTTGAGGGGACAGAAAATTTACAAGCTGTACACTCACTACTTTACATTGTAGCAAAGTGTGATTTCTTCAGTGTTGTCACATGAAAAGATATAATAAAATATTTACAAAAATGTGAAGGGTGTACTCACTTTTGTTAGATACTGTACATTGTATTAATACATTGCATTTAATTTGCACAGCATCTGTGGGTACAGGCGTTTTTGTTTGTTTAAGACACGCAAAACATTTGTTTTTTTGTACGGAAAAAGTGCATAACAATGAACTTGCAGGATTACAGATATATTATTAAGTGTTAATTAAATATACTAATGCGCAAACCAATTGATTATAAATGTAAACAAAACTAAGTAGCTGCCAACATGAATATGTGCTCCCACACAGTGACAATTTGAATATAAATGAATGTAGCGCTCACTCAGTGAATCATCATAATAAAGTAAAATAAATCTTAAGCTAATTATGTGCAAAATACAGGAATGATAGTGCTTCAAATACGTAATTAGACACGCATCATAAGGTGCCAAAGTATGAACACTTCCATTGCTATATGCCATTTGTATTATTCAACAGGTGGCGCTGTTTTATGCCTTATTTAGTATCTAAGTGTACATAGAACAAATGTATATTTTATTATATATTTGAGGTTTTTAATTGGATGCTAGTATATGTAATGCCTTTTTTGGAAATTTTGAAAGGATTTTTAAACAAATATGAATTGTTCGAAGGACTGCTGATGTTGTTTTGACAGCGGAGCTGTGTATAAAAGACTGCATTGTTCACCTGACTCCATACCCTTGATGAAGTCACCTGATCAGTGATGCAACGTGTCGGGAGGAGCCAGGTTACGTCACTTTCGGTCGCTTTGTTCTGATTTTAAACTGTAAGTCTACTGCATTTTTATTAAACACATTTTTTGAACCACTACACTATGGAATTTCCTTTATGTTGCATGTGAACATTATATTGAGGGACCTGCTTAGAGATATCTGCGGTATTTGTGGAAATTGGGTCCCATCTGATTGGAGGCCCCAGGAATAGGAGTCTGCTGTCTGGAACTCAGAGACACTTATGCCCTGTACACACGATCGGACATTGATCGGACATTCCGACAACAAAATCCATTGGATTTTTTCCTGACGGATGTTGGCTCAAACTTGTCTTGCTTACACACGGTCGCACAAAGTTGTCAGAAAATCCAATCGTTCTGAACACGGTGATGTAAAACATGTCGGGACTATAAACGGGGCATTAGCCAATAGCTTTTGTCTCTTTGTTTCTCTATACACGATCAGAATTTAAAGGATCGGATTTTGTTGTCGGAAAATTTTATAGCCTGCTCTCAAACTTTGTGTGTCGGAAAATCCGATGGAAAAAGTCCGATGGAGCCCACACACGATCGGAATTTCTGACAACACAATCCGATCGCACTTTCTTCGTCTGAAAATATGACCGTGTGTACAGGGCATAATTGTGTAACAAACTCGACTAGACCTTTAGGGGTCTTTGCCTGAGGTGAGCGGCTGGGTTAAACCACAAGCGCACTACGGATGGTGGAAACCTTGTTGTTGATCTGGATTTATTGGATTCTATTTTTCCCTCACACAAGCACCTTACTTATGAACTTTTCTCATTCTCATATTGCACTATTACTTTGAAGATTGTAACACTTTATGGACTCTATTTAAGCACTTTGTACATTGTATTGACACTTTGAATACTGTGTCACCTTATGGTGCGTGTCTAACTACGTATTTAAAGCACTGTCATTCCTGTATTTTGTACATAGTTAGCTTAAGATTTATTTTACTTTATTATGATGATTTACTGAGTGAGCGCTACATTCATTTATCTTCAGATTTATTATTAAACAGTTTGTTAAGGCCAAGCTGGCCCAAATGAATTAGTTCCATATCAGAACGGTCTGGCCACCGAGGATGCTGTAATAAACTGTAGTAGCATTTGCTACGTACAGTAAGCAGTACCTTGTATTTTTATCAATACATACTTTGATTGCTGATTGCTTTGTTAACACAATTTAGCATTATTTTCCCTATAATAATTGCTAATAAATTTCAATTAATTCAGTTAGAATTGCAAAAGAGCAGTGCGATTCGGCTGCGGATGCCTGCAGGTGCGAGACTCAATGCAATTCCTGCACTCCCAACCAGAACGCACAGTGTGGGCTAGTGTGAACCCAACCTAAATCCATCTTTCTATTGTAAAAAAAAAAAAAATTCAGCAACTACAATTAATCTACTAGATAAAGTTGAGGTGTGTCCAGAAAGTAATCAGAATGATATTTTAAAAAACATTGACTCCTTCAAGATATGCACCTTGTGAGTGGATACAATGCTCCCAGCGATTTTTCCATTCTTCATAGCATCCCTGGAAATCTTCAAGTGGGATGGCGTTCAGAGCCTGCATAGTGGCTCTTTGGACATTATCCACACTACTAACATGGTGTCCTTTCTCATGTTCAAATCCTGAGTCGCGATTTTATGAACAATTAACTTGATAATTCCTGTTTCCTCTGCAATCATTCTGATAGTGAGACATTGGTCATAAACAGAGCAGAGTGTGGATGCAGTGAGGTCTGTTCTCAACTGTAACTGATGGCTCAATGATTTGGGCTGTGAACCTGCTAATTGCTGTGGCTAATCACAGCACAGATCTGTGTGTACTAGTAAACACAACACGGATCGGGCTATTTTATCTCCCTGATTTCACATACTGTTCAGAGTTGAAATCAGGAAGAAAAGCCAGCCAGTCTGTAATGCCTGGTACACGCGATGAGATTATCGGACGAATGACCATCCGTTCTTTTTTGCATGCTAGTCTCCATATCAAAAATGAAGAGGTTACTAAAGTTATGAAAATTCTCGTATGACAGAATAGTAATTCAGAAGTGTCATGTCATGTATTGTATTTGTATTTTATTTTCCGAAGAAGACTGTACTGATTAAAATGAAAATTGTACAGCCTAGTATCATACAAGAAAAAAGTTTGTATTTGTCCCTTCGGATAATATTAAATGAACTGTCATGAGAGGCTCTCGAAAGCTCTGTACTAACCATCAGATTATTGTACGATTGCTTCGAAAGTGGTATTTTTCTTCCGATTTTCTGATCGTGTGTATGGGCCTCAAGTGAGTAAAATCAGCACACATACACTTGTTAGGCACATAGTTAACCCTTTGATTGCCCTCCTGATCACCCATGTCACCCAGCCATTCCTATTAGTACAGCAACAGTGTACAGTATTATCACTAATCACTGTATTAGTGTCACTAGTGACGTCAGATAGCGTCAGTTAGTGTCCCTCCCAGCCAGTTTAAGTTAGCGCCTAATCACCCCCAGGATCAGCAGGATCAGCCCCAATCACTGGCCGGACTTGAGACATGTAGCAGAATACATTTTGACCTAAATTTATTAAGAAATTTGATTTAATTAGATTTAATGACATTCGTTAATTAGTTTAATGACAGAAATAGAAAATATCTTTTTTCGTTTATATAATAGAGAAAAACACAGTAGGCATCATGACTGGAGACAGTTCCTTCGGAACAGCATATTGGCGTAAAAAGGGTTAAGCAATGGCTAAGGCCACATTCACACTTTAGTGTAGTGTTTTCAGGCAGAAAGCCACGCAATTTTGACGTGTTTTTGCCACGATTTTGTACAGGTCAAAAGGTTACCAATGTAAAAAACAGAAAAACACCCAAATCTGTCTAAAAAAAAAGTTCCAGAACATTTTTGAGCTTCAGGCATTTTGGAGCATCTGGCTTCAGGCGTTTTGGAGTGGAGATGTGAACCATCTCCATAGAGAATAATTCATTTTTTCCCCTCCAGCGTTTTGTAGCTTCAGGCTTCAAGCTACAAAATGCTCAGGTGTGAATGGGGCCTTAGGGGTGGTTGTTGAGGTGATATAAATTTGGTGGCAGGTTATTGGTGGGGAAAAGTAAAAAGGAGGAGACTTCTGCATCACGTGAAATAACGATCCCTCAGTCTGTACAATTCTCAAGAGGTAACAAGTAGCACCCCCCTTCTCTCTCCTCCTGCACTTCTACCCTCCACGTGCTTCCACAAAACCCCCCCCCCCGTACAGACCTACCTCACGATGGAGCAACTCATCTCTCATCTCCAGCAGAAAGCTGTGCAGTGTGGTGAGGAATGGCTGCGGGTTCTGATTGTAGAACTCCCCCCCTCGCCTTCTAATGACCAACCACTCTGGGTCCAGCCCTGTGCTCAATGACTCAGCCCCTCCCCACCTCGGGCTGTGCAGTGTTTGGGCTCCAAGTGTCTCCATCCAGGCTCCAGCCGCAGGAGAAAAGCAGCAACATCTCACCCCTCTGCCTCTGCCCAAAGAGATGCTTTTGATGATCAGCATGTGTCCCAGGAGCCGACCGGAGTTTCAGAGGGCGGAGATCCCGCCCTGTCAGCCTCAGTTCAGTGCTCCTGGCTGCTGGCTCCAATCAGCCAAGGATGCAGGGAGCAATGAGAGCCGCAGCACATCCTCCTATGGTGTCCCCAGCAGGTCGGCAAGTGAGTATGGCCGACATCTCTTCTCCTCCCCTCATGCTGCCTCAGATGTCTCCTGTGCTACCCTTTGGCTTCCCCTTGTGGCTGGTTCCTGATCAGCAGCCACCAGCTAGTAATGTTTTACCTATGCAAAACAGCTCTCTCTTACTCTATGTGTCCCAGCCCCCATCACCTCTTCATATCAGGCTCCTGATGAATTAATGTCACCCCCGCCCCCCCCCTTCCCAGGGGACATTGGGGCGGTCCAATATGGGGGGTTTTGGGGGCATCCCGGTTGTCCCATGCTCTTTTTTGTCTCTATGTCTGGAGGGATTGACATCGGGCCTCAATCTACACCTTCGATGGCTTCTCCACAGCACATCCAGAGTGGCATGGTGGTGGCCTCTGATTCATCAGGCACCAATGGGCCAAGTCTAGATTGTTCGGTCGGCAGGAGCGATGTGCCTGCGCCTCCAACAGGTGAGCTCTCACACTCATTGGCTCGCACACGCATTCCCACCACACAGGATGGGGAGGTTCACATGTTCGTACAGGGTATCCGGGCCCTACTGGAGGGTTTGGAGGCAGGGTCTAGCGGTGGAGCTACGAACCCTAGTGTGGTCTGGGATTCCACACGGTGGGGTGCTTTATCACATGTACCTGCGCCTATGGCTACTACAGTGGGCATGTCATCTGTGGCTGCCCAGGCCACGATGGTGGGGGCTTCTTCCTCAATGGCAGTGGAAATGGTGGAGTCGGGTAGTGCCAAGCAGCCTGACAAGCCTGTCCCTATTTCTGATGCGGCAAAAAGGCACTCATATGTCTGCTATGAGGGCCCTCTGGTTGCTTAACTTACACAGGAGGTTAGGGAAAAAATCTGGAAAAGGGAATATTTTGACAATTTCGCATTACTCCCATTGAACCGCTTCGCATTAGAAAAAATGGGAAAAGGGTAAGGAGCACCGCAAGGAGGAGGATGTTGACAGGAGGCACTATCGATTGATCCCCAGTACCTTTTGGAATTGGCTTCAGGTCTTTACGATCTTGGGGAGTGTAGTGGGTGAGAAGCAGCCGGAGCTCTGTTCCGCGCTGTTTTGCTATCTTGATTCCATTTGGGAGGCCCATAGGGTTTATGGTGGAACAGCTTGACTTAGGTATGACGAGCAGTTCCGGCAATGCATGTCTGTTCACTCTGACCTTGATTGGGATCATATGGATATTGGCGCTTGGATGCGAGTCATGAATTCTAAAGGGGGTGTGTATACCAATACATCTGCGCATTCTCCCTTTCAGTTTGGCCTCAGCTCTGCAGGAGCAGAGGCCCATGAAACTGTTAAAAGAGGCACCTGCTGGTCTTTTAACAATTCCCATTGCAAGTGGGGTTCTACTTTCGTTTCCTGCACAAATGCTCAGGATGTAGAAGTAACGACCCTGTCAGTCACTGTCTCAAAAAAGGCAAGGGTTTTATCCGTAAACCAGGAGACAGCTCTGGAAAAGGGGAGGTCGCTGGTGAATAGCGAGGCGATTTGACCCTGGCTCGATAGGTATCCTGACAGGCAGTCTGCTGTGCTATTGGGGCATGGCTTTGATCATGGTTTTGTTATCCCTTGTGACCTCCTTCCCATATTACCGTCATCTCGTAATTTGATATCTGCTAGACAATACCCTGTGGTTCTCCGGGAGAAGTTGGCCAAGAAAGCTGCTTTAGGCCGTATGGCGGGCCCCTTTTTTCTGAGCCTCCTCTTCCCAATTTCATAGTATCCCCTTTAGGGGTGGTCCCCAAGAAGGAATCAGGCAAATTTTCATATGATCCATCATTTGTCATTTGTTACGGAACGTCTCACACTCCGCTTTAGTGCTTTCATCATATACCACTTCCTCCCAGTCTGAATATAGATATCAGATATTCCAACCACCCACAAGCACAAAACAAGACGATACTTGTTTGATTGCTGAACATGGACTCTTTTATTAGAACCAAAATACAAGTCTTATATACAGTAGAAGAGGAGGCCCCCCTCCTGCTCATATACACCTGTAACCAGAAACAGAAATAACATGAGCTCATTAACTACTCCCTTAAAGCAGCCGATGTGACTCCATGCCCTCCTGAGCTTTGTTATGATTAATCAAGATTTTACTACAGGTCAGACTTGTTGTCACCGAGCTTCACACATTAGCATAAACACAGGAAACCTTCTCACAGTAGCAGGAGCTAATTACAATTAACAATATAAACAGTGATCTCCCCCCCTCCCCAGCCTAGTAGGCAACAAACTATAGTAGGAGTAGACTGTCCAACTCCTACACAGTTCTAGAGGCCAATGTGATCAGCTCTCTCAACTAACATAGTTACATAGTTGAGTTCAGAATCAAACACACCAAGAATAGTCTTTACATATATCCTGGGAGATATTGTGGATAAATATTACTGTCCCATTTTAAGTAATCCAAGATATATTTTCTTAGTCACTATTTCTAATATGGCATATACAGGGTTCCCAGAGTCTACATATCTTGGGAGACAAGGACATGAATCTAAAGTAACACCACCTCAAGGGTCCCTAGGCATATAGCTCACAAAGAGCACCGTTCCTCCAAATGCCAGGGCCCATAATCGGTAGGCAAGAGGCTAGCATTCAGTCCCCTCCAAAAGCCTCTGTCCCGGGTGAGTCTGTGACATCATTCCCTAAAGGGAGATCGGTAAATGATGGCATTAGTAAAGATCTCTCCTCTGTTTTGTACACGTCTTTTGATGCCGTCCTCTCTTCAGTTGAATCATGGGGACCGGGCGCACTTATGGTAAAGACAGATATTGAAGTGGCTTTCTGCCTTTTGCCAGTTCATCCGGACAGCTTTGACGGGTCCTATTTTGTTGACAGGTGCCTTCTGAGTGGCTGCTCTATTTTTCGCGCATATTTTGAGTTATTCAGCTACTTTCTGGAATGGGTTGTCAGGGTTCACACAGGATTTAATTATGTAGTCATTATCTAGATGACTTCCTCTGCGTCGGTCCTTGCGGTTCTATGGTTTTGTGAGCTCCTACTGCATAGTCTTATGCGCATTTTTGCATAATTTCGGGTGCCCATCGGCCACGACAAGACGGAGGGACCCTTCACTGTCATAAAATTTTTGGGAATTGAAATTCATTCCGTCAAGGGAGACTGTAGATTGCCTGTTGACAAAATCTCAGATCTAATCGTCAGCATCGAATTAGCCTTGCAGGTTAGGAAGGTCACACTACAACAGTTACAATCGCTGCTTGGTAAACTCAATTTTACTTGCAGAGTATTGCCAGTTGTCTTTTAAAAGGAGGGCCTAGCAGATCAGAAGGTACACAAGCCAGGGAGCATAGTATCATTACCTATATACCAAACAGCAGTAAAACAGGCATCTGCCTATGAATATATATATGTGATGGTCGAAGATCCACCCTCTTACTCACACCCACTGCAGTAACCATGGTAGAGTATGGGGTGTGGGCAGGTGTGCCACCAACCTGGTGCGGTTGGCAAAACCGCACATGCCTAGTGGTGGTGGGGGAGGGGGGGGCGAGGCTGAAAACAATCCCGCCGGTAGCCTGCCCCATCCACTGCACATGGGAAGCTGCCCAGAACCCAGAGATACATAGCATCGGGCTTTTGGGTTTTGCCTATGTAACTATTGAGTAAATAGAAAGTCACTTTGTTACTTGCTATGGACCTGTTCTACCACTGCCACCAGCAGGAAATATGTTCTCAGAAATGCCATACAACCACCAGGGTTGTGCATGCATGTAAACTGGAAGTGATTGCAGTAGATCAGCAGCACTTGGATAGAACAAAGGGTAAAACAATGATAAACATTTGTGCTTTTCAGTACTCTTATCCTGCAATGGAATTTTAAATGCTGCCCTATCTAAAGATTTAACCTATAACTCATATAAGTAAAGCAGTTTGAAAACCACATTTAGCAAGTTGGTGTGCTACAATTTCTTTGTGGTACGTGTGAAATAGGAGAAGCGCTTTAAAATGTGTGTTGAGGAGCCAGATGGCCCTATAAAGATTTTGTTATTAACAAACAAAAAACACTATGCACAAGGCTCTAAACCCATTCCATACTATTTAAGAGCAGGAGACACAGTATGTTTGATCTATACTGTGTACAGCATTTGTTGAATATAAATTAATATATTATGGTGAGAGGTGAAGCTGTAATTCCTAACACTGAAGTTTCCTCTGCCAATGGTTTCCGGTCAGTTCTTAATGGATTTTCTCCAGAATTTAGCAAAAAAGTAATTATTAGTATTCTCTGTTTCTCTGTCTCCTTCTCTTCATCATTCTTTTCAATATTAGGTCTGTCCACTGAATCATAAAATACAAAATTGTGAATAACTATAGTGTTTAATTGATATTTTGATTAATCCTTGCTAACTGTGAGAAGTAATAGCTTTTGTGCTAAAAAGTTGGTTAACTTAAAAAAAAAATATATATATAATGTTCAGCCTAAAAATAATTTAAAATGTAATCATGAGTTTTGAATTATAGTAAGTGATTTTAAAGACGTTAGCCACAATAAGATGACCTCTATTTGGATATAAGTTATTTTTAAAAGGGGCAATTCCATAGGCATATAAAGCTGAATTCTGGAGATATTTAATGCATCGACCTACATTATCAAAAATAAAACATGCAGCGTTTTCTGCAATACCCCCTGTATTACTGTCCCTTGCAGACTTACGACTGTGATCCAGCACCAGTCCTCTTTTAGGTTAATTGGTGGCCAGTTTCATTGATCTCACTTCCTGTGATCCCAGTCCTAATCATCATCATCAGAGGAGGACCCATGACATCACCTAAAATAGGTGCATATGTTGAATATTCTTTAGCTACAAAAGAACATGTTACAAGGGTGAAGGTGGGCAAAAAATGGGGAGAGGGATCAAAATTAGATTTGGGCTTTAGACATCAACTCTGGATAACAGGTGAAAGAAGCAGTGAGCTACTAATGCATTGAAAAACACTACAACTGTGCTAAAATCAGAATCTTTATTCAGTCTACCTTAATCTTCTGTAATTCTCTACAGCTATGTTTTCATAGATCATCTATGAGGGCAGTAGGAGTGTACTGCTGGAGCTTTTGAATCCAATTTGTGGATAAGAGAGGAAACAATGTCTCAGTACCTCAAAGTGACTCATTCCACTATCTCTAGAATACCAACAAAAGTTAGTGGTGACTGTAGTATGCATACCTCCCAACATTTTGAGATGGGAATAAGGGACGCCTGCTAACAAACGTATGTAGGCATAGGACAAACCCTTTCCACACCTCCTTAAAAGGAGAATTAACAACAAAAAAGGTTAATTAAATCCACAAGGGCTTTTTTTTACCACTACTATTCCTTTATATTGGCTTTTAAAATGTACAAATGCAGAAATTTAGAAATTGAATGAAAGGTTTAGCACTGGGAAACACTTTTTGAAAGATAAAAAGTTTATTTTATATACAACTATATAGATCAGACCAAAATGAGGGACAAATGAGGGGGAAAGAGGGACAGAGGCACATCCCTCCAAATCAGGAACAATCCCTCAAAATCAGGGAAGTTGGGAGCTTTGTAGTATGGTCTGCTGAAGTACAGCTATACCTAGATGAAGGCTGAGTGGAATACATTAAGTGTTATAAATTTAAGAATTAAAAACAGGGAAAGCTCAATAGCGACACCTTACTATGGAACCTAGGAATGACACAAAGAGGCAGTTAAACGTTAGAATTAATGTGATTGGTTACTTACCTGTTTAACTTTATTCAAATTTTCTGGAAATTTCTGTGGTGGTTATGTGACTCGAAGAACCTATGAGAAGAAAAAGAAAAATATAACATTCATCAGAACAATGGTAGCAACTGCAGAAGAAGCACCCCCCCCCCCCCCCCCCTTGTAGTGGTCCTTTGTTATGTGGCCTTGTACCTTTTACTGTAAGGGGATTGTTGTTTTTTGGCAAAATTTTAGTTTGAGCTTTAATGGCTGAACTATTTATATGTATAACAGTTTTTTAAATAGTTGGTATTGTTACAATATTTGAAATGTGGTCATAAATAAATACATTATTATTAGTGAAACTAGTTTATACCAATAACAAATACATGTAATACACAACAAAATGTTTAATTGTTTTTTATTTATTCTTTGTTTTTATTTATTCTTTAATGAACAACTTTGTGTTTGGTCTCTGGTTCTATATGTTTTATTTCAGGTTTCCATGACTCAACTGAGCACTCTACTACATCAGGATTATTACATTGCTAAAGTAAAAATGTCCTGCCTAAGAGCATACATCACAAGATGCCTGTTGTTTTATTAGCCAGAAAACCCTCATTTGTGCTTCCTTCTGAGCTAAATCTGTCATCAACTGCCACTTTCATAGGAAGCTGCCATCTCCCTGGCCAATAGAAACCTGTGCTCCACGGTGCAGAATGTAAACCATCCTGTGCAATTTGGTGTGCTACTGGTCTTTTAAAATTGACATTGCTGTGTGTTGATTGCCTTACCACAACTCACTTTAACGACTTGCCACCCGCCACATAGTAAAATGACGGGGATGGGGTGGCCCTCTCATTCTGGGACGACGTCATATGATGGCACCCCAGAACCGCCACTCTCACGCACCCAGGGGGGGGGCGTGTAGTGTGGCAAACATGGCCATGCCATGTTCCTAGGACACCGTGTGAACCCGATCTCTGTAAAGAGCCGATGACACGGCTCTTTACCCATGTGATTCTGGTGATAGTGAACCCACTGCTATTAACCTAATCCCTTACTGTACACGTGTGAAATACATTCAATCTAACAATCATATATAATGATAAAACCTGTGTCATTGCATAAAATAATTCATCTAGCATACAAAAATTATTTGTTTCTATGAAACAAACAATTAAAATGCAAATGCTGTTAAAAAAAAAAAAGTGCAAAAAGAAAAAAATGGTGTGCTGACACAATGAACAAAAAGTGCAAACCAAGTGCAAACCAACAAACCAAGTGCAAAGCTGTTTAAAAGAAAAGTACACAAGAAAAAAATGTGTGCTGACAGAGTGAACAAAAAGTGCTTCGTGCAAGAAAATATTATTCATTAGTAAAGTGCATGCATCAAAAATTCATGTGTTCAAAATATTTGCAGTCCATTTTGCAATCCCAGGAAAAAATCCAATATTATCATCACTTTCTTGAATTTTTCCTGGGATTGCAAAATGGATTTGACATATTTTGAACACGTATGAATTTTTGATGCATGCACTTTACTAATGAATAATATTTTCTTGCACTAAGCACTTTTTGTTCACTCTGTCAGCACACATTTTTTTCTTGTGTACTTTTCTTTTAAACAGCATTTGCACTTGGTTTGTTATATAGAAACAAATAATTTTGTATGATAGATGAATTATTTTATGCAATCACACAGAGTTCATCATTATACATGACTGTTGGATTGTATGCATTTCACATGTGTACAGTAAGGGATTAGGTTAATAGCAGTAGTTTCAGTATCACCAGATTGTGGGATTATAGATTTGCACTGCTTGCTTCTTTTTCCTTGCCAATTAACTGGTGATCATAGGCATGCACAGGGGGTGTGCCAGGGTACACCCTAATCACCCCAACCACGTTAGCATTATCGCTCTGTGTGCAGGCAGGGGGATGGGAAAAATCTCCCTCTGACCAGTTCTGCCATTCGTGAAGTGCTACCGTACTTCTCTTCACTGTACCGGCTCTACCATAAGAGTGTGTATGTCTGTATGTGTATATCACTAACACATATATGTGTTTGATCTTTGGGGTGCTCACCCTAATGCAATAGGCTACACACACCTACAGTGGGGATGGAAAGTATTCAGACCCCCTTACATTTTTCACTCTTTGTTTTATTGCAGCCATTTGCTAAAATCATTTTAAGTTCATTTTTTTTCCTCATTAATGTACACACAGCACCCCATATTGACAGAAAAACACAGAATTGTTGACATTTTTGCAGATTTATTAAAAAAGAAAAACTGAAATATCACATGGTCCTAAGTATTCAGACCCTTTGCTGTGACATTCATATATTTAACTCAGGTGCTGTCCATTTCTTATGATCATCCTTGAGATGGTTCTACACCTTCATTTGAGTTCAGATGTGTTTGATTATACTGATTGGACTTGATTAGGAAAGCCACACACCTGTCTATATAAGACCTTACAGCTCACAGTGCATGTCAGAGCAAATGAGAACCATGAGGTCAAAGGAACTGCCTGAAGAGCTCAGAGACAGACTTGTGGCAAGGCACAGATCTGACCAAGGTTACAAAAACATTTCTGCATTGGGGTGCTCACCCTAATGCAATAGGCTACACACACCTACAGTGGGGATGGAAAGTATTCAGACCCCCTTACATTTTTCACTCTTTGTTATATTGCAGCCATATGCTAAAATCATTTAAGTTCATTTTTTTCCTCATTAATGTACACACAGCACCCCATATTGACAGAAAAACACAGAATTGTTGACATTTTTGCAGATTTATTAAAAAAGAAAAACTGAAATATCACATGGTCCTAAGTATTCAGACCCTTTGCTGTGACATTCATATATTTAACTCAGGTGCTGTCCATTTCTTATGATCGTCCTTGAGATGGTTCTACACCTTCATTTGAGTTCAGATGTGTTTGATTATACTGATTGGACTTGATTAGGAAAGCCACACACCTGTCTATATAAGACCTTACAGCTCACAGTGCATGTCAGAGCAAATGAGAATCATGAGGTCAAAGGAACTGCCTGAAGAGCTCAGAGACAGACTTGTGGCAAGGCACAGATCTGGCCAAGGTTACAAAAACATTTCTGCTGCACTTAAGATTCCTAAGAGCACAGTGGCCTCCATAATCCTTAAATGGAAGACGTTTGGGACGACCAGAACCCTTCCTAGAGCTGGCCGTCCGGCCAAACTGAGCTATCAGGGGAGAAGAGCCTTGGTGAGAGAGGTAAAGAAGAACTCAAAGATCACCGTGGCTGAGCTCCAGAGATGCAGTCAGGAGATGGGAGAAAGTTGTTGAAGTTCAACCATCACTGCAGCCCTCCACCAGTCGGGGCTTTATGGCAGAGTGGCCCGACGGAAGCAGAGGGGGGATGGATCGCTGACAGGTGCTGCTAGTGGGTAGATAAGGGGCAGTAGCGTGGGGGATAGGATATGTCCAGGGGGTATTAAACAGTTAAAAACAGTTAAAGATGGTTAAGGCTTCTATGATGAGTGGCAGCCGGCTTGTCAGAGTAGAAGGGACTCTGTGGTATGAAAAAGCAAAAAGAAAAGCAGCGCTGCTCTAAGGGTAGTAAGTAGTTACTACCTAGTGGCTACTCCACCGCTCTCCTCCACCTGATGTCATCTTCCTAGGAACCTGCTGACGCGCTGTCTGAGGGAACCCCAAGCCATCGGAAGCTGCGGACTCCACCGCAAGTGGCCGAGGCCGGCCCCGCCACAGCCCAGCTATTTCGTGATGTGACTCTGCGTTGCCCAGGAGAACCTACCTATGCCTATTTCTTATCACACAAATGTGAGTGTACAATTTGTAAAAAATAGTGTTTTTAACTACTTACTACCCTTAGGCCCCTTTCACACTGGGGCGGTGGGGGCGTCGGCGGTACAACAGCGCTATTTTTAGCGCTGCTGTACCGTCGTTCTTGTAGCGGTATTCGGCCGCTAGCGGTTCGGTTTTAACCCCCGCTGGCGGCCGAAAAAGGGTTAAATCCGCTCGTACAGCGTGGCTATAGCCGCGGTATTACCGCGGTATAGCCGCGCTGTCCCATTGATTTCAATGGGCAGGAGCGGTGAAGAAGCGGTGAATACACCGCTCCTTCACCGCTCCAAAAAAGCGGTTTGCAGGACTTTTTTCACCACCCTGCCTGCGCACCGCTTCAGTGTGAAAGCCCTCGGGCTTTCACACTGAACAAACAGCGGAGGCTGTTTAGGGGCGGTTTTCAGGCGGTATTTTTAGCGCAATACCGCCTGAAAACCGCTCCAGTGTGAAAGGGGCCTAAGAGCAGCGCTGCTTTTCTTTTTGCTTTTTCCGACGGAAGCCTCTCCTCCTGAAGGACTCCAAGATGGTGAGAAATAAGATTCTCTGGTCTGATGAGACCAAGATAGAACTTTTAGCCTCAATTCTAAGCGGTATGTGTGAAGAAAACCAGGCACTGCTCATCACCTGTCCAATACAGTCCCAACAGTGAAGCATGGTGGTGGCAGCTTCATGCTGTGGGGGTGTTTTTCAGCTGCAGGGACAGGATGACTGGTTGCAATAGAGGGAAAGATGAATGCGGCCAAGTGCAGGGACATCCTGGACGAAAACCTCCTCCAGAGTGCTTAGGACCTCAGACTGGGCCGAAGGTTTACCTTCCAACAAGACAATGATTCTAAGCACACAGCTAAAATAATGAAGGAGTGGCTTCACAACAACTCTGTGACTGTTCTTGAATGGCCCAGCCAGAGCCCTGATTTAAACCCAATTGAGCATCTCTGGAGAGACCTAAAAATGTCTGTCCACCAACGTTTACCATCCAACCTGACTGAACTAGAGAGGATCTGCAAGGAGGAATGGCAGAGGATCCCCAAATCCAGGTGTGAAAAATTTGTTGCAGCTTTCCCAAAAAGACTCATGGCTGTATTAGATCAAAAGGGTGCTTCTACTAAATACTGAGCAAAGGGTCTGAATACTTAGGGCCATGTGATATTTCAGTTTTTCTTTTTTAATAAATCTGCAAAAATGTCAACAATTCTGTGTTTTTCTGTCAATATGGGGTGCTGTGTGTACATTAATGGGGAAAAAAAATGAATTTAAATGATTTTAGCAAATGGCTGCAATATAACAAAGAGTGAAAAATTTAAGGGGGTCTGAATACTTTCTGTCCCCACTGTATGCTGTTGATTCACAGGTGGCAGCAATCTTATTTAATTCTTTATTTAATCCCTCAATTTTCCATTAATATCTTTAGCACTAGTTTTTCTTGTTGTTTGTCCAAGTGTCCATTTTTATCTGGTCTATTCACTAATGAATAAATAAAGAGGTGAATTATCACAAAAATTGCAAAATCGAAGCCAAAGTGGCTGAAGTAGAAAAAAAAAAGCTCTCATTAAAAAAAAATTAATTCAGCTTTTTTGGCCTATATTTTACCATTTCCCTAAAAAATGTACCTCAGTTCACTGAATAGTGCATTAAGACAAAACCGATCTTTATAAAAAACATTTATTAAAATATTTGAATAAAATCAATACATAACACTGGATTACATCTTAGTTATTTTTTTTTATTGGGGTGAACATTAAACAAAACATAAAAAAGACCATTTGTAATATGAAAAAAGAACATTCATAAAAACAATTAAGAAAAAAAAACACCACCACAAAACAAAAATTGCAGTAATATGCAATAATATGCAATACTATGTGAAACAGTGATAAAGTGCACTAATTCAAGAAGCTAAACAGCAAAAAGACAAATATGCATAAATGACTATCCCTAATTTAGAAACAAATACAATAATATGCAATAATATGTGAAACAGTGCAAAAAGTGTTGAAATCAAAAGCAGGTATTCATCTGATTTTACATAAAAAACAATAAAATAAGTCCCAAATAATAAAGTGCATATGCATGTGCATCAAAAAGTGATGGATGTGAAGATCACATGCTCAAAAAACAGTTATTGAAAGTTGTGAACACAATTGTTTCCACCATCCAGGCATCCACCAGGAGTGTGCCCTAGCAGCTCACCTTTAACAAAGACCACAAAGGATCTAGTGCAGGGGTCTCAAACTGGTGGCCCTCCAGCTGTTATGAAACTACAAGTCCCATAAGCATTGCAAGGCTGACCGTTATAAGCATGACTCCCACATGCAGAGGCATGATGGGACTTGTAGTTTCGCAACAGCTGGAGGGCTGCCAGTTTGAGACCCCTGCTCTAGTGACACTTTGGTGTACAAATCCTTAATAGCTTTTCACGTTCCACTCTCCTCTCCTGCACCGAAATCCACAGCTGGTTTGACAAGGCTTTAATATATGGATCCTTTATGGAAAAATCATATTCCAATCCCCTCTCCTCTCCTAAAAGTGCCACCAGACCTGTTGTGCTCTTTGTTTAAGGTGAGCTGCTAGCATATAAACAAGGAAAAATAAAAACATTCCAAATTGTGCTCCACCAATGGGATATTAGGGTTAGTCACTCCTTGATTTCTACCTCTCTGAACTCCATATCAGATCTCATGGATACCACTCACCTCTCTGCACACCACGCCCCAGCACCAATTTAAAGAAAAACCTTACACACAGCAGGGAGCAATGATGAAAATTCAGCCACAGTGGCCCCTGTGGTGGGATGACTATTACACAACATAGCTAAACCAGAACTTGCAGCAGACTTGCATAATGTTTGCAAAGAAAGCTGATCTGGAGTCATGTAATGCGGACTTTAAAATTGTGAAGCCTGGCAAGTCTAGCAAGAGCTTAGCAAGTCGTTTTCAAACTTGCAGCACAATTACTTGCTATCTGGGCAGGTAATCAGGGCACTGATCATCAGAACTACGTGCACTCGCAGACCTACGTGCACTCACAGACCTACGTGCACTCACAGACCTACGTGCACTCGCAGACCTATGTGCACTCACAGACCTACGTGCACTCGCAGAATACTCGCAGACTTACGTGCACTCACAGACGTACGTGAACTTGCAGACCACTCGCAGAACTACATGCACTCGCAGAACTATGTGCGTTCGCAGATCACTCGCAGACCTACGTGCACTCACAGACCACTCCCAGAACTACATGCACTCACAGACCACTCGCAGAACTACGTGCATTCACAACCCTTAACATTTGTACATATTTGTTTCTTGACAGGATTAATGAGTTGACGTGTTGTGTCCATAAAGTGTGTGGATGAGCTCAGGCATGTTCGCAAGTCCACGTGCCCGTGCCCACGCCCGCCAGGAAGCTGACGCTTCGCAGCACTAATCAAAGGCAGTGAGACATTTCCCGATCTGCAGCTGCACAGATCGGGAAATGTCTCACTGCCTGTGATTAGCTATGTGGAGTGTCAGCTTCCTGGTGGGCACGGGCACGTGGACTTGCAAACAAGCTTGAGCTTATTCTTAATAAAGAGTCACATAACTGGTGCCCTCCCTAGGATCACAAAATTACTTTCCCTTTGCTCCCCTGCTGATCTATTTTGCACAGAGTGCAAAGATAAATTTTAAGTAAGGATGAGCTCAGGCGTGTCTGCACAGCCCATGTGCAGAGACCGCCAGGAAGTTGGCACTGTACTGCGCTAATCATAGGCAGTGAGACATTTCCCAATCTGTGCAGCCACGCATCGGGACAATGTCTCACTGCCTGTGATTAGCTCAACGCAGTGCCGACTTCCTGGCGGGCTCTGGACGTGGGCTGTGCGAACTCGCCGGAGCTCATCCTTAATTTTAAGGCATGGGAGCATGTAATGCACTCCCCTTCTATATGAGTGTACTGGTGCTTGGTATTTGGCTACATAGGCACCAAGTACTATTGGAGGGTCCTTACCCCTGTGCAAACTCCAAGTTGTGATTTTGAGCTTGTGCCCTAGGTTCCACATCCGTGTATTGTGTGGGCTAGGTTTGCGTGGGCACAGCAGACCATTCAAATAAATGAGCTGCTGTGCCTGTGTTTCCACAAAAAAAGGTGCATGCACCTTTTCAAAAATGATTTCTCTGATTTCCCACACCCACAAACGCAAAGCATGCTGAGATGCATGGGGGTGCCATCCATAATGAATGGCAGCCCTACATGTCTCCTAAGAGCAGCGTGATTTGGCTGTGGGTGGGGGAACAGATGCAATTCCCACACCCACAACCACTCACTTAGGTGTGAACCAAGTCTTATAAGGCATCTTCTCTTCATTCATCCCAACCATACGGAGCAACTATGGAACTAAAGAGTATGTGCAGCTGGAGAGGGCAGCAGCTAATTACCTGTTGCTTTACCTTGCATGGGCAAGGCACATGCTCACTTTAAGGATGGAAATGGTTTTTGAAGTATCAAATGTAACAATATATAGAACAGAATCCTAAAGTGATCAGCGCTGTGACACTGATGTATTGCCCAACTTGAATATCCAGGACAAGGTCAAACAGTGTGGGATCTATGGCAGGTCCCAGCTGGTAATATAACAGAGCGTTTATCAGCTGTGCACTGTGGGAATCTGTGTCCTGAGAGTGCTGACACTGCTTCTAGTATGAGCTGAAAGGACAAGTCCCCAAGAAGCTCACTATCATCCGCTATACACAATTAATTAAAGAGGAGACATGTAAGGTCTAGCTGCAGGAAATAGTTGACACTAATTGTCAATAACCTTTCAGATTCTATTAGGATCCTCCAGTTTGTGTTTGTCTGGCTGAAATTATTTTTCAGAGTTCTGCAAAGACGTCCTTGTCTTTTCTCTCCAGAGAACTTTGTTTCCAATAGGTCTCATATTTGCTCTGACTAATTATCAGTAGCATGTTTTGGATCCTTATTCCATGTAATGTGTTAATTAAAAAAGGTAACCATGGTATCTCAAGCCTCTCAGGGGCTTCCTTATCTATTGCATGTTTGTGCACACTGTGTTGTGTGCCAAGCCAAACTTCAGTGAAATCAGTGAGATACTTGTGTGTATGATTGAGAAATTCCCAGTATCTAGATTTAATTAGGTAAGTTATCAATAAAGTGTTTGGGTAAAACACATGAAAGAATCAGATTGAATAAAATGTTTTTCTAAATGGTATCAATTAAATAAAATAATACAATGAGCTTTAAGATTGGAAGCCTAATAAAATGATTATGGGACCAGCTGACACTACGGACTCCACCGTACAGCAAGCCTTTCAATTATCCAGTGCCTACAGAAACCAATGCCAAATACGGTATTCAGGTTATAAAGAAGCCATGTATTTTCCGATTTTGCCTAAAGAAGGAGAAGCTAGATTGTCAGAAACAGTCCATCCATCAAACACTGCTCACTTCCTGTGAAAATCATGTCTCAGCAGCCAGGGGAAGTAGTCAGAGATGAAGATGAAGCCTAAACTGCTGAATTATGACAAAAAATCTGCAGCTTATAGGAGTGTTAAACCCAAAAACGAAAATGTACTATATTGCAGTTTACCCATTCTTAAATGTGGTGGCTGCATACGTTTTCTTTTTTTAGGCTTTTTTCCTTTTATTTTCACCTGTGATCTGGCCAGTAACTTTCTGTCGTAATGAACTTTCACACTGGCCCACTGCAGTTTTCCCGCAGCACAGGTGCTGCGCAGCGTACCCACAGTTTTTGTGTGGGTTACAGCGCCGGCCTATTTATTAGGGGTGCAGGGGCCCCGCCCCCCTAATCCATGCGCCCAGCCCCTAGTCTCCATGCAGGGAGCCGGACACATGGATTTCAATGGGTTTTTCTTCTTTTTTGAAGCAAGTGATTAGAGCCTGAGGCTCTAATTGGCTTCAAAAAGGGTGGATTTAAGGTGCAGAGCACTGCACCCCAAGCCCACCCACTTGAGCAGATTAATACTTACTAATATCTTCCTGCATCTCCTTCCGGCCAATCAGGAAGCGGGTTCTGAGACCCAATTGGCCGGGAGTCAGGGCGGAGCTTGGCCACGAGTCAGTATGGCCGCTTGACTGGGGAGCTCCAGCGGGGATCAGCAACTAAAAAGCAGCACCCAACAACTGTACTATTAGAGACGAGACAGCCCGCACTGTGTGCCCGAAAGGCCGAGATGACAGGGAGCTCTGCTTCCCGCCTCTTGGTAAACCCAGCACATCCCAAACGGCTCACGGGCTTCTTCACAGGAGCCAGCAGCATGGCAACCTCGGGAGGAAAGGCTGGACGGGACATGGAGCCCGCTCCCTCTCCAGAGCAGCTCTGACTCACAGACAGAGGGTGAATCTACAATGCCTACACAATCTCTACCAAAGGAGGACAAAGTATCACAGAAAAGGCAAGCTATCTCTCCTGCAGCTTCTCCACTATTAAAGGGGCAGGTGAGTAAAAAACAAATGCCTGACGCTGGGGACACAGAGGCAGACTTTACTCTGGAGCCACGGGGAAGGAGGGGTGCAAGTTTGTTTGCCCCCCCCCCCCCCCAGAAAAATGCAGCAGCAGCCACCACTGGTGGGTTTCCTATAGACTTCGGAAAGTGCACTAAAGATGCAGCATGCAGGACTTTGGTGTGCTTTCAGAAAACACATCTAAAAAATGCAGCATGCAGGACTTTTGGTGTGCTTTCAGAAAACACATTTTGGGGAATCGGATGGTTCACCCCTATCGGGAACTGTGCCATAATGAAACAGAATAGGATGAACAAACCAGCAAACAAATTATGCAGTCAGAAAACCTATAAATATAGCGTGTTAGTGTGTGTGTTCTAATACATGTGCATCATAGCTGTGTTGCCTTAGTGCATTGGGGTGCCATTCAAAATAAATAGCCAAGCATATAACGTGCATTACCATCCATTGTGGTAATACAGAAGTATGATTTTGCCCTTAGGGCCCAATCACATCATATGTACTGCCCAGCACATTTTCGTGCATTGGATCACACAGTTTTAGGCAGCCCCACTGCTGCTGTTCACTGGTCATCAACCTTGTTTACATTGCCGGTAAAGAGATTGGCTCCCTCTTCTTGCATGTGGTTAAAATAATACAGCACTCGCAACACACAATATAAGTGAAATCAACAAAAAAGTCCAAATAAAAATCTAAATAAATGCAACTGAATTGTAAGTCCAAAATGAAGTAGGTGCAAAAAATGCTTCACAAACTTGCAGGAGTACAATGACACCCCCTTTTGCATCCCCACTCACCAGAACAGGACGACCCCCAGCTTTGCAGTCCAGGGGTCACTTCAGGCTTGTAAATGGTATACCACACACGTGGATTGGTGTCAAAACATCAGATGGTGGATCGGTGTAAACATCAGATGATAGATTCCAATAGGAGGCTCATAACAGGATATACAGGCACCCAGAAATTAAAAGAGGATGGACTAAAAGTGAAGTACTGTTATAAAAGTTGATTTAATGCGCATAGGGATCGGTACTTACAAAAAGACGGTAAAAAACAGGCATGGATATAGAGCTATAGATACAGGAAGCAGCCGTTCATAGCGTGCGTTCCACAGAGCAGAAGTGACATCAAACCAAGAAATTATGTCAATGAGTTTCGCCCTCCCTCAGGGCATCATCAAGGAGGTCCTTGATGACGCCCTAAGGTGAGGGGCGTCACATTACATTAACTTTTATAAAAGTACTTCACTATTAGTCCATCCTCTTTTCGTTTCTGGGTGCCTGTATATCCTGTTGAGAGCCTCCTATTGGAATCTATCATCTGATGTTTACACCGATCCACCATCTGATGTTTTGACACCAACTTTTTTGTTGATTTCACTTATATTGTATGTTGCGAGCGCTGTATTTTTTTATCCACATTTATCCAAGTGATTAGCACCTTGTCTACAGCAGCTGCATTTTATTATCACTTAGTTGTTTCCATCAGCGCAAGTTTATATTTAGTAATATATTTTCACATCCCTCTTCTTGCAGGTCTCTTCACCAGCTTTTTCTTTTCTCAAGATGAAGAATGGGGTGATCAGTAAACATTAGAGTATCTGCTGTGGAGTAAAACTGCATCAGAAGTGTTCATTCATGAGCATTTCTGAGTTCAGTACAGTGCTGGATGTCAGAGGTGAAGAAGACTGATGACTCTGTGTCTTCAGTAGGGATCTCTATCACAATGGGGAGACATCTGAGATCTGTTATACCCCTGATGTCACATTGAAGAAGACCTGACTTCACCTTTGTACTGTCCCCATAGGAGTTTGTCCTCTAGTGACAATATTTAAGTAGAAAAAATAAAAAATAAAAATACCCCCCTCCCCCTTTCTTCACACACAAGAATTACGGTAGTAGGAATTTCCAATTTTTGTGCTGTGTTGTGTTGCATCACTGCACACTTGTTAAAATGCATTGTGCCACAAAAGTCTATTCATTTTGAGTTAGCTTACCAAAACACTCCAATACAGACAAAAACTTACAGCACAACTGGCACACCCTGTGAGCATCTCTGTGTACTGCCCAGCAACCCATTCATTTTCGTGCATTGCAGCACATAGTTTTAGGCAGCCCATTTCAAAATAGGAATAAATTGCAATGCACCCTAATGTACAAAAAATGCTATTATTATTTCTATTTTTTCCTTTGCAGCGCTATGCATTGTATATTGTGGTGCGTTGTGGTGCATTGCAGCGCAGGTGTATTCTGGCCAAGTGTTGGAGTGCCATTTAAAATGAAAGTGTGCCACTGTGTATTCAACACATGCGGGTGGTTTGAAGGAATCCTTACAGGTAAAATACACTTTCAGCAGTGCAATCAAAAATAGGGCAGGCTGCATTTTATTGCAAAGCAAAAAACATGAAACCATGTGTTGTGTTGTGCACATGTGTTATGCCATAAAGTAGTGTACATCTGCCATTCACAATGAATGTCACCGAAGTGCACCAAGCAAGTAATGTGCATTCTATTGTGGTAATACAAGTGTTATCCAAACTTAGTAGTGTCAACAGGCCCTTAAGATTAAGCCCTGCACCACCAAGATCGCCATGCATATTTTGTTAGCCACACTCCTATTTGCTTGCCATTGCAGATCATTACTCCACTCCCTCTGCGTGTAGGTATGGCCTGGAAGAGAAAAAGCAGTTTGTACATGCATACAGGAAGAGGAATTCTCTGGTGGCTGGCTTTGGTCCTTTAAACAGTCTATTATTTTTGGAATGCACGCAGTTGCTCTGGTCTGTCTGTTAAACAGGGGCAGAAACATTGGGCCTTAGGTGCTGGTGGTGCCAGTACACGGTAATCCCTCTCAGTTACTCTTGTTGTGCGCGGGAATGGTCCCTGCTGTTAAATATTATTTTTAAAATTATAATTACATGCCCCTGTTGAACAGGGGCAGAAACATTGGGCCTTAGGTGTTGGTGGTGGCAGAACACAGTAACCCCTCACAGCTACTCTTGTTGGGCGCAGGAACGGGCCCTGCTGTTAAATATCATTTCAAAAATTGTAATTACATACCCCTGTTAAACAGGGGCAGAAAAATTGCGCCTTGGGTGGTGGTGGTGCCCTAAACCACAAATATTGTTGGAAGCTAGCATCATCATGATTGAAGAGGAATAGGATAGGCAGCATAGGCAGTCTTCAAGGGATCCCAGATCCATAGCAAATTCAATCAGTTACATCAGCATCAGGTGCTTGATAGCTGCTGATCCAGGACGGATTCATTTTTATAAATGTGAGCCTATTAACGAAATCTGTGGACAGGCACACTCTTTGATCCATTACAAATCCTCCAGGAGCACTGAATGTGCGTTCAGAAAGCACGCTGGATGGAGGACAGGCCAGTAGCTCAATTGCATATTGAGCAAGTTCTGGCCAGTGGTCTAACCTCAAGAATAAGATAAAGGAACGGTCGTACTCTGAGACTTCAGCGTTTGCTTGATGTTGCCTTTATTGTCACAAATTTGTCAGACAGACAGGAAAAACAGTTCACAAGCGATAGTCTCAGAGTGCGACCGTTCCTTTATCTTATTCGTTTTGAATGGTGATGGGTCTGCACCTGACATCTATTTTGCACCTGATTATTGCTTGAAGTGATGTGTTTTTCTTTTTGGTTTAACCTCAAGACCCAGTAACTCAGTGGATGCTCTGTTGGGAAGGTATCCAAATCTGCTCTTGCCTCTAGATATTCCTGCACCATATAATGCAGACGCTGGTGATGGTTGCTGGAACCTATCAGACCTTGGCGCTGAGGACTAAAAAATTTTTTAAGGGCATCGGTCAGCCGGCCACCTTCTCCACCGCTCTTCCTCTGACCAAACAAAGCCTCAGAAACACGTTGTCTAGCACCAGGAAATAGCAACCTCCCAGGGTCTGAAAATGCGTTACACAAACTTTTCTTCAAGGCCTCCTGAAGATGTTTCATCCTCTGCTCCCTCGGAGAAGGCAGGATGAGTTCTGCAAGCTTACCCTTGTAACGTGGATCAAGAAGGGTTGCCAGCCAGTAATGATTGCTCTCCCTAATACCACGAATCCTAGGGTCCTTTCGTAGGCTTTGCAGAATCAGGGAGGCCATGCAGCGTAAGTTTGCAGAGGCATTCGATTGTGAGTTCTCTGGGTCAATAGGATCACATTATCTGTAACTACCTCCTCCCACCCATATACAACTTGGGTTTCTGGAGACTGGAAACCATCCCTTTAAGACTGCTGCGTGGTTATCCTTGACATCCATGCTGACACAGTCCTCCTCCTCCTCTTCTTCCTGTGTGTTTGATGGACCTGCAGGAATGCTATCTGGGTAAAGAGGGCCTTGAGAGGAAAGGAAGTCCTCTTCCTCCCGCTGTTCTGCCTCAAGTGCCCTGTCCGTGATTCCATGAAGCACATTCTCCAGCAGGAAGACTAGAGGGACAGTGTCACTGATGCATGCATTGTCACTGCTCACCATCCTCGTGGCCTCCTCAAATGGTGACAGGACAGTGCATGCATCCTTGATCAGTAGCCACTGGTGTGGCGAAAAGAAGCCATGCTCCCCTGACCCTGTCCTGGTGCCATACTCGCACAGGTACTTATTGATGGCCCTCTGCTGTGTGTGCAGCCGCTGCAGCATCGCCAACGTTAAGTTCCACCTGATGGGCATGTCACAAATGAGACGGTTGATGGGCAGGTTGCATTCCCTTTGAACGTCAGCCAGGGGAGCATTGGCATTATATGACCGTCAGAAATGACCACAGACTTTTCTTGCCTGCCTCAGGAGATCTTGTAAGCCTGGGTACCTGGTCAAGAAACGCTGCACCACCAAATCAGAACGTGTGCCAAACATGGAACATGGGTCAAGTGTCCCCGTTGGAGGACGAAGAGAAGGTTGGTGCCATTGTTGCATTCAGCCATTCCTGGCTAAAGCTGGTGTGGCGTCAACCACCTCTGAGCCTACCCTTGCAGAGCTGACAGAATCTCTGCCCCAGTGTGGCTCCTGTCCCCTAGGCAGACCAACTCAAGTGGCACATTACATCTTTTTGCCTGACTGCTTGCATAGCTCCTTGAGCGTTTCGGGAGCACTGCTGGTTCAGTGGACAATTCTGCAGAAGAGGCCATAGAGGAAGAAGTGGAAGAGAGAGGGGAGCATACAGATGTTGTGGTAGAATCACCACTAGCTTTTTTGAGGCGTGGTGGCAGAACAAGCTCCAACACTGAACCCTGTCCTGCATCCTTCCAATCTGTCAGCAGAGTTACCCAGTGCGCCATGAAGGAAAGGTAACGTCCCTGGTCATGCCTGCTGGACCATGAATCAGCGGTAATATGGACCTTACTGCTGACCGCCCTGTCCAATGAGGCCAAAACATTGCCTTCCACATGGCAGTAGAGAGCCGGAATAGCCTTACGTGAAAAGAAATGGCGTTTTGGAACGTGCCACTGTGGTACAGCACATTACACAAATTCACGAAAAGGGGCTGAGTCTACCAGCTGAAAAGGCAGCAGTTGCAGTGGTAGCAATTTGGCCAAGCTAGCATTTAGATGCTGAGCCTGCTGAAAAAATTTGCCTGCTGAAATCAACTGGTGCTGTATTACTAGCAGATTGGCTGCAAGTACCTGTGACACCTATTGCTATACCTTCATTGCTCTCAGTGCAGGTTTTCAAGAGGACTGGAGGTATAGTAGGGTGTGAGATCCCAGATGAGGAGCAAGGAGAAGTCTTCCTTTTTCTATGATATGGGTCTTTCAGGGGCTGCTGCCCACGGACTGCATGGCAGGTCATCATATGTCTGGTCAAGCATGTGGTACCCAAGTGGCTGCTGTTCTGGCCACGATTGATCCGCTTCAGACATAGGTTGCAAACAGAAACAGTGCAATCTGCTGCAGATGTGTCCAAAAAAGGCCCACACCAAGGAACTTTTAGAAGTCAGTGGGTAATCAGCAGCACCCTGCACCTGCGGAGCTCTGGGTTGTGATGCAATAGGGTGGCTGACCCCTGGAGGACATCCTGCCTCATTGGAGTTGTGCCTCCTCCTCACTTTTATCCTCTCTTCTCTTAGGCACCCAGGTACGGTCAGTGACCTCATCATTCCCTCCCTCTTCATCACTGGAGCAAACTTGGCAGTATGCTGCAGCTTGGAAAACATGACTGTCAGTTTCTTGTCCTTCTGTGGCACTCCTAGGCTCACGTTACTCCCTTCCTCCACCTGGGAACCAACATCAGAGCCTTCAAATTGCTGTGCATCCTCCTCAACACTGTGGTCAAATGATTCTGGAGACTCCTCCATGCATAATGGTGGGGCTATGGAAGGAGTAACTGTGGACAAGGAGCTGGTGGAATAGGTCACTTTGGCAGCTGCATTGGAAGTCAAACTACTATGAGCCTGGATGACAGAGATGAGGATGGGGACAGCTTCGTTATCCACTCCACCAACTCTTCTGCATGTTGTGGCTCAATATAACACGGCCAGCAGCAGAAAAAAAGGACGTGCCCCACGGCCACCTGCAGAGGATGCACCATGTCCACAACCATCACTGTTGACTGTAGACACAGAGGCCGCTTGCCCTCTTTTAGTGGCCTGTGAGCGTCTGCCTCTCCTTGGTGGCCTCCGGACATGATGGGGATTTTTTTTCTTTTCCCAGCACACTATACAGTATTATATACTGTGTACATGGCCTGCACTATTTTTAGAAACGGTACACCAGCCGCACTGTATTATATACTGTGTACACCGCCTGAAGTGTATTATATAAAGTACACCACTGAATGAACTGTACATATATACGCTACACTGCACTGAATGCAGAGTATATATATATATATATATATATATATATATATACACACCGCCTGAAGTGTATTATATAATGTATACCAGTGATTCTTGACCCTATCCTCAAGTACCCCCAACAGGCCATGTTTTGGGAATTTCTCTTAGATAAAATAAGCAAAATACCAAGCCATTGACTCTGATATAAAGCGCCTGTGCAAGATAAAGGAAAACCTGCAAACATGGCCTGTTGGGGGGGTACTTGAGGACAGAGTTGAGAACAACTGTTGTACACCACTGAATGAACTGTATATATATGCTACACTGAATGAATATATATATATATATATATATATATATATATATATATATATATATATATATATATATATATAGTATCTCACAAAAGTGAGTACACTCCTCACATTTTTGTAAATATTTCATTATATCTTTTCACGTGACAACACTAAAGAAATGACACTTTGCTACAATGTAGAGTAATGAGTGTACAGCTTGTATAACAGTGTATATTTACTGTCCCCTCAAAATAACTCAACACACAGCTATCAATGTTTAAACTGCTGGCAACAAAAGTGAGTACACCCCTAAGTGAAAATGTCCAAATTGGGCCCAATTAGCCATTTTCCCTCCCCTTTGTCATGTGACTCGTTAGTGTTACAAGGTCTCAGGTGTGAATGGGGAGCAGGTGTATTAAATTTGGTGTTATAGCCCTCACACTCTCTCATACTGGTCACTGGAAGTTCAACATGGCACCTCATGGCAAAGAACTCTCTGAGAATCTGAAAAAAAGAATTGTTGCTCTATATAAAGATGGCCTAGGCTATAAGAAGATTGCCAAGACCCTGAAACTGAACTGCAGCACAGTGGCCAAGATCATACAGCGGTTTAACAAGACAGGCTCCACTCAGAACAGGCCTCGCCATGATCGATCAAAGAAGTGGAGTGCACGTGCTCAGCGTCATATCCAGCGGTTGTCTTTGGGAAATAGAGGTATGAGTGCTGCGAGCATTGCTGCAGAGGTTGAAGGGGTGGGGGGTCAGCCTATCAGTGTTCAGACCATACACCGCACACTGCATCAAATTGGTCTGCATGGCTGTTGTCCCAGAAGGAAGCCTCTTCTAAAGATGATGCACAAGAAAGCCCGCAAACAGTTTGCTGAAGACAAGCAGACTAAGGATATGGATTACTGGAACCATGTCCTGTGGTCTGATGAGACCAAGATAAACTTATTTGGTTCAAATGGTGTCAAGTGCAAACAGGTGAGGAGTACAAAGACAAGTATGTCTTGCCTACAGTAAAGCATTGTGGTGGGAGTGTCATGGCCTGGGGCTGCATGAGTCCTGCCAGCAATGGAGAGCTACAGTTCATTGAGGGAACCATGAATGCCAACATGTACTGTGACATACTGAAGCAGAACATGATCCCCTCCCTTTGGAGACTGGGCCGCAGGGCAGAATTCCAACATGATAACAACCCCAAAAACACCTTCAAGACAACCACTACCTTGCTAAAGAAGCTGAGGGTAAAGGTGATGGACTGGCCAAGCATGTCTCTAGACCTAAACCCTATTGAGCATCTGTGGGGCATCCTCAAATGGAAGGTGGAGGAGTGCAAGGTCTCTAACATCCACCAGCTCCGCGATGTCGTCATGGAGGACTCCCGTGGCAACCTGTGAAGCTCTGGTGAACTCCATGCCCAAGAGGGTTAAGGCAGTGCTGAAAAATAATAGTGGCCACACAAAATATTGACACTTTGGGCCCAATTTGGACATTTTCACTCAGTGGTGTACTCACTTATGTTGCCGGTAGTTTAGACATTAATGGCTTTGTGTTGAGTTATTTTGAAAGGACAACAAATTTACACTGTTATACAAGCTGTACACTCACTACTTTACATTGTAGCAAAGTATCATTTCTTCAGTGTTGTCACATTTACAAAAATGCAAGGGGTGTACTCTCTTTTGTGAGATACTGTACATTATATATATATATATATATATATATATATATATATATATTAGACTGTATATATTGTATATTTATCAAATGCACTGCAACTAACTAACTAACCTGCTTGCCTACTCTAGCTTGATCTATCTCCATCCACAGTCATACACTATACATGGCTGCTATGTAAGCAGCCTTATATAGTGTGGGGCGTGGACTTAGTCCCCCTGAGCCATGATTGGCCAAAGGTACCCTGCCTCTGGCCAATTATGTCTCTCTCTGCAGAGCGTGCTGCGACTGGCCAAAGCATGCAGGTCAGGTGCATGCTTTGTCCAATCATCAGACACTAATGCACTGCAATCTCGCAGTGGATTATCAGGTGTTCGGCGCTCAAATTTACCGCAAACGCCCCATATTGTTCACTGTTCAGTGAACAGACGAACACTTGCGTTCGACTCGAACATCAAGCTCATCTGTACTTATGATAATATTACAATCTATGTGAGTGACAGTTTTGTAGAACTAAGCAGAGAGTAAAAAAGATAAAACTCTAACAAATAAAGTCTACATATCTGTCCAAAGCCCTTAGAGCACAAATCCTTTAAACACACAATAATTATGTTCTAGAAATGCAAGCAAAAGTGGTGAATGTTTAACTGATGAGTGTTATTATGCACTGCGTGCTATTATTGTGTTTTTACCACCTGCAGGTTGTGTAGTGTACTAACAAATCAATGTTTTCACTCACTGATGGCAGGTTTGTTAGGTCATAGAAGAAAAAAAGATAGCTAGAAGACTGAAAAAGGCCAATTCTAATGGCAAACCACTGAGTTACTTCTTTGTATTGGAGAATGAAAACAACTCAAATCAAACAAATCATTTAAGAATTAAAGCCAGATGGAGTAAGAAAAAAATGCTTCAAAGATTGGGCAATTAGCTCAGTCAATCAATGGTTATTTCAGTTTATCCAAGTCCTGAATTCTTCTGACTGTCATGACAGCTATATTATCTTATGCAAATTGCGAGGATATAGGAAAACACATTGATTCCCATTCACAGATATAATCACCACAATTACTGAAAGGCTTCATTTTACCAAGACAATCACAGTTTCACTTTCAAAGTTTATTGACAGGAAGCTGGAAGTGACAATTGATTTGCATGTTTAGTTCCTAGGAGTTACGCCATTTTAGTTGTGTGACTTTTGCATTAACCTCCTTGGCGGTCTGATTATGTCTGATTTTTGAATGTTAAAGCGGTATATTGTTTTGCATGGAAATGTGTTGTTTTATATTGTAGGCCTGTAATTCTTAGGAATAACTCACTTAAATCTGTCCAAACAAGAGTCTAGTAGACATCCCAGGTATGATAAAGTTTGAAACACAAAATCATAAATTATAATATAATAAATACCTATAAATAATTATAAAAAATAATAATATAATAATACATTTTATTCAATAATGTAATCAAATCAAAAACACTGAAATGTGTCCAAACAAGGGTGCAATATTACTAGCCATTGTAATACTAGACACTGCATATTGGTTTAGTAAACATCCCGGGTATGATAAATTTTGAAACATGGGACTGCACAAAGTCCGATGTCACAATCAGGACAATGGAACCTGGTTTCCTTTCTGATTTTCTTTCTACTGTCATCTCGTTTTGAGCAACAAACCACGCACATCTATGTAGGGCTGATTTTTTTTCGGTTGGTGAGATGTAGTCCATGAAGTGATGACCAGTCAGGCGTTCCAGGTTGACAATGCCAACAGCCTGACGTCACAGCCATTGATGGTGTTTCACAAAGATACGTTTGGCAACTTTCCAAATGAAGTCAGAATGAATCACAGGCTTGTTATTCTTTTTTTTAGCAGAATGTAGGCATTCCACAAGCATTGCTCAAGAAGATACCAGATCTTCTTGTAGTACTTCTTTTGCTGTTTCCTTATTGCTGGGTCATTGCTTGGCCGGCTCTGTCGACACCTCCCACGGTGTTATTGTAGTGTATCGCTACTTGTGGCCTCATGATTTTTTTCCCACCTTTCATGGAGGTATTATGAACTATACTCATTAGGCACACATCTTTTTTGTCACATCGCAGTGCCATCATTTTGCCTTTCTGTCAGGCAACCATTTCTCCAGTCTTCAGCTTCTTATTGCCAAACATTGGCGGCATGTCACGCCGGTTAGACCTAATGGTTCCATAGGCATTTGTTTTGTTTTTCAGAAGAAACTCATCAATTTAGAACTGGGGGTGCGAAAAGGTATTCAGAACTGGGGGTGTCAGGCAATACAAAACATTACTAGTCTGGGGCAGAGGATCTCGTTACTTACAGTAGATAGCTATAGGATCTCCCAGTGGGTTAAGTATGATCTACGTCAGTAGCGTGCCCATGGGTAAAGAGATCCGTCATCTGCTCAATCCATCGTAGACAATAGTAACACAGTAACAGTATAGTGCACCCTGTATGTATATGTTTCTGAATGGCCTAGCCAAAGTATTGACTAGGCAAAATAAGGAAGCAATTGGGATAGAAAAAAGAAGAGGGCAGCAAGACAGAGGAGGGCATATGGGAAGGGGGTAGAGGGGGGGTCCAGAGTACTTGCCATTGGACTTGTCAATAAGAGGGTCAGAACGATTTTGAGGGTAGAGCCTAGGGGGACATCATGGCAGTAATAAGGTGTTATCAAATTGTGGGGGGAGAAAGTGGTGGATCCAGGGTGGCCATATTTTTTTTTTTTGTTTTTTTAGAAATCTCTTTATTGTTTTTTAAACAAAACACAAATACAAAACAAAATACATAACACAATAACATGTATAATAACATGTTGAGCCAAATATATGTGCATCATTGAAATCCTCATCGGATCACAATACCAATTTCCTATCTTGAAAAAAAAAATAGTAAAATTATGTCTAAGGCATAAGTCCTGTCAGTAACCAAATTGACAGCCCCCTCATATACAACTATAGCAAATCATATCATCAACAATCCATATAGTCTATATGACAGTATATGTATCAGTATCATATCATGAGTTGATATTGGTATCCGATGCCGTTCAAGGTTCAGTCAGCCCAGATTTTATCATATTTACTTGGACAACCTCTGTTGACGTAAGTATCTCTATGTAATGGTAAACTATTATTGACCAATTGTTTCCAATATAAAAGTGTGAGCGGGGAAGGTTTCTTCCAATACAGGGCATTAGCTTTTCTGGCATAAAACCATGTAATATTGGCGAATGTCCGCTCTGCCTCTGCAGGAAGAATATCCTCCACCAAACCCAACAAACATACTGACATAGTGTTGGGGAAAATTTTATATTAATGTATTGTCATAAGAGTCTCCCAGTGTCTGTCCTCTCGCAGCCCGCTCTGAAAAGCTGACTGGGGCAGACTGACGCTGGTTGAGACCTGTTAGGTAGTGGAAAACTTCCTGGTGTTTGGAGAGAGGCGTTTGCAGAGAGAGGACATGTCCACCAGCAAAGGGCCCCTGTGCAATGCACAGAACGATCGTCTGGTGGGGGGTGTGTTCGCTCTGCAAAGACATCATCGGTTTAGCGGTCATTTTCTCTGGTCACCCCTGGTATACCTGATCAACATGTTTGGGGTGCCATGACGTACACCTGCAGATAATCTCCCATCCACGAGGAACTCTAGTCATCATCATTTGGCTAACTGATTGTTGTATTTTCTTGTGTTGAAAGTCATGTCTTTATTTGGTTATGTCCTTATATGTTCATTTCCTGTGAGGTCACAAGCTTTGTAAGAGGTGTTTGGCTGTTGGAAGCCCAACCCTTGAGTTTTGGGACTTCCTGTTATGTTAATAAAGGGACTCACTCAGACAGCTGAAGGAGGCTGGCTGGGAGAGCAATGTTGGAGCTAGTAACGTAAGGATGTTTTTTGTCTATTTGTGTGGATGGGGCACACACCAGAGGATGGATATGATCAAAAGGTGAGATGCATTTATATCTTTAGATGAAATTGTTATTATTATGAGAAACAAGAGATTTGGCTGTGTGCTCTGTGTGCAGCTAAATTTCGCTATCAGCTTGGCGAGTCAGAACGTAGGAGCGAACAGAACCTCCTTCAGAATCGGATGTGCTGGGGAGGGTCTGCTTCGCGAAAAGAACAAATTTTTCATCTTTTGAAATAATGCTGGAAGTTTGATTGTATGTCTGGTGTGTGCCTGCATGTGTATGTGCGTGTGTGTCTGTGTGTGTGTGTGTGTGTGTGTGCGCGTGTTTGTGATTTGTATCTCGAATGTATGTGTAAGTAACTGTATGTTGTGTAGTTGTGTAATAAGTATATGAGAAATAGAAATGTATGATCATTCGCAGCCTGCAATGTGTGTGTGTTCTGAGCAGTTTTGTAAGTAGCTGTATCTGTTTGTAAAGATGCCATGAGTTTTACCGGGGGAGGGGGGCCAAGCAATTGTGAAAGTTGGCTACTCCCTTAGGATAGACAATAAAAAATAAAACAAAAAGTGGGGGGCGCATGCGCGCGAGTGAAGGAGATGGCCGCCTGAGATCTCCGCTCCGCGCCGCTGGCACACAATAACCGGCCGTACGAAGCACAGAGCACATACCGCCGCCTGACACACACACAGCGGCGGCTCCCGGATCCCCTCGGGCCGCTTCTGGGGATGTATAAAGCGGCTAAAACGAAGCCCAGGAACCGGCAAGCACACAGGCCTGCTCCAGCCCCAGGGAAGGTGAGAGGCAAGATGGCGCCCGACCCCCCAGAGCCAGACGATACCACGCAGCACTCTGCAGAGGATCCTGCATCGCCAGCTGACAGCCTGTAGCAGTTCCCCTCAGACCTGGTGAGTCCTCTCCCCACAGACACAGATAATATGCTAGCTAAATTCCGCAGCATAGTCAGGGACGAGATCACCGCGGCCTCCCGCAAGCTCTCCTCTGACATGGTGAGGGGGCTCAAAGAGATAGGCCACCGCACGAACCAGCTAGAACAGCGTATGGACCTGGCCACTACAGTACTAGAGGGACATGAGGAAGAAGTAGACAAAATGAATGCTGAGATTGAACTTTTAAAGGATAAGTTGGAGGAGGCAGAAAATAGAGCTCGCAGGGACAATCTCCGCATCCGTGGCATCCCCGAGAACATCACTGATTTACAAGGTACAGCAACTGCCTTTTTTCAGGAACTGGCCCCTGGGATCCCAGTCGACAGATTGGAATTTGATCGCATACACCGCTCCCTAGCCCCTAAACCCTCTGACGGCCCACCGAGAGACGTTATCATTAAATTCCATTTTTACCGTACTAAGGAGAAACTCTTACAAGCCGCCAGAGAACAACAAAACATCTCCTTTCAAGGTAACCCCCTACAATTGTTCGCTGACCTATCGCCAGTTACAATCGCCAGAAGACGGGGCCTCAAACCCTACCTGCAGATCCTGCAAACCCAGGGGATCAGGTACAGATGGGGGTTCCCCTTTAAGCTATCATTTTCTTATCTGGGCCGCCAGTTCCATGCTACCTCCCAGTCTGAGTTGAGACGCTACTTTCAGGAATTACACCTTGATTTGCCCCCATCCCCTGCGGATACATCGTCCTCTTCCTCCAAACCCAGGCCTGCCGGGCCTTCTCGCCAGCTCTCACAGATCTCCCAGCGATCTATGCTCGGATCGCAGGCCTTAAAGGATCTTCAGGCCCAAAAATTCCACAAGTCCAACAATGGCTGAAACCGCTTCTACAACACCTCTTTGAGTGCCTTAATGTGTTTCTATGCAGCCCGGACCCTAGGTATGACCGACGAACTTGGCCCGCCCGCAACCATTTGCTCCCGGAACAAACGTGCTACCCTCAAGGGAACTCCCTGCTCTTCCTGCACCATCTATTAAACCTGGCTCGTCAGTTAAGGTGATGCGTCCCGCTATAGACTGCCCCAGTTGTGTGATGGCAGTCAGGGATGTTGACCCCCCCTTTTCAGGCAATACTCAACAGCATGACTTCTGGACAGCCACTATCCTTTTCCCATACGGCTGTTTTCTAGAAAGACAGGAACTGGCTTGTTATATCATCCTCTCTCCCCAATTTTATTTATTTACTTTTTATTTATCCTCCCTTTTATTCCCTTGCACCAATGTCTCTGGGACTAATGTATCGTTAAGGAGTAACATACCCCTGTAAGACGTATTTTTTGATTGGTTGGGCGGGGCGGCTGTGGTCTTTGTTCCCGCCCACGGGTCCCTCGCCCACGCCTGGTGGTGCGGGGGGCCCGTGGGTGGGCACTGCCTGAGTGGGTCTTTTGGCCCACCCGGTGGCGGCATGTTTTTGGCCGCTGCCGCCTGGGGTCCTAAAGTTGCAGGTAAAGAAACCTTGTTGTTTGATTAGAAGTTATTTTTATACTCTTCTTGGTTGTTTTCCTTCTTTTTTATGTTCCTTCCTATATACATTGTTAATAGAAGGGCTTCACATGGTTCTTAAAGATTGAAACATAATCAGATTTGCTTTTGTTTTCCTCTTGTGTTTTAATCTGTTTAGGCTCTGTGCTAACATACTGTTTAATTTGTAATTATTTTTCTATGATCCGGCCGGTGGTTCCAGCGGACCACTGCTCCCCCCATGAGTAGGTACTTGGCTGCGACGAAAGTCTTGGCCAACGACCCACTCCACCGTGAACCCCAGAGTTCACAACTTGATGCAATTTGGTTTACATTACACACCCTACTTCAAATGTATTTCAGTAACTTTAAACCATATGCTCTCCTTTTTTCTCTCCTGCCTCTTGCTACTTTCTCTCTCCTCTCCTCCCCCACTCTCCCCTTTTGGTCCCCGGGGTTCGCGAATGGAGTCTTACATAGCAGCACACCCTTGATCCCATGACCCTCCACTGGTTATCCCTGAATGTTCAGGGTATGAACTCTCCTCAAAAGAGGGTTAAGATATTTAAATATCTCAAACAACAAAAGATAGACATTGCGTGCCTACAGGAAACGCATTTCTCTTCCACCTCCTGCCCTAAATACTTTGCCGCAGACTACCCCCAGGTCTATTTAGCTAACGGCCCTACTAAGCAAAGAGGAGTCCTGATTGCTATACATAAATCTGTTCCGTTTATTTGCAGTAAACAGATCGCTGATCCAGAGGGCAGGTATTTAATAGTTCAAGGCACAGTTCAAGATAACGATGTAACCATAATGTCTTATTATGCCCCAAATAGAAATCCGGGACCCTTCTTGACCCACATCTGTTCCCTCTTGAAGTCGCACCAGAAGGGTACCCTCCTGCTAGCAGGAGATTCTAATGTGTCATTGAATCCTTCTATCGATAACTACCCACCGGACCATAAGTCTCCCTCCCCTGCCGCCAAAATATTTAAACATTCCCTACAATCTCACGACCTGGTAGACGTGTGGAGGGAATTACACCCCCGGGGTAGGGACTTCACCCACTACTCACATCCCCATAACTCTCACTCAAGAATAGATCACATGTTTGTGCTAAGAAAACACCTCTCACTAGTAGATTCATGCTCTATGCTTGCCACTCCATGGACAGATCATGACCCTATTGTAACAGTACTCCACTCAATTTTGAGCAAACCCCAACACTCCCCCTGGATCATGAATGACTCTCTCCTCTCCTTCAAAGACATTTTTAAAGATATCCAAGACACTTCCGAGGAATATTTTAAACTCAACGTAGGGTCAGTCTCATCCCTGGTCACACTTTGGGAAGCCTATAAGGCAGTCCTTCGAGGCCATGTAATTAGGATCGCATCCCGACGTAAACGGGAAAGGGCGCAAGTCCGCCGAACGTTAGAGCATCAATTGGAGACCCTTTCCGAAACCTTTAAACAATCTCCCACTCCAGATAATCGCAGGCTCCTTGATAAGGCTCGTACAGATTTAGACTTATGCTTAACAGATGACGCAGAGCGCACACTACGCTGGGCCAGACAAAAATGGTATGCCAAGGCCAATAAACCCAATGCAATGCTGTCCAATAGATTACGTACCTTCACCCCGAAATTCACTCCCATCACCCTGCGCACTCGCCATAACACCCTAACGGGAAACCCACAACGTGTTCTAGATGAATTTAGATACCGTCTCACAAAACTTTACTCATCTCCTGACCATCTTCCCCCCCAATCCCCCAATGACTTTTTGACCAATCTTTCTTTACCTTCTCTATCGGAGACCCACAAATCACTCATGGACCGAGACATTCAAGTCTCAGAAGTCCTTCAATGTATTAAAGAATTGAAAGTAGGTAAAAGACCAGGCCCTGATGGTTTCTCGGCTCTTTACTATCGGAAATTAGCTAATGTCATCGCCCCCCACCTCACAAATATGTATAACTCGGTTAAAGATGGTCATTCTTTCACACCAAATCTACTAACAGCCAACATAGTGATGATCCCCAAGCCTGACAAAGATCACTCCTCCTGGGCCAACTTTAGGCCAATCTCCCTGATCAACATAGACATGAAGGTTTTGACAAAAATTCTGGCCAAACGCCTTAACTCCTTCCTTCCACGGCTAATAAAAAAAGACCAGGTGGGCTTTGTCCCGGGGAGACAGGCTGGTGACGCTATCCGACGCCTCCTGCAAATACAACATATTGTACACAACAGATCTCTGGAGACGATGTTTTTGTCTCTGGACATTACTAAAGCTTTTGACACCCTGTCCTGGCCCTATCTTATACAGGTATTAAACCGCTATGGGTTCGGTGCGTCCTTTATGAAATGGGTTTTAGCTATTTATGACACCCCCCAAGCAAAAGTGAAATATTATGGATTTGAGTCACCCACCTTTCCTATCCTAAGAGGGACCCGTCAAGGCTGCCCCCTCTCTCCACTTCTATTTATATTGGCACTGGAACCTCTGGCTGAGGCGATTCGATCTCACCCGGACATAGAGGGGGTAGAAATTGCGAGCTCCCCTCATAAATTATCCCTGTTTGCGGATGATATCCTGCTGACTATTACCAAGCCTAGAATCACCTTGCCTAACCTACTATCCCTCTTAAACACCTTTGCCGCGATCTCGGGCCTAGTAGTCAATCCCTCTAAGTCCAAAGCGATGTCAATTAATCTAGCGCCCCTTGAACTAGAACACTTAAAAGCTACTTTTTCCTTTCACTGGCTGACTGGCTTTGCAAAGTTGACAGCAATGCTCAACTCTTGGTCTGCCCTCCCACTATCCTGGTTCGGAAGGATTGTAACTATACGAATGACCTATCTCCCAAAACTACTCTATTATTTCAGGGTCCTACCGGTCCATGTTCCACCCCATATTATACGTATTCAACAACGGAAAATAATGCAATTTATATGGGGTTCCACCAGACCCAGAATCAATAAACGGGTGCTGTATGCCCGCGGGGTCGATGGCGGCCTCTCGGTTCCTAATCTGCAAGCTTACTACACGGCGGCGGCTATTGCCCCGCTATCACATCTTCATGAAAAACAGCAGATGCCGTTGTGGGCCGTCGTCGACCTGGTGGACGCCCACCCGATACCACTGGCCTCTATCCCTTGGCTTCCCAGGGCTCACCGCCCAACCAATATAGGCCCCTGTTTGGCTCACTCACTTAAGTTATGGGACTCGATTAAATACTCAGCGAACCTGATTTCCCCACATCTTCCTCTACTCCACCTCCTTCACTGCCCGCTATTTCCACCTGGGCGTGATAACCCGATGCAATTCACGTGGTGGTCCGAGAATGGTTTTGTAGATATCCACTCTATGTTTACCCCTACCAGGATTATCCCATTCGCAGCATTGCGGTCCTCCCACGATATCCCCCTTAGGGAGCACTACAGCTACATGCAGATTCGGCATTTCCTACAACAACTCATTAAATCGCAACCATCTCCCTATACATTGACCCCTTTCGAAAGCCTATGCAGATCACGACCCCAATCCTCAGGTCTGATCTCTTTAATATACGCAGCCATAATAGGCTCCAGGAAACCACCCCTGAGGCCATATCATCTCCAGTGGGAGGCAGAATTGGGGAAAAAACTAGATCCGGAAGACTGGCAGGCCATGACTGCTGCTCTATCCAAATGCTCCAAGAACGTGTTACATCTAGAAAATGCTTACAAAATACTTTATCGATGGTATTATACCCCAGCTAGACTTGCAAGCTTTATTCCATCCTATTCCCCCTTGTGCTTTCGTGGGTGCACCCAGGAGGGAACAATGGCACATATCTGGTGGAAATGTCCCAAGGTTTGCAGACTGTGGGTCAGAATTTATGCTCTTCTCTGTAACCTCTTCAATACAAATATAAGAAGGGATCCCTATGAAGCTCTCTTGGGGAAACCAATCATAGAATTACTGAGACCGGAACGCCAGCTGGCGTCGCACATCTTTACTGCAACTAAACTGACCATAGCAAAGGCTTGGAAAACCCCGGTTCTCAGCTTCGAAGCAGTTAAGAATCGTGTAAATGATATTATGATTAACGAAAAATTGATAGCTGTCCTATCTGACACGCATGATAAATTCCTTTGGACGTGGCAGCCTTGGATGTCCCATGCCCACCCTTCTAGATTTGATCCTGTCCTACTCTCGCTTTGAGATGCCTCCGTCCTCTAGCCCCGGGGACCCCCCTTCCCCCGCTCCCTCCACCCTCTTCTTCTTCTCTCACCTCTGCTACACTATTTTCTTTCCTCTTTCCTTGGCCTTTCCTCTTTCGAATCTCCCTTCTTATATTCTTTCTCGCGATTTCTCTGATTCACAGCAAACTCTCCTGAACACCAAGACCGTATAAGATCTGTTATGTCTAATATTGTTATGCCTGTTATATATCCGCAATCTTATTGCAGATGTGTTTACATGATGTGCTCACCACTGTTTTTTTTTTCCTTTCTGTATTTTTATTGACGATTTTTATGTTTAATAAAAACCTTTGTACAAGAAAAAATAAAACAAAAAGTGACCCTAAACCCCCCTGATATAACAGAGACATACCTCCATCCCTGGAAGGTATATACAAATAAAAGGAATGGACATGGACTTTAGATGAGGTCTGTCTTTGTAATAAGAAGTAATGTAGCTAGATATATTGTTACATTGATAAACACTTTTGATTATAGCCAATCCCCAATGGGCAGTCCCTATCATGGATATCCCAAACAAATATTACGTGTGTACAATATAGGCACGATATAAACATATTCAATGCGCAATAGTCACATATTTATTCAAGTATAAACATAGAGGAACATGATTGGTATTAAAAACAATAGTGAATAAAAAATCTGGTACATAATTCTAATAATCATAAACAGTACATGATAGAACATACAGTTATACAGAATATACTGAGATGAATTCATCATAATATAAGCCATAAACCTGGCATCCTTGAGTATGGACTCAACGCGTTTCATGGCGTTTAAAGCCAATCGTCAGGAGTAGGATGCTATAAAGATGAACAAAATAAGGGAAAAATTAGTAAATGGACCTAGGTATAGTGTATAAATACATACAGCTCTAGTGAGGGGATAAAATATTGATGGTACTTAACCTGTAGTGTATCTACAAAAACACATAAGCCTGCAGTAGCTAGACATAGCCAAGAGTAGTTTGTCTCCTCCGGGGTTGAGGCGGGAGAACCCAGACCAATGACAGTCTCCCACCGTAACGCCCGGTGGATCGGGCATGACGAGTGGGAGATCACGAGGCCAAACAGCTGGGGGCAGGAGCGGACGACCACCAAACAGGAAGCAGAGTAAGAGGTCTAGAGGCCCAAGGTATATTGATATGCTTGAATAATGGGTCCATCCATGGAAGGAATGTCCATATGGTGACCCTACAAAATATACAATAACAAGCACACTAGGTATAAGGTAATGTAATAAGTATATATGATTGGAAGATGCTAAGAAAAAGGTGTAAATGAATAGGTGTATGAAAGTAAGTAAATGTATGTGCTTGTATGTATAGGTATAATGTATCAGTTAGTGTGTGTAAAGAAGTGTATGTGTATGTATGTAAATGAATCTATAGTCCTAGGGAAAAACCCCTGTTTACCTGGAAGTCTGGTAAAATTGAGTATGACTCGTCCCATATGGAGAGAACGAACTGAAGGCAGCCATCGGCTCCCTCCCGGCTGTTGTCTGCCATGTGACTACGGTCGGCCATTTTTTATTCCTTTGTGTGTGAACTTTGAAATATTTATCCATCTTGTTATTGAATTTCAGTTTTGGCTGGAAAATGCGCCATTTTGTTGGGGTCTGGCTTTTGTTGTGGTCACCATGTGCATCGGCGGCCATTTTGAAGACCTGTGGGCCTTCCTACAGGGGAAGCTGCTCCACTGTGTATTCCTTTGTGTGTGCAAAGCCATGTGCTTTAAGCTACAATCTAAAAAAAAAAAAAAAAAAAAAAAAAAAAGCTACAATCTGGCTTCTAGGCACCCTTTTGTGAATTCTATTTTTGTACTGTTTACATACTTTTCAAGGAAACTATTGCGCTTTGTGTATTGAATATTGATTTTAAGTTGAAATGCCTGTCGCATATCCAAGTGCCCATGCATTGTTGGGACATCACAATAGGAGCTGTTCACACCCGGGGGGATCTCAGGTTTCTAGGTAATAGCATGGGGGGAGTTCTAACTCTCAGAGTCAAATAGAGTGTATTGTTTAAGACGTTTTATTTCATGTTTTATGCAACTTTGGCGTTTTGGACATATTACATAACTGCATGGTTGGTGGGGTTGGATGGAGACACCAGTCCATCCAGTTCGGCCTGAGTGAGTGTGGGTGTGTGTCTGCGGTTGTCCCTGTCCCTGTGCATTGTGTCTCATTGAGATGCTCATATTTGTTTAAAGGTACCCATATAGCGCCATCGGTTTGCGCAGGGCTCCACACGTGCATTGCATGCTCACATCGGTCCCTGCCCTCGGCGAGCCCGCAGTCCGGGGTCCCCGGTTTGCATTCATGTACTAGGACCAATTTTGGATGGAGGCCAAATGGCCTGCCAGCATGTCTTTGGAGTGTGGGAGGAAACCGGAGTACCCGGAGGAGACCCACGCAGGCGCAGGGAGGACATGCAGAGACCGGCGGGTGGTGTCATGGTCGGAATTCAAGCCAGCTGCCCTTTTTGCTGCTGGGCGGGGGTGCTAACCACTACACCACTGTGCCACCCAATATTGTTTAGTTAAATATGCCTATATTTCAGTATAGGCCCTTATTGACATAGCCTAAAGTGTTTGTCTAGGGATAAGTGTTAAAATTGGTGTCTCAATTGTATAGTCAGTTTTTGTAGGAAGAAATCCTGGTTTGTCTTGTCATTTGTTAATGTCGGCCATTTTTCTGTAGTCCGGGTTTCATTCACCATTTTGCTGTGGACCGATTTTCGATTGCTGCAACTGCCTTTTTGTTTCTGCTGATTTTAGTCTCGAGCAAAATATCTCTGGTTTTGTACTGAATTCCATTTCCAGTAGAATCATTTAGGTTTTTATTAAGAAATCTCGATTTTGGCGGGATCAACAACTAAATTTCATGTGTTAATGGCGCCATTTTGTTGTGGCCTGCAGTGGAAGGGATTTTGGTTGAACTCCTTCAGTTTCCGTTTTTGGCTTTTGTTACACTGTTGTGTGGTATTTCGGTCTCAAAACTTGTGGTTTGACTTCCCAGGGGATATGTGACTCAAGGGGGATTCCCTCCCATTTGCAATATGGGGGTTTATTCCACCCACTCCTGGACAAAAGTTTTTATTTGTTGATGTTAGCCATAGATTTTTCTAATGTCTTGATAGACAAAATATGAAGCTATTCATGGCTTCCCCTCCCCCTCCCTCTTCCTAATCAGGTGTGCAACAGGAAGTTGGTGGGAGGGGCTTGCTATCTTTTGACTTGTGTTTGGAAGGACGAAATCATTTTTATTTTTAAATTAAATTAAATTTTATACTGTAATACAGTTTTGGGTAGAGAGCAAACAGGAGGCATCCAAGTTATTGTTGTAATATCTAGGTACAGAGAGAAGCCATAATATTGTTTTGAATAGTGGAGGATTTCATGGTGCTTTGTAGTTTGTCTGACAACACATTTATAGGGCTGCCGATAACCGGTTGTAGAGCATGTAAATGTGAGGATTAGTACGCTAGCACACCAGGAGGCCTTGTAAAATAATCGGCGAACGCCGGGTGCCAGTACTGTAAAAATAGTCACTAAACAGTACTGATCCGAAAACTAGTGCAAGGGTGTCCTGGATGCAGGGACCGTCAAAAGCTATTAGAATCGTCATGGGTAATGTTGGTCCATGCGTTGGAGGAAAAAAATGAGGCTCCACACCAGTCTACCCATCCAGAGACAAAATATACCAGTGTGTGTATCTCTCCTCCTCAACAGATCAATTCACAGTGTACTTGGCATCCAGCCAACATTGCCACACTTTCTCAAATTTTTTGGGACATCCCCTTCTTAGGTGCATTGCTTTATAGAAAGGGAGGGCTTTATTGATTAACTCTTTCCAGAAGGATATATTAGGTGGGTTAGGTTTTTTCCGGCACAATAAGATAGCTTTACGTGCATAAAAAAGGGAGAGTGAAATCATGGTTCTTTGTGCCCTACGCGGCGTTAACTCCTCCACCAGGCCCAGCAGACAGACTGCCACTGTTACAGGAACCTGTACCAAGAGCACTTTCCGTATAGTGTGTGTCACCCCCTTCCAGAATTCCCGTATCGGCTGGCACTGCCAGAATATGTGGTCAAAATCAGCATTATCAGCTGTGCATCGCCAGCACTCAGCTGCACTCGTACCATATATGCCAGCTATCCTTTCAGGGGTATAGTATACCCGGTGCAATAATTTAAATTGGATGAGCCTATCTCTGGCCGACACTAAGGTCTGGAAGGGGTGATCCCACATATCATCCCAATCTTCCCCCCTAAAATCTGGTACCAGTGCACTCCAGGTATCCCTACATTTGGCCAGAATTTTTGGTCTTACAACAAATAATTCCTTGTATACTGCTGATAGCGTTTTTGGTAAGTCTTCTGCCCCCAGAATGTTCTCTAATGGTGATAGACCCAACTTCAGCTTATCTGAACCGAATTGGGTTAAAAAAGCATGCCTTAGCTGGATGTATCGGAAAAAATACCAGTTGGGTAGGTTATATTTTTCCTTAATTTGATCAAAGGTTAGCAGTTTCTGTCCTCCCACTAAGTGCTTAAGTTGCTTGATACCTACTCTAGCCCAAATTATTGGGTCAGGGATTGCACTGAAGTGCGGTAACCTGGGATTAAACCACAAGGGAGTGTCCTGTGACCAACTCCCTTCTGGAGATTTCATCAACTTCTGCGCCCTGTCCCATGCACGAATAGTAACGCGCATCGAGGAAGTCAAAGACGGAGATGCCTGAGGTCCTCTATATACCAAGTAAAACAGACTCTCATATGAACCCATAAGGGCAGCCTCCAGTACTGTCACTGAGTCCCAGTCATCTCTAGTCAGCCAACGTCTAGCAAACACCATTTGTCCAGCTATAAAATATTTGAATAAATCAGGCAGCGCCAGTCCACCCTGCCCCAGCGGCTCCTGTAAAGTACGAAGGCTGATTCTAGGATGTGCATCAGACCAGAGAAAGGAACTGAATAAACTGTTCACCCTCCTAAAAAAAGAACAGGGAATCCATATTGGAGAGTTCCTTAAAAAATACAGAAAAACTGGAAGAATCTTCATTTTCAATAGGTTAACCCTGCCAATCAAGGACAACGGCAGGTGTCTCCATGCCTCAAGCTGCAGCTTAACCCTGTTCAATAAAGGCAACAAGTTTAAGGACAGAAATTCCCCCACCCTAGGTGATATATACGTATACCTAAATATTTAATTTCCGACACCCAGAGAATGGGAACCCTGTTGGTTGCCAAAGTCTGGGCACCGCTATCAATGGCCATCACATTGGATTTTTCACAATTTACCCGCAGCCCGGAGACCGTGGCAAATTTGTCTAGTATCTGAAACACTGCTTCCAGGGAAGAACCGGCATCTTGCAAAAACAAGAGCATGTCATCAGCGTAAAGAGCAGTACATTCCTGTATACCTCCTACTTCCAATGCTCTCACCTCAGATGACCCTCTCAAAGCTATAGCCAGAGGTTCTATAACTAGTGCAAATAAGGACGGAGATAGCGGGCATCCCTGACGTGTGCCCCTACCCACTGAGAACTGATGTGACACTGAGGTGCCCATTTTTATGGCAGCCCGAGGTGCACTATATAAAAGTGAGATCCAGGTCATGAATACTTCCCCAAATCCCATATGACGCAGTACTGCTAACATGTAATGCCAGTCGATTGAGTCAAAGGCCTTGGCCATGTCAAGGGACACTACCGCCCTAGTCCCCGCATTGTCATGATCAATCTGCAAATGAGCGAACAATCTGCGTAGGTTAGTGTCCGTAGATTTTTGAGGTATGAAACCAGTCTGGTCGATGTCCACTAGGGTAGTGATAACCTGTGACAGTCTGGTAGCCAATATTTTCGTGAGAATTTTAAGATCTTGATTTAAAAGCGCTATAGGTCTGTACGAAGAACAACGGGTCTTTGCCTGGCTTCGGTAAAAGAATTATTTGTGCCTCTAGCATGGAATTCGGCAAGCAGTTGTGTTTCAAACAATAGTGAAATAAAGCTTTCAGTCTTGGAACCAAGTCCTCAATATGCAACCTATACCACTCTACACAGAAACCGTCTGGACCCGGTGACCTGTGCGGAGGAAAAGCCCAGATAGCTGTTTCAATTTCTTTTTCCGTTATGTCCGCCTCAAGAACATCCCTATCCGAAACAGACAGGACCGGGATGTTTAGAGATGATAACAATGTGTCCAGCTGTTGCTTGTCATACACTGGGATAGGGGTATACAGGGCTTTGTAATACTCCACAAAAGTGTCCATAATGTCCTCTGGGTCTGTGAGAATGTCTCCCCTACTGTTTTTGTTACACAAAATGTTCGTCTGTATTCTCTGATCCGCCACTAGCATAGCCAGTAACTTACCATTCTTATCACCCTGCTCAAAAATGGATTCAGCGCTCTTTGCCCTAGACGTGTGTGTTAGGTCAGTGAAGTACAGTGCCAGTATGCGTCGTGCCTCTAAAAAGTCATTGTAAGTTGCATCAGACTTATCATTTGCATGTGCAAGTTCACAAGTCCTTTCCCTTTCTTGCAGTTCTTGTTCCTTTTTATTATAAGACCTACGCACCTGTTTAATGGCTGATATATAGCGGCCCCCCATACAAGCCTTAAACGCATCCCATACCATATCTGGGTTGGCCGACCCTACATTATCCTTCCAGTAACCCGTGAAATGTGGTGCTACCTGGGAAGACACCCCTTCTACCTCCAACGAGCCTGGGCTCAACCAACCTCCAAGCCCCCTTCCTACAGGCTGAGGGCGTACCAATGTGCACCAATAGTGGTGTATGATCTGAAAGGCCACCAGCTAAATAATTTGCTCCTCCCACTAATTGTAACATAGGTGCGTTGGCAAAAGCCATATCGATCCTTGAGGATGACCTAAATGTTTTTGATAAATGTGAGTAGCTCACTGTATTAGGGTTCTTCCACCGCCATATTTCTGTTAGAGAGACCGTAGCCGCCCAGGCAGAAAGATTGGCAGACGCCACCCTGTGTGCGTTAGACGAATCCAGGGTAGTAGAAAGAATGGCATTGAAATCCCCTGCTATAATTCGAGGCAGATGCATATATGGGGCTAATTTGCTAAAAAGATCATAGAGGATCTGAACCTGAAAAGGAGGAGGTATATAGACATTCACTAAGACCATCTTATACGTGCTAATATCAGCTATGACAATTAGGAACCGCCCCCCCGGATCCGAGATCACATGATGTATGGTGCAGGGAACCGCCCTACTAATCAGGATTGAGACCCCCCTAGAATAGGTAGAGTACGTTGCATGTAGTGCCCGTTGAATCCAGGCTTTACGTAAGGACAGCACCCTGCTCCCATCCAGATGCGTCTATGAAGAAATACCACGTGCGGAGTGACCGACTTTAGGTATTGGAACATCAAGGCTCGACGGAATTTCTCATTTAAGCCTCTGAAGTTCCAAGAGACCAAATTAAGTGTTGATCCTGCCATAAACATGTTGCAAATCAATATACATTACACATAGTACCATCATGTTGCCAAGAAAATAAACAGGTAGATTACATGACCCATATAAACACCTAAATACCTGTATATCTATGGGTTTAAAGTGGGAACTGCACTAACGAAAAAGAAAAAATCCCAGAACCTCCAGAACTCCCTGCTGCTGTGTAACAAACTAACACAAACAGTACACGCAGCTTTTTCCCAAAACAAGTCCTGAAAAACGTGGCCATCGAAAAATTGAGTAGCAAAAATAGAAAAAATAAAAAAAGAGCAAAAATACTCTCCTAAGGTCCATCAGTTCGAGAGACATAGTGTCCGTGTCTTCCAAGCTCCGTGACTCTGCTGCGGATATTCTAACATTCCTCTACAACAAATATGTGTCCCCTTTCTTTTTCAAGAATTTGTAAGTCCTGCATACAAAAAATATGTAAGGGACCAGCTGCCACAGATTATCCCTTATAAAGGAGACTGTAAGAATATAGATGTGCATGCATGACAATGCACATAGCAGAATTTCTTCAACCCCCCCCCTCCCCCAAAACTTAGACAGGAGAAAAGAACCTCCAAGCAATGTCAACAGTTATAAGAAAACCAGACATCTTCAGCCAGCAGCTTGTAGCCTTTTTACTCACAAACTGTCAATCCAGTCGCTGGCTTCCAGAGGAGTGTTAAAGAATCGCACAGTGCCCTTGTATGGAATACTTGATCTACTAGGGTATAACATGCTGTACTTGACCTCTTTCTCCCATAACCGGCGTCTCACCTCATTAAACGATCTGCGTCGTTTCTGGACCTCAGCCGAGAAATCCGGAAAAAACATTAATTTTGTATTTTTATAAGGTAACTCCAGATGCTTTTGTGCTTCAGCCAAAATCATGTCCCTGTCACGATAATTGAGGAACCGGACTAGGAACACTCGCGGCGGGGCCCCTTCAGGGCGGCAGCTCGTTGGTACTCTGTGGGCTCTTTCTACCACATACATGGGTGGCATGTCAGGCAAATTCAATACATTTTTAAACAGCGATTCTGCAAATATTGCTGGGCGGGAGCCCTCCTCACCTTCCGGTAGACCCACCACGCGAATATTATTGCATCTTTGTCTGTTATCCGCGTCGTCCACTTTATTTACCAGCGTGTGTACCAGGGACTGTAGTTCAGTTATCTGTGAGGAATGAGAACTCTGCTGGTCTTCTACAGTGCTTATGCGACCCTCGACTTCAGAAAGTCTTCCTCTGATTTTATCTAAGTCATGGCGTATGAGGGTGCATTCAGATGCCAGGTGCTCCACCTTCACCATTAACATGGATTTAAACCCCTCTATTGCTGCCAGGATGGGCTTTGTAATTGCCTCCGGTGTTGCCTCTAGCAATGCTGGTTAGAGGGGGGCTTCTATCTCCTCCGCAGGTGCCTCCATCGCCACAGGAGACTGTGCCGGGCTCCGCTCCTTCCTCTCCCCACGTTGTGCTCCGGAGTCAGAGCCTAAGATGGCGCCCCGAGAGCCGGCGACCCGCCCCTTACCCGGCTTCTGAGTCTTTACGGTGGTTTGTGTCTTTCCCCGGCCCCTCGCCGACATAATTTCGGTCACCGAGTAATGCAGGGTGAGCGGGGAGATCGATGGATGTCTTTTAAGCCACGAACGAGGATTCAAAACGGGCGTATAGACAGGATTTGCACGGAGCTCTTCAGGCACACGTCTTCCTCAGCTCACATCCCGGCCACGCCCCCCACATGCCTGTTTTTGAACTTTGTGTGGCTGGTCCATGCTCGTGCTTTTCAAATTGTATTCTTTTTCTATCGCTAAAAGAGTGAAGGCAGCATTCCATCTGGTCGTTTTTATTTTTTCGTTTTTGGGAACTATGAAATATCTCCCCCCACATTTGTATCTAAATGTTTGTCTTTGTTTCATTGTTTGTATGTGGTAACAAGATGGTTGAACCTACCGCGACAGCCCTCTTGCGTGTCGCGGCTGTTGTATTTTAGAAAAAAAAAACATGAAAGTAAGATTTACAGAGGGTTTAGTTATTATCGGTTTTGTGGAATGTCAGTGACAATTTACCAATGTACATGAATGTTGTATTGTTTACCGTTCTTTAAAGGATAGAGTAATAACTTTTGTTTACTGTATAAGTATCTTTTCAGGTCCATAGAGTTTCTGAAAGTGTGTGTACAGGTGTATAAGAAGGTAAAAGTATCATAGGCTATTTCACTGTTTTATTCTGCACCATTCTAAACCCTGCATGTCTTCCTCCAGTTTGTAATGAGGAGGGAAGAAAAGGGGAGATGATAGTGGTGAGAATGATAATTTTTCAAACCAATAATACTAACCTTTGTAATTCTAACCAAGTTTGTGCCAAGACTGTCTTTCTTTGATAGAATTTGAATCAGCAAGCAGCAGTCTGGTGAAAGAGGCTCCCATCCCAGATGCTAAGAACCTTTTTGTCACTGGTTCCAGGTATTACACCCCAGATGGTAAGCCACACACAGGTTATGCAGTGACCACAGTCCCGATGTCTGGGTTATTGTCATATGAGGTTTGTTTGGAGGTCAACCAAAAATAGAGTTGTACTTTCCTCATTAGCTGTCACCCACAATCTCAGCTGATGGGGTGGGTGCAATCACTGTAATATGAATTTCAAAAGGTCCACCACAGGGTTCACGAGTCCATCCTGGACCCTAACACAATAACCAGTTTACATTCTTTCCAACCAGGTGACTGGGTCATTGTAAAGAAGCTTAAGGGATGAGACCACGCCAGCCACTGCAAGAAGCGGATCAACCACAAAGAGTAGAGAATCTTCGTTAATTTATATTTTTGTTTAATAAATTTTGGCAAGGGTAACGAAAAGCATCCCAACTAGCTAAGAAAGAGAACAGGACACATGGTCGGGTATTAGTGCCCCAGCGATGACGGCGGTACATGCTATATGTGACGTTCATATTGGTGTGAGGAGTTTTGACAGACTAGTAAAATCCAAACAGATACCTGTCAAAGGAACTTAACAAAACATTTCTAGAATGTAAAATTAATTATAATTTTAACAATAGCTCTGGTTCTTGCCAGCTTGGTATTGGGATAACTAGGTAGCCCACAAGTGTGCTTCAACTGTAGTTTGGTATGAATGCGGATCTACAGCTTATAAGGTAATTCCCGTAAGGCAAGAGGTTCATGTGTGCTGGTGAAACTCGTCCCAGCATCCTATGTCACGGACAATCGTGAGGATCTGATGGCGCGAGAGAAGGTAAGAATGACAGGGACAGCTGGAAGGGAATTGCTTGTACACGGTGGGGGCTTGAGCTTATGAAACACTTGCATGTAACTGTTGAAGCTACAAGGAAGTTCCCACAGTCCAAGGGTTTCTGGGAATTCATAAGTAAAGGTTGTTATATCTGGATCGGGGATAGTAGTGACAAAGTTCAGGCCCATATGGATAAGGTTTAGATCCCTACAAGGCAAAGCCAGAGCTATAGCTAGTGAAGGTTGGAATCCTTTTTAAGGGTTTGGGAATCGTTGGGGATTTAATTTTTATTTAGCAGCGGATCATAGTGAAGGAAGTAGGGGTATATATACTCATGTTGTTTTAGTTTCTATTCCTTCTATATGTCATGATGAGGTGCTCCTGTTGGCTGGTTGGATGCGTGACCAGAGCCTGAGCAGATGACCACATCTTCCCTGATGAGATGCCCCGAAGCCCGACCCACGTACAAGACACAAAGGATCCCAGAACGACCGGCGACTACTACAGCTCACCACGTCATTTCCAACAGAGTCTACATGTCAAGCCGTGTTTTACTTTTTATGGACTAAGAAGAAGATCAGGATTCATCAAAGGGACACATGGGATTATATGACAAGAGGAGGGACTGTTGTGGAAAATTTTATATTAATGTATTGTTATAAGAGTCTCCCAGTCTCTGAAGAGCTGACTGGGGCAGACTGACGCTGGTTGAGACCTGTTAGGTAGTGGAAAACTTCCTGGTGTTTGGAGAGAGGTGTTTGCGGAGAGAGGACATGTCCGCCAGCAAAGGGCCCCTGTGCAATGCACAGAACGATCGTCTGGTGGGGGTGTGTTCGCTCTGCAAAGACATTATCAGTTTAGCGGTTGTTTGCTCTGGTCACCCCTAGTATGCCTGATCAACATGTTTGGGGTGCCATGACGTACACCTGCAGATAATCTCCCATCCACGAGGAACTCTAGTCATCATCATCTGGTTAACTGATTGTTGTATTTTCCTGTGTTTAAAGTCATGTCTTTATTTGGTTATGTCCTTATATGTTCATTTCCTGTGAGGTCACAAGCTTTGTAAGAGGTGTTTGGCTGTTGGAAGCCCAACCCTTGAGTTTTGGGACTTCCTGTTATGTTAATAAAGGGACTCACTCAGACAGCTGAAGGAGGCTGGCTGGGAGAGCAATGTTGGAGCTAGTAACGTAAGGATGTGTTTTGTCTCTTTGTGTGGATGGGGCACACACAAGAGGATGGATACGATCAAAAGGTGAGATGCATTTATATCATTAGACGAAATTGTTATTATTATGAGAAACAAGAGATTTGGCTGTGTGCCCTGTGTGCAGCCAAATTTCGCTATCGATAGAGACCGGCACAGGGGCAGATAAAATTGAATTTAAGAAAGCCACCACCTCCAACCAAAAACCTCAATATAGGGACAGGTCCAGAAAATGTGTGAGAAGACTCCCGAAGTCACACCACACCGCTGACAATCAGAGGAGCATGTCGGGGTTATCTTATGAAGTCGGTATGGCATAAAATAGGCTCTATGCACCAATTTAAATTGAGTCAAACAGTCTCTCAATGAGACCAAAGATCAAAAGGGAAAGTCCCACACATCATCCCAGTCATCACTGCCCAAGTCAGGAATATCCCACAACCATCTATCCCTAAGTCCTTCTAACACCGGGAGAAAGACTGTGATAAAGTGAGAACATAGCCTGAAAGTAGGTTTCTCCGAACAATCAGACCGAAGTACCATTTCCAAGATAGATTGTTCAATCATTGGATTAGCTTGTGAGAACTGGGCATGGAAGGCATGGGAAAACTGACAGTATCTAAACAAATGGGAACTGGGTAAATTAAAAGTTGAGGTAAGTAAAGAAAAAGAGGATCACTTCTAATTTGTGACAACCTGAGAGACCAACTTAACATTATATTTAGTCCATACAATAGGTTCTGATCATTTATAAAACTGGGATAAAGTAGGATTCAACCAGAGGGGAGCATTTGGAGAGATTGCTGCTCTAGGGTAGTGCTCGAATCTAAGGTCAGCCCCCCAAGCTCAAATAGTAGTAAGCATTGAGGGGGTCAGATGATAGGGGGTCTGAAGGCCTCTAAACAAGAGAAACTTAAGAGCTTCTATAGATTCTACCACGGCAGCTTCCAACCGAGTAGAAGCTGCGGTGGTAGAATTTATAGAAGTTCTTAAGTTTCTCTCATTTAGAGAACGCATATGGGGGGGTGAACTTATAGCTAGGATTTTTTGGGCTCCATAAAAAAGAAGAAAATAATTGATTAAGTCTTACAAAAAATGATCTAGGAATCCACTGGGGAGAAAGAAATATGTGAATTTTGGAATCATTTTCATTTTCAAAAGATTAATACGTCCCAATAGAGAGAACAGTAAAGATTCCCATGGCTTCAACTTCGGCCGTATGTCCCTCAGGACTGGGGTCAAATTCAAGGAGATAAATTCTGAGGCCTGACGAGATATCACTACTCCAAGGTACTTAAAATTCTCTACCCACTGTAATGGAATGTCAGGAGGAGTTGCATTTTGAGCTTCAATAGCTATTGGGAACAGCAATAATTTAGTCCAGTTAATCTTCAGCCCTAAAATGGACAAAAGGGAAATTTAATATGAATAAGGACTATATGAGCATGTCTCATTGAGTCCAGTGTAGCCCCCAACAATGAGAGTAAAGTGAAGCAAGAAAAGGAGCAAGAAGGTCTCCATGAGCCTTATAAAATTCTATAGGGAGACCATCCGGTCCCGGTAACTCCCCCCCCCCCCTGGTGTTATAGGACGTACTAAAGCCTCTCTGTGTCTGATAACCAGGCATCAGCAGGAAAAAAGTCTGGTGTCAGCTGAGATGTATATAATGTCTGATAAATCTTACGGAAGGCCTCTAATATATTAGACTGTGAAGAAACCGTATCCTCCGAAGGGGTACATATTTCAGACATCGAAGTATCAAACTGCTCATTAGGGATGAGCCGAACACCCCCCTGTTCGGTTCGCACCAGAACATGCGAACAGGAAAAAAATTCGTTCGAACACGCGAACACCGTTAAAGTCTATGGGACACGAACATGAATAATCAAAAGTGCTAATTTTAAAGGCTAATATGCAAGTTATTGTCAATAAAAGTGTTTGGAGACCTGGGTCCTGCCCCAGGGGACATGAATCAATGCAAAAAAAAGTTTTAAAAACGGCCGTTTTTTCAGGAGCAGTGATTTTAATAATGCTTAAAGTCAAACAATAAAAGTGTAATATCGCTTTAAAATTCATACCTGGGGGGTGTCTATAGTATGCCTGTAAAGGGGCGCATGTTTCCCGTGTTTAGAACAGTCTGACAGCAAAATGACATTTTGAAGGAAAAAACACATTTAAAACTACCGCGGCTATTGCATTGCCGACAATACACATAGAAGTTCATTGATAAAAACGGCATGGGAATTCCCCACAGGGGAACCCCGAACCAAAATAAAAAAAAAAAAAAAATGATGTGGGGGTCCCCCTAAATTCCATACAAGGCCCTTCAGGTCTGGTATGGATATTAAGGGGAACCCCAGCCAAAATTTTAAAAAAAAATTGACGTGGGGTTCCCCCTAAATTCCATACCAGACCCTTCAGGTCTGGTATGGATTTTAAGGGGAACCCCGCGCCAAAAAAAAAAAAAAACGGCGTGGGGTCCCCCTAAAAATCCATACCAGACCCTTATCCGAGCACGCAACCTGGCAGGCCGCAGGAAAAGAGGGGGGGACGAGAGTGCGGCCCCCCCCCCTCCTGAACCGTACCAGGCCACATGCCCTCAACATTGGGAGGGTGCTTTGGGGTAGCCCCCCAAAACACCTTGTCCCCATGTTGATGAGGACAAGGGTCTCATCCTCACAACCGTGGCCGGTGGTTGTGGGGGTCTGCGGGCGGGGGGCTTATCGGAATCTGGAAGCCCCCTTTAACAAGGGGACCCCCAGATCCCGCCCCCCCCCCTGTGTGAAATGGTAAGGGGGTACTTACCCCTACCATTTCACTAAAAAACTGTCAAAAATGTTAAAAATGACAAGAGACAGTTTTTGACAATTCCTTTATTTAAATGCTTCTTCTTTCTTCCTTCATCTTCTTCTTCTTCTGGTTCTTCCTCCGGCGTTCTCGTCCAGCATCTTCTCCGCGGCGTCTTCTATCTTCTTCTCCTCGGGCCGCTCCGCACCCATGGCATGGGGGGGGGAGGCTCCCGCTCTTCTCTTCATCTTCTTCTCTTCTTCATCTTCTTCTTCATCTTCTTCTTCATCTTCTTCTTCATCTTCTTCTTCCTTCTTCTCTTCTTCATGTCTTCTGCGGGCCGCTCCGCAGCCATGCTGTGGCATGGAGGGAGGCTCCCGCTGTGTGACGGCGTCTCTTCGTCTGACGGTTCTTAAATAACGGGGGGCGGGGCCACCCGGTGACCCCGCCCCCCTCTGACGCACGGTGACATGACGGGACTTCCCTGTGGCATTCCCCGTGACGTCACAGGGAAGTCCCGTCATGTCACCGTGCGTCAGAGGGGGGCGGGGTCACCGGGTGGCCCCGCCCCCCGTTATTTAAGAACCGTCAGACGAAGAGACGCCGTCACACAGCGGGAGCCTCCCTCCATGCCACAGCATGGCTGCGGAGCGGCCCGCAGAAGACATGAAGAAGAGAAGAAGGAAGAAGAGAAGAAGAAGAAGAAGATGAAGAAGAAGATGAAGAAGAGAAGAAGATGAAGAGAAGAGCGGGAGCCTCCCCTCATGCCATGGGTGCGGAGCGGCCCGAGGAGAAGAAGATAGAAGACGCCGCGGAGAAGATGCTGGACGAGAACGCCGGAGGAAGAACCAGAAGAGCCAGAAGAACCAGAAGAAGAAGAAGATGAAGGAAGAAAGAAGAAGCATTTAAATAAAGGAATTGTCAAAAACTGTCTCTTGTCATTTTTAACATTTTTGACAGTTTTTTAGTGAAATGGTAGGGGTAAGTACCCCCTTACCATTTCACACAGGGGGGGGCCGAGATCTGGGGGTCCCCTTGTTAAAGGGGGCTTCCAGATTCCGATAAGCCCCCCGCCCGCAGACCCCCACAACCACCGGCCACGGTTGTGAGGATGAGGCCCTTGTCCTCATCAACATGGGGACAAGGTGTTTTGGGGGGCTACCCCAAAGCACCCTCCCAATGTTGAGGGCATGTGGCCTGGTACGGTTCAGGAGGGGGGGGGGCCGCACTCTCGTCCCCCCCTCTTTTCCTGCGGCCTGCCAGGTTGCGTGCTCGGATAAGGGTCTGGTATGGATTTTTAGGGGGACCCCACGCCGTTTTTTTTTTTTTAATTTTGGCTGGGGTTCCCCTTAATATCCATACCAGACCTGAAGGGCCTTGTATGGAATTTAGGGGGACCCCCACATCATTTTTTTTTTTTTTATTTTGGTTTCGGGGTTCCCCTGTGGGGAATTCCCATGCCGTTTTTATCAATGAACTTCTATGTGTATTGTCGGCAATGCAATAGCCGCGGGTAGTTTTAAATGAGTTTTTTCCTTCCAAATGTCATTTTGCTGTCAGACTGTTCTAAACACAGGAAACATGCGCCCCTTTACAGGCATACTATAGACACCCCCCAGGTACGAAATTTAAAGGGATATTACACTTTTATTGTTTGACTTTAAGCATTAATAAAATCACTGCTCCTGAAAAAACGTCCGTTTTTAAAACTTTTTTTTGCATTGATCCATGTCCCCTGGGGCAGGACCCGGGTCCCCAAACACTTTTTATGACAATAACTTGCATATAAGCCTTTAAAATTAGCACTTTTGATTTCTCCCATAGACTTTTAAAGGGTGTTCCGCGGCATTCGAATTTGCCGCGAACACCCCAAATTGTTCGCTGTTCGGCGAACTTGCGAACAGCCAATGTTCGAGTAGAACATGAGTTCGACTCGAACTCGAAGCTCATCCCTACTGCTCATGTTGTGCCATCATGGTCAGTAAACAGCCATTCCGGTCCCCCTGCTCAAAAGCCCTCTGTTTATTTTTATAAAGATCCATCCTCGTGGCATCTGTCAGATGGAGATGTAAAGCTCATTTTTCATGCAATAACCCAATAAAATGAATCTCTGAGGGATCAATTGCATATTGAGCAGTTTGCTCTTCCACTGAGACCTGCAAGGCATTGGTCTTTGCCAGCTGAGCCCTATGGACAGCCTTTATAGCAGATATATATTGTCCTCGAGTATAAGCCTTAAAGGCGTTCCATACATTTGCAGGAGTGGAGCATCCCTAATTGAACTCCCAGTATTTTGTAAGGAGGGGCGGGATTTTATCTATCACATCAGGATGTGACACCCAATAGGTCCCCAATCTCCATTGAGCTGCATCCAGAGAATGAGGGAGGCAAAGTGTAAGTAGCAATGGGGCATGATCAGATAACCCACTTGGCAAATACTTGGCATCCGTTATTTCAGCTAAAATGTCAGGATTAGCGAAAGCCAGATCTTTTTGAGAGGCAGTCTTGTATGAGGTTGAGAAGCAGGAATGGGATCTAATTAAAGCATTCTTCCACCACCAAACCTCTAACAAACCTGCTGCCTGAGCCCAAGCAGACAGATCCCCCCAAAAAATATTTAGGGGGAGTTGGCCTATCTAAGGTAGGGTCAAGTAGGGCATTGAAATCTCCCATAAATAATAATTTAGCTGGGCAGTAGGGGATGATCTCTAGCAAACTATATAATAGGGCTCCAGAGAAGGGAGGAGGAATATACACATTAACAACAATGTATCTCTGGTCCCATAACAAAAATACAGCCAGAACATATTTTCCCTGGGGGTCAGAGTAGACATATTCTATTACACAAGATAATGATTTACTAATTAAAATTGAGACACCTCTAGAGAAAGTGGAGTACAAAGCATGAAAGGTCTTCTCAATTCAGGGCTTCTTAAAGGGTAAGTTCACCTTTGTACACTTTTTTTTGCACTAATATAGCATTCATATATAAGTACTTTTTTTGCAAAATTATCCAAGCTTTCCATTAAATCTAGAGTCGCTTACTTTTCTTGTCTAAATCCATGTTTCCAAACGTTTCTATTAGTAATGTCTTGAGTCTGTCATGACACAAGAAGGAGTTGAGCAGCTGACCTCATTAGCACACACCCTGCATCATCCACCCTCCTGTTCCCAGGTGCACGTTTTTTTAAATGAAATGCAATCAATCAGTGATCATTCTTCTCACTAAATACACAATCAGATTGCATAGTGTATGGCCATCTTTATAGGAGGGAGTGGACAGAAACACTCAGCTGTCAAGCCCCGTTCACAACTCTGCATAGTGGGAACTTGCATTCCCACATTTTTTTTTTTAGCGAGGGGGGAGGCCTTTTGGAGCATTTTCACTCATCACGCATAGGGCAGCCCATCCACCTGAATGGGCTGCCCTACACACAGCAACTGCCCCAAAGAATCTTCAGAACTTTTTTTTACTGCGATTTTTGGTGCAGGGCATTTCTGAAATACAAGGAAACGCACAACTGTGAATGGAGCCTCATCGCACCAATTTCACTTTCATGCCCCATTCACATCTAGCATAGTTGGAGAGCACATTTTGTATCTTGATTTTCCTGTGACATGCATAGGGCAGCCTGTAGATTTTACATTGGCTGTGCTATCTGTGGTTAATAGGACATTTTGGCATTTTGTGGGTTGTGTGCTTTTTTTTTACTGTGCGTTTTGCAGCATTTGTCCCTCGTTTTTTTTTACATGGCAAAATGTGTGTTTGCTTCTGTGTTTGGTGTGCCGTTAACAATTATTGTCACTGAAAGCGCAACTAGTAATTTTAGGTGTATAAACATGGCCATACACTATGCAATCTGATTGTATATTTTGTATTTAGTGAGAAGGGTGATCACTGATTGATTCGTTTAAAAAAACGTGCACCTGGGAATGAGAGGGTGGATGATGTAGGGTGTGTGCTAATGAGGCCAGTTAGTCAACTCCTTCCTGTGTCATGACCTCTAGTCTGATCAAGAAGAAGACATTACTAATGGAAACGTGGATTTAGACAAGAAAAGTAAGTGACTGTAGATTTAATGGAAAGTAGGCCGATATGGGTTTTTCTCTGGCCGATGCCTATATTTAGAAATCACGGTGGCCAATATATGATGCCGATTTTTTGGGGGGCCGATATGTTATGTTATGATATGTTTATGATATGATATGATATGTTTTTTTTTTCCCTTCAACTCATAAAATCTAACAATTAGACCCCTTTCACACTGGGGCGTTTTTCAGGCGCTTTTGGGCTAAAAATGGCGCCTGTAAAGTGCCTGCAAAACGGCTCCCCTGCAGTCTCAGAGTGAAAGCCCGCGTGCTTTCACACTGAGGCGATGCGCTGGCAGGATGTTAAAAAAAGTCCTGCAAGCAACATCTTTGGAGCGGTGTATACCGCTCCTCCAACACTCCTGCCCATTGAAATAAATGGGCACTGCTGCCAAAGCGCCTGCAAAGCGATTCGGCAGCGGCGCTACACGGGCTTATTTAACCCCTTCATCGGCCGCTAGCTGGGTTATAAGCGCCCCGCTAGCTGCTGAATAGCGCCGCTAAAATGATGGTAAAGCACCGCTAAAACTAGCAGCGTTTTACCGTCAACGCATGCCCACTCCAGTGTGAAAGCAACCTTAAGTATTAAATGATACAGAAAATTTCTTACATTTAAACATTTATTAAACAAAACAAACCTCCAATCAGTTCACTTGTATGTATAATTTAGATAAAAAAACTATATCTGAAATATTAAATACACAAAAACAGTTAATCAAAACTTTTGGATGAAAAAAATGGGCTAACTTTACTGTTTTAGTTTTTTTTTTAATTCATTAGTGTATTTTTTCCAAAAAAATTGCATTTGAAAGACCGCTGCGCAAATGTCATGTGACATAAAATATTGCAACAACCGCTATTTTATTCCCTAGGGTCTGTGCTAAAAAAAAATATATATAATATTTGGGGGTTCTAAGTGATTTTCTAGCAGAAAATACAGGATTTTTACTTGTAAGGCCTCATGCACACGGACGTTTTTACAGCTGCTTTTTTGAGCTTTTTTTGCAGCTTAAAAAGGCCTGCCTATGTTAGTCTATGGCTTCATGCCCACCTAGGCGTTTTTGAGCTGCAAATGGCATAGGCGTTTTTAAGCTGTAAAAAAAACCCAGGACCAGTGGGTTCTGAGAGATGTTTTTCAGCTGTAAAAACGCTCTAACGTTGAAACGCTCAAAAACGTCATTCACCAAAGTTTTTTTAACGTTTTTGATCCATTAAAAAAAAAAAAAAAACGCTAAAAAACGCTAACGCGGAAAATTGCTCAAAAAAGCTCAAAAGATGTGTTTCTTGCAGTAACACTATATGTGGAGAGTGCGTTTTCAAATAACGAAAGAGCAAAGCTCTCTTAAATTTAGAATTGAGGCCACGGACATTCCATGACAGGATGGAAAAATTTTCTTGATCAAGTGACACCATTAAGACAGTGAGAGATATGATACTGAGACAAAGAATTGCAATACGACATAATGCATTTCAAAAACAGCAAACATACCCAAGGAATACTAAATGAGCTTGACGTGTATAAACATATAACAATTAACACAAACCGAACGGGCGTTAAGACGCCCACCCTACCATTGTCTAAAGCCATCCAGAAAAAAAAGAGGAAAGCGTAGAGAAGGCCTAATCCCAAAACACACAAAGAAAAGATTTAGGTAATTATATAGTATTTATCCTATATAAAAAGAAAAAAGAAAAAAAAAAAGAGCCTCAATAAAAGCAAGAAAAAAAATTAGCTAAAAGTGCAGCAGCAACATGACGTCTTCCCAACACACCCCAAAAACAGCGTTCCAAGGTAAGTGGGGCAATGAGTGGTACTAATAGGGGAGCCAGCTTGGTGTGGTCTTTAGGGGCTCTTCTGGAGCTTCAAAATGGAGGATCAAACAAAAAATAGTTTTCACCTCTCCAAAAATTGAGGATAAAGTCTTCTCTGACATGGGGATAAAAATAATATAAGCAAGCATGATATAATATTACTCCCACCCCCCAAAAAAAAAATAGAAAAAAAAATAATACAGTATAAATCATTGGAGCGCTGGGCCTGAATATAATAAATAGTAATAGTTGAATTAATTCCTTTTTATTAAGGCTACTAATAAGGCTATTAATACCCTTTTCTCATAGCCTCTTGCGCACCTCCGTGTAAGATTTTTGAGGCGCTTTACAGGCGCCACAGCGCTAAAAATATGTATAAAAATGTACAGCGCCTGTTAAGCGCCTCTGTTTCTCCAGTGTGAAAGCTCAAGGGCTGTGCCTGCAGGATGGTCAAAAAAAGTCCTGCAAACGGCATCTTTGCAGCGCTATAGGAGTGTATTCACCGCTCCTAAAGTGCCCCTTCCCATTGAAAACAATGGGGCAGCCCCGCAAACCCACCAGCAAAATGCCACGGGCAGTTTTAACCCTTTTTTTCGGCTGCTAGTGGGGGTTAAAACCGCCCCGCTAGCGGCCGAATAGCGCAGCTAAAATCTATGGTAAAGTGGCGCTAAATATAGCACCGCTTTACCGCCGATGCCCGCCCGCCCCAGTCTGAAAGTAGCCTAAAGGAACCCAGTTCTCTTAGCGGGTATCAAGCCAAGCAGAGGCAGCAAGAGGTGTCAAAAAACATGTCTGGTCTCCATCCGTAATCTGCTAGGATAAAGTTGAACCTAATACCCTTTTCTCATAGCCTCTTGCGCACCTCCGTGTAGGATTTTTGGCTTTGTTGAATCTCTTTGGAATTGTCCGGAAAAAAATAGCTTGGTATTTTCAAATGGTATATCAGATTTGGCCCGACCATGGTAATTAAATAACCACAGCAGAAAGGGTCTGGGGGCCCCTGACTTAGGTGGTATTGGTCGGACCCTATGTGCCCTCTCCACCACAAAGGTGGGCGGCACTATATCCCCAAACCCTGGGCCTCCCTTATTTAACTGTACCCAATACACCCATCACCATCACCCTACACCCTCTGACAGTAGTCGCAATCTACGCAATTTAGTCTCCATTCCTCTTCTTCCCAACGCCAGCCTCCCTCTCTCCTGCACCCTCTGGAACGCCCGCTCTGTCTGCAACAAATTCACTGCTGTTCATGACCTCTTTGTCACTAATTCCTTTAATCTACTTGCTCTCACCAAAACCTGGCTCCATGAACTTGACACCCCTTCTCCTGCTTCCCTCTCCCAGGGTGGCCTTCACTGGACTCATTCCCCTAGGCCTAATGGACGCAAGGGAGGTGGAGTGGGATTCCTCCTATCCCCCCAGAGCACCCCCAGAGCACCTTCCAGGTTACTCTCCTCTATCTTTTTCCCCTCTCTTCATTCGAAGCCCACTGTATACATCTATTCTCTCCTACTTCCCTTAGAATTGATGTGATCTACCGACCCCCTGGACCATTATCGACTTTCCTTGATGAGTTCCTTGCCTGGCTACCCTACTTTCTCGCTTCGGAAATTCCCACAATCCTTCTCGGTGATTTAAACATCCCTGCTAATACAAACACTCCTGCTACTTCTAAACTTCTTAGTCTAACCTCTTCATTTGACCTGAAGCAATGGGTACAGGCTTCTACTCACTCTGATGGGAACACCCTTGACCTTGTATTCTCCTACCCATGCACTCCATGCAACTTCTCAAACAATCCTTTTCCTCTCTCCGACCATCACCTTATTAGTTTCTCTCTCCCCCTGTCTTCCACCACCTTTCCCTCCAATCGCCTAACCATCACCCGTAGAAACTTTCGCAACTTCAACTCCTCTCTCCTCTATTCTGCCACTGACCACATCTATGACAAAATCTCTCCCCTGTCCTGCCCTAACCAAGCCATGTCCATCTACAATAAATCCCTGTCCTCCACCCTGGACAAGCTCGCTCCCTTCACAACACGCAGAATCAGGCCTCGACCCCTACAACCCTGGCAAATGGATGACACTAAAATTCTCAAAAAATGTAGTCGCGCTCTTGAGCGTCTGTGGCACAAGACTAAGTCTCTCAAAGACTTCAACCAATACAAATCTGCCCTCCAAAAATACTATTCTTTCCTCCACACTGCCAAGCAAAGCTATTTTACAACTCTTATTAACACCTTCTCATCCAGTCCCCGTAAACTCTTCTCTACCTTCAAATCTCTACTTTGTCCTCCACCGCCTCCACCCACTGACTTACTCACTGCCCAGGAGATCGCTAATCACTTCAAAAACAAGATTGATACAATCCGTGATGAAATCTCCACTCTACAGGTATCTCCCCTAGCTAAGACCCCATGTCAACAGGTACAACTGACACTCGCCCTATTTAAATCCACTACTACAGACAAAGTTGCTAAACTCCTTTCTATCGCCCACCTAACCACCTGTCCCCTGGACCCTATTGCCTCTCAAATGCTACAGTCGCCCTCTGACTCCATCCTACCCTCTCTAACCCACATCTTCAATCTCTCCCTCACCTCCCTCACCTCTGGCATCTTCCCCAATGCTCTAAAACATGCACTGGTCACTCCCATTCTTAAAAAGCCGTCCTTGGACCCTACCAATCTTAACAACCTACGCCCTATCTCCTTGCTCCCCTTTTCCTCTAAACTACTTGAGCGCCTGGTTTACAACCAACTGAGTGACCACCTCATTAAAAACAACCTTCTTGATCTCCTTCAATCTGGATTTCGCCCTCAACACTCCACAGAAACTGCTCTTTTAAAACTCACAAAGGACCTACTAACTGCAAAAAACAATGGACACTATTCTGTACTCCTACTTCTGGATCTTTCAGCTGCCTTTGACACGGTTAACCAGCCCCTCCTCCTCAAAAAACTTTACTCCCTCGGTCTCTGTGACTGTGCTCTTCAGTGGCTCTCATCCTACCTATCCAAAACGCACCTTCAGTGTCACTTACAATTCTACTTCTTCCACTCCTCTTCCTTTCTCTGTCAGGGTCCCCCAAGGTTCTGTTCTTGGACCTCTTTTATTTTCAATCTACACCTCTTCCCTGGGTCAATATCATTTCTATGCTGACGACACACAAATCTATCTCTCCACCCCTCAACTCACTCCATCAGTCTCCTCACGCATCACTAACTTACTAACCGACATATCTGTATGGATGTCACACCACTTCCTCAAACTCAACTTGTCCAAAACCGAGCTTATAATATTTCCTACCCCATGTGCCTCTTCCCCTGACTTTTTTGTCAAGAGCAATGGCAAAACCATCCACCCGTCCCCACATGTCAAGTTGCTAGGTGTTATCCTGGACTCTGAACTCTCCTTTCGGCCCAACATCCAATCACTTTCCAAAGCTTGCCGCTATCTTCTCCATTAGCTCATCCCCCACAGCTATTACCCTTTTGTATAACTTGACCCTCCCTCCTAGATTGTAAGCTCTAACGAGCAGGGCCCTCTGATTCCTCCTGTATTCAATTGTATTGTACTTGTACTGTCTGCCCTAATGTTGTAAAGCGCTGTGTAAACTGTCGGCACTATATAAATCCTGTATAATAATAATAATAATATCCAGTCCCAGCAGCGTAATCAAAAGGTGTTCAGCAAACTCCATTGGCTTGGACCCCTTAGCCCTTTCTGGCAAGCCCAAAACACAAATTTTATCGGAGTCGGTTTTCTGTATCAATAGGTGGCTCCTGTAGTACTCTCACTTGTAGCTGTAAGGCCCGCAGCTCTCTGGAATCTGAATGAGTCGAATCCTCCAGTGAGGAGACCCTGTTTTCCACCTCAGACATCCTGCATCTGAAATTGTCCAATTCCTGAAGGATCAAACTGATATCTGTAGCCATAGCACCTATCTTCTCCTTCAGGGACTCTTTGCATTCTTTTTTTGCTGCCAGAATAACCGCACCTGAGGGAGAATCCTCCACTGACGGAACAGAGGAAGCCTGTGGGCTGGCTGCCATTGCTGGTTTTACTTTCTTGCTGGAAACAATGACCACCATGAGAGAGGAGCAGGGAGCTGATCTGCCTGATTTCATGGACCAGGTCTGAGGCTAAGACATCGACCCTCAAGCCACAAGATGTCAGTACTCCCAGGGGATCTATCTGGGTATCAGGTAGGGCCCTCTCCAAGGCAAAACGAGGGCTAGGAAGGACCAGAGAAGACAAAATAGGAGAGCACAGTATCCGCAGCTCCCACACCTCACGTCTGACGCCGCTCATATCCCACGCATGCATTCGGAACTATTGCTATAATTTGGTGTAATATTTGATCCTGTCTAGCAAGATCGCCTCCAATTTGCCATGGATCATAATCTTAGTGACTCGGTTTCTAGTTTTCACAATGTCGAGAGAGCTAGTTTCCCCGGCTTATGCGATGGTCTGCATGGCGGCTATGGTTACCTGGAGGAATAGTTTATGTTCAACTCATGTTAAGTTGTCGGGTCGTATATTCAGAAAGGCTGAGAGGGGATCCGGAGTCAGTTCTTTAAAAGTTTAGTTTATTTTTTACATTTTCTTACATTGAATGAGAAGTGTTCCTTGCACTGGTGGCTGCTCTGTTCCTTGAAGAGTTTATTCCCCTGTCCCCCGTTACCCTGCAGCTGTAATCTTCCAGTGTTGCGAAGGTTAATATGAACCGCTGGACCTGTCACAGGCACTTTTAAAAAATGCAGACTATGCCCACCCTTTCACCCCCTGCTCTATTCATAAAAGCCGTATTATCGCTTCTTACAATGAAAAGTGTTCTATGAACGGGAGAGGTCGACCTACCATACATCTACTGGTCCTCCATTCAGTGCTTTTAACATGCCTGCACATTGTCTCATCTGCATAGGTGTAAATGGAGCCTAAAGTCTGGTTTAAGTCTTACTAGAGGTCTCTTCATCAAACAAAAACTTACAGTCACCTGGTGCGCAGGATTGCCTGGAATTATGAATGAATAAAATTGTTAACAAGCTATCAGTCACATAATTTTATTAAAATTACACCACTTGTTTACATTGCTGGTAACGAGACTGGACCTCTCTTCTTGCAGGTCTCTTCACCAGCTTTATCTTTTCTCATGATGAAGAATAGGGTGATTGGTAAACATTAGAGGATCTGCTGCGGAGTAAAGCTTTCATTCATGAGCACTTCTAAGTTCCATACAATACTGGGTGTCAGAGGTGAAGGAGCCTGAGAACTCTGTGTCTTCAGTATCTTTGTCCAACACAAAGGGGAGACATCTGGGATCTGTTATACCCCTGATGTCTTATTAAAGAGGACCTGACTTCACCTATGTACTGTGCCCATGGAGGTTTGTCCTCAATATTTAAGTAAAAAGTAAAAAAAAAAAGCAAAAAAAAAAAAAATACCCCTCCCCTTCCCCCTTCCCACGCAAGTATTAGCCTGGATTTACATTTTTTGTGCTGTGCTGTGTTGTGTTGCATCACTGCACACTTGCAGCGCAATGCACTTTAACAAGTGTGCATCACTGCATACTTGTTAAAGTGCATTGCGCTGCAAAAGTCCATTCATTTTCAGTGGGCTACCAACACAATCCAATGCAGACAAAAGCTTACAGCATAACTGAATGGGAAATGGGACAGTGGGGTTGATATACTAAAACTAGAGAGTGCAAAATCTGGTGCAGCTGCACATGGCAGCCAAACAACTTTTAACTCCAGCTCGTTCAATTGGGCTATGAAACAAAAAAAACATGGAAGCTGATTGGTTTCTATGCAGAGCTACACCAGATAATTCACTCTCCGTTAGAAAATCAAACCCAATGTCTCTTTTAATGTGAATTATTTTTTACTTTAGCATGCATTGCCCCAAAGCAGCCAACTCACTACAATACACAAAATTAGACATACTGTATACTTTTTAAATGCAGTGCACCACAACACACAGATGGTTCTCATCTGTGCATTGTTGTGCACTGAAATGCAAATGTGTTTAGGGTGCTGGCAAGGCTTGTTGGGGTGCCTCTCAAAATAATGGCACCGCAACTCACCGAAGGCAATTGTAAATTGCCGCAATGCATAGGTGTCAAAGCAACCTCAAGGTCTTTAGCCTAAAGTGAATGTAAACCCCTGAACTCTGTGTTACGCACCCCTGACCCCTGCACTCTGTCTGTTACACTCTCCTGACCCCCGCAGTTTGTGTGTTATGCCCTGTACACATGATAGGATTTTCAGACAACAAAATCCCTGTTTTTTTTTCCAACGGATGTTGGCTCAAACTTGTCTTGCATACACACGGTCACACAAATCTCGTCAGAAATTCCGAACGTCGAGCGCGGTAACGTACAACACATACGATGAGCTGAGAAAAATGAAGTTCAATAGCCAGTGCGGCTCTTCTGCTTGATTCCGAGCATGCGTGGAACTTTGTGCGTCAGAATTGTGTACACACGATCGGAATTTACGGATTTTGTTGTAGGAAAATGTAAGAACCAGCACTCAAATTTTGTGTGACGGAACTTCCGACGAAAAATGTCTGATGGAGCCTACTCACGGTCTGATTTCTGACAACAAGCTCCTATAGAACATTTTCTGTCAGAAAATCCTATCATGTGTACAGGGCATTAGACTCTCCTGACCCCCGTTCTCTATGTGTTACACCCTTCTGACCCCCCCTACTCTGTGTGTTACATTCTTCTGTCCCCCCTACTCTGTGTGTTACACTCTTCTGTCCCCCGCACTCTGTGTGTTACACTTTTTGACCCCTGCACTGCGTGTTAGGCTCACGTGAGCCCTGCACGATAGACACTATGTTGTACATTTCATACTCCTGACCACTGCACTCTGTATGCTGAGCTCTATATGATATACTGCTAACCACTGCACTCTAAGCACTCATAAAGTTTTTCTTGAAGGCAGGCTGTGTGTGGAAAAAGCATATGTAATCAAAGATTTTAATTTAAAAAAAAAAAAGTATGGGGTTTGCGTTTCGGGAGAGCTGGGCCGACTTCTCAGTCGGTTACCAGCTCTTTAGCAGGGACGGACTGCACATAAATGGGGAAGGTGCAGATCGGCTGGGAGTGAATATGGATGACAAGTTAGAGGGGCTTTTAAACTAGGCAACAGAGGGGAGGGTCCAGAGGTAGAGATAGTCAGCGCGAAACAAATTCCTGAGGGTAATATTGGGGGCATTAGTGGTACGTTGACTAAAACACCTAAACCCAAGTTAAGTACAGTAACAAGTCCTATTTGCAACCTCAGAACACCCAATAAGGAGATACTATTCATCCGGTCTAAACTACGTGGCATGTTCACCAATGCCAGGAGTCTGGCGGATAAGATGGGATAACTAGAACTACTGTTGTTCGAGGAGGATTTAGATTTTGTAGGAATTTCAGAGACTTGGTTCAACAGCTTTCATGATTGGCTGGCAACTATTCAAGGGTATTCCCTATATCGCAGGGATAGAGAGGGTAAAAGGGGGGGAGGGGTATGCCTGTATATCACAAATGATGTACAAGTTAATGTGAGAGATGACATCACTAATAGAGCAAGGGAGGAGGTGGAATCCTTATGGGTAGAGCTACAAAGGGAGGAAACTAAGGGGAAAGTAAAACTGGGCATATGCTATAGGCCCCCTAACCAGAGGGAAGAGGGGGAGGTGTACCCCCTATCACAATTTGGATTAGCGGCAAGGATGGGAAGTGTCATTATAATGGGGGATTTTAATTACCTAGACATAGACTGGGCGGAAGGAACTGCGTATTCATCTAAAGCTCGCCATTTCCTAAATGTCTTGCAGGACAATTTCATGGGTCAGATGGTAAATGCACCAACAAGAAACAAAGCGCTACTAGACCTACTAATTACCAACTATACAGACCTGATAACAGATGTGGAAATAAGGGGCAATTAAGGAAACAGCAATCACAGGTCAATTAGTTTCAGTATACATCACAAATAGGAAACATAAGGGGAATACACAGATACTGAATTTCAAAAGAGCCAACTTCCCTAAACTACGATCCTTGCTGGAAGATACTAAATGGGATAAAATCTTAGGAACAAAGAACACAGAGGAAAAATGGGTATGCTTTAACAGCATATTAAATAAGGGTATTAGCCATTGCATCCCAATGGGAAAAAAATTTAAAAGAGCTAATAAAAGTCCTGGGTGGCTTAACTCCAACGTAAGCATGCATTTAAAAGTAAAGGAGAAGGCCTTAAAAAAATACAAGGCTGAGGGATCATCATTAGCATTCCAACTTTACAAAGAATGCAACAGGAAATGTAAGGGCACAATCAGAGTGTACAAATACCGTACTGGTGACCCCACAATAGGGATAAAACTTTTCAGCGAAAGGGAATTTAAAAAAGACACACGGCCATTCAATTAAATTAGAAGAGAAGTGGTTTAACCTTAACCACTTGCAAACCGCATCACGCTAATATACTGCAGCAGAATGGCACGGGCAGGCAAAGTAACATATGGGTACGTTACTTGCCTCCCGCGGGCGGGGGGTCCGATCGGACCCCCCCCCCGGTGCCCAAGGCGGTCGGCTTCTGTCCCCGAGCGATCAGAGGTGAGGGGGAGTCCATCCATTCCTGGCCACCCCCTCGCGATCGCTCCCAGCCAATGAGATTCTTCCTCTGCTGCTGTATAGTAAACAGCGGCAGAGGAAGTGATGTCATCTCTCCTTGGCTCGGTATTTTCTGTTCCGGCGCCGAGGAGAGAAGACATCGATGTGAGTGCACAAACACTACACACACAGTAAAACACACAAGGCACACTTTACACCCCCCATCACCCCCTGATCACCCCCTAATCACCCCACCCCCTGTCAGCAGTTTTTTTTCTTTCTGATTACTGCATTGGTGTCAGTTTGTGACAGTTAGAAGTGGTAGGGCAGTTAATGTTAGCCCCCTTTAGGTCTAGGATACCCCCCTAACCCCCCCATATAAAGTTTTAACCCCTTGATCACCCCCCGTCGCCAGTGTCACTAAGCAATCATTTTTCCGATCGCTGTATTAGTGTCACTGGTGATGCTAGTTAGGGAGGTAAATATATAGGTTCGCCGTCAGCGTTTTATAGCGTCAGGGACACCCATATACTACCTAATAAAGGTTTTAACCCCTTGATTGCCCCCTAGTTAACCCTTTTCACCAGTGATCACCATATAACTGTTACGGGTGACGCTGGTTAGTTAGTTTATTTTTTATAGTGTCAGGGCACCCGCCGTTTATTACCTAATAAAGGTTTAGCCCCCTGATCGCCCAGCGGTGATCCCTATAGGTTTTAGGGTCAGATAGGGTCTGCATCGCCCCAGGCAGCGTCAGGTTAGCGCCAGTACCGCTAACATCCACGCACGCAGCATACACCTCCCTTAGTGGTATAGTATCTGAACGGATCAATATCTGATCCTATCAGATCTATACTAGCGTCCCCAGCAGTTTAGGGTTCCCAAAAATGCAATGTTAGCGGGATCAGCCCAGATACCTGCTAGCACCTGCGTTTTGCCCCTCCGCCCGGCCCAGTCCAGTCCACCCAAGTGCAGAATTGATCGATCACTGTCACTTACAAAACACTAAACACACATAACTGCAGCGTTCGCAGAGTCAGGCCTGATCCCAGCGATCGCTAACAGTTTTTTTGGTAGCGTTTTGGTGAACTGGCAAGCACCAGCCAGCGGCCTAGTACACCCCGGTCCTAGTCAAACCAGCACTGCAGTAACACTTGGTGACGTGGCGAGTCCCATAAGTGCAGTTCAAGCTGGTTAGGTGGCAAGCACAAGTAGTGTCCCACTGCCACCAAGAAGAAGACAAACACAGGCCCGTCGTGCCCATAATGCCCTTCCTGTTGCATTTGCCAATCCTAATTGGGAACCCACCACTTCTGCAGCACCCGTACCTCCCCTATTCACATCCCCAACCAAATGCAGTTGGCTGCATGAGAGGCATTTTCTTTATGTCCTCCCGAGTACCCCCATCCAACGAACCCCCCCCCCCCCCAAAAAAGATGTTGTGTCTGCAGCCAGTGCGGATATAGGCGTGACACCCGCTATTATTGTCCCTCCTGTCCTGACAATCCTGGTCTTTGCATTGGTGAATCTTTTGAACGCTACCATACACTAGTTGAGTATTAGCATTGGGTACAGCATTGCACAGACTAGGCACACTTTCACAGGGTCTCCCATGATGCCATCGCATTTTGAGAGACCCGAACCTGGAACCGGTTACAGTTATAAAAGTTACAGTTCCAAAAAAAAGTGTAAAAAAAAAAAAAACAAAAAAAATATATATAACATTAAAAAAAATTAGTTGTCATTTTATTGTTCTCTCTCTCTCTCTCTATTCTCTCTCTATTGTTCTGCTCTTTTTTACTGTATTCTATTCTGCAATGTTTTTTGTTATTATGTTTTATCATGTTTGCTTTTCAGGTATGCAATTTTTTATACTTTACTGTTTACTGTGTTTTATTGTTAACCATTTTTTTGTCTTTAGGTACACCATTCAGCTGCAGCACAGATTTATTTATCTTGACAGCAACAGCGTTTGCTCCCAAGATATATAAAGCAGTGACTCCAGCGGAGGTGATATATGCCGAAGCATGGGGGCAGCAGGGGAGGAGGAGCGATTTGCTCCTAACTTTTGGGGCAGATGCCCCCATGCTTCGGCATATATAAATGGTGCATGTATGGCCATCATTAGAAGTGGGTGAATGAAGGGTGGTATTCTAATGGTGAGCATACCCACCAATCAATCTCTTTTTTTCGTTCAGCCCACAGGCTGCATGAAAAAAAAAGATTACAATATATGCCCAACAAGGACCAGCAACGTACTGGTATGTTGCTGGACTTTGAGTGGTTATTCCAGAATGATGCCTGCAGGTTTAGGTATCATCTTGATATCATTCTTTTCAGCCAGCGGTCGGCTTTCATGTAAAAGCAAACCTAGTGGCTAATTAGCCTCTAGACTGCTTTTACAAGCAGTGGGAGAGAATGCCCCCCCCACCGTCTTCCATGTTTTTCTCTGGCTCTCCTGTCACAACAGGGAACCTGAGAATGCAGCCGGTGATTCAGCCAGCTGACCATAGAGCTGATCAGTGACCAGAGTGGCTCCAAACATCTCTATGGCCTAAGAAACCGGAAGCTATGAGCATGTAAACAGCGCCATTGGGAAATTGGGAAAGCATTTTATCACACCAATCTTGGTGTGGTCAGATGCTTTGAGGGCAGAGGAGAGATCTAGGGTCTAATAGACCCCAATTTTTTCAAAAAAGAGTACCTGTCACTACCTATTGCTATCATAGGGGATATTTACATTCCCTGCGATAACAATAAAAATGATTAAAAAAAAAAAAAATGAAGGAACAGTTTAAAAATAAGATAAAAAAAAAAAAAAAAAAAAAAAGCACCCCTGTCCCCCCCTGCTCTCGCGCAAAGGCGAAGGCAAGCGCCGGTCTGGCGTCAAATGTAAGCAGCAATTGCACCATGCATTGCACCATGCATGTGAGGTATCACCGTGAAGGTCAGATCGAGGGCAGTAATTTTAGCAGTAGACCTCCTCTGTAATTCCAAAGTGGTAACCTGTAAAGGCTTTTAAAGGCTTTTAAAAATGTATTAGTTTGTCGCCACTGCATGTTTGTGCACAATTTTAAAGCATGTCATGTTTGGTATCCATGTACTCGGCCTAAGATCATCTTTTTTATTTTATCAAACATTTGGGCAATATAGTGTGTTTTAGTGCATTAAAATGTAAAAAAGTGTGTTTTTTCCCCAAAAAATGCATTTGAAAAATCGCTGCGCAAATACTGTGTAAAAAAAAAAATGAAACACCCACCATTTTAATTTGTAGGGCATTTGCTTTAAAAAAATAATGTTTGGGGGTTCAAAGTAATTTTCTTGCAAAAATTTTTTTTTTTTTTCATGTAAACAAAAACTGTCAGAAAGGGCTTTGTCTTCAAGTGGTTAGAAGAGTGGGTGATGTGTGACATAAGCTTCTAAATGTTGTGCATAAAATGCCAGGACAGTTCAAACCCCCCCCCCCCAAATGACCCCATTTTGGAAAGTAGACACCCCAAGCTATTTGCTGAGAGGCATGTCGAGTCCATGGAATATTTTATATTGTGACACAAGTTGCGGGAAAAAGACAATTTTTTTTTTTTTTTGCACAAAGTTGTCACTAAATGATATATTGCTCAAACATGCCATGGGAATATGTGAAATTACATCCCAAAATACATTCTGTTGCTTCTCCTGAGTACGGGGATACCACATGTGAGACTTTTTGGGAGCCTAGCCGCGTACAGGACCCCGAAAACCAAACACCGCCTTTAGGCTTTCTAAGGGTGTAAATTTTTGATTTCACTCTTCACTGCCTATCACAGTTTCGGAGGCCATGGAATGCCCAGATGGCACAACCCCCCCCCCCCAAATGACCCTATTTTGTTGGAAAGTAGACACCCCAAGCTATTTGCTGAGAGGTATAGTGAGTATTTTGCAGACCTCACTTTTTGTCACAAAGTTTTGAAAATTGAAAAAAGGAAAAAAAATGTTTTTCTTGTCTTTCTTCATTTTCAAAAACAAATGCCATACATGCAAAATACTCACCATGCCTCTCAGCAAATAGCTTGGGGTGTCTACTTTCCAAAATGGGGTCATTTGGGGGTGGGGGGGCTATCTTGGCATTTTATGGCCTTCAAAACTGTGATAGGTAGTGAGGAGTGAATCAAAAATTTACGCCCTTAGAAATCCTGAAGGCGGTGATTGGTTTTCGGGGCCCCGTACGCAGCTAGGCTCCCAAAAAGTCAAACACATGTGGTATCCCCATACTCAGGAGAAGCAGCTAAATGTATTTTGGGGTGCAATTCTACATATGCCCATGGCCTGTGTGAGCAATATATCATTTTGTTTTCAATCTTAGTTTATTTTCAAAAGTAAGAACACAAAGAATATAACAGAAAAATACCATTCTTTACAGTTTGGCAACACATATAGTATACATAGAATAGTGAGGTGTACTTTACCCATGTATAAACAGGAGTGATCATTTTAACATACAGCTTTCGGTGAACTACTGGTATATCATATTGTATATTGAAATCTTTATTCTAAGAGAGGAATAATATGCGGGTGGGGGCCAACATATAATGAACCTTGTAGTTTCGCGGGTTGGTGTTATCTGAGGGTTCCCTCTCAACGAATTAGACGAGCAATATATCATTTTATGACAACTTTGTGCAAAAAAAAGAAAAACAATTTATCACTTTCCCGCAACTTGTGTCAAAATATAAAATATTCCATGGACTCAACATGCCTCTCAGCAAATAGCTTGGGGTGTCTACTTTCCAAAATGGGGTCATTTGGGGGGGAGAGGGTTGTGCCATCTGGGCATTTTATGGCCTTCAAAACTGTGATAGGTAGTGAGGAGTGAAATCAAAAAGTTACGCCCTTAGAAATCATGAAGGTGGTGATTGGTTTTCAGGGCCCCGTACGCGGCTAGGCTCCCAAAAAGTCCCACACATGTGGTATCCCCATACTCAGGAGAAGCAGCTAAATGTATTTTAGGGTGCAATTCCACATATGCCCATGGCCTGTGTGAGCAATATATCATTTAGTGACAACTTTTTGTAATTTTTTGTAATTTTTTTTTTTGTCATTATTCAATCACTTGGGACTAAAAAAATTAATATTCAATGGGCTCAACATGCCTCTCAGCAATTTCCATGGGGTGTCTACTTACCAAAATGGGGTCATTTGGGGGGGGGTTTGTACTGCCCTGCCATTTTAGCACCTCAAGAAATGACATAGGCAGTCATAAACTAAAAGCTGTGTAAATTCCAGAAAATGTACCCTAGTTTGTAGACGCTATAACTTTTGCGCAAACCAATAAATATATGCTTATTGACATTTTTTTTACCAAAGACATGTGGCCGAATATAATTTGGCCTAAATGTATGACTAAAATTGAGTTTATTGGATTTTTTTTTTATAACAAAAAGTAGAAAATATCTTTTTTTTTTTTTTTCAAAATTTTCGGTCTTTTTTCATTTATAGCGCAAAAAATAAAAACCGCAGAGGTGATCAAATACCATCAAAAGAAAGCTCTATTTGTGGGAAGAAAAGGACACAAATTTCATTTGGGTACAGCATTGCATGACCGCGCAATTAGCAGTTAAAGCGACGCAGTGCCAAATTGGAAAAAGTGCTCTGGTCAGGAAGGGGATAAATCCTTCCGGGGCTGAAGTGGGTATTTACTGTAAGAGGGGTAAGGATGTGGAATTCTCTTTCACAGGCAGTGGTTTCAGCGGTGAGGATCAATAATTTCAAAATACTATTAGATAGGCACCTGAACGACCACAGCATACAGGGATATACAATGTAATACTGACAATAAAGCACACACACAGGTTGGACTTGATGAACTTGTGTCATTTTTCAACCTCACCTACTATATAACAATGTAACTATGTAACTAGGGTCTGTACGTGTCTGTTAGATTTTCGCTTGTGGCACAGTCATTGTAGCATATTTTTTGGGATAAAAGAACAGTGGCATATATATATGCAGTACTCAGTAGAAAAGTCAGTATCAAAATATGTTTTCTAAATATTTTATGCCAAATGTGTTTGCAGTGTGTTATTTTTCACAATATTCTCTGCAAGAGATTGCTGTTATACAGTGATGCCTACTTTCCACTGCCAACGCCCATTTCTCGTTGTGGCGTGCTTAAAGGGGTTGTTACCTTTAAAAAGTGAATCACTGCCAGCCCCTCTGGTTTATCCATAACTCACAGTGTAAGTGTTTTTTTTAAATTATGCCTCTAAATACCTTTTTTTCAGATATATTCAGGCCGGTCACGTGACTCCCGGCCGCTTTCCTCCTCCAATCCAGGGCTACAGTGGGATGGGCCAAGATCTCCCTCTGATGTCAGCTGGGGAGGTCACATATCCGCCATGCTGGCCGCTCAGTCCCTCCTGCTGTAGCCCTGGATGGGAGGAGGAGGAGAGCGGCCAGGAGTCACGTGACCTGCCTGAAGATATCTAAAAAAAGATATTTAAAGGCATCCTTTTAAAAAAACATTTACACAGTGTGTTATGGCTGGATAAAATAGAGGGGCTGGCAGTGCCATTTTTTACTACTGTAGCAATGGGGACTACAAGTACAAAACACAGTGATCTTCCGGTGTTTCTATGCATCGCATGACCCTCTAGTGCCCAGTGTTATTGTCACGTACCTGGTAGGTTTTGAGCCTGAAGTGCAGAGAAAGACCTTCCTTACAGCTCCCACTCCCGTTCCCCTGGAATGGAGACAGAGGGCCCAGGAGTGAGGAGTGGTATGGGTGCCTGGCAGGATCAACAGTCACTGGAAGTTCAGGAGTGGTGGCACCCTCTGGAACCTGAAGCTGAAGAGAAGACTGGAGACTGGAATGCAGAGAGGACCAGGAACCCCAGCAGGTAAGTAAGCCGGACTGAAGAGCTGGGCTGGAAACAGGAACAAGCAGCAGGTAATAGTCTGCAACTCTGGACTGGAACCAGGAACAAGCAGCAGGTAGTAGCCTGGAACGCTGGACTGGAATCAGGAACAAGCAGCAGGTAGTAGACTGGAACGCTGGGCTGGAACCAGGAACAAGCAGCAGGTAGTAGACTGGAACGCTGGACTGGAACCAGGAACAAAGCAGCAGGTAGTAGACTGGAACGCTGGGCTGGAACCAGGAACAAGCAGCAGGTAATAGACTGAATACTGGTATAGGACAGAGGAATGGTCAACAAGCCGGTGGTCGGTATCGGTCGGGCAGCAGAGGTACCAAGGATTACACAGAGGGATGGTCAGGCAAGCCAAGAGGGTCTGGTGCAGGCGGAGTAGCAGGATGGTCAAACAGGAAGCCGGGTCAGATAACTGGGTACACAGGTCAGATCAGGTTAAGGCACACGGAACGCTGTAGAGCAGACAGCGGGGATTGAGTGTGACAGACCGGTTTAAATAACCCGCGTTATTTTATATTGTGTCACGGTTTAAATAGCCCGCCTGGCACCAGCGGGAGTGCGCACGCCCGTGCTTGACAGCACCCGTGAACACGCGCGCATGCGCAGTGGAACCCGTGACCGTGTTCCCGTGCATCTGGATCGCCGGTTACTGACAGGATCTTAATGACAGTTATCAACTGACGTCATGTTTGTGAGCCAAACTAAAGGGATTGTGAGATGAGTAGTTCGTCAGACTGATAATTGCTTTGCATGACTATGCCCTTGGACTACATATCCCAGAGATCTTTGCTACCATCAGAGAGATTGCTGGGAGGAGCTATAAAAGAAGCCAAAGTCCCACCCTGAAGTCTCTTCCTCCTGGGCCTGGTGCGAGACGGACATCTTCGTGCATGGAAAGAAAGGTTGTGGCCTACCACGCGGTGTACAACATTCCAACCCGGATGAGAGGGGCCTAGCACTGCTTGCTGTCCATCAGACTTTCATCCAGCACCACTTTGGTCGCCTGCCAACCTGTGTTCTGAGCTTCACATCGGGAGATCGATATGGCTAATTCTCTGCATGAGTGTTGCTACAGGAGCTGCTGTCCGGAAGGCATTAAATCGTCCTGGTCGTTGGTGAGAGGGCAATCGCCCACCTTTACAAATCCTTTCATATGGTTTCACTGGGACACTTTGCACACACATCTTTTCCTTGGAATACTTTACTGAACTTACCTTGAACATTGTGCATAGACACCTTTAGCTTCTACCATTCCAAGAAACCTCATTGCTTGCTACTACCCCTTATTGGATAAAGTTATGAGCTCCTACTGCCGGTGAAGACCATCAGATCTGCAACGGGGACATTGCTGTCATTGTTACTACAAGGTTCCTTATATTATTGCTATTAAGTCCGACCTCTTTTCAGGGTTAAAGGTCTATAGGCTGCCCGAGGTTTACCTTTTAGAAATTTGCCAGTATAACCACTTAATCTTTGTTTATCCTTTCAGGTGCAAGCAGTATTCCACTGTACATGTGTGTATATAACTGACAGTTTACTTACAAATATTTTGACTTGGGTTATTCAGAGGAATTCTTTTGCTGAGTTGGCGGCTGTTGCCCAAAACTCAGCAGATCTATTACCTCCTCTTTGTGACACTGTCTTCTTTGAACTGTTCTAGTAAACATTATCAGTACATAAACGCACAGAGTTGTTTGACTTATTACTTTAGGTGGTGCATAGATGTCCGAACCCAGGGTGTCAGGTGGGTTAGAATGTTCATCAGGTCATGACAATGCAGATGAGCAGATAAATCCATGCAGTTCCTTAGGAGGCCAGGCTACATTTGGGGGCTTGTCCGGGATGCTATGTGCAGCTGACCTTAGCCGACCTAGACAAGATCCACAATCCACGTGGGAAGTTGCTTCAATGACCGCGGTTACTTGGGGCAGGAGTCAGGGAGCTCCAATAGAGAAGAGCACTGTTCTGGAAGTAAACACATCGAGAGAGAGATCAGAAGGTGGCTGAGAGCACTGGTCCCAGGACACTAGGCCTACATTGTGGAAACTGAAGCCACATATGAGATGGATCAAGTCAGGGTACTACTAGCATGGCAGGAAGAGGTACCTGTGTGTTTTCAGGAGGAAGAGGTACGTCTGTCTAAGGGAGTGATTGCTAGAGTGTTCCCACTAAAAGTGGGGGGGGGAGAACAGACTGAGAGGCAGCCCTTGACCAGAATTCAAGAGAAGGGTCCCATACCTGTGGAAGCCAACTCAGGGGCCAGTGCTCCCCCTTTCTCTTTCTACAAGGATATGAGCCGACTAGTTGATAGCTTAGTGAAGAATGGATCTGCAAATGTCAACGAGAGCTATTAAAGATTTAGGTTCTTCTCAGGGCAATTGCCGACTCCTGTGGGAGAAGATGAGTTTGAAACGTGGATGAGTCAGGCCCTGCAGGCCATGGAAGAGTGGAGTGCTCCAGAGGCTGTGAAATGGCAGCGGCTTAGTGAAAGCCTTTGAGGCCCAGCAGCCGATGTGATCCGTAATCTGAAGATGGGCAAGAAAACTTGTGTCGACATCGATTAAATAGATGCTTTGTATGCTGTATTTGGGAGAGTTGAAACTACCGCAGACCTGATGTACAAATTCAACCACACTCACCAACAGAGGGGAGAGAGTCTGATCGAAAAGAGAGTCTGTCTCTTGACTTGAGTAGATAGGATGCTGCATCAAATTATCCTCAAGGGGTATTACCCCAAGGATGTTGACAAGGCTTGCCTGGACTGGGTTCTGCAAGGGGCTCGGCCAAATCACCTCATCGTATTAAAGTTAATACTGACGAGAACTCAAGTGGTACCCACATACCCTGAATTGATAAGAGAAGTACGAGAGGAGGAGGCTCTATTAGAAGAGAAAAGCCAAAGGTCAAGAGAATTGAGCTCTATTGCTGGGAACAAAGAGAAAGTGGTGGCTCGAGCTGTTCATGCGGAAATAGATTTCTCGGATAAAGATAATGGAACTGAGTCTGAACCGGTGGGATTGGCTATTCCTGACATTAATAAGCCAGTAGCTGAACTCAGACCAACCGAATTGATGTCCCAGTTGGCTTAGGCTCAAACCCAAATGTATCATGCTCTGATGTGAGTGATGGAGACTGAAGCAAAGGTCCAGGAACAAGGGACTCGTCAGGGTGAGCAAAAACCATACCAGGGGCGAGAGAAGAGATGTTATGGGTGCAGAGAGGTTGGAAACTCTTGAGCGTAGTGTCCCAAGTCTGGAATCAGCCATCAATTATTCATTGAAGTTCTGAGAGCATTACAAAAATACATTTTCCTAAAGCCGGTGGGAAACTTCAGGGGCCCTCAGTGAAGGAGCTAGTTGAGTGTCCTAGAGTCCTAAGGGAAAACTGCTCTCCAAACCCAAGAAAAGAGACAAGAAAAAATGGGGACGCAAGTCATCTGTTACCTCTCCCTCTTCTTTACCTAGAAGAGCGAAAAGAACAAAATCCTCAAAGAGGGGAAGACAGAGGCAGGAAATCATTGCACAGCTTACTAAACAAGTAGTTAGACCAACTCCACCCCCTCCAAGGAGACTGGTTAGGGCACAAACTATAGAGCCATCTGTGAGAAACCTACCAAAGAACTTAGTGGGACCCTCCCCCATAGTCTCCGTACAAGTAGAGGGCATCTATACGCAAGCCCTATTGGATACTGGAGCTCAGGTGACATTGCTATATCAAGACTTTTACCAAAAGTACTTGAAGCATATCCCTTTGTGCAAGCTCGAGGAATTAGAGATTTGGGGCATAGGGACCCAGAAATGCCCATACGATGGATACATACCCATCAAGATAACCTTTGATTCCGCCGTGGCAGGAAAACCAGAGACTTTCTATACACTGGCATTCGCCTGTTCCCGACCTCCTGGGGCAGGCCAAAATTTCTTATTGATAGGCACCAACACCAACCTTGTGAGGAGACTACTTATTTCTCTGGCCTTGGAGGGCGCTCCAGTAGGGAAGATTCATCCTAAGCTGAGGCAGGCATTCCAGGGAGTGTTGCAAGATAAGAAGGCACCTGCTGAAGGAGTAGGAAGATTGTGGCAATTGGATACCCATGAGAAGGTGTTGCAGCCTGGAGAGAGGGCCTGTCTGAAGGCCACAGTCAAAATGTCATAGCACCAGCCAGGTTCAACAGCTTCAGGTGGTAGAAGCTGATTCAACCGAGGAGGAGGTTAGATTAGAACTGGTCCCGGAGATCGCACCCACTCTGGCCTTACTAAGAAGTGGGGGGCGAATTCCTGTCAGTGTGAGGAACATCACTGTTCACCCAATCATTAAGCACCGTATGATGAGCAGAAAAGTGAGTGCTGCTACCCCGGTGGTGGAGGATGAGGTAGATCAGAAGGGAGATGGAAGAAGAACCACAGTCCACTGCCCAAGTCTACCCCCTGCCTGGGATGAAAGGGTCAAAGCTCAGATAGCTCGATGGGAGAAAGTGTTCTTCAAGAATGACATTGATGTGGGCTCCTCCAGGAGTGCTCAACATAGAATTCAGCTGACCAAAGATAAGCCTTTTCAAGAAAGAGCCAGGAGAATCCCATTGTGTGACCTGGAGGATCTTCGAGAGCAGTTGGCTGAACTGAAGAGATCAGGGGGCATTACAGAGTCTAGGAGCCCCTATGCCTACCTGATTGTGGTAGTGAGGAAGAAGAATAGATCCCTTTGGATGTGCATCGACTACCGAACCGTGAACCGAAGAACTATCCCAGATCAGTACACAACCTCTCACATAGAAGATGCCCTACAATGCTTATCAGGGCCCAAATGGTTCAGTGTACTGGATCTAAAGAGTGAATACGACCAGATCCCCATGCATCCAGATTATCAAGAAAAGACAGCCTTCATCAGCCCTCTAGGGTTTTTTCAGTTTAACCAAATGCCACAGGGTTTAACAGAGGCCCCTGCCACTTTCCAGAGATTTTTGGAGAACACTCTGAGTGATATGAACTTGGTAGAAGTGCTAGTGTATCTTGATGGTTTCATTGTGCTCGGCAGAACTTTGGAAGAGCGTGAAGCTCGGTTGGAGAAAGTTTCCAGTGACTACACTCCAAGGGGTTGAAGCTGTCGTTAGAGAAGTGCCAGTTCTACCAGACCTCAGTCATGTACCTGGGGCATGTGCTGTCAGCCGAGGGAATAGGAACTGACCCTCAGAAGTTGGAGGCTGTTACTTCCTGGTCTTGCTCGAATACTGTCACTGAGTTAAGGTCATTCTTGGGTTTCTGCTCTTACTATAGAAGATTTGCAAAGAACTTCTCACAGATTACCTGGCCATAGAACAAGCTGTTACAGAGACAGAGAGGGACCAGCAAAAAACTCAGAAAGAGGGCCCCAGGAAGCCTTGTGAGTCTATCCAGGAACAATGGACAGCGAAATGTGAAAGATCTTTTGAACGACTGAAGGAGAGCCTGGTTGGCCTACGCTGATCCATCTAAACTGTATGAATTACATGTGGACGCTAGCAGAGATGGCTTTGGGGGGTGTTGTACCAAGAGTCGGAGGGAAGACTCCACACAGTGGCCTATGTGAGTCACAGAAGAACTATCCTGTGCATAAATTGGAGTTCTTGGCCCTCAAGTGGGCTGTTGTAGATAAGCTACGCAACTATCTGTACGGGGCTAACTTTGTGGTGAAGAGAACAACCCCTTGACCTACCTACTGTCCACCGCCAAGTTGGACGCCACGGGGCATTGGTAGTTGGCGGCTCTGTATGAATTTCAATTGAGCTTAAAATACTGACCAGGAGTGGGAAACAGACGCTGACACCCTTTCTCGAAGGCCTCACTCCATCAGTGCTGGCCAGAAGTGTTGGGTCTACTTACCCTTTGAAAGGGTACAGGGCGTGTGTCAAGGAGTGGAGTATAAACACAGGGGAGCCATAGGGGCCAAAGCAGTGGGAGTCCCCCCACAGGAGTACCAAGGTATTACTGTGATTTGACCCAAGTACACAGCCAAGAACTGCCTCAGTTGACCATAGAGGATACGAGACGGGACCAACGAGAAGATCCATTGGGGAGTCTGATAAGGAAATCGTTATTTGGTCAATACCCTCAGATACTGCGGAATTGTCCCATCGAGGGGGCCAAAGTAATCCATAGAGAGTCGGAGTGAATGAAGTTGGAGGATGAAGTCATATATCGAAGCTGTCCATCTGAGGAACCAGGAGGTGTACGTCAACCGTTCCTCCCTGAGAAACATCAACTAACTGTGTTGACCACTCTTCATGATGATCATGGTCACTTAGGCCAAGATAGAATTTTCAAGTTGGTCAAGGACTGGCCATCCATGAGAACGGAGGTGGAAATCTACTGTTGTTCCTGCATCAGATGCATCCAGAGAAAGACCTTACCAGGAAGGGCAGCCCCAATGGGCCATCTTCAAAGCCAGGGACTCATGGAGTTGGTGTGCATTTATTTCTTGTGTCTGGAACTTGACCTGAGTGGCCAAAGTAATGTCCTGGTTGTGACAGATCATTTCACCCCATATGCTCAAGATTTTCCCACCAGGGATCAACAAGCTAGTACTGTGGCAAAGACTAGTGGAGAAGTTCTTTATTCATTACTGGTTGCCTCAGTGCCAGCATTCAGATCAAGGTCAGGATTTTGAGAGCAAATTGATCAGAACACTATGTGAACTCTTAAACATAAAGAAATCCAGGACTCCTCCTTACCATCCTCAAGGGAATCCACAACCTGAGCGTTTCAACCGTACCCTGCTGAACATGTTAGGAACCCTCCCAATGGAGAAGAAACAGCATTGGGGAGACCATATAGCGGCAGTAGTTCACGCTTACAATAGCACCTTGAATGATTCTACTGAATACGCCCCCTACAGGTTAATGTTCGGGTGAGAAGCTCGTCTACCTGTGGATCTGGTTTTTAGAACATCACTAGATCACACCTCCCAAGCCTCTTATAGGGGGTATATTGACAGACTTTGGAAGAAGCTAAAAATGGCTTATGAGAAAGCCAAAGAAGCCTCTACCATCAGAGAAAAAAAGAAAAAGAAAAATTTTGATCTCAAAGTGAGGGTTCAGGATATACAACCTGGAGATTGAGTGTTACTGCGCAATCTAGGGAAGCCTGGGAAAGCCTGAGATAAGCTGGCTGATCAATGGTGTTCCCAACCCTACATTGTCTGTAATATAATATGGAATAACACATGAACGAGAGTCAGCAAAGCTGCACACCCTGAAAATAGTTTCAAAATGGAAAAGTTCCCCAAGGGTTTTGTAGCAGCAAGATAACCATGAAATAGTAATTTTTTTCTATATATTATTATCACAAAGTGCAAAATGAATTTTTTTACAAGAATTTAAAATATGAGCTCTGTTTGGAATATGAAACAAGAACATCCATCAATGATAAAAATGCACATAGCAAAAATTGGTCATTGCATTACATGTGTACATTACATATGAGCACCCCAATGCATTTTGACCCCTACATTCATGGTCTTCATCAGCAAGTTTTTGCTGCTCTAAAGAACATGTCAAGAAGGAAGGTTTCTTTTTACTTATTGACCTGTGTAGATATTTCAAGGGATATATATAAACATTTCATTTTGAATAAAAAGTATCTTCATTAACATTGCAAGTATAACCAAAGAATGTCCAGCGCTCTGAATGTCTCATAAACAGTTGCCAGCAGTCCAATAATAAAGGTTAAGAGATTTAATGTTTGTGTATGATAAAAACACTGTAATAAAAGCAATAAATAAACAGTATGTCATCCTATGTTAATAACACTGTAGGACACTTGAATGAGAAAGTTTCTAACAGCCAGAAGGTCCAATCAGCAGCAGGCAGTTTAAGACTGGAGATCCATCCAAAAAACCTAACCCCAGGCTGGGAAGCAGATGGAAGGGAGTTGGAGGGGAGATGGAAGCCCCAGCCCGCCAAACTCAGGGGATCCACACTGTAAAAATCAGCTTAAGATGGAGAGGCTCACCGATTCCGGAGGACAGATCTGTGGATGTGATGTGAAGGCAGGCTGTGAATCCACCGGGAGGGAAAGGTCTCGCAGACGCTCTGTGTCAGGGGATGATGACGTCAGCCCAGCTGGAAGAGGAAGGCGCGGCTTCACACAGGGGAACCGCCGGAACCACAGCTGATAGCGCTAGGCAGCTGCAATGCCGGTCTGTGTCCCCTCTGACTGGAAAAAACTCAGTGGGAGGCAGTGACACTTGGTGAAGCCGTAGTGGTAGTGATAAGTTTTATCAAGAGGTGACAAGGTGGACAGGAAGCCACCAGGGGACAGGCTGGGGGCATAAACCAATGAGTCTGCCGGTTTGTGTCACCTCTGCATGGAGTGAACCTCAGGAAAAAGTGATGGCAATCAGGAAGTCTAGTGAACCACATAGGCTACCAGCCAGAAGTAGATAGATGGAATTAGCAGGCGAATGGGAGAACGCTGTGTGTGGACCATATGAGGCTCCCACCGGTGGGTAAAAGGGAGGATGGATTCACTGTGGCATGGTGCTGAGTGGAAACTCTGTTAGTAGTTGCCTTGACGACGCGTTTCGCGCGTTTGCGCTTTTTCATAGTCAAGGGTTGAGGCAACTTGCAAGGTTTAAATACAAAAATGTTGGGTGGGGGAAAGGAAGAGGGAGGGGGAGAAAAGCAGGGGGAGGGGAAAGGAAGGGGGAGGGACACTGCAGAAGGAGGGAATTACAAGTCACATTTAAAAAAAGGTCAGATTTAAAATAAGGGCGGGAGTGATTAACCCATTATGAGAACAAAAATAATTCTATCTCCAGTCCAAAACCCCTGTTACCCAGCAGACACAACGGCAAGTAACACATATCACAAGTAACACATACATTGGTATATACATCAATACAGCAAGAACAATTCTACACAAAACTGCATGTCTCGAGTTCCTCATTTAACCCCTTAGGGGCAAGTGAGTCAAACATGTATATCCAAAATACCTCCCGTTTGCACAGTAGAGAAAATCTTTCGTTACTTGTCAGTGTGCCTTTTGGGATAGTTTCGATGGCATAAACTTCTAACACCCTGAAGTCCTTATTGTGGAAGCGTAAGAAGTGTCGAGGGACACTATGTTCATCGCTCCCCTTGGAAATCAATCTACGGTGATCGCCCACTCTGGCCCGTAGGGCCCTGATGGTCTGACCAACGTAAAAGAACCCACAGGGACACCGCAAGACATAGATCACAAAGTCTGTCGAACAGGTAATAAATTGCCTAATCTCATATGTTTTGCCTAAATTAGTCGTGATGTTCTTGGTGCCATGTGCAATAAATTGGCATGTGAGACATCCCCTTTTCTTGCACTGAAAGATCCCCTTTCGGTCATCAAAATATGACCTGATGTCAAATGGAGATTTAGATGTTTGGTTGGTTACTTTACTAGGTGCCTAGTAAGTTCTTAATGGTACGAGCCTTGCGGAATGTCACATGAGGAACCTCAGGTAAAACTGGAGCTAAACGTTGGTCCAGTAACAAAATATTATAGTGTTTCTTAATAATTCTGGATATAGATTTAAAACTGTCGTTAAAAGTAGAGATAAATCTAACTGTCTGGCTAGTTCCATGTCATAGACCCCCACGAACTTGTTTTCCTGGATTTAATACTGGCCCATGATCAACATAAGATTTTCACCAAAAACCATGTCAAGCCAACTAGTGGCAACTCTTACCTCCATTTTAAAAGTTGCCATCATCCATCGTGGAAAGGTAACATTCCAGGTGGCCAATTCAACAGACTAAGACGTAATTGCTCTAGAGTAGAGGATTATGTTGAACAAGGAACCACGATGAAAATGAAATTTCAAGAGAAGGGCTATCCATGTAATTTGATTAATGACGCCTACCTCTCCCACATGAACCCTCTCCCTAAAATGAAAGCTCCAAAAGAAGACGTAGGAACTAGCCAGACAGTTAGATTTATCTCTACTTTTAACGACAGTTTTAAATCTATATCCAGAATTATTAAGAAACACTATAATATTTTGTTACTGGACCAACGTTTAGCTCCAGTTTTACCTGAGGTTCCTCATGTGACATTCCGCAAGGCTCGTACCATTAAGAACCTACTAGCACCTAGTAAAGTAACCAACCAAACATCTAAATCTCCATTTGACATCAGGTCATATTTTGATGACCGAAAGGGGATCTTTCAGTGCAAGAAAAGGGGATGTCTCACATGCCAATTTATTGCACATGGCACCAAGAACATTATTATACATAATTTAGGCAAAACATATGAGATTAGGCAATTTATTACCTGTTCGACAGACTTTGTGATCTATGTCTTGCGGTGTCCCTGTGGGTTCTTTTACGTTGGTCGGACCATCAGGGCCCTACGGGCCAGAGTGGGCGATCACCGTAGATTGATTTCCAAGGGGAGCGATGAACATAGTGTCCCTCGACACTTCTTACGCTTCCACAATAAGGACTTCAGGGTGTTAGAAGTTTATGCCATCGAAACTATCCCAAAAGGCACACTGACTAGTAACGAAAGATTTTCTCTACTGTGCAAACGGGAGGTATTTTGGATATACATGTTTGACTCACTTGCCCCTAAGGGGTTAAATGAGGAACTCGAGACATGCAGTTTTGTGTAGAATTGTTCTTGCTGTATTGATGTATATACCAATGTATGTGTTACTTGTGATATGTGTTACTTGCCGTTGTGTCTGCTGGGTAACAGGGGTTTTGGACTGGAGATAGAATTATTTTTGTTCTCATAATGGGTTAATCACTCCCGCCCTTATTTTAAATCTGACCTTTTTTTAAATGTGACTTGTAATTCCCTCCTTCTGCAGTGTCCCTCCCCCTTCCTTTCCCCTCCCCCTGCTTTTCTCCCCCTCCCTCTTCCTTTCCCCCACCCAACATTTTTGTATTTAAACCTTGCAAGTTGCCTCAACCCTTGACTATGAAAAAGCGCAAACGCGCGAAACGCGTCGTCAAGGCAACTACTAACAGAGTTTCCACTCAGCACCATGCCACGGTGAATCCATCCTCCCTTTTACCCACCCGTAGGAGCCTCATATGGTCCACACACAGCGTTCTCCCATTCGCCTGCTACTTCCATCTACCTACTTCTGGCTGGTAGCCTATGTGGTTCACTAGACTTCCTGATTGCCATCACTTTTTCCTGAGGTTCACTCCATGCAGAGGTGACACAAACCGGCAGACTCATTGGTTTATGCCCCCAGCCTGTCCTCTGGTGGCTTCCTGTCCACCTTGTCACCTCTTGATAAGTTTTATCACTACCACTACGGCTTCACCAAGTGTCAGTGCCTCCCACTGAGGTTTTTCCAGTCAGAGGGGACACAGACCGGCATTGCAGCTGCCTAGCGCTATCAGCTGTGGTTCCAGCGGTTCCCCTGTGTGAAGCCGAGCCTTCCTCTTCCAGCTGGGCTGACGTCATCATCCCCTGACACAGAGCGTCTGCGAGACCTTTCCCTCCTGGTGGATTCACAGCCTGCCTTCACATCACATCCACAGATCTGTCCTCCGGAATCGGTGAGCCTCTCCATCTTAAGCTGATTTTTACAGTGTGGATCCCCTGAGTTTGGCGGACTGGGGCTTCCATCTCCCCTCCAACTCCCTTCCATCTGCTTCCCAGCCTGGGGTTAGGTTTTTTGGATGGATCTCCAGTCTTAAACTGCCTGCTGCTGATTGGACCTTCTGGCTGTTAGAAACTTTCTCATTCAAGTGTCCTACAGTGTTATTAACATAGGATGACATACTGTTTATTTATTGCTTTTATTACAGTGTTTTTATCATACACAAACATTAAATCTCTTAACCTTTATTATTGGACTGCTGGCAACTGTTTATGAGACATTCAGAGCGCTGGACATTCTTTGGTTATTGTTTTAAATCTGTATCTATCAGTTACGGCTAGTCCAGCTGCACTGATTTCCCTTTCCCTTTCCCCCAACCCCCCCCCCCCCCATTTTAAGTCTTGTCAATCTACTTAGTACATGTTATGTGTCACATGGATGACTGACTATATGGTATACATTTGTATTATTTGATTATTTTCTACATGCCTTGATTGAGGTCCCTGGGTTTACACACATTGGCGCTGGATTAGTATTGTGTTTTTGAACATTGCAAGTATATTTACCATTTAATTGATGGAGGTAGAGGTATACAACACCCAACCAGACATTATAAACAATTGCAATCAGTGATCCAAAGGACTCTGTGTGGTCCCCCAACACCCCTCAGGAAAGCCCCCAGTCCATGGGGCTTACAAGGAGTCACGTTCAAACCCCAGGGAGGGAGGAAGGATGCCCAGCACCTGCAATATATAATTAAATAAATGAATAGGAGCTGAGGGTTTTTTGTACCGCCTCTTAGTAATAGTTAGTTTGTTCATATCAAAATGACATACATTGTGTATTTTTTAATGTAAGTTTATGCTTAGTTTTTTTTAAATTTAAGGCTATATGAATAGAGAAAAAAATATAACTAAGGCCCCCTAACATATGTTATGTTAGTGAGGATAAAGTGGGGTAGGGTGGAATAAAGTGAAAAAAAAATGTAATTTATTATGAGACAAGTGAATAGTGAAGTGTGTATGTGTGCAAATAATTGATGCAGTGCTGAAGAAAATGGGTTAAAAAAATGGGCCAAGTGACGCTTAAAGCGGGGGTCCACCCACACTGCCAAAAAAAAAAAAATATTAAAAGCCAGCAGCTACAAATACTGCAGCTGCTGACTTTTAATACATGGCCACTTACCTGTTCCAGGTTCCAGGGTTCTCGGCAGCTGCCGCTGCCATCCTAGGTGAGGGAATCAGGAAGTGAAGCGTTGCAGCTTCACTTCCCGGTTCCCTACTGCGCATGCGCGAGTCGCGCTGCGCGTCCCAAGTGGTCCCCGCTCTCTCCTGGGAGCTGTGTGTTCCCAGCAGACAGCGCGGTGGGGACAGGAAGTGGCGTAGACTCCCATGGGAGTCTATGCCGGAAGTGGGTGCAAATACCTGTCTTAGACAGGTATCTGCACCCCCCTCCCCCCTGAAAGGTGTCAAATGTGACACCGGAGGGGGGAGGGTTCCGAAAAGCGGAAGTTCCATTTTTGTGTGGAACTCCGCTTTAAATAACAAGCTGTTCAATTAGAGTGAAAGGATACTTCTAAAGGAGAAGGAAACATGAAAAAAAAAAGGGATAAAGTATATATATATCTATTTACCAGTGTTTGATGAAAGCACCCCTTTTTAGGGAGTGAACAATGGTGAAGTAACAAATGCCTCAGCAAACATAAATGTGAGACTTGCCAAAGTATTAATCAAATATGGAGGTGAGAATCATGTCTATATTGGAAATAAAAGAAATAGTGGTATTAATGATAGTTGATAAGGAATATACTCGCTAAACACAATATAATGTGGGTAACGACTGATCTGGTAAATGCAACAGCAGCATTTATTTGATACCCCATATTCTCCTATGTGTCCATCGGCAGTCATTCAGAGTTCACCTGCTGATCTACTGGAGGCTGCCGGTTTAAATATCTTTTTGGTATTGCTAAATTGCTTTCAGGTTCCCTCCTCCTCCCCCACTATGTGGGGTCATCACAGCCATTATTGCGGCCTCTGTGTGAATCCCTCTGTGTTCCAGAAGACGAACCCTGGCATCTGCCGTCATCTCCGACATAAACACATGACGTTGTGATGTCACGAGCAGCATGAACCACACAGTCACGCGGCGTCACTACACATTCGGCGGTGATCACGGGACACCACCAGCACGGAATAGGCTGCCATCTAGTGGCCAAGTTGGTAAAGGCTTAACTGTGGAAACACAATAGGGAGAAAAGTGAAAGAATTCACATCCCCCCACAGTGCCGGGAAGCCGAGTGGGGGGAGCATGATAACCAAGGGAACCACTGGGAATCCCTATGGATGATTCACTGAAAAGACAAGGAACATAAACAATGTTATATTCAAATTTGTTACAAATATACATTAAATGCAGAAAACAAACTTTGCACCTTAAATATATATAGACACATATCTTTGTAATATTGGAAATTAAATTTCCCAAAGAATATAGAACTACGAACAGGGTATAATTGACCTGATTCTATAAAGGCACAAAGAAAATGGCTGTAAATTTTTAAGCCAGGGATATCTTTATTCTATCCTTTTTTCTGGCTTAGTGATTAAGTCTATTACATTTTTAATACTCTTTATGCTAGCTCGTTTTGCCTGATGCATACCCCTTAAAGAAGGGAGTATAAGAGATGGACTCATTTAGGCCTAGGTATGGTGGCCTGTAGCCTAAATATCCATCTTTGTTCGTGTTACAATAATGTTCCACCTCGATCGGGAATATGTATTCGTTCGAGAGCAGTAAAGGTGACTTTGGGTCTTTTGTAGTCGTGTTTTAACGCTACATGTCTACCTGGGGGAAAATATCTGTTTCCTATTTGCATGCTGTAAACATGTTTTGAAGTTCTCCGCCAGAATTCCTGTTTCCTTTTGCCTATGTAGAAGGCATTACATTTGCAAGTCATCATATAGACAACTCCACATGTCTGGCAATTAACAAAATGTTTTAGATTGAAAACTTGACCATTGGGGAGAGTAAAAGAATTTTCTCTTCCAATGAGTGGGCAATATGGGCAATACCCGCAGGGGAAAGAGCCATACAAGGAACAATGTTTCCTGTTTTGTGTTTTTTGATACTTGCTTTTTACCAGCCTATTCTTTGAGTGACAATTCTCGCTTAAAGGTAATAGAGGGATTTGTAGACAAAAATAGTTGTACCCTTAAGCCTCGTACACACAATTGAATTTTCCGCAGACAAAGGGTCAGACTTTTGACCGAAGGGCGTTGTCCAGGAACTTGTCTTGCATACAAACGGCACACATTTGTCAGCCAACAAACATGAATGTACTACTTCGTGCTACGTGGTTTTTCAGCTCTTTAGCGCCACCCTTTGGGCACCTTCTGTTAATGTTGTGTTTGGTGAGCATTGATTCCGAGCATGTGTGTTTTGTATTTTGGACTTTTGTCTGACGGACTTGTGTACACACGATTGAAAAATCCGACAACAGATCGTTGTCCACGGAAAATTTTAAAGCCTGCCACCCAACATTTTCCTGCAGAAAATCCGACAACAATTGTCCAATGGAGCGTACAAACAGTAGGATTTTCCACCAACAGTCTGTCAACACACAATTCCCGTCAGAAAATCTGATTGTGTGTACAGGGCTTTAGGTCGTCTGTCAGTATGGACCAATGTCTCTGAACAATCTCTCTGATTTGTTTATGTTGTTTAGAAAATCATATAATCAATCTCATGCCTTCTGAGTTTGTGTCATTTTTAGTTTTGTATTTAAATAGGAGTTCTTGGCGGGGTTGGTCAATCATCCTGTTATACACTTTGCTTAGACAGGAAGGACTATATGCTCGCAATCTGTTGTGTCAATGTCAACATTGTTAGTTTCATATTGGGATTTTAAGTTTAATTTTCGTGGAAAGAGATGTAAGTCTGTTACAAGTTCTAAAAGATCAAACTTCTGTTGGGGGCTGAAACTCAAGCCCCTTGATAGAACTCGAGTTTCTGCTTGGGTTATAGGATGCGAGGATAAGTTAATGACATTCAGTTATTTTGTTAAGTCCAAACTACATATGGTTCCATTCCCCTCCTGCCTTTGTTCACATGCGGGGAGCAAGCTCCTCATACTGGGATTAAAGTCTTTTGTGATGTCAAATGATTTATAGAATTAGTCGTTTTGGAGGAATTATTGGGTACATCCGAAAGAGAAGAGTCGGATTCCCCAATGCCTCCACTTTGGGATTCATTACCTCGTAATAAAGAAAGATTGGTTGTCAGTGGAACTCAGATGGTATGCTTGATCAGAATCAGTATCTACCATTCGTTTTTTGTTATCTTGTTCAAAGGAACCTCTATTATTTCTGCTTCTTTTTTGTTGAACACGGCCTCGATTAGTAAAACCTTGGCCGTGACCTGAATAAGGAGGATTCAATTGGGAAGTGGCATTGGATTTATTTGATAAAGAATGATGGTCCTTAACCTGATAGTGTTTTTTAAAAAATGTGTTATTGTTGGACCATTTATAAGCCTTCCCTTCTGAGAAGGCTGTCTTGTCCCTCCAAAACTTGGTTTGCTTTTTGTGTAAGATATCTTTGTTCTATGCGGATAGATTTTTCTTAAGTTGAATCTGTAGCTTGGAATATAGTGCATGATCTTTAACAGGGACCATTGCTTGTTCCAAAATATTTATTTCTTTATCCAAAGAATCAATCTGTTGTACTCCTTTGTAAGTATGGTCATCATTTCCTGCAAACAATTTTGCATTACTTTCCCACTCATTTTTGCATTCTATGCCTATTTGTTCTATTTGTTCTAAGTTAGGAAAAATTTGAATGCACAACCCATATGGGTTGATCTTCTCTTTGATATATCGGTCAAATGATTTGATGTGCCAGAACAGTGCAGACTTTTTTTCTAAAATTCTGCTTCATTTTGAACGAGGGAAGAGATCTGGGTTTCGACCTGGTCCTCTTGTTCAAAATCCGTTTCATAACCAGACATTAGATTTGCCTACTCGTCACCTTGAAAATCACTCATTCTGCTGAAAAGGTATGTACTGTATATAGCTATGCAGTAGCCATTTACAGACAATGTTTTAAAATGGAAAAGTTCCCCAAGGGGTTTTGTAGCAGCAAAATTACCATCAAATAGTAAGTGTTTTCTATATTTTATCACAAAGTGCAAAATGAATATTTTTTTCTTTTCAATCTGAAACATTTTGTTAATTGCCAGACATGTGGGGTTGTCTATATGATGACTTGCGAATGTAATGCCTTCTACATAGGCAAAGGAAACAGGAACTCTGGCGGAGAACTTCAAAACATGTTTACAGCATGCAAATAGGGAACAGATATTTTCCCCTAGGTAGACATGTAGCGTTGAAACACGATTACAAAATGCCCAAAGTCACCTTTACTGCTCTCGACCGAATACATATTCCTGATCGAGGTGGAGACTGGAATAAACCATTATTGCAACACAAACAAAGATGGATATTTAGGCTACAGGTCACCATACCTCCAGGCCTAAATGAGTCCATCTCTTATACTCTCTTCTTGAAGGGGTATGTATCAGGCAAAACGAGCTAGCACAAAGAGTATTAAAAATGTAATAGACTTAATCACTAAGCCAGAAAAAGGATAGAATAAAGATATCCCTGGTTTCAAAATTTACAACCATTTTCTTTGTGCCTTTATAGAATCAGGTCAATTATACCATGTACAAAGTTCTATATACTTTGGGAAATTTAATTTCCAATAATACAAAGATATGTGTATATATATATATATATATATATATATATATATATATATATATATATATATATATATATATATATATATATATATTCAAGGTGCAAAGTTTGTTTTCTGTATTTAACGTACACTTGTAACAAATTTGAATATGACATTCTTTGTTCCTAGTCTTTTCATCCATAGGGATTCCCAGTGGTTCCCTCCACCGCTTGGATATCATGCTTCCCGGAATAGTGGGGAGATGTGAATTCTTTCACTTTTCTCCCTATTGTGCTTCCACAGTTAAGCCTTTACCAACTTGGCCACTAGATGGCAGCCTATTCCGTGCTTGCGGCGTCCCGTGATCACCGCTGGAGTGACGCCGTCACGTGTTTACGTCGGAGATGACGGCAGATGCCAGGGTTCGCCTTCCAGAACAGGAGTTACGCGGAGGCCTCAATCATGGCGGCGATGACCACACATGGTGGGGGAGGAGGAGGTCACCTGAAAGCAATTTTGCAATACCAAAAAGGTATTTACACCGGCAGCCTCCAGTAGATCAGCAGGTGAACTCTGGATGACTGCCGATGGACGCATAGGAGAATATGGGGTATCAGGTAAGTGCTGCTGTTGGATTTACCAGACCAATCGTTACCCACATTATATTGTGTTTAGCGAGTATATTCCTTATCAACTATCATTAATACCACTTTTATTTCCAATATAGACATGATTCTCACCTCCATATTTGATTAATACTTTGGCAAGTCTCACATTTATGTTTGCTGAGGCATTTGTTACTTCACCATTGTTCACTCCCTAAACAGGGGTGCTTTCATCAAACACTGGTAAATAGATATATATATACTTTATACCTTTTTTTTTCTTCATGTTTCCACTCTCTCTTATTGAACAGCTTGTTATTTAAGCGCCAGTTGGCCCACTTTTTTAGTCCGTTGTCTTCAGCACTGCATCACTTATTTGCACACGTACACACTTCACTATTCACTTGTTGTTCACTTGTCTTTATTCCACCCTACCCCACTTTATCCTCACTAACATAACATGTGTTAGGGGGCCTTAGTTGCATTTTTTCTCTATTTATATAGCCTTAAATTTAAAAAGACAAAGCATAAACTTACATTAAAAAATAAAAAAATTATGTCATTTTGATATTAACAAACTAACTATTCGGGTTCGACTGGGTCTGGTTTTAACAGGCAGTACAAAAAACCCTCAGGTCCTATTCGTTTATTTAATTACATATTGCAGATGCTGGGTATCCTTCCTCCCTCCCTGGGGATCGAACGTGACTCCTTGTAAGCCCCGTGGACAGGGGGCTTTCCTGAGGGGTGTTGGGGGACCACACAGAGTCCTTTGGATCACTGAATGCAATTGTTTTTATTTTCTGGTTGGGTGTTGTATACCTCTACCTCCATCAATTAAATGGTAAATATGCTTGCAATGTTAATGAAGATACTTTTTATTCAAAATGAAATGTTTATATATCCCTTGAAATATCTACACAGGTCAATAAGTAAAAAAACCTTCTTTCTTGACATGTTCTTTAGAGCAACAAAAACTTCCTCGATGAAGACCATGAATGTAGGGGTCGAAATGCATTGGGGTGCTTATATGTAATGTACACATGTAATGCAATAACCTATTTTTGCAATGTGCATTTTTATCATTGATGGATGTTCTTGTTTTTTATTCCAACCAGAGCTCATATTTTAAATTATTGTTAAAAAAAAAAATTCATTTTGTACTTTGTGATAATAAAATGTAGAAAAAGCTTACCATTTCCTGGTTATTTTGCCACTACAAAACCCCTTGGGGAACTTTTCCAATTTGAAACATTGTCTGTAAAGGGCTACCTGGGTTTCCTGTGTACCAGATTCGGCCTGAAGGAAAGCCAAGCCCTCTGAAGACTTGGTATAGAAACCATTTGCTGTCCATATCAGAAGCTGTTTGAGTACCCTTTCCCCCTTGCTTAGAGACTTATCAGTCCTAGGGCCCAGAAAGCTTGCCCGCCCACACTCCCTGAAGAGGAGAGTGACGATGAAGAATTAACTCTTGATTGGTTGTGGGTTTCTCCTTCAGAAGGCGATTCCATCGTCCCTGGTACTGAGGAAGAAAACTGTCAAAGGACACCCTTTAGGAGGAGGATACATCTTCCCTTGCCTGAAACTGAAAAATCAGATTCTCACTCACCGAAGGGAGATGAGGGGGTCAAAATGGAACCCAGTGAAGTGCCTAGTGTGATGAATACTCTCACTCCTGCTACTAACAGCACAGAGAGAAAGAAAGAGACGGTTCCTGAACCAGAACCAGAGCTTGAACCAGGACTAGAGCCTGAAGTGGAACTTGAACCTGAATCTGGATGCAGTTTCTGGGGAACAGAACAGGGACCAGAGCCACTGGAAAACATCTACTCTAGGTTGAGACAGAGGATATGCCCTCCAAAAAGACTAACGTATGATACACTTGGAGGAAATTCTGATGAACTTATACCTACTGCTCAACGTTCCAGTCAAGTACTTGCCTCCTTTATCGAACCTTTAGTAAAGAATGACCTTGATCCACCTCCTGACACTACTGGGTGAGCCGCTAGCTTGTTATTAGCCTGTCATAAAAGTAATATGACTTCGCCTGATGATGTATATAATTTTCTGTTAGAAGATCCTTCGTTGGGTCAGTTGTTAGTTGCTGCAACTTCTAGTTTGCCAGATGATTCATTATTCAGTTCTTATGACATAGTAAAGTGATCCCACAGGTTGTGTTCTGTCTTTAGGTACCAAAGACTTTCAAGTGGGGGGAGGGTGTAGCAATGTGGACTACAATTGCAAAACACAGCGATTCTCTGCTGTTTCTATGCATCACATGACCCTCTAGTGCCCAGTGTTATCAACTGATGTCATGTTTGTGAGCCAAACTAAAAGTTTTGTGGGATGAGTAGTTCCTCCGACTGATAATTGTTTTGCATGACTATGCCCTTGGACTACATATCCCAGAGATCTTTGTTACCATCAGAGAGATTGCTGGGAGGAGCTATAAAAGAAGCCAAAGTCCCACCCTGCGGTCTCTTCCTCCTGGGCCTGACGCAAGACGGACATCTTCGTGTATGGAGAGAGAGGTCGCGACCTACCACGCGGTGTACAACATTCCAACCCCGATGAGAGGGGCCTAGCACTGCTTGCTGTCTGTCAGACATCCATCCAGCACCACTTCGGTCACCTGCCAACCTGTGTTCTGAGCTTCACATGGGGAGATCGATATGGCGGATCCGCTGCATGAGTGTTGCTACAGGAGCTGCTGTCCGGAAGACATTAAATCGGCCTGGTCATTGATGAGAGGGCAATCGCCCACCTTTACCAATCCTTTCATACGGTTTCACTGGGACACTTTGCACAGACATCTTTACCTTGGAATACTTTACTGAACCTATCTTGAACACTGTGCATAGACACCTTTAGCTTCTACCATTCCAAGAAACCTCATTGCTTGCTTCTACCACTTATTGGATAAAGTATTGAGCTCCTATTGCTGGTGAAGACCATCAGATCTGCAATGTAGAAAATTGTTTTCCTCTAGTAGGACTTTGTAAGGCAAGAGTCTTCAAACAGTATATCAAAAAGTGTATAATTTTGTTATCAAAAGGTTAAAACATGACAAGAAATTTAATAAAAGAGATGGATGCCCGCAATTCAAATGGTGGTAACAGAAGGGTTATACATATCTGTTTACAGTAATAGCACAAATAACCCCACATAGACTGTTTCAGGGGAAGGCTGCACAACAGAAGCCTGATGTGTTTCGAGGTTGTAAAGGTTGAAACCTCTTTTTCAGGGGCTGATGGTGAGGTAAATGGTTATCTTAACATTTTGCAAAGAACAAACAGAATAAGCAAGACATCTTAAGAAACAAACATAATAAAATGTTCGCATATAATCATGGAGCATAAGAATCAGAAATGAATTAGTACATTTGAGGGATATTCTCACCATGTTACTCCTAAACCAACATTAGATAGCATCCAACTTCAAGAGGAAATGGGGCAGAATGGTTTGCCAGCAGGGATCGGGCACGTGAGCCAATGCTGTCGTCGAGAAATCCTCACAAGTCCACAGCCCACAACAGGACACAAAGGGTGTCCTACCACTTGCAGGGTGACACCACTGATATCAGCTGTCATTGACTATACCTATCGTCTAGGAAACGAGAAGGGACAATATGATAAAGCCCATCCCATAGGTATAAGAAAAAGATAGAGCTAAAGTAGGCTTACACCTACTGTGAATTCGTATAGTAGGGATATCTATATATCCTATACATACCTGTTGTTGACTCATAAACAATGAATCACTACTGGTGGAGGATAGGAAGGGGTCACACAAGGCACTGTCTGGTTGGGGATGGATGTTGGATTCCTCAGTGCGAAAGAGTCACACACCAAAGGGGTGGTAGGCATGTCTGCATACAATAGCTGAAAGGAGAAAGATGCTGTGTGATTAATTAAAATCACAAATAGCAATCATATGTAGCCCACACTGCAGTAAGTGATGTCCTACTTAGGTAATCCACATTGCAATGTAGTGTGTGGGTGAATTTGCACGTACAAGCATATTGCACATTGCAAAGTGTCATGTACAAAAATGCAGCGTGTGCATTGTAAAATAGGAATAAACAGTTTACCTTTGGAGATGACAGAGCTGCATGACCGGTCCGACGCCTGTACAGGCATGAGACTGGCCATCTATACGTGCAGCTTACATAGTACCGCTCATTAGGGAGAATATTAACAACAGCTGACTATTGTTCAGGTGAGCATCAGAGGCAGTGGGAGGGGTCGCCCTCCGAGTCCTTGGCGTGCAGGCCTGCCCCCAGGATCCCACACACGTATCAGCGTCCAGAAGGAAGCAGCGTCACACTCTGGAAACAGCTGACACGTGCTGGGAGGGAGCCGGCATCCACGTCAGGGACCTGCGGCACATTAATTGCCATGGCAACGGGATAAACTTATCCCGGCCATGTACGATCATGAGAAAGGAGGCCAGAAGTGCCAAATGTAAGGATGATACATTGGCCCCCGTGCGCCGAGTGGACTGAGTGGTCAATCCTCCAGCCCAGTACCAGCCCAGGAGCCAAATCACACAGCGTCAACAAAACATTTATATCGGGGACTCAAAACAAAGTCCCACTAGAGGAAAACAATTTTCTACTGTGTATAGGGATGTGGGCAAGTTGCCTTCTTCCACAAGGTTCCCGTCACTACCTCTGTATATCAGATCTGCAAATGGGGACATTGCTGTCATTATTACTACAAGGGCCCTTATATCATTGCCATTAAGTCTGACCTCTCATTAGGGTTAAAGGTCTATAGGCTGGCCGTGGTTTCCCTTTTAGAAATTTGTCAGTATAACCACTTAATCCTTGTTTAACCTTTCAGGTGAAAGTGTGTGTATATAACTGATGGTTTACCTACAAATATTTTTACTTGTGTTATTCGGAGGAATTCCTTTGCTGAGTTAGCGGCTGTTCCCCAAAACTCAGCAGATCTATTACCTCCTCTTTGTGACAATATCTTCTTTGAACTGTTTTCGTAAACATTATCAGAACATAAATGCACAGTTGTTGAGTTGTTTGACTTATTACTTTAAGGTGGTGCAAAGATGTCTGAACCCAGAGTGTCAGGTGGGTTGGAATGTTCATCAGGTTATAGCAATACAGATGATCAGGTAAATCCAAGCAGTCCCTTAGGGGGGCATGTTAAAACTACTAACATCGGCGGGGGGGGCTTTGGAGACGGTTCACACAGACACAAGAGCTGACAGGCGGGGCGGGGGGAGGAGACCTGCGGTTCTTGTGTACAGTATATTTTTTGCTCTTGATAATTTCATCCAGTAGCTAATAATGCAACAACAACGTTATTGAGACCATATGAAAACTAACAATGTACTGCCAATATTCTTTCATCTAACAGTAATGTTGCGTACACACGATCGGACATTCCGACAACAAAATCCTGGATTTATTTCCAACGGATGTTGGCTCAAACTTGTCTTGCATACACACGCACAAATGTTGTCGGAAATTCCGAACGTCAAGAACGCGGTGACGTACAACATGTACGACGAGACGAGAAAAATGAAATTCAATAGCCAGTGTGGCTCTTCTGCTTGTTTCTGAGCATGCGTGGAATTTTGTGTGTTGGAATTGTGTACACATGGTCAGAATTTCCAACAACAAGCTCCTTTCGAACATTTGTTGTCGAAATGTCCGATCGTGTGTACGCGGCAAAAGACTGACTTCTCTTCAGTCAGCAGACTGATGTGACCCCATGAAAAAACACATGAATGTCTTAGTATTTCCTAGTGTTCTTATTAGATATTACTAGGAAATCCAGCTGACCTGTAAAGAAAGGGAGCGATAACAACTTGCTGTACTAAATGAAAAAATGCTAAACAAGAGCCAAGGAAAAGCATGGGGCAAACTATGAATTATGTAGGCCCCAATACAAATATTTGCTTCCAGAGTAGTTTTTGATGAAACATGATTGCTTTTTCAGCAACGTGAAGTGTTTCTGGTTAAGGGATCTACAGTAGGCTAGAGTGAAAACACCTCCTACTGGGATTCCATTGTGGCTTGATTGGCTAAAATAGCACATTTCTCATTACTTAAAACTGATGTCTGAAAGAGTAACAATGGAACCACCTTGTGGAGCCTCCCATGTCTTTATAGTCATCAAATCTCAGCATGCACATTTTCTCACAGCTTGTGTTTTTTGCTAACAAATTGAGCCATTTAAAAAATATATATTTTACTATTCACCTGAGCTTTGTTTAATGATAGACTTAGTATCTCCTATCCACCCACACCTCTAAATTGTCCATCTCATGCAGGTTTCTTATAATGTCTTCAGCCGTAAAGTTCTTTTTTTTTTTTTAAGTCTCTTCTGCCCCTTTTTTAGGAAACAATCTTTCTTTGTGAACAGTGTCTACAGCACATGCAGTGCAGTGTACGCTCCTGGAATCTGTAAGGTTATTAAAGGGAACTGAGTGAATAGGAGTTACATCACCAGTGACCACTCGATGGTTCAAGAAAGAAGTTATCTTATACAGAAGAATTGGGGTAGATGTATTTGGTCAGTAAGGTTAAAACATTTGATGTGTATACTTGTATACCCAGGATAGTGACTCAGAAAACACTGGGTCTGCTAGATCAGCATCAAAGTCAAGCAACTAGTAATTTCAGAAGGAGCAGTCAGTATTGACAGTCTACAGTTTTTTTTAAATGGATGGTAGCATACAGATGGTTAACTGAGATAGATAGATAGATTAGGTTCTATTGTTTTCTAAAGCCTGCAGCCAGTAATTGAATATTAACCCTTGCATTGGCTGTGTAACTGAGCCCTTAGATTTTATGATCCAGTTTTCATAAACTGCCTAATAAAGAAAAAACTAAATCGAACTGTCCAGGCTCAAGAGTTGAAAGGATACAAACTAGATTAGGCTACTTTGGTCCAGAGTTCCCTCCATGTTACACATGCAAATTCTGATTACAAGTTTGAATCCATGGCCTTGCGGCTGTCTTCAGACTGGGGGATCCCTATAGAACAGTGGTTCTCAACTCCAGTCCTCAGGACCCACTAACAGGCCAGGTTTGCAAGATAGCTGAAATACATCACAGGTGATATCACTTGCTGCTCAGTGATTGCCGTATTCTAGTCTGCAACTCCCCAAGGTAATACTTAAAATCTGGCCTGTTGGTGGGTCCCGAGGACTGGAGTTGAGAACCACTGCTATAGAAGAACTCCCATTAAAAATGTGTCAATTTTATTTAAAGTGGAGCTCCACCCAAAAGGGGAACTTCCACTTTATCCACTTCCTCCCCCACTCCTGTTTTGTGAAATTAAGCTATTGGGGAGGGGGGAAGCAGGTGCCCCCCCCCATTTTGATATGTACCTGTACCCACTCCCGCATCTGTTCCGATCACCCAGGCAATCAAAAGTAGAAGTTCTCCTCCTCCCACCCTCCCTACCTCCAGTCTTCTGGGACACCTGACAGGTCCCAGAAGACTGAGGGACTATTCACGATGTGCAGCGCAGCTCACGCATGCACAGTGGGCACCTGGCTGTGAAGCCGCAAGCTGTCACAGCCAGGTGCCCACAGTTAAAAGAGAAGTACAGCCAAAGCTTGTTTGGATGTACTTCTCCTGAGAATCACAGGAGTGCAGTTCGTTCTGCACTCCTGTGAACCATTTTCAGCAGACAGCAGGCTGAAGCCCGCTGTCGGCTGACGCCACAGCCGGTTTAGGCTTGAGAAATATCGCGGCCATATGGTCAGGATCTGCCCACATGCCCTGACTGGCACCTGGCTCAGCCTCTCAGCAGACCTCTGAAAGCCTAAGCCAGCCATTCTTGCCCCCTCCACAGCCCAACACTCCAGTGAACGTGGGCCGGGGGGGGGGGGGGGGCGGAGCAGAGAGCCGTTGGCTAACAGTCACCAGCTCTCTGCTCACAAAGCTGTGAGAACCGAGTGTTCGGCAGTGTTTGATTGCTCGGTTTTCACTGTTAGAGACGGCGGGGGACAGATGCAGCATGCAGCTAGGTAAGTATGATTGAAAAAACAAAAAAACATCCAAATTCCATACTTCTCTTTTAAGAAGCTGGTGCCGGGGACAGATGACAAGAGGTGAACTCAGATGATCCCATCACTGGATCATGGGGCAGGCGAGTGGCTGTTTATTAAAAGTCAGCATTTTTTTTTATATAGCTGCTGACTTTTCATTTTTACACAGAAGACTAGAGCTCCTTTTTAACTCCCCAAGGGACCAAGTTCATATAGCAGTTTGTACCATTCTGATTGGTGGCCCCGTTGTTCCCTAAATGTACCTTTTTTATGTTGATTGTGGCTCCACCCCTTTTGAACCCCAAATTAAAGGTGTTCCTGTGGAAGGAGGTACAGCTAGCACACAACCGCACCCCGTGTCAGAGGAGTGACCTGTTACTATTAGGAATGAACAAGCAGTGCTGCTTGTTCATTCCTAATAGTATAAGATCACTCGGAGCTGCAGCTCTGTGTAAAGTATCTGCTGATGTCCTGTATGTTTAAAAGCAGCAGCAAATAGATTACAAAGAGCAGCAATGCTGATCTTTTGCTATTATAAATGAACAAGCAGCACTGACTGTTTATTCATAATAGTGACAGATCACTCAAAGATGCTGCTCTGTGTGTCTATTTGTGGCTGCTTTTATCCATACATGGCCCTTACAATGGATTACAATTCCGCAGTGCTGTGTGGCCTTTCACTTTTATGAATGAACGATCAGGACGGTGCCGTGTATGACACAGCCTGGCAACACTGATTGTTCATCCATAAAACTGAAAGATCACTCAGAGCTGTGACCCTTGCTGCCAGAGATCAGCGCTTTCAACCAAAAATGTCTCACCTTCCTAACAGGTTGGTCAGATGGAGGGGAAAACTGTCTGCACTTAGCAGCCAAGGGATGGATTTGAACAGGGCCAAGTGGTATATACCTTGGTCCCCTGGGGAAAAAATAGAAGGACATTTTTAAAAATGAGTACCGGTCCCTAAATATTACTATAAGACAGACAGAAAGCACATTGGCATCATGTAAAATCCCCAATAAAGTTTATTAAACTTATAATATGTTATAATCACAAAGGTAAATGGTAAAAGCCTACATAACCACTGTGCATATAACCACTTGAATTTTTTTTTTTTTTAATAGATAAATGGACTTTATTAGATATAGCAAAGGACCCAGATTTCTTGAATTGAGTCTTTTACTGGACTGTTCTTTTTTTTCTGAGACATAGATACCGTCCAAGAATTTTCAGATATCCTTGTACTTTACTGTGGTGGCTTGTTGGATCAACGCAGCAGAGTTAAGCCCCATACACACTATTAGATTTTCTGCAGATTTTTGTCTTCAGATTTACCAAAACCATATAATATGAGGTAAAACCTTAATGCCCGTACACACGACCGGACATTTCGACATCAAAGGTCCGACGGAACAAATCCGTCGAACAATTCGATCGTGTGTGTGGGCTTCAGCAGACCTTTTCTGTTGAAAAATCTGATGGACCTTAGAAATAGAACAAGTTTCAAATCTTTTCGACAGACTCAATTCTTATCGAACAAACCATTCGTCTGTATGCTAGTCCGACAGACCATAAACGACGCAAGGGCAGCTATTGGCTACTGGCTATTGAAACTTCCTTTTCTAGTCCGGTCATACGTCATCACGTTCGAAACGATCGGACTTTGATGTGATCGTGTGTAGGCAAGTCCGTTTCGTTGGAACTCCGCTGGAACTCTGTCCAAAAGTCCTTCGGAGTTCAGTCCGAAGAGAAGTCCGCTCATGTGTACACGGCATAAGAGTTTCAATTTGTATGCAATCAGGCAGGCCCTTGCACTACATGATTTTGGTAAATCTGAAGACATAAATCTACAGAAATTCTTATGATGTGTATGGGGCTTTAGAAACAAGCTCAATGTCATTGCCTGTCAAGGATTATTTCAACTTTCTGGGCTTGAGACAAGGCACAGACGACACCTGGTCTCATGCGTATTCTGCGGATGTATTTTTCACCCAAGAAGTTCCTGATCTCCACCAGTGATCCAGTTTTCTGAATAACTACGTTAATGGGACAGTGAGCTTCCATTGATCTCATCTTGTAATTAAAACCCAGTATTACTCCCTTGATCATGTTTTGCACATGGCTGCAGATTGTGCTCACTGTGGCCAGCTCCTTTCTGTTACATCACCATCTGTCAACATGGAGCCTCTTCTTCTTTCTGCCAAGTAGAGACAGCTCTACATTTATGTGGTTGAAGTTCAAGGAAATGGCAACCGTTGGCCGTTGGTTGTCGGGGTCTGCGGGCGGAGGGCTTATCGGAATCCAGGAGCCCCCTTTAATAAGGGGGCCCCCAGATCCCGGCCCCTCACCCTATGTGAATGAGTATGGGGTACATGGTACCCCTACCCATTCACCTAGGGAAGTGTCAATAAAAAAAACCACAGTACACAGGTTTCAAAATTAATTTATTGGGCAGCTCCGGTATCTTCTTACGACTTCTCCCGGTGTTCCGCCTCTTCTCCCGGGCCCCGCCGCTATCTTCTTCCAGCTCTATTGCCAGCGAGGGGCCCGGTCTGCTGCCACTGTCTTGTCGCCGCTGTCTCGCCGCTTCTTCTCTTCATCTCTTCTTCCGATGTTGACACGACGCTCTCCCCGGCTGGAATGCTCTCTGTGCGCTCTGCTCTGACTTATATAGCCGGTGACCCCGCCCCCTTATGCCGTCACAGTCTCTGGGCATGCTGGGACTGTGACGGCATAAGGGGGCGTGGTCATCGGGTGATGACCACGCCCCCTAAAACGTCAGTCCCAGCATGCCCAGGGACTGTGACGGCATAAGGGGGCGGGGTCACCGCCTATATAATTCAGAGCGGAGTGCCCAGAGTGCATTCCAGCCCCAGAGAGCGTCGTGTCAACATCAGGAGAAGAGGGCAGAAGGCAGAAGATTGAAGACCGGGCTCCTCCGCTATAGCAAAAGAGCGGCAAAAGAGCAGAAGATAGTGGAGGAGCCCGGCAGAAGACCCGGAGAGCGCGGAGAAGAACCGGAGAGACACCCGAAGTCGGAAGAAGACCCCTGGAGCTGTCTAATAAATTACTTTAAAAATCTGTGTAGTGTTTTTTTTTAATTGACACTTTTTCCCTAGGTGAATGGGTAGGGGTACGATGTACCCCATACTCATTCACATAGGGTGGGGGGCCGGGATCTGGGGGCCCCCTTAATAAAGGGGGCTCCCGGATTCCGATAAGCCCCCGCCCGCAGACCCCGACAACCAACGGCCAGGGTTGTCGGGAAGAGGCCCTTGTCCTCATCAACATGGGGACAAGGTGCTTTGGGGAGGGGGCCGCAGCGCGCCCCCTCCCCCAAGGCACCAACCCCCCCATGTTGAGGGCATGCGGCCTGGTACGGTTCAGGAGGGGGGGGCGCTCGCTCGTCCCCACCCCATTCCTGTCCGGCCGGGCTGCGTGCTCGGATAAGGGTCTGGTATGGATTGGAGGCGACCCCCCACGCCGTTTTTTCGGCGTAGGGGGTTCCCCTCAAGGTCCATACCAGACCCAAGGGCCTGGAATGCTCTTGGAGGGGGAACCCATGCCGGTTTTTTATTTAAAATTTGGCGCGGAGTTCCCCCTCAAGAACATCTGAGCACAAGTCGCGTGCCGAAGTCGGATCATGCAAGACGGCAATCCGACTTTGATCCGACTTGAATGATAGTCAATAGGCTGAAGTAGGATCAAAGTCGGACCAAAGTAGTACAGGGAGCATTTCTAAAGTCGGAACGACTTGTGTCGGACCAGTTAGGACGGCTCCCATAGGGAAACATTAAATTTCACACGTCATGCGACATGAGCTCCCAATGTCGGAGCATTTGTCGGACCAGTGTGAACCCAGCCTTAGGCTGGGTTTACACTGGTCCGACAAACGCTCCGACATTGGGAGCTCATGTCGCATGACGTGTGAAATGTAATGTTTCCCTATGGGAGCCGTCCTAACTGGTCCGACACAAGTCGTTCCGACTTTAGAAATGCTCCCTGTACTACTTTGGTCCGACTTTGATCCTACTTCAGCCTATTGACTATCATTGAAGTCGGATCAAAGTCGGATTGCCGTCTTGCATGATCCGACTTCGGCATGCGACTTGTGCTCAGATGTTCTTGAGGGGGAACTCCGCGCCAAATTTTAAATAAAAATCCGGCATGGGTTCCCCCTCCAAGAGCATACCAGGCCCTTGGGTCTGGTATGGACCTTGAGGGGAACCCCCTACGCCGAAAAAACGGCGTGGGGGGTCCCCCCCAATCCATACCAGACCCTTATCCGAGCACGCAGCCCGGCCGGACAGGAATGGGGGTGGGGACGGGCGAGCGCCCCCCCCCCTCCTGAACCGTACCAGGCCGCATGCCCTCAACATGGGGGGTTGTTGCCTTGGGGGAGGGGGGCGCGCTGCGGCCCCCCCACCCCAAAGCACCTTGTCCCCATGTTGATGAGGACAAGGGCCTCTTCCCGACAACCCTGGCCGTTGGTTGTCGGGGTCTGCGGGCGGGGGGCTTATCGGAATCCGGGAGCCCCCTTTAATAAGGGGGCCCCCAGATCCCGGCCCCCCACCCTATGTGAATTGAGTATGGGGTACATGGTACCCCTACTCATTCACCTAGGGAAAAAGTGTCAATTTAAAAAAAAAACACTACACAGATTTTTAAAGTATTTTATTAGACAGCTCCGGGGGTCTTCTTCCGACTTCGGGGGTCTCTCCGGTTCTTCTCCGCGCTCTCCGGGTCTTCTGCCGGGCTCCTCCGCTCTCTTCTGCTCTTTTGCCGCTCTTTTGCTTAAGCAGAGGAGTCCGGTCTTCAGTCTTCGGCCCTCTTCTCTTCTCCTGATGTTGACACGACGCTCTCTCCGGCTAGAATGCTCTCTGTGCGCTCTGCTCTGACTTATATAGGCGGTGACCCCGCCCCCTTATCCCGTCACAGTCCCTGGGCATGCTGGGACTGTGACGGCATACGGGGGGCGTGGTCATCGGGTGATGACCACGCCCCCTAAAACGTCACAGTCCCAGCATGCCCAGGGACTGTGACGGGATAAGGGGGCGGGGTCGCCGCCTATATAAGTCAGAGCAGAGCGCACAGAGAGCATTCTAGCCGGAGAGAGCGTCGTGTCAACATCAGGAGAAGAGAAGAGGGCCGAAGACTGAAGACCGGACTCCTCTGCTTAAGCAAAAGAGCGGCAAAAGAGCAGAAGAGAGCGGAGGAGCCCGGCAGAAGACCCGGAGAGCGCGGAGAAGGACCGGAGAGACCCCCGAAGTCGGAAGAAGACCCCCGGAGCTGTCTAATAAAATACTTTAAAAATCTGTGTAGTGTTTTTTTTTAAAATTGACACTTTTTCCCTAGGTGAATGAGTAGGGGTACCATGTACCCCATACTCAATTCACATAGGGTGGGGGGCCGGGATCTGGGGGCCCCCTTATTAAAGGGGGCTCCCGGATTCCGATAAGCCCCCCGCCCGCAGACCCCGACAACCAACGGCCAGGGTTGTCGGGAAGAGGCCCTTGTCCTCATCAACATGGGGACAAGGTGCTTTGGGGTGGGGGGGCCGCAGCGCGCCCCCCTCCCCCAAGGCAACAACCCCCCATGTTGAGGGCATGCGGCCTGGTACGGTTCAGGAGGGGGGGGGCGCTCGCCCGTCCCCACCCCCATTCCTGTCCGGCCGGGCTGCGTGCTCGGATAAGGGTCTGGTATGGATTGGGGGGGACCCCCCACGCCGTTTTTTCGGCGTAGGGGGTTCCCCTCAAGGTCCATACCAGACCCAAGGGCCTGGTATGCTCTTGGAGGGGGAACCCATGTCGGATTTTTATTTAAAATTTGGCGCGGAGTTCCCCCTAAAGATTCATACCAAACACAGTGTCGGGCATTGGCGGGGATCCAAGTCGGATCCCCGTTCATTGAAAGTCGGACACATGCCGGCTTCATGTCGCAGGGCAAAGTCGGATCCAAAGTAGGACGGCTGTCGTGTCGCACCAGTGTGAACCCAGCGTCAAGGCTGGGTTCACACTATACTACATGACAGTAGTACGACTTTCATCCTACTTTGCTCTGCGACATCAGTCCTACATTGGTCCTACATTGATCCTACATTGGTCCTACATCCATCCGACTTTCATGAACAGGATACTACTTTGATCCGACTTTTCAGATAGTATACTTGTCCTTTGACCAATTAAAACTAACACACAATGGGAGGGGCTACAGCAGGGGGCAGGAAATAACACAATGTTGGATGTCTTGGTGTGAATCTTGGGGAACTCCTCGCCAAATTTTTAATAAAAAACCAGCATGGGTTCCCCCTCCAAGAGCATACCAGGCCCTTGGGTCTGGTATGGACCTTGAGGGGAACAACCTATGCCAAAAAAACGGTGTGGGGGTCCCCCCAAATCCATACCAGACCCTTATCCGAGCACGCAGCCCGGCCGGTCAGGAATGGGGGTGGGGACAAGCGAGCGCCCCCTCCTGAAGCGTACCAGGCCGCATGCCCTCAACATGGGGGGGTTGGTGCCTTGGGGGAGGGGGGCGCGCTGCGGGCCCCCCACCCCAAAGCACCTTGTCCCCATGTTGATGAGGACAAGGGCCTCTTTCCGACAACCCTGGCCGTTGGTTGTCGGGGTCTGCGGGCGGGGGGCTTATCGGAATCCGGGAGCCCCCTTTAATAAGGGGGCCCCCAGATCCCGGCCCCCCACCCTATTTGAATGAGTATGGGGTACATGGTACCCCTACCCATTCACCTAGGGAAAAAGTGTCAATTAAAAAAAACGCTACACAGATTTTTAAAGTAATTTATTAGACAGCTCCGCCGCTCCGGGGTCTTCTTCCGACTTCGGGGGTCTTTCCGGTTCTTCTCTGCGCTCTCCGGGTCTTCTGCCGGGCTCCTCCGCTATCTTCTGCTCTTTTGCCGCTCTTTTGCTGTAGCGGAGGAGCCCGGTCTTCGGTCTTCTGCCCTCTTCTCTTCTTCTGATGTTGACACGACGCTCTCTCCGGCTGGAATGCACTCTGGGCGCTCCGCTCTGACTTATATAGGCGGTGACCCCACCCCCTTATGCCATCACAGTCCCTGGGCATGCTGGGACTGACGTTTTAGGGGGCGTAGTCATCACCCGATGACCACGCCCCCTTATGCCGTCACAGTCCCAGCATGCCCAGGGACTGTGATGGCATAAGGGGGTGGGGTCACCGCCTATTTAAGCCATAGCAGAGCGCACAGAGAGCATTCCAGCCGGAGAGAGCGTTGTGTCAACATTGGAAGAAAAGAAGGAAGAAGGCAGAAGGCATAAGTCCGGGCCACCGCTAGCAATAGAGCTGTAGAAGATAGCGGAGGAGCCGGCAGAAGATCAGGACACCGGGAGGAGATGCCGGAGAGACCCCGAAGTTGGAAGAAGACCCCGGAGCTGTCTAATAAATTACTTTAAAAACCTATGTACTGTGTTTTTTTATTGACACTTTTTTCCCTAGGTGAATGGGTAGGGGTACGATGTACCCCATACTCATTCACAAAGGGTGGGGGCCGGGATCTGGGGGCCTCCTTATTAAAGGGGGCTCCCGGATTCCGATTAGCCCCCCGCCTGCAGACCCCAACAACCAACGGCCAGGGTTGTCAGGAAGAGGCCCTTGTCCTCATCAACATGAGGACAAGGTGCTTTGGGGTGGGGGGCCCGCAGCGCGCCCCCTCCCCCAAGGCACCAACCCCCCCCATGTTGAGGGCATGCGGCCTGGTACGGTTCAGGAGGGGGGGCGCTTGCTCGTCCCCTCCCCCATTCCTGACCGGCCGGGCTGCGTGCTCGAAAAAGGGTCTGGCATGGATTGGGGGGGACCCCCACGCCATTTTTTCGGCGTAGGGGGTTCCCCTCAAGGTCCATACCAGACCTAAGGGCCTGGTATGCTCCTGGGGAGTTCCCCCTCAAGATTCACACCAAGACATCCGACATTGTGTTATTTCCTGCCCCCTGCTGTAGCCCCTCCCATTGTGTGTTAGTTTTAATTGGTCAAAGGACAAGTATACTATCTGAAAAGTCAGATCAAAGTAGTATCCTGTTCATGAAAGTCGGATGGATGTAGGACCAATGTAGGATCAATGTAGGACTGATGTCGCAGAGCAAAGTAGGATGAAAGTCGTACTACTGTTGTGTAGTATAGTGTGAACCCAGCCTGAAGTCGTACTACTGTCATGTAGTATAGTGTGAACCAAGCCAAAGGCAGGTATAGTGCTACTCAGGTGACTCTAATAACTGTGTCTATTAGTTTGAGTGAGGTTCTGCTTGAATCAATTAGATGTTGCACTTATACCAGGCACCTTTGTTAAAGATAATATCATTTTTATAAACTATTTTGTGGATTTTACACAATGCCAGTGCACTTTCTGTCTGTCTTATAGTAAAAGCTGCATTATATCTGAGCTTTGGTTGTCTGATAAGACTTTGATGCACATTTTATGTGTCAGCACTTAGGGTTAGAGCATTTTTCTTGGTATAGTGCCAGTGAGTGTACATAACTATCACAGCACAAGTCCAGGCGTAATGCAGAGGACGTGCAAGGTTAGCGTTTTTCACACCAGTCTCCAAGTTAGTGCCTATAAGGTCAGCAACGACACAACTTAGCTTTTAGCACCAGTGAAAGCGAGTGAGAGGAGATCACTCTACCCCTCATTCCCAAGACTAAAGCCATACGGAAGCTCATAAAAACCATATGATTCCAGCATTTTAACACAGGTTTTTTGCTATGGCTGATGGCAGCTCAGGGAAAAGAAAATTTATTTTTTGTATGTACCTGATAGATCTCCAGAGAGGTTCAGTGTTTAGGGGCTGAGAAGATTGCAACTAAGTGCTGATAACATTTTTCTTTTGTACCTTTCTGGTGTCTCAGATACTTTCATTAGATCAAACCCAAGGGAGACTAATGGCAAGGTCACAGAACATGAAAAATACAATATTGTATCATAATACACAAGACATTTTAAAGCTGTGTGCATTAGTATACGGACATACTGTGTCCCTCTCACAATGTAAACTCTGAAAAAGTTTCATACCCATTTACAGTTTTAAAGGGCCTGGGAAACAATTTTTCTAATTTGCTTAAAGCAGCACGAAAAAAAAACTAAACTAAAACGCCCCTTCTCACAGTGCATTAGGCACCTTGCCTAAACTTTCCCATATTACTGCTAACTTCCTCCATTCCTTTATGAATCACCTCTGGGAGGTCATCAGCAAGTACAGGTAATGCTCATAAATAAAAGATTCATTGACTTCGATCCTTCTACTAACCCCTAAAATACTGACATTGACTGTGTGACATGGGTTTCAAAAGACTACAGCAGCCAGTTTATTTACAAAATTAAGGAAAATAACATCACATTAACTTAAAGGAGTAGTCCAGCCAAAGCTCGTTTGGCTGGACATCTCCTATGGATCACATGAGAATTTGTTTTGCACTCCTGTGACCCGTTTTCAGCAGAAAGCGGGCTGAAGTCCGCTCTCTGCTGACTTCACCAATGTCAGTCCAGGCACCGCATCATCCCGACCACAGAGTCAGGATCTGCCAGGTCCCTGGACTGACACCCAGCTCAGCTTCTTAGGGAGCCGCTGGGAGCCTGAGACGGCCGCTCCCCCCCAACTCCATAGCCCAGCGCTCCAGTGAGTGAAGAGGGAGAAGAGCAGAGAGCTGTGACTGACAGTCTGCAGCTCTCTGTTCAAAGAGTTATGAAAACCAAGTGATCAGTGGTGTTCGATCACTCGGTTCTCAGTGTGGAGGCACCGGGACACAGATGCAGTGTCGGACCCAAGCTGCATCCACCAAGGCAAGTATGATTGGGGAAAAAACAATCCTTTACTTCTTTTTTAAACACAGACAATTTCAACAATGCAACCAGGAGGGGGCCATTGGATGTCATTAAAGGTACAATTTATAACTAGAACCACACATGTCCCCAGCCTCACCCCCAGCACAAAGATGTCACAAATTCATACGTTCTTACTTTTTCCCATGGGGGGCCTAACTACTGGGAGAACCACTGTTAGAAACCGCACAGACAATGCACAGTCTGCATGTGCGTTGCTGCTTGACTGCAGACAGGAAACATGAACTTTATTACAGAGAAAAGACATAGAGCATACCATAGATGCAGCTACAAACTTATAAACACTGCCATCTACTGGTTGAAGAATACATCTCTACTAAACACTGTTGTGCAGTAGTTGTTGTACAAAATACAATTCTTTATTCCAACAACCACCAATAACTAACCAAGTGGAAGTGCCATACCCCAGGTGGGCAGCTCAATGCGAGAGGGTCTTTTCATGTAGCCTCAAGGGCAGAAGGAGGGGGGGGATAAGAATAGTTATGGTTGGGCAAAAATTCCACTTTAAGACTATATTCACACGTGACGTACCCCTGATGATGTCACATATGATGAAAGGATCGTCGGGACGCTCCGCACACACGCTCTGCGCATGTGCGATCGCTCTCACACACTGATGTGTTTTTACTCTGTTTGGAATTCCAACTTTTTACTTGATTGATCGAGTGACTCGACTGTGGGTCATCTTGTTATACGCAGCATTGCATCACCCTCCAATAAAAGCCTTTTTTTAGCTATATTGCGCTATTGGAGTTTTTCCCTTTTTTCTTCTTTTTTATATCCATTCACTTGCACTTTTGGCTGTGGGACTGGACTGGACTAGACTACCGCTTAGTGCCTGTGGAAACCATCCGGTGGTAAAGGCCCGACACATTGGGACATCTCTTCAGGCTCCAGTTATCAGGATACTTCTCTACCAGGATCTCAGATCCAACAAGCCTTGTATAACCCCCCTGAATACGGGTGGTCTCTGGCTTTCTGGTAAGCCTCCTGTCTCTCTGTGGTGGTGGTCTCACATGGTCAAGTCTATCTCATGTCCCACTATTTATGAATGATTCACTTCACAGCGCACCAGGATTTTATTTATGAACTCAAGTCACCTATTAACCTTAAGACCCCTTTCACACTGCCATCGTTTTTCAGGCACTACATCGCTAAAAATAGCGCCTGAAAAAAGCGGCTCCTTTCACTCCAGTATGAAAGTCCGAGGGCTTTCACACTGGATCGGTGCGCTGGCAGGGCGTCACTAAAAGTCCTACCAGCAGCTTCTTAGGAGCGATGAAGGAGTGGTGAACTCACCGCTCCTCCACCACTGCTCCCAATTGAAATCAATGGGGCAGCGCTATGATAGAGCCGGCAAAACGTCGCTCCGGCGGCGTTTTGCGGGCCGATTTAACCCTTTTTCGGCCGCTTGCGGGGGGGTTAAAACCACCCCGCTAGTGGCCCAATAGCGCCGCTAAAATGACGGCTTTACTGCCGACGCCCCCCACCCCCGTGAAAGGGCTCTTATAGAATACGGATATTTGTATTTTGTGCAATATTAATATATGACTTCATTGACATTTACTTCATCAATTGCTGTTGTGCACTGTACTGAATATTTTTTTATTGATTTTCATGATTTATGGTTTTACACCACGGATATTGCTTGCACTTTTGCAATTTAATATTTAGTTGTGGCACACACATATTTATCAATTTATAGCGCTGCACTCTTTTTGCTATATATTCACGCCGGCAATTTAGGCTGGTGTGAATTGTAGTGGCAAGAATCTCCTGATTCCTGCTGCAGCTCTGAGCAGCTAGATCTGCCCACCAGCCCTGTTCCCTATAATGACAGGTTGCTGGAGGCCACAGGTATTCACAGCTGTGCACACAGCTAAACTACTACTACGGTGATCACTGCTGGATGCATACAAAGTACATCCAGCAGTCATCACTGCAGGTAATTGCTGGCTGTGCAGAGAGCCACGAATAGCTGTGGCTGACAGCAACCTGCCATTATAGTAAACAGGGCCAGCGGCAGCACCTGGCTGCTCAGAGCTGCTGCAGGAATCAGAAGACTCTTGCCACTATAATTTACACCTGACTGAATCACTGGGGTGAATGTAGCCCAATAGTACTCTATTAATGTACATTTTTCATAATATTTACAAATATATAAGCTGTTATTATATTAGTTCATCACTACTGGCATACTATGGGGTTGATTTACTAAAGGCAAATCCACTTTGCACTACAAGTGCCCTGAAAGTGCACTTGAAAGTAAAGTTGCTGTAGATCTGAAGGGGACATGTAAGCAAAATTAAAAAAAGCATTTTAGCTTGCACATGATTGGATGGTAAAATCAGTAGAGCTTCTCCTCTGGTCATATCTTCCCCTCAGATCTACAGCGACTGCACTTCCAAGTGCACTTTCAGAGCACTTGTAGTGCAAAGTAGTGCAAAGTGGATTTGCCTTTAGTAATCAACCCCTATGTTTTTTCTAAAAAAAAAAAACATTTAATACAGGGTGTGTTCATATTATAATGCAAAGCATACTGAATATATAATTTAATGACTTTCTAACTGGCTTTAACTACCTAATATGTCACATGGAGCCATGCAAGCAGGGTAAGGAGTTTGTCCCTCCTCTGTTCACTCAGCTGTGTGTGTTCTGAATAGCAGAACAAATTATAACCTAGTCGCAGCAAAAAGTGAGGACATTACTTGTCAATGGTAGTGAAGGAGAGCTGACCTAACTGCACCACCAAAGAAAATCTTGCGCATAATAAAGTATCTTTTAAACAAACTTTAAATTCTTTAATAATTTGAACTTCTCTGATTACAGATACAGGATCTTTCTTTCCTATGCTTACCTTATATTAGATTATGAAAGCCAAAAGCAGAATCAACAATTCTTTCTTTTTTTGTAAATTACTTTTTATTGAGATTTATAGCATATGCATACAACATTAAACCGCATAATGTGGAAAAAACAACCAGGTTACATTGAAAATTGTAACCATTCTTCCAAAAAAAATATAAAAATAAACCCCCCTCCACAAAAAAAAAAAAACCACAGTCAACATTTGCCCAGACAAGATATTCACAGTCCTTGAGCCAGACATACAGTCCGCTGAGTCAACGACGCCCCTGTCAACCAGAGGAGATGGTGCATGTATTGCATTTCCCAAACCCCCCACCCTCCACCTCATCAGGAGAAGTAAGGACCATAAAACCCTCAGTAAATCATAACTTTATAATGCATTCATACCAGGACCACCCACCACATCAGGAACACAATCCTCCTGTCTATGAATCCATAACAAGGACCACCTGCCGAGCTACCTATGTATTTAATCTGAAACCGTGTCCGTTGATGCCATCCAGCCCCACCCATACCTTGTAAAAAGGGACTGCTTTGTTAACCAGGGAGGTTGGAGTAGTGGATTTCTTCCATGACAGGACAATCAGTTTATTGGCATAGAACAACAGGAGGGTGAGAAGAGTTTGTATAGCCCTAGTACTATCCAGGGGCTCAACCAAGCTCAACAGGCATACTTAAACCAAAAGGGGGACTGAAATGGATGTGACCGACCGGATATACTTTGCTATGTCTTGCCAGTAGGGCTTAATATGTGGACAATCCCAAAAAATGTGCATGAAGTTTGCAAGGGGTGCAGAACATCTCCAGCATAGAAAGTGGTGGCTCCTAAACATCCTAGCTAACCTAGCCAGGGTTGGTTAAATTCTATGCAGAAATTTGTACAGGATCAGACGATCTCTAGTGGAAACTAGATATTGAAATGGGCCCCCAAATATCATCCCAATCATCTCTATCCAAACCAGAAGCCACTGCCTCCCAGGCTAGCCTGCAAGTCTCTGTCAATAGGATCGTTTCCTGAAAAAGGTCTTTGTATAAACTAGAGACTGGTTTAGACAAAGAATCACTGCGTGTCAGTAGTTCTATGTCACTAGGTTCAAGGTCAAGAGGGTCCCTGCCAAATTGAGAGCAAAAAGCATGTCGTAGTTGAATATATCTAAAGAAGTGCCAGTTTGGTAGGCCATAGCGCTCTTTTAGGCCATCGAAGGTCATCAGAGTGCCACTAAATACTATATGTTGTAAGGTCTTAATACCATATTTAATCTAGACTACCGGGTCTGTGTTAAATTTGGGTTTCTCTATAGAGGGAGACTAGGGGAAAGCCTGCCAAGACTAGAAGGTCTAAACCCCTGGGCCACTGATCATGCCTTAATAACTGAGCGCATGGAAGAGGTGAGTGAGTATAGAGACTTCGATCCTCTGTATACCAAGAGGGATAGAGCCTCATATGATTCTACACAGGCAGCTTCCAGGGATACAGAGGCATCATCTGTGGGGGTAGTTAGCCAGCAGTGAGCTACTGTCAATTGGCCAGCGAGGAAATATTTTTAAAAGTTAGGTACCGCTAGGCCCCCTTCCCCCCAGGGTTGCTCTAATATGGCCAATTTAAGGCGGGGGATCCCTCCATGCCATAAAAAGGAGGAGAGCATGCTATCTAGTGATTTGAAAATTGATTTGAGAATCCACACAGGGAAGTTTCTTAGGATGTACAAGAATAAGGGCAAAATTTTCATCTTAATCAAATTTATCTTCCCAATGAATGACAAAGGGAGGTTTGTCCAAGTGTGTAATTACCTTTTTAAAATAGCAAGTGGTGGGGAGATGTTGAGACCTATGAAGTCCGTCACTGAGTTGGCTATTATGAGCCCCAAATATTTAATTTGTGTGTTACCCACTGTAGGTGATCATTGGGGTCTGCCTGCCCAGGCACGGGATGGAAACGTAAAGGAAATATTTTGCACTTGGTCCAGTTAACCTTGAGGCCAGAGACCACTGTAAACTTTCCCAGGAGCGACAGTGCAGCATGTAGGGAAGGTCCCGTGTCTCGAATAAATAGTATCAGATCATCTGCATAAAGGGCCGTAATTTCAGTCAGAGTGCCCATGCTGATCCCCTGAATTTGGGGAGATGAGAGCAACGCAATTGCCAGAGGTTCCATAACTAGTGCGAATAGCCCTGGTGAAAGGAGGCACCTCTGTATGGTGCCTCTGGACACTGGAAAGACATTCAACACTCCACCATTAAGGCAGAGGGCAGCTACTGGCTAATCATAGAGCAGCAATATCCACTTAAGGAATGTGGGGTCAAACCCCAATGCGTTGTAACATAATTGTCATGTACCTCCAATCAATGGAGTCGAACGCCTTTTCCAGGTCAAAAAACACCAGATCTCCCCCCGACCAACTCTCAGCAGTCAATTGAGTATGAGTATATACCCTCCGTATGTTAATGTTCATGGCCTTTTTAGGCATGATCCCCGTTTGGTCTGGTGATATCAAGTGATGCAATATTTTCATTAGCCTATTGGCGATCATTTTGGTAAGTACTTTGAGGTCCATGTTGAGCAGTGCTATGGGTCGGTATGAGGAGCAGTAAAGAGGATCCCTATCCAGCTTGAGCAGTAACATGACATGAGCCTCATTAAAGGATACCGGTAAAGTCTCAGTGTCAAGGCAGTCCCCATAGAGTTGCAGAAGCCTGGAAGACAGGAGCTCCAAATACTTTTTGTACCATTCTTCGGGGTTCCCATCAGGGCCTGGCGATTTACCATTGGGAAAAGAAGCAACAGCAGTTGCCAAGTCCTTTTCAGTAAAAGGGTCCTCCAGGCTAGCAGCCACCTCATCTGGTAACACCGGGATCTGGAGGGAGTCCAGCAGATCTGTTGAAACCTGAAGGTCATATGGTGGGATGGATGAGTATAGTCTGGAGTACTAGGAGACAAACTCCTGCATGATACCCTCTCTATCTTTCACTAAAGTGCCTTCTGATGAGTAAATACAAGGTACCACTGTATGTGCCCGGGCATCTGCCGTCAGGATGGCTAACAGTTTCCCATTTTTCTCGCCCTTCTCAAACAGTTCTTCAGATCTATTTCTAAAAACACATTGAGTGAGGCCTTGGAAATGAACCAGTAGTGCCCGCCTAGACATCTGTAACTCAGCCTGAGAGAAAGGAGAGGGCGAATCAGCATGTGTCTGTGCACAACGTAGTTCATGGGCCTGAAGCTCCTCATATTTGTCTTTTTTTTTCCCTCTGGTAGCCTTAATAGCAGCCACATACACCCCCCATATCGATGCCTTAAAGGCATCCCACACATTAAACTCTCAAAACTCCTTCAAGTGTAGCAAGACCAAGGCCTCCATCGAGGACTCCTCCACCCATCCCGGGTACAACCGCCAAACCCCTGTGCACCTGCTTTGCAGTAGACCAATCATGACCTATAAGGGGGTGTGATCAGAGATCCCCCCAGCCAGGTAGCGAACCTCTGTAACCAGGGGCAGCAGAGCTGAGTTAGTGAACCCATGTCAATACGGGAGGAGGAGGGTGATGTGCCGCTGTTATCATTGTGCCATCTTATGCGATTTTATTCTCGATTGACATGTGAGTGTTCAATTTTTATCCTTTTTTAATTAAACTACTTCAAACGTTATCACACTATGTGAAACCTTTTTTATTCTTTTAGTTTTATTGTGTGAGCTGATTTTCACCTCCCTGAGAGCCCCTCCATTGGCTGTAACTCACTTGATGTCCGTTTAAACATATACTAATGCCCCATACCGTACCAAGTTTAATGATATTGATGCCATCAGGATTGTTGGTGGTTTTCCACCATCAGGATTGTTGGTGGTTTTGACACAAAAGCCTTTTTGACTTGAGAGGTATATGCTCCTTCAAGTTCAACCTTTCTGGTAAGCCCTCAAGTAATTGGTGGCAGATTCTTCACAAGATTTCTTCACCTATTGACCTGCATTGATGTCTACAGATCTACTCATGGACAGTGTTCCCAATCACTAGACCAATTGGTCTTTATTTATTTATTTTTTGTTAGTTATCACGTCGTGGTGGACATTTTCACTTACTTTCACTGCCATTTATATTTATTTATATACTTTTTATTTAAGCGCTGCAAAATTTTTTCCCTTTTGTACATGTGCTGTTTGTCTTCAGCTATGCTGGCTGCTTATTCTTTTTACACAGCACGGTTTATCTTGTAACACTAATACAGGAGGAGGAGGGACTGACATGGGAAAGATAGGAGAAACCCCTCTCTCCATTGTATTTCCAATGCCATAGCTGCTCCAAAGCTGCTGAGTCCGCCCAGTGTCTAAGGTCAAGGTTCTGCACCTGAGTCAGGTTAGAGGTGTCTAGAGTATAATCCAGGATCGTGTTGAAATCCCCAGCTACCAATAGCTTCAATGAGCCTAAAGTGGCGGCTTTCTCCAGGACAGTGTACAACATCTCACTTTTGAAAGGGGGTGGGGCATAGATGTTCGCTATAACCAATGACTGCCAATCAGTGTCGAGCACCACAATCAAATATCGCCCCTGGGGGTCTATGACCACATGTTCAATAGAGCAAGCCAACTTTTTATGGATCAATATTGCAACCCCCCTAGCATATGTAGAGTGTGTAGAGTGTATTGTTCTCTGTATCCAATTTATATTTAGGGAGAGTATTTTACTACCAGTCAAGTGGGTCTCTTACAAGAGGACTACATGAGGGTTCTGGGATTTAAGGTACTAATTGAGCATAGAGCTTCACATCGACATTCAGTAAGGAGATTGGTCAAAAATTTGAGGGAGAGTCTGATTCTTTCCCTGGCTTCAACAGTGTTACAATCAGAGCTTCTAACATTTCAGGAGGGAAAGAGGCAGAGGCAGCAGTGGTGCTAAAAATTTGCTGAAGGTAAGGGGTCAGGAGAGTTTTAAATTCTTTATAACTTTCCCCACTGAAGCCATCTGGACCCGGAGATTTGTTCAGGGGCAGAGAATCTATGATTTTATAAGTTTCTGCATCTGTGAAAGGTGCGTTTAAGGAATTCAGTTAGCTATTGGATAGTTTTGGTATAGGTAAAGTTGAATGGAAAGTGTTTATGGCTTCAGGGGTTGGCTGGTGTGTCGCTGGATCATTTTTAAGGTTGTAAAGAGAGCTATAGTAGAAAGTAAAAGCATCTGCTATTTTTTGGGGGTGATATTCTTTTTGTTTGGTTCCTGGGTGGATGATAAATGGGATTTTTGTTTTATATCTATGCCCTTTGAGATTCTGTGCCAATAGTTTGCCCGCCCTATTTCCATTAGCATAATAGGTCATTTTTAATTTCTTACTTGATTTTTCAAAGTTGTCTAGCAAGAGAAGCCTAAGGTCACATCTATTTGAATACCAATACCCCTCATAAATGCTTTATGAGCATTCCACAGTATAACTTTCTTAAGGACCGAACCAGCGTTAATGTCCAAAAACTCCTGCAACCTAATCCTAAATATCTCCTTTGTTGCTTCAGGAAGGATTTGATTCTCCATATCGGGCTCGTCTTAACAGACGACGAGTCCGCTATGGAAAGGACAACAGAAGCATGGTCCGACCAAGTGATTGGGTTTACAATGACAGCTTTGGTTTGAAGTAGGGTTTGTTGATCCACTAGGAAGAGGTCTATTCTGGTGTATATGCAATGAGGTGGGGAGAAAAAGGTAAAGTCCTTTTCACCAGCATGGAAGCATCTCCATGCATCATGCAAATTCTGTTTGTGGATAGAAGGTAAGAGTGACTGTACCAAGCATTTATGTTGGGCTGTAGAGTCCAGTGATGGGTCTGGGGTGATATTAAAGTCCCTGCAGATGATCATTAGACCCTTCTGATAAGATTTTATTTTCCGCATTATCTTGTTGAAAAATTGGAGTTGGTGCTTATTGGGGGAGTATACGTTAGTTATCGTGTAGGTAGTGGAATTGAGGTCGCAGACCAGCAGCAGAAATCTTCCCTGGGGGTCTCTTATTACTTCATGTAATTTAAATGCCACAGAGTCTCTGACAGCAATAAGGACTCCCCTGGTTTTAGATTCAGCGTTTGCGGTACAAACCTGGGAGTAGTGCTTATTGGAGCATTTAGGAGATTTCAAAGAGCTGAAGTGAATCTCTTGCGCACCTTTGTACAATTTTCGACCTAATATTTCACAGCAGGGCCTGTTCCTGCGCCCAGCAAGATTATCTGTGAGGGGTTACAGTGTTGTGGCACCACCACCACCAAAGGCCCAATTTTTCTGCCCCTGCCCCAGCAGCAGAAAAAAAAGGACAAGTGTGCCCCACGGCCACCTGCAGAGGATGCACCATGTCCACAACATCACACTGATGCGAAAGGGTTTCTTTCCATAGAGAGGTGCATTTTGCAGGGTGGTTAAGCCCCTTGGCATTTATGGATAAGATATTAATTGGCATGATTAGGACAATGAGAGTCTGCAGAATGCAAGGTGAGGATACTCTTTTTTGTGGTTAAAGTTCCTTCCAGTAGTTGCACCCAGTAGGGCGGGTGAGGGTGAGATTGGCAGTGTACAGGGGTAGGTTGGTACTCACAGTAAATGCCGAAGTTTCTCCTCTCAATGTTAACGTGTATCCGCTGGGATGCTTCAATGTTAGCGTTGATGTCACAAACATTGCTGTGGGGAGGTGGCGATTCCGTGATCCTGAGATTTCCAACATCCAAAAAACTTAGAGAAAATATAAACAGATAAAAGAAGAGGTAACATGAGTAACAGTTGCAAATACAAGTGTAGCGCTACACTTGTATTTGCATTTGTAATCTGACAAAAATCCTAATTTGTTGTGTGAGCTGCTTCCACATTGGGTAAGCGCAGGGTTATATTTATATTTTTTCTGGTTAACATGAGTAACAGTAACTTGCACCTAACGTGGTGCAGCGAGCGGAGTGGGTAGAGTGGGATTCCAGGGATTTAGGAGCTAAAGTATAAACCACTTGGGCTCAGTTAAGCATGCGATTTAGCATTTTTTGCAGTAACTTTTTTCTATTCCTGTTCTATCAGGCGCGGGGTGCTGGTGGTTGGATTTTCACCGTCAGGGTCTGGGAGAATGTCCCATTCTTTTAGCAGGGAAATCCCTTTTTCCAAGGAAGTTATTGTATAAGTGTGGTTGTCTTTGGTGATGTTAGCTTTGTGGGGTAACCCCATCTGTATGCGATTTTGTGATTCAGGAGAACTTTAGTCACCGTGTTTAGGCTCTTTCGTTTCTGAAGTGTATATTGTGACAAGTCAGCAAAGAATTACAGATGCTGGTATTATGAGGGGACTTGATCTTGCTTCCGCATAATTGTCATAAGAAGTTCTTTCACATGGAAGAAATGTAGGAGGAGGAGCACATCCCTAGGGATGTGATACGACAGGTGGGATGGCTTGGGGAGACGATGAATTCTATCAATGGTGACTAGAGATGAGATTGATGTTCGGGTCACCCGTTCGCCGATGAACCAACATTATGGGGCGTTTGCGGGAAATTAGAGCGCCCGTGGAACGCCCCATAAGGCCCTTTTCACACTGGAGTGGAGGCGGTAAAACAGCGCTATTTTTAGCACCGCTTTACATCGTTTTAGCTGCGGTATTTGGTCGCTAGTGGGGTGGTTTTACCCCCTGCTAGTGGCCGAGAAAGGGTTAAAACCACCGCAAAGCACTGCTGCAGCAGCGCTATGCCGGCGGTATAGCCGCGCTGCCCCATTGATTTCAATGGGCAGGAGCAGTGACGGAGCAGTGTATACACCACTCCTTCACCGATCCAATGATGCTGCTAGCAGGACTTTTTTTATTGTCCTGCCAGCGCACCGCTTCAGTGTGAAAGCCCTCGGGGCTTGCAATGCATTGCTGTATAATGATTGGCCAAAGCATGCACCTGACCTGCATGCTTTGGCCAATCCCAGCGCCCTCTGCTAAGAGAGCCATAATTGGCCAAAGGCAGGGTGCTTTTGGCCAATCATAGCTCAGGGGGACTAAGTCCACGCCCCACACTATATAAGGCTGCCTGCAGGGCGGCCCTGTGTAGTGTTGTTGGCGTGGACAGAGACATAGCTTGATTTAGATTAAGCAGGCAGGTTATTCAGTTAGTGGCAGTGTATATTCAGTATAGTATATGTATATATAATAGCATATAAGAGCTAGGGAACTGTAACATACTGAAGCAGAGAATGATCCCCTCCTTTTGGAGACTGGGCCGCAGGGCAGTATTCCAAGATGATAATGACCCCAAACACACCTCCAAGACGACCACTGCCTTGCTAAAGAAGCTGAGTGTAAAGGTAATGGACTGGCCAAGCATGTCTCCAGACCTAAACCCTATTGAGCATCTGTGGGGCATCCTCAAACAGAAGGTGGAGGAGCGCAAGGTCTCTAACATCCACCAGCTCCTTGATGTCGTCATGGAGGAGTGGAAGAGGACTCCAGTGGCAACCTGTGAAGCTCTGGTGAACTCCATGCCCAAGAGGGTTAAGGGAGTGCTAGAAAATAATTGTGGCCACACAAAATATTGACACTTTTGGGCCCAATTTGGACGTTTTCGCTTAGGAGTGTACTCTCTTTTGTTGCCAGCGGTTTAGACATTAATGGCTGTGTGTTGAGTTATTTTGAGGGAACAGCAAATTTACTGTTATACAAGCTGTACACTCACTACTTTACATTGTAGAAAAGTCTAATTTCCTAAGTGTTGTCACATGAAAAGATATAATAAAATATTTACAAAAATGTGAGGGGTGTACTCATTTTTGTGAGATACTGTATGTATATATATATATATATATATATATATAATACTCTGCAGCATCCAGTGTAGCCTATATCTACAGTGCATTCCGTGGTGTACTTTTTCTACTACTTCTCTGGTGGTGTACACAGTACACAATACAGTGCAGCCGTAGTACAGTTTTTACTACTTTTTCTGGTGGTGTACACAGTACACAATACAGTGTAGTGTGGTGTTGCAAAACAAAATCCCAATCATGCCGGGAATGCCACCAAGGAGAGGTAGATGCTCATAGGCCACTAAAAGAAGGCAAGCAGGCTCTGTGTCTACAGTCAACAGTGCTGGTTGTGGACATGGTGCATCCTCTGCAGGTGGCCGTGGGGCACACTTGTCCTTTTTTTTCTGCTGCTGGAGCAGGGGCAGAAAAATTGGGCCTTTGGTGGTGGTGGTGCCACAACACTGTAACCCCTCACAGATAATCTTGCTGGGCACAGGAACAGGCCCTGCTGTGAAATATTAGGTCGAAAATTGTAATTGCATGCCCCTGTTAACCAGGGACAGAAAAATTGAGCCTTAGGCAGTGGTGGTGCCCTAAACCAAAAATATTGTTGGAAGCTAGCATCATCAAGATTGAGAAGGAATAGGATAGTCACTCAGCATAGGCAGTCTTCAAGGGATCCCACATCCATAGAAAAATCAATCAGTTACATCAGCATCAGGTGCTTGATAGCTGCTGCTGATCCAAGACTTATTCATTTTTATGAATGTGAGCCTATCAACGGAGTCTGTGGACAGGCGCACTCTATGATCCATTACAAACCCTCCAGCAGCGCTGAATGTGCGTTCAGAAAGATGCAGGACAGGCCAGTAGCTTGATTGCATATTGAATAGTCACATGGATTTGCATTAAAGTTCTGGCCAAGGGTCCATCCTCAAGACCCAGTAACCCAGTGGATGCTCTGTTGGAAAGGTCTCCAAGTCTGCTCTTGCCCCTAGATATTCCTGCATCATGTAATGGATGGCAAGGACGTGGAATTCCCTTCCACAGGCGGTGGTCTCAGCGGGAGGCATTGATAGTTTTAAGAAACTATTAGATAAGCACCTGAACGACCGCAACATACAGGGATATACAATGTAATACTGACATATAATCACACACATAGGTTAGACTTGATGGACTTGTGTCTTTTTTCAACCTCACCTACTATGTAACTATGTAACTATGTAACTCATGCACCGCATGGCATCTTTTTTCCTGAGTGCTTGCGTAGCCCCTTGAACGCTTACAGAGCACCACTGGTTCAGAGGACAAATCTGCAGAATAGGCCATAGGGGAAGAAGAAGAGGAGGGGGTGGAGGAGAGAGCTGTGGCAGAATCGACACTAGCATTTTGGAGGCATGGTGGCAGAACAAGCTCCAATACTGAACCCTGTCCTGCATCCTTCCCAGCTGCCAGCAGAGTTACCCAGTGCACCGTGAAGGAAAGGTAACATACATGCCCATGCCATGCTAGACCATGAGTCAGCGGTAATATACACCTTACGGCTGACCACCTGTCCAATGAGACAAAAACATTGCCTTCCACATGCCGGTAGAGAGCCAGAATGGCCTTCCGTTTTGGAACTGCAACTGAGGTAAAACACATTCCACAAATTAACGAAAGGGGGCTGAGTCTACCAGCTGAAAAGGCAGCAGTTGCAGTGCTAGCAATTTGGCCAAGCTAGCATTCGGACGCTGAGCATGTGGATGGCTGGGACCAAATTTCTTTTTACGGTTTAGCAACTGGGTTAGGGAAATTTGCCTGCTAAAATCAGATGATGGTGTACTGCTAGCAGATTTACTGCAAGTACTTGGGACACCTATCGTTATACCTTCATTCCTCTCAGTGCAGGTTTTTGAGAGGACTGGAGGTATAGTAGGGTTGGAGATCCCAGATGAGGAGCAAGGAGAAGTCCGCCTTTTTCTTTGATGTGGGTCTTCCAAGTGCTGTTGTCAACGGACTTGTTGCCTTATGAGTTTATGTGAAATCTCCAGTAATAGCTGAAAAATATTGTAATTATGAATATATTTAATTTAGCTTGTATCTAAGTAGGGCGGAACACATTATCTTCACAGAAATCTGTGGTAGACCAGACAAGTCGGTGCCTAGGCTTGTGTATACAAACAATGGGTTCCAAACATCATTGTTTTACACATACTCACTTCAAAGGATCCCATGCTGAGATATGCAATGAAGGGAGGCCAACACGTAATCAATACCTAACTTCCCGGGAAAATTCAAGTTAATCTCCTGCTCAGAATAGTCACATGGATTTGCATTAAAGGGGGCTGACTTATGCAAAGTATAGGGATTGGAGATGTAGCCAGTTCTGAACCAGGAATAGGGAAGCTCACCAATCAGAGCCATGCTATGCCAACCAATGAGGCATCATCCTGTAATTATATACACAGACTAGATGGGAGGGAAACACACACTTTTATGGGAGAGCAGCCATCAGAATAGAACCTCGGTACAAAGGGTAGTTATGGGAAAGGTCTGCATTTTACTTGTAACTAAATATGTTTGTAGATTAATGTTTTAAGGAATATACTCTGTATTCCTTCATGTAATTCTCTTATTTTAACCTAATATTTTCTTCCTTGGTGTAGTCTATAGATAGATGGTTGTGTATTAGATAGACTTTCAACTACTCACCAATAAATGTTGTTATTGTGGCCCAGGAAAAGCGACCAAGAAGTGGAGGGGCAAATCTGGCATGAGGAGGCGGGGAAAAGAACAGCGCGGATTCCTGGCATCCGGGGACGAATCCCCTGGAGGGCTGTCATCGGGAGCCGAAACATGGTGGTCAAGCTCATCCAGCAGCAGTGGAGACGGGACTGTTGGCTGGTGGGACCCTTCCTAGGCAGCCTGATAAGTCAGTTTTTTCTTCAGACCGGTTAGGGGCAGGTAGTGGTAATAGCTCTGGTAGTCATATTACCCCGCAGCGGACCGTTCCGCCCGTCCCCCCCTTCTGGCCGCTTCGGTCTGCGACCATGCCACGGCGGACCTGGGTATGCAGGGGTTTCTGGCAGGTTGAAAGGAGCTGGTAAAAAGGTTGGGTCCAGGGCCGAGTGGGGTCGCGTCGCTGGCAGCGGCATGGGTGGCTCCCGGGGGGTGGGGGGGTTCAGGACAGGGGTGGTGCCTACGTCTCCCACAGCAGCCACAGTGCCCGCGGTGGGTGTAACGGTGGTGGTAGGTCAGGAGGAGGCTCCCAAGACAGCCGCGGGGGACACAGCAAAGGAGGCAGCTAAAATATAGGATCTGGTCAGGCTGGCAGACACCACTTAGTGTGAGGATTATGTGTGTTTTGAGGGGCCTCTGGGAGTGCACCTAAAACCAGAGGTTCGGGAGAAGATCTGGAAAGGTGAGTACATGGAGATATTCGCACTACTGCCACTGGAGAATTTCAATTTAGACAGGGTGAAGCCTGAGGATCATAAGAAGGAGGATGAGGACAAGAGGAGATACAGGCTTATTCCGCGGACTTTCCAGAATTGGCTCCAGGCTTTCGCCATAATGGCTAGCGTAACTGGAGAAAAGAACTTGGAACATTGTACTGTGCTGTTTTGTTATTTGGACGCTGTGGGTGAAGCACATAGAGTCTACGGGGGAACAGCGTGGTTGCGTTATGATGAACAGTTTCGGCAGAGGAGGGCAATACGCCCGTCATTACGGTGGGATCACAAGGATATTAGCCTGTGGATGCGACTTATGACGTCAACAAGTCAGTTTTTTCTGGGGGGGCCGGTGGCTAATCCAACACTGGACAATCGGCCACAAGAAAGAAAGGGGTGTGCTGGCAATATTACGAGGGCTCCTGCAAATTTGGGGGGTCCTGCAAGTACAAACACGAATGCTCAGGAAGCGGAGGTAAGCATCCACTGTCCCATTGCTTTAAGCAAGGAAAGGGTTGTGCTGGGGAGTCTATTAGTAAATGGGACGACACCGGTGAAAGTGGAAAGGATGCAGCTGTTTCTCGATAGGTACCCGGATAGGGGGGCAGCGCGGTTGTTGAGCCTGGGGTTTTTAGAAGGGTTTAGGATTCTGCCTACCTTGGTCGAGGCACCTGCTGTGGCTCGCAACCTGCGCTCAGCCTTGCAACATTAGTTTGCCATTACCATTTGGTGGTCCCACCGCTGGGGGTAGTGCCAAAAAAGGAGCCGAATAAGGGCTGATCCACCATCTTTCCTTCCCAAAGGGGGGGGGGTCTGTTAAAGATGCGATTGACACGGAAATGTGTGCTGTATCGTACACGTCTTTTGATGCCGCTGTGTTTTGGGTTTGTAAGTATGGGCAGGGGGCCCGCATGGCCAAAGCCGACATAGAATCGGCTTTTAGACTACTTCCTGTGCACCCGGATAGTTTTTGGTTTCTAGGTTGTCATTGGAAGGAGTTCTATGTAGACCGCTGCTTGCCCATGGGTTGCTCTATTTCTTGTGCTCTGTTTCTACAGTTTAGTTAATTCGTGGCGTGGGTGGTACAAGATGTTGCAGGAGTGAATTCTATCATACACTACCTGAGTGACTTTCTGTGTGTGGGCCCGGTCTTGTCTGGGGTTTGTGCAGTCCTGTTGGCTACGCTGGAACACGTTGCCACTCGTTTTGGCATCCCCTTGGCAGCGGAGAAGACGGAGGGGTCGACGACCATGCTGAGTTTCTTGGGCATTGTCTTGGACTTGGACGCCATGGAGTGCAGACTACCAGAGGATAAGCTGGTGGCGCTGCAGGCTGAAATTTGGGGGATAATGGGATTACGCAAGGTGCAACTTCTGACTCTGCAGTCACTGTTGGTTAAGTTGAACTTTGCATGTCGCATCTCCCGATGGAGAGAGTGTTTTGCAGACGGCTGTCGGCAAGTACGGCAGGCATTACGGCCCCCACTCATTATGTTCGACTGAGACGGGAGCATAGGGAAGATTTGAGGATTTGGGATAACAAGAAATTCTGCACTGCCAAAAAAAAAAAAAAGAGTAAACATAAGCAGCTAACACAACCAATAGGATATAGGCATGTAACAACAAACAAAACTAATGTGTAGCGCTAAAAGTTCAACGTAAACAAAATGTCCAACCAATGATTATGGTATCACAAAAAACATAAAAAAGTCCTCCGTATATGTAAGACTCATAAATAGGTAGATTTATTTTCAGTGACTTCGTGCAAGGAACATATCAAATGTGTGACATCTGAGGTGAACACAGAAGAGACGCACCACCACCAACATTAGGGAGGCTTACCAGATGGCGTGGACCCAAAAGAGCGTACGACCAACTGGGTCAAATCAGGCTTGGGTGGTGGGTATTGATGGATGTTCCAGAGAAGTGATGGAAGTGAAAATCCGGAAGCAGACCGGTAGCTGGTAGGTCCCTCAGGATAATGTTGAAAAGTAAATGGTCATGGAATGGAATGAGAAGGAGAGAAGCCACATAGTGTGATTCCGTAAAAAAATATCAAATTTATTTTAAAAAGAGGACGAAACGCGTCGGGTAGGACCCCACTGCCGCCATTCTTTTTACAGCGCTGTTTTTAGTACTTCATGTGAGTGTACCCTTTTTTTAATAAATTTGGTACTTTTTTACTGAATCACACTATGTGGCTTCTCTCCTTTTCATTCCATTCCATGGCCATTTACTTTTCAACATTATCCTGAGGGACCTACCAGCTACCGGTCTGCTTCCGGATTTTCACTTCCATCACTTCTCTGGAACATCCATCAATACCCACCACCCAAGCCTGATTTGACCCAGTTGGGCGTACGTTCTTTTGGGTCCACGCCATCTGGTAAGCCTCCCTAATGTTGGTGGTAGTGCGTCTCTTCTTTGTTCACCTTAGATGTCACACATTTGATATGTTCCTTGCACAAAGTCACTGAAAATACATCTCCCTTTTTATGAGTCTTACATATACGGAGGACTTTTTTACGTTTTTTGTAATACCCGCAATCATTGGTAAGATTTGAGGATTTGGCATGTCTTCCTGGATGATTTCAATGGACGGGCACTCTGGATGTCAGGGCCAGTTAGCAATTTTGATCTTGAACTGTACACAGATGTGGCTGGATCGGCGGGTTTTGGGGCCTTCTTTCAAGTTAAGTGGAGTGCGGGGCTCTGGGCAGATTCGTGGAAAGAGACAGGTTTGTTGAAGAACATGTTACTAGAGCTGTTTCCAGTAGTATTAGCGATTGAGTTATGGGGGGAATCATTCAGGAACTTGAAAGTGCGTTTTCATGGGGATAACTTGGGAGTGGTGCAGGTCATCAACAAAGTATCGGCTGCATCCCCACCGGTGTTACGGCTACTCAGACACCTAGTGTTGCATTGTCTACAGCTGAATGTTTTCATTTATGTTGTCCACCTCCCGGGAGTGGAAAACGTCACTGCTGACGCTTTCTCGCTTTCAGTGGGACAAGTTCTGGGAGTTGGCACCGGAGGCGGAGCAACGCGGGGCTCCTTGTCCCGAATGGCTGTGGAAAGCTGCCTTGGAAGAGTATCCAGATGGATAAGACAGTCGGTGAGCTCGGCGACGTGGTCGGCTTATATGGTATTGGTTGTCACTGTTACAGTAAGTCACGAGTGGTCGAGAAGGACAGGACTTGAGATTGATGGTATTGTACTTTGTTTTGCGTAACTTGGAAGCGGATGTGTCGGTATCAGGGTTCGACAAGAAGTTGGCGGGGCTGGCTTTTTGGTTTAAATTTCAAGGTTGCCCAGGCTTTACAAAAGATTTTTGGGTAAGACAGGCAATGAAGGGATATCAGCGATCCATGTCAGACAGAGACGCTCAGCACCCCGTTTCTTTTGAGCTATTGGGTAGGTTATTGGGGCAGTTGGTCCACACGTGTTTTTCCCCATACGAGGTGGTATTGTTCAAAGCGGCGTTCTCCCTGGCGTTTTTTGGGGCTTTCTGGATCAATGAGCTGGTCAGGCCTTCCAAGAAGTTAAAGGGGGGTTTAGAGGTGGCCTGTTGACAGTTTAGCGGGGGGGAGTGAGGTCATAGGATGTGTGGTCTTTGATATACATGCTCAGGTGAGCAATTATTGTTATGTGGGTTGTTTTTCTTTTATTTCAGGAGGAACCCAAGGACTGGTCTGGATACTGGGCCATTCATATGTTTTTTGTGCGGCCCGAGGGTAGACAATTGGGCATTTCAAGGTGTGAGGCTTGTATTAGGTGGCTGGGGGTACCCGGTATGCTATGGAATAGGACCATTCCAGAAGTGCACAGATTTGTGCACCTGGATAGGCCCCCTGACATATTAGTATTAGATGTGGGTGGTAACAACTTGGGGCTCAGGTCTATGTTAGACATCATGCGAGATGTCAAGTTTGACTTCTTGCGGCTCCGTATGGCCTTTCCGGAGATGATCATAGTGTGGTCTGACATTGTGGCACATACCACTTGGCGCTTAGCTAGGTCATTGGAACTGATCAATAAGGCTAGGAAGAAGGTGAACAGTGATGTCAGTAGATTTGTTGTCTGGAATGGGGGGTTGGTGATCAGACACCTGGAGCTGGAATTTGATACCTGGTGTTACCTTCGGGTTGACAGTGTACACCTCAGTGCTGTGGGGATTGATATGTGGGCTCTAGGTTTGCAGGATGGGATCCAGAGAGCATTGAGGGTGTGGTGGCGCACACAAGGGTAAGGTTTTCCCCTGGTGTGCTGTGGCGGGTTGTTGGTCTTTGCGGGTGAAGGAAGAAACCTCGGATACGGAAGAGTTCGGGACCCATCAGTGGTATGACATAAAACGAAGGGCGGGCATGACAGGGTTAAGCAGGGCACATTATGAAGAGAAAATAATCAATCAATGATCCCGTGCTCCAGCAATATAAAGTGTAACCAGTGCCTAACACAAATAAAGTAATATATCAGTCCGAGGGCATATTTAAATAGATAAAATTATATAAACATTAGTATGGTAGTGATCTTCTAGTCAGATGTTTTTTTCCAAATTGATATCCAAAATGTCCCTTTAAAAATAGGATAAGGGGGCGTGGCCTAGCGCATGGAGTAGCAGGACATGTCTGCCTGGAGCTCCCGCACACGTCGGCACAAACGAGGCTCACAGCGCCTGCAAGACCCTGCAAACAGGTCGGTAATGGGGAGGAAAGGTGACCAAGATGACCAGGAAAATAGAGCCAGACGCAACAACATACGCATCCGAGGCCTACCAGAGTCGGTAGAAACCACAGACCTATCCCCTGCTGTCATCGCCATATTTAATGACCTGCTCCACAAGGAAAAAGATGCTCCCTTAGAGATAGATCGTGTTCACAGAGCTCTCGGCCCTAAGAACCCTAACCTGGAGCACCCCAGAGATGTATACTGTAGAGTGCACTTCTATGCGATTAAAGATGCAATTATGAAAGCAGCAAGAACCCAAGATACCATTTACTTCAATGGGACCCCAGTATCATTACTCCCTGACGTCTCCAAATTGACACTCGACATGAGGAGAGCCCTGAAACCCCTCACAAGTGCCCTTCAAGCAAAACAAATAAAATATCGTTGGGGCTTTCCTTTCAATCTTTTTGCATCCCATGACGGAAAGTCAGCGACATTCCGCACTCTTGGAGACCACCCAAAATTCCTGGGAACATTTGAACTTCCACAAATTCCCATACCAGATTAGCCTCTTCATGCTGCCACCCCAGTCTTCCAGACCACTACAGGCTGGCAAAGGGAAGACTAAGAAGAACAAACGTCCTAAATCGCATGCATCCAGAGCAACCGACGGATGAACAATTGTTCTCTATTCTTGTCTTAACCATACTTTTCCTTCACAGGTTCCGGACCAGTGAAGATATTCCTGTTTACAGTTTGCAACTATGTTGGGACGTTGTTTTATATTGTTGATCCCATCTTGATCTTCTGTACACGAATCTCACCTTTTTGCAGTGGGATACATGTTTTTTTTTTTCTCTTTTTTTTCTCATTTCCTACAGAAGTAATTTAAATGTTTATATTGACGGTCCCTTTTACCGCCATAGATTTTCACCCCTTTTTGATACACCTCTCCCCCCCAGCCTTATTGTAGAACACTGTTAAATTAAGAAGTTGTGAATGTATCCCTGCAGGCCTATAAGTTTATGATGTTGGATGTCATTTTGTACATTCTTTAATAGTTTATTTTCTCCTTCTCATATTAGGCAATGCAGGGCCTGAGCCTCCTAATATTTAGATAATATTTATTGGAAAATGCCCGGCGTGTGCGGGCCTCCCTATGCTCTGACCACGACCCCCACACTTAGAGTTTACAGCTCCCATTGCGGTTTTAGCTGTTATGTTGATTTCAACATTGTTAGTACGGCCATCTTGGCCTCTGTTCTCTACTGTTTTTGCTTCTATTCTCTCTCTCTCCCCTATCTCTCCTACTTCCCTCTTCTTCTCCCCCCCCTCTCCCACCCTCCCCTTGCCCCTGGGACAGTGGGCCTTGACCATACTTCCTCTAGCTGCACCCCTAAATCGAGCTTGCATTGTCGGCCCCTACTTCCCTTAAAGTCTCCTCCTTAAATTGCAGGGGCTTCAACACCCCAGAGAAGAGAAGACATATACTCTATCACTTTCATAAATTACGAACTTAAATCCTTCTCTTACAGGAAACCCATTTTAGATTCCACAATTGTCCTATAAACAATATCCCACTTGGTTTCATAGCACTAACCCTGTAGCAAAGTCGAAAGGAGTCTCCATTGCTTTCCATGCCACATTCACACCAGACGTTCTTGATTGTTATATTGATCCATTAGGCAGATATATATTTCTTAAATTGTCATACATGAACATGATTTACACCATAATTAATGTTTATCTCCTTCCCGCCGACCGTACGCACATATGCGTACTCGGCTTTCCGGGGTTATACCGGGATGATGCCCGCAGCTGCAGGCATCATCCCGGTACCGTTGTTTACAGCGGGCGATCGGCTACCCGTGTATAACAACCAATGCGGCTAAAAGCCGCTCGGTTGTTATACCGGAGGAGCGGGAAGGGACATCCCCCCCTCCCGCCGCCTCCCGCCGCTGTTACCGGGCCTCCCGTGCGATCGGGAAGCCCGGTATCCAATCGGGTACTTTTGGCGGCTGGGGGCGGGCTGGAACGAAGCTGTGAGCGGCTTCGTTCCAGCCTTCTTGTTGTAAACGCGGAAGCGACGTCATGACGTCACTTCCCGTTTACTCGGCTGCCAATGGCGCCGAATTTAAAAAAGTACACAGTATTCAGAATCGCCGTTTTTGGCGATCTGAATACTTTGAAGTGTAAAGGAGGGATGGGGGGTCTTTTAGACCCCCGATCTCTCCATAAAGAGTACCTGTCACCACCTATTACTGTCACAAGGGATGGTTACATTCCTTGTGACAGCAATAAAAGTAAAAAAAAAATTTTAAAACACAATTTATAAAGTAAAAAAAAAAAAAAAAAAATAAAAAAAAAAAAAAAAAATTTTTTAAAGTGCCCCTGTCCCCGCGAGCTCGCGCAGCAAAGAAAACGCATACGGAAGTCGCGCCCGCATATGTAAACGGTGTTCAAATCACACATGTGAAGTATCCCTGCGATCGTCAGAGCGAGAGCAATAATTCTAGCCCTAGACCTCCTCTGTAACTCTAACCTGGTAACCGTAAAAACATTTTTAAAGCGTCGCCTATGGAAATTCATAGGTACCGTAGTTTGTCGCCATTCCACGAGTGCGTGCAATTATAAAGGGTGACATGTTTGGTATCTATTTACTCGGCGTAACATCATCTTTCACATTATACAAAAAAATTGGGGTAACTTTACTGTTTGGATTTTTTAAAATTCATGAAAGTGTCCCTTTTCCAAAAATTTGCGTTTAAAACACCGCTGCACAAATACCGTGTGATAAAAAATATTGCAACAATCGCCATTTTATTCTCTAGATTCTCTGCTAAAAAAATATATATAATGTTTGGGGGCTCTAAGTAATTTTCTAGCAAAAAATATGGATTTTAACTTGTAAACACCAAATTTCAAAAATAGGCTTAGTCATGAAAGGGTTATTCTCCAAATCAGGAGCAGCATCATTTTCTTTCCTCCGTGGTTTCTCACTTGAAGAGATTCAGTACAACTAACGTCATCCTTGGAGGTGATCTCAATGCCACCTTGATACCCCGCCTCGACGCTTCTTCTGGTAAGTCATCGCTCTCCCCGGCCTCTTTGACCAAAATACGCACTTATTTGACCTCTCCTTAGTGGACATGTGGAGAACATTACACCCCTCCACTAAGGATTACATATATTATTCTTCAGCACACTCTTCTTATAGCAGATTAGACTATTTCTTCATATCCCAATCCTTGTTGGACTACTCCCCCCTCTCCTCGATAGGCCTCACTCTATGGTCTGACCATGCACCAATACACATGACACTAGGTAACATCCCCCTGCAAAAGAAACAGTCGTCCTGGAGGTTGAATGACAACCTCCTATCTGACATAGTCTGCTCACAGGATATTGTACAGACCATTAAACATTTCATTGCTGATCACGCCCAAGACACCACCAACCCACTGACAAAATGGGAGGCACTTAAATGTGTGCTTACAGGTAAATTTATCCAACACGGCGCTCGACTTAAACGTGCGCGCACAGACGACATTACACGCCTTTTAGCTAGCATAGACACTTTAGAAGAAACGCACAAAAAAAACCTGACACCATGGTTCTACTAGAACTCACCAATGCTAGGAGAGACCTCTTGCAAATTTTCTCTGAACGTTCCTTGGTGGCAAGGGACAAGGGTTGATTTGTTCATTATGCCCAGGCCAACAAATGCGGTAGACATTTAGCAAATACACTTCAGCCCCGACAAACCCGTAAACCAATTCAACTCATTAACTCCTCTACTAAAGGTAAAATTCTGAACAATTCGGCTATAGCTGAAGAATTCTGTCCACCTTATATAATCTTACCCCACAATCCTCATTGTCCTCATCTCACTTACAAGACCTCCCTTCATATATACAGGAAACGGCTCTCCCATCTTTCCCAACATCCGACATGGAGGAGTTGGAGTCTGCTCTTACCGAAGCGGACTTTCTTTCCGCCATTAAAAATCTTAAAAATGGAAAGAGCCCCGGCCCCGATGGGTTTTCCTCACATTTTTACAAAACGTTTACTCTCCAATTAGCTCCTCTTTTAGCAAAAGCATTCAACGCCATTGATGGAAATCTTGCCCCCTCCTCTACTTTGCTCCAAGCCCAAATAGTGGTGATCCCAAAACCAGGTAAAGACCCCTCCTTATGCCCCAATTATAGACCGATTTCTCTTTTAAATATAGATTTGAAATTATATGCCAAAATCCTTGCAAATCGCCTATCTCCCTTGCTGCCCAACACGGTCCATAAAGATCAGGTGGGATTTGTCCCTGGACGTGAAGCCAGGGACAATACCACCAAAACTATACACCTTAGGACGTACATTCAACGTAACCATATACCGACCTGTCTACTTTCATGCGACGCAGAAAAAGCCTTTGACAGGGTCAGCTGGCCCTTCTTATCAGCAACCCTCTCTCAATTAGGCCTAGGCCCAAGAATGCTAGCACGTATAATGTTCACATACTCCAAACCTTCAGCTACAGTTTTAGTAAATGGCACTCAATCGGAGAAATTCACGATCACCAATGGCACTAGACAAGGCTGTCCTCTGTCCCCACTCTTGTTTGCCTTGGTAATTGAACACCTGGCCCAAGCTATTAGAGCTAACCCCAACATACACGGTATAGAAACCCCTTCCTCCCATTGCAAACTCTCCCTTTATGCAGATGACCTACTACTTTACGTAACCCAACCACATATTACTATCCCATCTATATTAACTGAGATTGATCGGTTTGGCTCCTTTAGCAATTATAAACTGAACATTACCAAAACGGAGGCTCTAAATTTGTCCTTGTCTCAGACCACCCTTGCCTCTCTCAAAAACAACTTCTCCTTTCAATGGCACACAAGCTCCATATCATATTTAGGAACAGCCATTCCGAAACGTTCATCAGAAATATACGCCCTCAACTTTAGCCCATTATTGACAAAATTGAGACGCCTAACCGACACCCGTATGGACTTGCCACTATCTTGGTTCGGTCGCATGAATGTACTAAAAATGGATATTTTCCCCAAATTACTCTATTTATACCAGGCCCTTCCAATCGCCCTCCCAGCAGCTTTTTTCTGCACCCTACGATCCATGGCAATTAAATTTGTCTGGCAGGGAAACCATCCTAGATTGAAACATAAACTTCTTTGCTCCCCCTCCGCCAAAGGAGGAGCGGATTCAGGGCCGGACTGGGAATAAAAACCAGCCCTGGAAATAATTTCATACCAGCCCCAGGGACGTAGCGTGGGTTGTCAGCACCCAAGGTAGGCAAGTAAATTGCACCCTAACCGGCGGACATTTAGCGCTCCCCGCGTCTCTTCCACTCAAACTGTATTAAACCCCTTATGGTACATTTTAGGATGTACCACTCCTCTTTGTTCTCCTTTCTTTCCCCTTTATTTCTCTCTGTCATAATTTCTTGTTTTTTTCCCCATCTCTCTCTCTCTATCCATCTTTCTTGTTCTCTCTCTTATTATGTCTCTCCCCCTCTTTTCCATGCATTCTCTCTTTTTTCCCCTCTCTTATTTCCTTTCTTGCCCCCTTTCCTCTCCCTCTTTCCGGAAAGTAAATGGCTACATGCCCATTTATTGCATAAAATGATAGATATATATATAGATAGAGATATATTACACACACACACACACACACACACACGATGTGAGTTCTGTATGTGTAAAAAAACAAAATCATACTTGGGGGGCACACCCTACAATGCGTTTACATTTAAGATGGTGCTGATAAGACCAACAAACAGTAAAAATATTATAGCGCACACGTACAAAAATGACATTAAAATCCTGCAAGGATATTTAAAAAAAAACGAACATATTAAAAAAAAATGGGGATTTGGTCACACTATATGGCAGCCCACTTACTGCATCAAAGTACCCCTTAATTAGTGGGTCCTACACTAATAAAAGAATGAAAGATAATGCGTCTCAACCATTGGAGATACACTCCTCTTTATGGGAGAACTCCACCCCCCCCCCCCATTACCTCTTATTAGTGTCCACCAGTTCATAGGAGGAGTCCCTTCAGTTCTCCCATAAAAGAGGAGTGTATCTCCAATGGTTGAGACGCAGGACCTTTCATTCTTTTACTAGTGTAGCACCCACTAATAATGGGGTACTTTGACACAGTAAGTGGGCTGCCATATAGTGTGAACAAATCCCCATATTTTTTGAATATGTTCAGGTGTTTTTAAATAGCCTTGCAGGAATTAAATGTCATTTTTGTATGTGTGTAAGACACACTACAATAGATGGTCAGAGATTGTGAACGATACAAGAGATGGTCAGAGACTGCAGACATGATGCAAGAGATGGTCAGAGACTGCAGACATGATGCAAGAGATGGTCAGAGACTGCAGACATGATGCAGGAGATGGTCAGAGACTGTAGACATGATGCAGGAGATGGTCAGAGACTGCAGACATGATGCAGGAGATGGTCAGAGACTGCAGACATGATACAAGAGATGGTCAGAGACTGCAGACATGATACAGGAGATGGTCAGAGACTGCAGACATGATACAGGAGATGGTCAGAGACTGCAGACATGATACAGGAGATGGTCAGAGACTGCAGACATGATACAAGAGATGGTCAGAGACTGCAGACATGATACAGGAGATGGTCAGAGACTGCAGACATGATACAGGAGATGGTCAGAGACTGCAGACATGATACAGGAGATGGTCAGAGACTGCAGACATGATACAGGAGATGGTCAGAGACTGCAGACATGATACAGGAGATGGTCAGAGACTGCAGACATGATACAGGAGATGGTCAGAGACTGCAGACATGATACAGGAGATGGTCAGAGACTGCAGACATGATACAAGAGATGGTCAGAGACTGCAGGCATGATACAAGAGATGGTCAGAGACTGCAGACATGATACAAGAGATGGTCAGAGACTGCAGACATGATAGAGGAGATGGTCAGAGACGGCAAACTAAGGATGAGCTCCGGCGTGTTTGCACAGCCCATGTGCAGAGCCCGCCAGGAAGTCGGCATTGCGCTGTGCTAATCACAGGCAGTAAGACATTTCCCGATCTCTGCAGCCGCACACTGTGATTAGCGCAGCGCCGACTTTCTGGCGGGCTCTGCACGTGGGCTGTGCGAACACACCGGAGCTCATCCTTACTGCAGACATGATACAGGGGATGGTTAGAGACTGCAGACATGATACAGGGGATGGTCAGAGACTGCAGACATAGTACAGGAGATGGGCAGGGAATGCATGTATGGCTGAACTCAGTGTAAAAGCATATAGTAGGGCTGCGCCACTCTACTTAAACCAGCTCTTCAAGATCAAGTTAGTAATTCTCCTTTTAATGTACAACTAAGTGCCAGAAGACAGAAACACATCCAATTTCCAAAATTCTAATTGTCTTACAATGAACTGGTCAGGATTAGTGGAGAACTTTAAACAGGTAATGAGTCTGTGAAGCTTCCAGCCTGAATCAGCAGTAAATCATCCAAAAAAAACATCAAACTGTGCAGAACACACAGAGCTCTGGCTAAATAGCTGAGCTGAAATGGTTAACAGATAGCCATGTGTGACCTGTCACTGGACACAGAATGCCTGTCTCCCAGAGATCTTATCAGTGTGCAGATTAGGAAGCTAAAACAAAAGAGTACAGAGCCAGACAGGAGGGAGGGGAGGCTGATAGTAACCTGCACACTGACCGAAGGCAGAGATTTCTGGATGACACCGGCCAGCATTACATCTGACATTGCTCTTGTTTCCATTCAGCCAGAGCTCTTGTGTGCTGCAGGATTCGTTTGGCTGTGACCATACCTTCCTCTATCTCCTCAGCTTCAGGTACTGTGTGTATCTCCCTCCCGACGGCCCCATTCATCCCCGATGCATCACCTCGGCACATTTAAATGTGGCGGGCTGGAGAGGGAGGGGGGTACACTGTATGCTGCACGATGGTTCCTCGCTCCCCCCCCCTCCCTGCTACATATTTCCTCAGCCAGCCCCGCCTCCTGATCACAGCACAGCCGCTTCTCTCTCAGCTGTTCTTAAAAAAAAAAAAAAAAAAAAAGTTACAGAGCTCCCAGCTGACAGCGGCCTCAGAGCAGGCAGCCTACCGGGATATTTCCCGCTATCCCGGTAGGCCAGTCCGGCCCTGAGCGGATTTACCAGATTTTGAACTTATTCACACATCGACAGTGATCTCACGTATCCTGGAGTGGTTTCCCCGCCCGCTGGTCAAGGCTTCTACCTTAGTGGAACAAGATCTGTCCTCAATTGATCTCCGCGCTCTCTTATGGGGCTATGGTCAGACACACAAAAATTTAATAGAGATTTCCCCTCTCACAAGGGATGCCTTGATAATCTGGTATCGTAAGCGGGAGACTTACTCTCTAACCTCTGAACCAAGCCCTCTCACTCCCTTATTTGACAATCCTGCCTTCCCCGAAGGCAGCTCGGTCCTAAACCTAGATGACTATGACAGAACTTCCTGGCCTACAGCCAGACAATTCGTACACAACACGCTAGGCACATATGTCACAGACCGAGTCGTTTTATCACCTAAGGTATCATGGCTTACACGTCTACACCTGGATTCCTTCTGTAAAAAAACAACTCCATAACTCTAAACAAATTCATAGACCCCTGACTGGATTCGAGCAACTTTGCACACTCCTGGAAACTCCTAGACACACTTTATCACTGATACAGTATATCAATTAGTTTTGGGCCGTGTACATACATCCCTACCTAAATATACAGAAGCCGAATGGGAGAAAGCCTTCCTTTTCACTCATAAATCAGCCATCTCGAGCTATACTCGGGGAAAAAAACAACAAACTGGTATCGAGGTGGTATCGAGTCCCAACCTCTCTCAAGGTTATGTATCCTTCAGCCTCTGATATATGTTGGAGATGTAACTTAGCGAAAGGTACGTACATACATATTTGGTGGGAGTGCGATGTGCTTCTCCCTTTTTGGACACAAATTTATCAAATATACACGGAAATATACGATAAACCACTCACACCATCTCCAGCCATTGCTCTCCTTTCCATACTCCCTGGCACCATTAAATCACAAAAACATATTCTTCTGAAATTCTTTCTCAGTGCAGGGAGACAGTTAATCCCAAGACATTGGAAAACCACTACCCCCCTTCCCTGGTGGAATGGGTAAATGAAATAAACAATGCAATGCACATGGAAAAAATTCTAAATTTCTATACAACAGCTTTTCCAAATGCCCGGAACAGATGCTGATATTGGGTCGAGGCCCACTGTCCCCTCCCCCCCTCCCTCCCCAGATCTCCTTATCCTCCTTTACTGTATACTTCCCTTTCCTTTTCGGCTACCTTTAGCACATTCAAACCTATCCTCCTTGGCCTCTCTTGGCCACACCAAGGAATTACTAGTATTCTGAAGTTCTCACCATGAGTCCTTCCACGACTTAAAAGAACTGGAAGAAATTTTTTTATTTTATCCACACCAAATGTAAAAGCCTTATTAACAATTTATCTTAACCCGGACGCAGTAGTTCCCCTTTGGGGCGTCCAGAATTCACGACAGGGCATTAACATTTGAAGATGGGTTACCGTTTAAACGTTAACTTTATAAACATTATGTTCAGCAACCTTTATATAAGTAACAGAATACATCACACTGTATTATCACATGTAAGCACCTGTACTTGGTTAACCGGCTTGCCTAACGTTAGGCTCCAGTCTTATTCATGCTTTATTCTGTTTAAACCTGTATTAAAAAATACAATTTTTATTGAACCTAAAAATAGGATAAGACAGTTCGCCACATCTTGCATGTGAAGGATATAAAATCCTATCAGTAGGCTCACAAAACTCTCACCTCAATATCTTTAATCAACAGCATAGAGTTGTGTAAAATTCTATATTAAACTATTCCAGCTTCAACCACCAGGGGGTCCTCCTCTCCAGCCAACTGGAAACTTCAATGGAAGCTTTAAATCCTTATAATGTTCTTGTACTCCACGGGGGGCGGGGGGGGGGGAGAGAACAAGGAAGGAATGGAGGAAGAGAGTATTCCAATAGTGTAGTATTGTTAAATGTCAGATGTTTTTATTTAATCAAAAAACTGGACTCTTACAATAAATAAAATCAAGACAAGCAGTAAAATAAATCTCGTGGCGTCTAAGCGGTGTTCTCACGTCACTTCCAGTATCTTAGTTTAGCCTCCGGCCACTCCCTACGCGTTACGTCATCACGTGACTTCATCAGGGGATCCTGATTGGCTGTGGAAGCTTTGTTTATAACTAATACACATTATGAAGAGAGCTGTTTGTTAGAGATGAGTAGATTGGGTGTTAGGCAGTGGGGGAAGAGTTAGCTGCATTAAGCAGTGTGTGTGTCCCTCCCCAGCTCAGTGGTAGCTGGAGAAGCGAGCTTCCCACACTCCCCTCCCTGAAAAGGTTTGTTTTGTTCACTGTTTTAATGCTAAACGCAAGAAGTTTTTTCCACAGAACAAGGATGAAGGATGTCGTGGCAGTGGCTGATTGTTGATCTATGCGGGTGAAGGAAGAAACCTCGGATACGGAAGAGTTTGGGACCCATCGGTGGAATGGGTCCCGTTGGTGGTATTCCAGCTAACAGTGGTTTAGCTGGAATTTGGTTAACGGGTGCACTGTGGTTAGTGTTTGGTTGTCTCCGAGCTAGCATGTCAGCTGGAGGCCTATTTTAAGTTAAAGGTACTGTAGTGCGATTTGGATCATGTGGCAAGCTTGGGGTTTTTCCTGCAAAGACCAACACAAATATGTGACTGATGGGTGGTGGTTTTAACGGATGTGTTTTATAAAGTTATGTAAATTTACTTGAGTTAAATAAAAATAGCTGCTATGGCCAGTATTTACTCCAGCTTGGTGTGGTCTCCATTCATGGGTAAAGGTAAGGTAAAAGTAGAGCTGGGTATGGGTCTGGTAGAGGATGGTAATTATGTAGTAACTGTTATACAATGTCTACACTATTGTTTAAAATGGAAAACACTTCTGAGCCAATTCATTTCCTAAGAGGGTGTGGTTTGTTATGTATGGGACATTGACGATTTGTGTTCTCGATTTTCTGATCAGTCCTTTGAGGGAGCGCAGTAGTTGTAGGTAGAATATAAGTCCTTTTCACAGACACTGGACCTCTGGGGTCTCTATGTGAAATAAGTGAGCTTTCCTTGGAGAAGGTAGAGGTTGGACTCCTAAAAGGAAAAACTTGGATTGTTATTAGTATCTACAATTCTCCAAATTAACTCACTGAAGTAGCAAATGGGAGGGAAGAAAATCTTATTGTTGTCGGAAAATTTGAGATCCGGATCTCAAATTTTATGTGACGGAAATTCCGATTGAAAATGTCCGATGGAGCCTACACATAGTCGGAATTTCCGACAACAAGCTCCCATCGAACATTTTATGTCGGAAAATCCGACCGTGTGTACGGGGCATTAGTGTTCTAATGTGCATGGACAAACAGGATAACATTGAGCTGCTTCTGCAGGCCAAACACAAAACACCTGTAGATGCAGCAATTTTTAAGCCAGTGTGCATGGACCCTAATGCCCTGTACTTATGACCGGTTTTCCCATCAGAATAAACTCTGAAGGTTTTTCCAACGGAGTTCCGACGGAATTCCGCTCAAGCTGCCTTGCATACACACGGTCACACCAAATTCCGACCGTCCAGAATGCGGTGACATACATATGACAGGACTATAAAAAGAAAGTTCAATAGCCAGTGCGCCACCCTTTGGGCTCCTTCTGCTAATATCGTGTTATCTTGTGTTAGTAGAAGTTTGGTGAGAGACGATTCACGCTTTTCAGCTTTCATGCTTTTCAGTCAATTACTGCTCTTCAGTTTGTGCTTGTGGGGTTTGTATCTGTTCTTCAGTGCGTGTAGTCAGTTTGTATCTGTTTTTCAGTGCATTCTTGTCCGCATTAAAAGATCTGCAAGAATTTGCAGAGTGAGGAATGTGCTATCTCCATTACGAACGCTAGTTTTACCAGACTGAGCGCTTCTCGTACTTGATTCAGAGCATGTGTCGTTTTTGGTGCTTCAGAACAGCATACAGACGAGCGGTTTTTCCAATAGTAATTTTTTCTGTCGGAAAAATATAGAACATGTTCTCTATCTAAGTCCGTCTGAATTTTCGACTGAAAAAGTTCAATGGGGCATACACACGGTCGGAATATACGATGAAAAGCTCACATCGGACTCTTTCTGTCGGAAATTCTGACTGTGTGTATGCGGCATTAGACTGAGTACCACTTTTAGCTGTAAAAGCATATTAAAACCCTCATTATGAATTACTGTAATATAGTTAGGCTGTATACACAGGAATAAATATGTGGCTCCTTTACTTTTTTTTACACTGACAAGGGTTAAAAGGCCCTGTGCTCCCAGCAGCGCCCCTCTGAACAATATCCAATCAGCAGCACTATGCTATATGGGTAAGGGGGGCTTTCAAAACCCCGGAGAGCCTGGCCAATCCTTTACATAAGAGAGCCACTGCCCTCACTCTCCTATGTGCTGGCAACACAGGGTATTGTATTTTTCGGACCATAAGCTGCACTTTTTTCCCAAAGAAATATGGGGGAAAATGCCTCGTCTTATGGTGCGAATATACGACAGGCACCGCCCTCTGTCGCGGCTGGCACCACTGCCTGCCGCCACCGGCACCGCCTCCCGCTGCCACCACTGGAAGAGAGGCAGGAAAGTGGGGGACAGACATCCAAACCCCCCATGGGCGCTTGGCGATCTTGCCTTCCTTCCGGGCTGCTGCGAGCCAATGGGGGCAGAGGGAGGCAGGGCCAACGGCCAGAATGAGTGGGATGGGTGCTGAGATAGAGAAGTAGCTGCCTGGCTGTCAAAGTAACGTGGGGAACTAGAGAATCAAGCGGCGTGTGTTTATAATGCTGAAGAATACGGTATGTATATTATGGGAGTATTTATGTGGAGATCATGCTAGGTGCTTAGATAGATGAAACAAGATATGGATAACTACACTGCTTCTCACATTCTTTTCTTACTATTGCAATATCTTTGCTTGTATTATGACAGTGGTGCGTGCATACCTTGCTATATATCTATAGGAACATGGGAGACATCCTGCTATAGATCTACACTGTATGGCCTTATAAGATCCAATTACTCACTCATCAGATTATACTCACATAAACACTGGTGTATCTTTATTTATTAGAGAAATATATACCACTGACTAATGTACTGTCCACTGGCTAATGTACATTTTATTTGCCAGGCTTCTGTATGGGTCAGAATATTTTTTTCCTCCTCTAAAACGTAGGTGTGTCTTATGGTCAGGTGCGTTTTATGGAGCGAAAAATACGGTATATGTTATGGAGCCTGATTGCATTACATGGGAAACAAATGATGGTTCATAGGGCTTGAAACAATGGCGACATGGAAATTCTGATAACATCCTAATAGGAGATACCATAGCTTGGTGAGACTAAGATATAATATAGACTTTGGTAATATGTGCTTCTCACCTCCAGTTTGGTAGAATGAGTGTCCACCCATGTGAGTGTCTAGCAATCCACCATCAAAGCAACCAGACTAATTCTCTCATGTAGGCTACGTTGAATCTCACTGGTATGGCTTAGATAACTATTATGCAGGCTGCATATGTAATTGAGTGATTTCCATTATAGTCTAGTTTAAAACACACATTTGACAGAGATGAAAAATTATGCATTACCATATGGTTTGATAATTTTCCAACAGGTAGGTATTTTATTTTCTTATGATAGAGCATTGTAATTAAACTAATTTGACAAATGCAGATGAGCCAGTAGCAATGCACTTTAATTATAGTGGCCTTCAATAACATGATGGGTGATGACAAGAAAATATGAAAAGCCTATTATTATTTTAATTGTTTTGAGATGCAATATACGGTAAATATGTTTTGGTGTTCTCCCATTTTGGACTCATTAAACGTGCTCTTGTAGAACGCCTGTTTTTTATGTCTGAAGCTTAACTCTTCTAGACAAACAGCTAAATAAAATAAAATATGTATATGCAAATTGTTTTACCTTACTAAGGTTTGTAATTCTGGTCAGTCAGTCATGTAATCCACGCACCTCTGCCACTCTGCATAGCCAAAGCCAACCTATATTTCCAGTCTGCTCTTTGGACAAAGGCAAATATATTAGTTCATTTTTTAATGGGCAGACCAGAGTTGGTGATGTAAAACTAATAGCTGAATAGGTGAACAACAAACTGGGTTGTCACCTTCCTAGTACTGAAGTGTAGCAGAGATGTGTAAAATAAGACTAACTGAACAGAACCTTTAGCAGGAAAAACAGTTCACATATCAGGGATAGGCCCCCTGGAGAGATGGAAATCTACCCGAACCACAACAAAGAGATCAAAGATCACCAGGGTGCAAACTAGCAAACCACTATATAAAAGGAAAGTCATTTTTGAAGAAAACTTACCTACCTTGTTAACTTTATTGAGAAACCTGGCATTCCCTTTCATTTTATAGTGTAAGGATTAGTAGTATCTAATGCAGTGTGCAGGGGTCAGTATTATTAAAGTCAGAGTGAAGGGGTCAAGAGTAAATAATGCAGAGTTCAGTAGTAAGTAAGGCAGAGTTCAGAGCTCAGTAGTAAGTAACCCAGAGTGCAGGGGTAAGTAGTAAACAATGCAGAGTACAGAGGTAAGAGTAATGCAGAGTTCAAAGAGAAATAGTATGTGTAGTTCTAACCCCCAAAGGGGCTGCTTGACTTGCCCAAGGTCTTTTCTAAACAGTGCAGAGGCAGCCAGGCACACAGCAAACGATTCACTCACTCTGGCTCAGAAAAAAAATATAGCGGATGTCTTTTTTAGGTTTATTCCTGTACAACTTGAACAGAAGAAAAAAAGTGGGGAATGGGATACTCCAAAATGCTTGACTGCAAATGCAGGCTAAGGACACTTCTCTGTATACCGTGTTTCCCCAAAAATAAGACCGGGTCTTATATTAATTTTGGCAACAAGAGACACAGCAGGGCTTATTTTCAGGGTAGGTCTTATCATGTAATGTGTATTTGCCAGTTCCTGTGCCCCCTGCCTTCTCTCCCGCTCTCCCTCCCTGCCTGTCAGCTCAGGAGTCATTAGCATTTAGCATTATGAATTTAGGAACCCCCAGTGTAAACCAAGTTAAAGTGGTTGTGAAATCCTATCATCCACTCTATTTCAGTATTATATAATATACAATGTGTGTGTTTCTGTGATATTATTGTGCCAAATATTTTGGTTACAGCACCGCGGGGAGCTGAGGTGACCTGCCAAAGCTCTCTTCCCCACTCTGAGCAATGCAGAGGGAGGGGTTAAGATCCTCTGCTGACAGCTGGAAGAAGAGGATGAGAGCAGTGGGAGGTAAGGTGAGTGCCGAGCAGCGCTGTATGAAGGTATTTGGCACAATCATTTTACAGAAACACACACATTGTACACTATATGATACTGTATGTAGTACTGCCCCCGTACAGATTGCTGCGTGTGAACTTTCCTGGGTCTTCCCCTGATTATCTTGCTGCCAGTTACTAGTTGTTCTCACACGACCAACCATACTCTCATCCGCTCGTTTTCCAATAATCAATCCAGGGTGTTTGGTTTTTTTGGTATTTATTTTTGAAACTTGGATGGGAGAAGGAAATAGTGGGATATTCCAACTGAAACTATTTACAGATGAGAACAAATCTCACTTGGCCTCATAAGGTTGACTGTGGTAGCAGACTCTTTGCTTTACCATTTGTATGGGAGAAATACATCCTTTGCTTGCTCTGGCAGCAGACTTGGCGACATAAGGGTGGCATATTGGTGCCTCCTTCTCAGTGCCACGTCATCAGTGCATATCAGTGCAGCCTATCAGTGCCCATTAGTGTAGCCTCATCAGCACACATCAGTGAAGGAGAAAAATTACTTATTTACAGAATTTACTGATAGAAACTAAGAAAAACTTTTTTTTTAGTAAAAAATAAAAGCCCAGCAGAATTAAATTACCGCCAAAAGAAAGCTCTCTCTCTCTCTCTCTCTCTCTCTCTCTATATATATATATATATATATATATATATATATATATATATATATATATATATGTGTGTGTGAAAAAAGGATAAAAATTTCACATGGTTTCAGTGTAGCATGGCCGCGCAAATGTCATTGAAAGTGAAAACACCCGAGTTTAACGACATTAACGACATTCAACTTACAAACGGCCTCAAATGCTGGTCACTTGTGCTCCACGCTGGTCCTCGATACCTCCGGACACATCCCATACTGCAGTACTGCATGTACTGCATGGCCAGAAGAGCCCCAGATAACATAACAAGCGCCAGGAACATCCCACATCCCACATCCATGCACAGGCGGATGTTACACTTACGAATGCAGTGTTCCGACCGGAAGTTACACTTGCAAATGCAGTGTTATGACTTACGAACAACTTCGACTTACAAACAAACCTACAGCCCCTATTGTGTTCAGAGCTGCAATAATTTTTGTCTTTTACATCTGCCTGGAGTTCACCTTTAACGATTTAAAGTGGTTGTAAACCTCAGACATGAAATATGAACAAAGCAAATCCCTCTATAGTGTATACTTGTCTCATAGGTGTGCGCAGCCTATTGCATTATGGTGTGCACCCTAAAGCTCAAAAAGACATTTGGCACTTCTCTTATGACAGAGCCAGTAAGAGGGTGATCTTTCCTATCTTTCCACTGGCACACATAGGATAATTATTAGTTAATTGTCCCATTTTGGATTCCTGTTATGTTTCACACTGGTTGCTGTTTGTGCTGGTGATCTGGCCTTCTGGCTATTGGTTGACCTGGGAGTTGCAATACGCACTGTCAGCCTCCTCCCCTTCCCCGCCTCTTGCGAATGGGTGGCGGGAGAGCTGTCACTGAGCATCGACGTCACGCCTCCTGCTGCAGATGGGCAGTGTCCTTGTGGCGCTGTTGCGCCTGCTGCAGTGATGAGCGGTGGAGGACATGGCTATGGCGCCACTTTCTGGATGCAAGCCGCCCGGATCGTGGCCCCTCCCTCCCACTCACCGTGCATGCATGACGTTGGCGCTTATATGGGCGTCCTTCCGGGGGATCCGACACTATGGGGCACTCTACCGATTGGATCTCATGCACCCTCTTGGAAATTGTACTCTTTATGCAGCCCCAGGTAACTCTGCACTTCACAACTAACATCTTTCCCTCCATGCATCACTTCATCATTGGACTGAGTACTTTGGCGGGTACCTTATCATTTTTCTCACGTTTTTCATCACCAATTTCCCTTGACTATCTTTATTTCCTTACCTCTGCACAAATTCACTTCTCACCCCATAAAGTCACTATTCACCATTCTTAATTTCACTCATAATTCTTTTCTGCCAGCAAACCCCATTTGGGGGATTATCCATCACTCACCTCCCCTGAGTGCTCTACAGTCTCGGGTCCACCCCGGGCGATGCCTATGGTGGCTGTCGTCGCTGGGCTGCCTACTTCAGCTCCCAGTCATGGTGTCCCCGGATGGCTCACTACCCTCGGCTCCCTTACCATAAGTACATGGATTCCAGTGAGTACACATGTACTTTGGGGGGGTCATCTTTACCTCATACGTTCTCATGCTAATACATGATAGATGACCTTTCTACTTTTAAATTACAGATGCACCGCACACCTGCTCCTGATGAGTGGCACTGGGCCATGAAACACATCGAGCTACTAGATGCCATGCTTTCATTTTTACGTTATCTTATGTTATCTTATGTTATGAATGGTTTATGTTTTAATCAATACACAGGAATACCGAGGCCATAGGTCTTGCAGGCACTACCTTGCAGTAACTGTATATCATTATATGCTATTGGTGGATTTTGTAACCTTATCAGGCTTGCTAGATGTTATCAGTGTTATTATCATGTTTAACTGATGTTTTTAAAACTCACATCAGCATTATGTGTTACCTATTGTGTATGATCTATAAAAACATTTTATTATCCACCAATCCATCTTATTGCAAACCAGGTGCTTCATTTTTTGTCGCTTGCTCGTTGGCTTGCTTGCTTTGTTGTGAGCTCGCTCGCTCCCCTTTTTGGCACACATAGTGATAATGCTGATGTGCATGGGGTGATTAGGGTGTGCCCAAGCACATAAAGCACACTCTGTAACTTCTCTCAAGCCAGAGCACTAAGTGCCATTTCTGTCTGCTGCTTTTTTCCTCTGCTATCTGTATGAGTCACTTCTGACAAGTTTTCCTGACACCAACAGAAAAAAAGTGACAGGGGAGGGATCTCCAGCTGATTGACCGCCTCAGCTCTGTTCCTGTTTGCTGTGTGGAGGTGGGTGTGTCTCTTCCCTACAATCAGCTCTCAGAGCTCTCCTCACTAAGCTCTGCAGAGTGTAAATTCTGCCCCCGGTTTTCTGACAGCTCAGACAAGCTTTATAAATTCTGGACTTTGAATGGATTTAGAGAAGAGAAGACTTCAGGTAAACAGGTAAAACTCCTTTTAGTAGGATTTGTTTAATCTCCGTGTATTACCTGAGGCTTGTCACTTCACTGGGTATATGTAAGGGTTTACTACCATTTTAAGGAACTTTTGATTATACGCTTATATAGGAGGTAACAGGTGGCAAATAGATTAGTGTTCCCAGCACCTGGCTCTGGTCCAGTGTAAAATGTGATACATGCTCTTATACTGTTCCCTTATTATTGAATAAACTTGCTACGCATAGAATTACAACATACTATAGAGTCTTGTAACTAACTAGTGCTCTGTCTGATACCCTGGCTTCTTTACCGATAGCACTAAAGGAATAGAACAAATAACATGTATGGATTTTAAAGAAGCAGTTTTCTTTACTGACAAAGAACCAGAAAGCACCTTCATAGTCATACAAACCCTACAGCATCTCTAGGATTCTTTGCCTGTTGGTAGATCCCCCTGTGATCCCATATATTCCTCACTGGCTGCAAAGTAATAAGATATAGCAGTATTTCAGGTGCAAATGTTATTAACATCACTCTCAGTCTTCGGTATGTTTAGACAGACATCCTGACATTAATAATTTCAATGTAATCACTATGTTATCTGAAAAAAATATAACTGGCAAGACTTCTTAAGAGTCTGTCAAAGATAATAAGACATTTGAAGTGAAGGGAAAATAAATAATATAAGTATACCTTTTGGCGTTCTGCAGTGCTGTTCTTAACTTGCCTTTCTACTCTTTTATTTTTACAGAAAAACCTTCTTAAGGGCAGGATATATGTGCTGATATTTTTAAATTTCCATTAGGAGGTAGTACTCCACAGGATACAAAGAAAACAGGTATACCATTGCTTATGTTCCTTCCGACACCAAGGAGCAACTAAAGACAGCCAATAATGAAAATAAAACATAATAATAATAATAAAACATAAAAACTCAGTAACAGAATAATGTGTGTGTGTAAGTATATGTAGCGCTGGTAGATTTATGATCTACCAACCGATAGGTAAATTTAGTAAATTGCTCGTTAGGGGAGTTAGATTTGCCTCTGTTCCAGCTTGGCTGACGTTGCGTGTGGTTCCACACTGAGCCGGTGGGTGTCGCTGTCACCATTGGCTAGTGTTGGAAAGGCAACGTGTCGAAGCGTATGGGTGCTCCTCTGTCCCGGAGACAACTCGGTGGAGGTGGTCCTCCGAGTTGCATTCTGGGAGAGGGTATTTATGGGACAGACGCCATGTTTTGAGGGTTTTTTTTCAGCCACCTGCTGGCCCTCCTGGCCCACAGGTTTGCGTTAGAGTGCTACCTCGTAGTCCTCCGTTCCGGAGGCCCGCTCCGCTGCGGCGCGTGGGTGGGCCCAGAAGCATGTCTGGGGCCTACCAGAGCAGCCGAGGAATGGTCCTGGGCTGTCTATCCAGAGTGAAGAAGCTGGACAACCGAGGAGATCCCAGGGGAGGACCCATCATAGAAGGATCATGCAGAGTGCTGGTCTGGAGAGGAGCCTGGTGACTCGGTTGTAGGACGTATCCTAAAGTAGTTCTACAGCATAGTACTGCCGGGTTGGCTTAGAGGTCCAAGTACTGTGTCTGACATTCACCGCAAAGTTTAATACATCCTGTGGCAGAGGATTGTACGGATTTATTTCAAGCAAGTCTGTGGCAGAGACTTTTGTTCGTGCTACGTACTGGCTGCTAGGCAAGTGAGAGAGGCCTATCCAGGCGAGCAAAGATTGTGTCCCACAAGGGGATTGCATCCGATTACAATATTCAACTTTAAAGGACGTTCTCAAGAATCCCAAAGAAAGGTATTTGAGCTTCCCTGTAGCTTCCCTCCTGCCTCTTTCCTGCTACTTCCTTCGTCTATCTATCTATCTATCTATCTAGATCTGTTACAGCTGATTGGTTTCTATGCAGAGTTGCACCAGATTTTGCAATTTCCAGTTTTAGTAAATCAGCCTCTTTGCCTTTTATTCTTCTCTCCCTCTAATCTGTTTATAAAGCTAGCAACTCTTAGCAGCTAACAGAATGTAGCTAGAAACTGCTAGGTCTCATTCACACAGGCAACAAGAGGGGGGATTGGAACAAAGTTCTAATACAGCGGGAAATGTGCTGGATTAGATATTTGGATGCCACTACCCCACCGGGCCTCAATGAGGCGGAGAGTTTCAGACCGTTTTTAGAAGGTTTCAGCTCAGGCAAAACGAATTAAAGCTTTAGTCTTTAGCTTTATTCGAATCTTGATTTCAACAAATCTCTACTTTCCTTGATGATCTTCTTTATGTATTACAATCTGATCGTAGATACTGTATCTGTTCTAGATGTTCTCTCCTATATTGCTATCATATTCCTTTTCGCTGGTGTTTGAGGATGTTAGAATGATCCTATCTATTGGGGGTTTTCTTTGACAATAGCATTGTTATGTTTAGGGGGGACCTCTGTTGTCCAACCAAATACAGCACAATGCTTTATATGTATATTTATGTTTATTGACATTTTCACTTATTTTGTAATGGAATTAGTTCTCCCTCTATTCCTATATTCGTCCTTGTTTGTAGCCAGCATCACGCACCCGGCACACCCAGGCCCTCATGCAAAATTGTTTTAGGGCCAATTGCTCCTCTGCAATCCATGAGTGATGATGCTTTTTAGCGCCATCCCATGGATATGCAGAGGTTTTCTGTGTTGGGGTTTTTTTGCCTTCCTTGGGGGGGGGGTTCCCCAGTCTGGGATGTGCATTCCCTAGAATTAGACTGGGGGTCTCCCCTTATTGTCCGGGTTTATCCCAGGCACCCCTGTCCCCTCGTACATTGTGGTGGGCACTGGGAGAGAAATTCCTTTTTCTTTCCCTAAGGTGTTCACTGCAATGTATTTGGTTCCCCATGGTTTGCTCTGTTCCAGCTATCCATGGGTGGGATCACCCTGCATGCATATGTTTTGCGTGGGGGGTGTCAACACTCTGGATGGGGGACGACTATTGTGGTGTTTTTATCTATGGTACAATACAGCCGTGACGGGATCCCCGTTTCCGCTGTATGCGTTCTTGGCATGGCTCCGCCTGCTGTTTTGTTTGCGGAGTCTTATACCAAGCCGCGTCACTTCCAGGTGGTACCATCTCCTGCCTGGAGCGGCTGTGTCATTCTCCATGTATGACGCAGCTACGTCTGTGTTTTCGGATGACGCAGACACACTCATCTTTGAGGTGATCGGGCCACGTCATCACATCACGCCCAAATCATGTGATACTGTCATACACGTAATGATGCCTTTTCCGTTTTGGCACCAAATGGCTGGGCGACAACGCGAGGAGGTGATGCTGTGGCGGCTCCAGCCTACAGCGTCATCCTCAAGCCTCTCATGTCCACCAATCATGGACTTCCATGGGGGTTAAAAGGAGAACGCCAGGGGCCTTAAGGATGCCATTGCTCCTCCACATTTTTTGTGGTAAGGTTAATTTTTAAGGAGATCCTTTTTGTTTCATCCATTGAAGGTAACCAGCTCTGACTTGGGGCAGGTGCTTGTATATCTTCATTGTCCTCTATGGGACCTGGTCACCAGGCAACTTACAAATTGGTAAGTTCAGCATTGTTGAATTTGACTCTTCTTTTGATTCTGTCTCCTGTTGGGTGCAGACTGTTGGTTCCCAGTATGGTTGGCGCCCTTAGTCATGCAGCCTCCCCTTTGGTGGAATGATAGCATTTTCTGGTGTGGCATCTTCATTGGGGGGACCTCACCTGTGTCCCAGAGATAAATCTGTAATTATTATGTGCACTTTTTAATTTGAATGAACATTTTTTTATCCTAGGTCTTCCTGTCTCTTGATTAGAATGATCTTGGCAGGGGCAACCACGATTTAGGAATCGTGGTTCCCTTTTGGAACCAGGAATTGTCTATAACTACAATTTGTAAGTTTGGCTTTTTCCATATGTGTCTTATTTTGTGGATTGATGCTGACCCTCTGGGGGGTGGGAGGGCGCACCTGGGGGTGCAGCTTGCTGGATGAGCTGCTGTTGTCCCAGGGGTGCTCTTGCCCTTGGGGTCTGAGTCCATCCGTTAGATATGTACATAATTGGCTCATGTGCACTCTCTAATGGAAATTAAAACTCTGATTCCAGGTTCCTCCTTTACAACAATGGGACAATTTTTGGATCTCCTCTTTTGGATGTCCTTGTTGGGTGTTACACCCTACGGCCCCTCTGTATGATGAATGGCGTATACGAACCTTCAGGATGAGTTTTAGGTGTTGAGGATTTTATCTTTCCAGATCAATTTTAATTGACATGTAATGAATGAATGAATGATTTGTAAAGCGCTGCAAATGCGAACTGAATCGCTTCAAGGCACATGTATGTTTGTTTATATGCTTTCTGTATTGAAATTCACTATACACCATAATTAATGCTTCAATGGTAAAATACAATGTTTTTACTTCAATATATTCATAGTATATTTTATATTTCAGAGGTGGTAATAGTCCCTGATGAAGATTATAATTATATGCATTTTCTCGAAATGCGCTGGACTTTTTCACTGCCTATCCTCTGGGCTGCACACTTGGATGGTTTATACCTATGCAGTAGGAGTCTGCCACCTTTGTGTATAATTATGTATTTCTATGCATGTACACATGTCTTTCTTGTGGTTTGTTTCTATGATTCGTATTTTGTATTAATAAATTCTACTTTTTATATAGATCAATTTTTTTTATTATACAATTTTCTTTTTCTAATTGCCTTTAAAATCCCACTTCTGAGGTTTGTTATCTTTCAATGTTTAAAGGGATGATGGCAATTTACACGCCAACCTATGGGAGTCTATTTATTCTCAGTATTTGCGTCAGCTAATCTAACACATTCTGACATATTCTCTGACCTTTTTATTGGTTAGGTTTGTGTATTGTGTTTACCCTACCTTGCTATAATATACTTACCATATCTATCATCTAGTTGCCTGTGGCCTATTTCCTGGATGCTAATATAATGTGGTTGTATAATGACACTTGGGTCATACAGGTGTGTGCAATTTTCAAATTATATATACCCAGGTGTGTCAAAGGGGACAGAGCAGTTTACAGAGTTGTGTCAGAGCAGAGAACCCATCATACCATGCAGCTCCTACAGAGTAAGCGCTACAAAAAAAAAGCATTCTCTTCACTAGTTACTGGTTAAATAGCTTTCCTTTCACTCTGTCTCTTGAGGAAGAACGCTTCTTGTATTTTTCTATATTCATTGTAGTTTAGCCTTCAACTCAAGGAAAATGGTTTACCTCATGCAGAACATGCCAGAAACAGAATTATACAGAGGGCTCTGAAAAAGCCTCACTTTAAATAAATGATCAAATCACTGCTGATGTTGAGAGGTGGAAAGGTTATACCTTCAGCACAGTTCCTGAACTCCTAGAGAAATGGAGAGAATTTGAATTTGTAGCACTGTATTGATTTTTTTACTTTTTAATTTTCATGTGCTCTTGTATAGGGATTGGAGCTGTAAATCCAAAAAAGATACATGAAGAGCTTGTGAACTTTGTGGCTTGCGAACAAAGCAAGAGATAGAAGAAGTGGTATTTAAAAGCTATTTTCTCTGCTGAGTGGTCATCTTGGGATAGGCAAACTTTTCCATTTATAATAAGTACTTTCTCCTGTGAGGTCCTTCTGTCTTCATTTAACATTTTATACTTCATCGCTGCTTTGTTGCCAAGGTGCTCAACCTGTGTTACCCCAGGGGTGCATCTGGCAGGTCCAAGGAGGATTCATGTCTGTCAAAATACACTTATAAATGTTATACAAAAAAATGGCTTATTATTTTTTGCTCTAAAAAAGCATAAAAATTGCTTGGAAAGTATTATTATATATTTAGAAGGTACTTTATGGACAATAAATGTACATATTTTACAGGGAACTTGATTTAAACTGCCACACATCTGGCAAGCATTTGTTATGACAAAGGAGTAAATATAAAAATGATTAGAATTAATTTCCTGTAGTCATGTATAAAGCCTTAGTCCAGCAAAAACTTTTTAATATCGAATGTAGCTTGGAGCAGGTTAGAACCTCTGCCACCTATTCAGTGTTGCCTGTGTCCCCATTGTAATCCCATCACTTCTTTTTCTATATGATTACCTTCAATAGTACAGAAAATGTCCCCGAGGACCACAGACAGGGAAAAAATTCTGATGAAAGTCTAGCCCTTGCCTATCCTATTAGTAAAAATGTTTTTATCACTCTGACCCCACTGGGGAGATTTTCTTCCTCTTCCATTTCTGTCTGCTAAAATACTAAATATTGCTAAATACTGTTTTGATTGCCATAATTGTCTGTATATTGGATCCCTTATTTGCGGGCACATTCCCCCATACACATATAGATATTTGGTATATATTGAGATACTAGTATACTCACATATATTTTAGGAGCACGTTGCACTTTATTACATCACACCTGTTAGGTGTTTTGTTTGCACTTGATATACATCAATTTTTGCCATACATTTGTTACACGCACATTATTACTAATATTTTTTTACACGTATTTTCTATTCTCTTTGCACTTGTATGAATCACCATTTATGCACATATAGCCGGACAGCGCCAATTTCCCTGTTTATAACCTTTTTCCATTTCTGTCTGACACCCATCAAAAGGGAAATGAGATGCCAATACAGACAGCAAAAAAAGTTGGAATATACTGTATTTGACAGGGGCACTTGTTGGCAGCCTGGCAGGTATAGGTTTTCCCTCTGTCCAGTGGGCAGCACTGTGCCATTTTAGAGATAGAGTGGGGTCAGTTATGGAAATTGTCCCCTCACTGCAACCTCTGGTGACCTTCAGCACCTTGGTGCGGGACATTATAAAATAGGGAGCCCCACGTCATTCAGGTGTGCCTGGAGTGAGTGGCAGGTCAAAGACAGAGACCTCGCTTGTTAGGGAAAGCGTATAGCTCAGAAAAAGGTTGCTGGCAAGTAGGGGCCACACCAACCTTAAGGAGGCTTTCTGGTATTCAGATCAGGAACACGGGGCTCACTTCAGCAGAAGTATTATAGTGTCATCCTGGCACACTGCCAACTGCTACCCCTCCAACAGAAGCCATCCTCTGGTAATATAGGCCCAAGCTTGGTAACATTGTGTACTCCTCAACTGCTCTATTATCGAATATCAGCACCTGCTATCTGTTAGCAACTGTTATCATTACTTGAGTAATATTCTATATACAATACACAAGGCAACTATAACATCAAGAACTATGTGTGTATGGTCCTTCCCTGATCGGTTACCCTGGCTCCAACTACACACTGGATTTGACTCATCAATGCAAAGCTCCCAAACATTCTTCATTTTGGAGTGATTGTCCCTTGTTTTGGACCAGATCCTTCTGTTCCTCGTGCAGCCTCAGTTCTTCATATTTTTGCTCTGATGTTTGCATCTCTATACAAAATGAATTCTTTAATACCAAAAGTGTTATGTGGCACTAAACTTTTATCCAACCTGTATATCTGTTTGTTTTTTTGAAAAGCCAATATAAAGTAAAAATAGAGGTCAAAGAAGCATTTGGGTGGTTTAGCCAATCATCTTCTGCATATTAGATCTTGTGGTCTGTGTAACAGGGGCCGTGGCAGGGACGCATCCTTTGCCTATATACTGTGTGCTAAAAGGTGTCCCTCTTTTTCATTTTAGAAAGTTTGGAGGTATTCTCAATGGCTCATGATTGGAGAAGATCAGACAAATCCACATGGAGTTCAAAGACTCAATGACTTAACCACTTGACCTCCAGAAGATTTACTCCCCTCCCCTGAAAGGAGAAGTACAGCCAAAGCTTGTTTGGCTGTACTTTTCCTATGAATCATGTTATGCACTCCTGTGACCTGTTTTCAGCAGAGAGCAGGCTAAAGTCCACTTTCTTCTGATGTCACAGAGCCGATCCAGGGTCCACCTCATCACAACCACGGAGTCGGGATTCGCCTAGATTCCTGGACCGACACCTGACTCAGCCTCTTAGCGAGCCTCTGAGAGTCTGAGCCAGCTGCTCCCGTCTCCTTCACAGCCCAGCGCTCCAATGAGTGAGGAGGGGACAGAGCAGAGAGCTGGTGACTAACAGTCACCAGCTTTTTGTTCAGGGAGCTGTGAGAACTGAGAATCATTCCGTTCTCAGTGTAGAGGCAACGGAGGACAGATGCAGTATCAAACCAATGCTGCATCCACCTAGATAAGTATGAATAAAAAAAAATAAAAACTCCATACTTCTTTTAATGACCAGGCCATTTTTGCTAAACTGCACTGTGTTACTTTAACTGACAATTGCACAGTCATAAAGTGTAAAAAGGTAGATACCGCGCTAAAGAGCAAATTGTAAAAGAACTACAGCTGCAACAAAAACCATCAAATATCTCTATGGTGAATAACAATAATAAAAAACATAAGTTCCGCTTGTAGTATAAACACTCAAAAGAAAAATGACATTGGAAAAAGTGATAGAAAATAGTACATATGAATAAGTGACAAATGAAAAGAAAAGTGAATTGAGTCCATACACGGGATCAAACAGAACACTGATGGGATGTAAAAATTGAGTCCATACACAGATCAAAAAGTGATGGAAGGAGACAAGCCCAATGAGGAAAGCAAAACGTCCAAAATTCATCCACCCTCACCGAGAAGGGAAAGAGGGGGAGAGAGGGTGAAGAGGAGATCCCCAGTAGAAGGTGAGTCCCAATTAATATGTCAATGCCCTTACCAGAGACGGTGGACCCCCTAAAGAGCAGGGTCTTAATCGCAAGCAGATACAGCCCTCTGCAGGGACAGTTGGATCTCCTATGACTCTGTAGCCTCAAACCTCCGTGATGTTCCAAGACAGGCAGGACCAGGATCACTGTGATAAAGGTATCACTCATTGGTCGGGAAGACCGTGAGTGTAAAAAACGGAAAAACTCCAATAGTGGAGTAGAGTAAATAAAAAGCCTTTATTGCTCAAAATCAAGCAGGCGGGAACAAACATCTGCCACAAAACACACATTTAAAAGTAGACGGCAAGCTTAAAAAACAAAGCAAATACCCGTGTAGCAGAATCACATGGGGCGTAATAGCGTAATGGTGTCAGTGCAGTACACTATTGGAGTTTTTCCGTTTTTCAGTTTTTGACACGGAATAGTGAAAAAAAAAAACAATAAAAAAACAGGAGAAAGGAGGAGGGGGGAGGGGGTAGAAAGAGAAATCTTGTACCTTTTTAAAAAGCATCTTGGGATATCTGGATTGGGGGAGACCAGAAAACAACCCACATCGTAGACAAAAAATACATAGAGAACAACATCCATTACAAGTCAGATGGACTCATTACTTGAGGAAAAAAGAGACGAAACAACATGTATGTGTTTGTTTGGACCCCATACAATACTCAAAAATTAAGAAAAAGAAAAAAATGTATATAAAAGGAAATTAATATAAGTCCAATACACAAAAAATTGATCACATAACAACCAGGTGAGAGATATTTGCACAGAGGTTATAGGGTTAATACTGACCTTATATTAAAAGGTAGGGAAAATGCCCCAAAAAGGATTGATTCATTCCCTCCATGTATATAATAAATCCATCATCATCAAATAGCCAATCCTCACCTGGAAAATATGCACATACATGTGTATGAAAAAAAAGGAAATGTCCATCCATTATCTGGAGAGACATGTAACCAAAAAAAGGGGGGAAAACTACAGAAAATCCCGCATATTATTGTAGACTTACCCAAATGGGCACTGCAAACATTAATCTCAAATGAGATCCCCCATATGAAAGAGTAAAATGATGATCGTAGTCCTCCAGGGGAAAAAAGTCCACAATGTGACTGAATCTGGGACTCCCGAGGATCCCGCACCTCAGCATGCAGCTCCCCAAAGCACATTCCCACCTCCTATATAAGGCCAACAAAGCGAGGGGAGGGTCCGCGGGATGCTAGGCGGGTCCTCTCTCCATTGGTCAAGCCCAACATATGATCACAGAACCGCACCAAAAAGCCAACGCTCTGTGGTGTACGTTTATCAGGACAATACAATACAGCCAATGCATTTCAGGGGTTCAAAGGTATCCCCTTTGACGGTCTTTAGAGCTACAAAACAAATACAAACTTGATCCAATCTCATATAACTGATATATAAAACACATGGAGAAATATTCTTATTGAGAGATAAGTAGGGTGGTTTGAAATTGCAGTTACAAAACTATAAAAAATAAGTTGTAAATAATGCTCATCTGTAATGTATTAAAAAGTAATTTTATTGATAGAGGTTCTTTATGACTATTAGTGCAGAGAAGCCTTAAATATCAGGATTGACATACAGCAAAATTATTCATATATTCATATAGTCATAGAGGTGTGTATGTGAATCAATAAGGATATTTGATGTATCATTGTTAAATAAAATGGTATTAAAAATCCTTCTTTCATGCAACTTTAAATAGCCATAGGTGGATATGAGCACTGAATAAGCTGCAATATATGCCTTGAGAGTATAAGAGGCTCAATTAATAAAATACATTAGAGTTGCAATAAATATAAATCAAAAAAGTTTGTGAAACAAAGTGTAGCTCTGTTAGTGCATAAACTTGGAAGAACTCAACATGTCAGAATCACCATAAGGAATCTCTATTTAAAGGTACACGGTGAACAAAGCATACACTGTTAGATAACAACGCTCTGTGCAGCATAATTAAACTAAAATAAAATAACTGTACATGTAGCAATAAAAAGTTGACAGAGAATATAACCCTTCTCCACCCCATCCAAAACTTAAAACATATTTTGGCTGAAGTGGCGGTTTAAGAGTTTTGCCAGTATTTTAAAGGGTACACTTCCCATTGGTCAGCGTGGTCACCCGTTGACAATGAAAATTTGCCATTACAAGCATTAAGATGGATACTTACTCTGGGGCTGTGTGTACATACAGCTACATCGGCAGCACAGGGCATCACGGCCACCATGTGCATGGGGGTCCAGAGGGATAGTCAAAATATTTGGAGCTAGTTCACCATTTCATTTTTTTGTGGAACAGTAAACTTACTCTTTAAATCCAACAGCTGGGTTCATTCTGAGCATTCCCATACTAAACTAAAAAAGAAGTAAAAAAAATAAAATAAAAAAAAATCATGAAAGACCAAAGACAGCCAAATCTTTATCTAGGTTGTAGATAGAGCCAAGAGCTACTAAAATCCCTTTCATATTTTACTGTTGTCTGTTGGGTAGATATCCCCCAAGTTCCTGTAATCATGATACCCTGTAATACTTTGGAAAAATTAGGGTGATTTACTAGAGGAGTTGAGAATGTTAACATAATAAATTATCCAAATGTGATAAAAGCAAATTTCTGTTTATTTCATCTGCATCTGACTGGATAATTGAATTTAATATTCACAGAATTTATGTTGTGAACATTCTTAACTCCTATAGCAAATTAGCCTCAGAGTGTCACGGTGGGATTACAGACCTCGTATGCAATGCCAGATAACAACAACAACAAAAACAACCTTAAAAGAAAAGTATATTGGAAAATGTTCGGCTGCAGCCCTTTATTGGGGTTAAAAACATTTCAAATAAACCAATTAAACAAATAAAACTTTATTTAGAATTTATAACCATAAACCAAATTAAAACATTGAAATAAATACCAAACACCGAGATTTAAGTTAAACGTAGCCTGTCTGTTAAAGTATTTAGTCCCACTTTCCACTACACATGTGCAATTCGTTTGGTCTGAATACAAGTTCGGACAAATGTTTGGTTATTCGACGATTCTGATTTATCTGAATCTCCAAATGAAATAGTAATGAATTTAATTGAAATTATTTCAAATTAATTTAGTTTATTTGTTTCTTGACCCGATTTTCACGGGCTTTTTAACAAGGTGTTTGCCTCGTGCTTGCCATGTGACAGTCGGGCTGCATTTACACACACCATTTGGTTGGTCCTTGAGTCCATGTGATCAGCGCTCTTCTCTCACCATTGGTCCCCATAGTCTGGCTTGGAGCTCAGTGGTCAGATGACCATTTTTGCTGCAATCAGTGGCCCTCTGAGGATTCTAATGCTGATTGGTCTTGCATCGATAATTGTATTCCTATGTAGTCTATATATATTGGCAGTGTGGGGGAGCTGATATATGCCACTGTTGAAGACCCATTGGTCGAAACATGTAGGACTAGGCTTATCGCTCTCCACATTGTCCTGTATTTTTACCCGTGATCACTTTTTATCGATGTATGCTGGTTTTTAGAAATAAATTACCATTTTTTGACCTACACTATGTGGAAGCAATTTCTTTCTCCACATACCATCCAGATGAGAGTGGCTCTGGTGTCCAGTTGATTCTACCATCAAGATCCAGCTTCGATGTTCTTCTGATTGGAGGTCTGTTTGGAGGTTACTTACCGCTTCCCTGGATTCCTTTCGGAGGTCCTGGACCCTTTGGAGTTCCATACATCTGACGTTTGCAGCATTCTGCCCGTATGACTCTATGTCACTGACATTTGAGTCCACCTGTTCCGGTAAGAGCATACACATCTCTCTTCATTGTTGATGATGTACCGTCTTTGATGTTTTCCATACCGGACAGTGTTCAGCATTTTCCTCCTTTAATTTTCCATCATTTGGTGTTGGGCACTCAGGCATCTTCCTATATTATTGTTTATGTTGGACAGCACCATATATTTTTTCAGAACAATTAGAATTTGGATTGGTCGAAAAATTATCAACTGATTGGAATTCTTTGTGAAGAATAGCTGTTTGTTAAGTAGTGGGCTTAAAATGTAAACAAAACAATAGAAAATTCAGAGAAAAAAAAACAGAGTGGGCCCCCTCCCAATTCATACCAGGCCCTTCAAGTTATCCAATAAGCCCCTTACCTGCAGACCCACAGAGGGTGGAAGCATTGCCTCTCCGCCCCAAATTACCCACCTCCCCATGTTGAGGGCATGTGGCCTGGTATGGTTCTGGAGGGGGGGTGCTCGCTCGTCCCCCTCCTTTCCTGGCCTGCCAGGCTGCATGCTTGGATAAGGGTCTGGTATGGATTTTGGGGGGGTACCCCACACCTTTTATTTTTTAATTTTGGTGTGGGGTTCCCCCTTAAAATCCATACCAGACCCAAATGGCTTGGTATGGACTGGGGAGAGACCCAAACCTTTTTTTTTCTTTCCTAATTTTTTTAAAAAATCCAGGCGGGCAATTGCAACTACAAGTCAATTTAAATGTGATTTGACTCATTTCTTTTTCTTTAGAAATGTCGTTTTTGCTGCAGCACATTCTATACATGCTACAGATGCACTACTTTACAGGCAGACTAAGGGGGCTCGCCAGGCACTATATTTAAAGGATTTTTTCATTTTTGTTGTTTCACTTAAAGTAGGAACCCCAATTATGACTAAACATCCAGTAGAAAGTGTGTACTTGGAGTGCAGTGGCAATAACACACACAGTCCAAGTTCGCAGAAAGAACTTAAAAAATAAATAAATAGATAAAATAATGCAAAAAGCATTAAAGTTAACAATAAACCTGAAGTGAAGCCAGCCCAATCGGAAACACTCACGGGTTCAACAGTGTGTAGAGAGCAGGTTTCAGCTGAACTTACTGTGTCTGTTAGGAGGGGCATAATGTGGCCTGGCTGTCTTGTGCCCAAGCGGGAAGATGTCAAGAGAAGTTGTGAGCCTTATGCTTTCCCTGCTCATCAGGAATCTTTCCCTGCTACTAGTTCTGTCTCTACAAGACAAGTACCTGTCCCTACTCTACTCACTCACAAAATGCATGCCAAGCCTGGGAGCCAGGGCCTTAAATAGGTTCTGCCTGACCCAAGATGACTGATTGAGTCACTTGGGGTGGCAGCATCCATTTGGATAGCTTCCCCAGTGACCCCGGATACCATAGAGGAGCCATTTTCCTTTTGACTTCCTCTCCAACTGCAATGCCACTGTGAACGAGCACCACCTGCAGTGAAGAAAGTAGACTGCACCTGCCTATAAGTCCTGTCATGCAGGCTTTTCCATCCATCCATCCATCTCCAAAAGCACTAACCACTTATCACCACCATCATCCTCTTTCATTCATAATACTGCTGTTCCCTTCAGTAACTACATATTTACTTTCATCAATAAAATCTGACAGGGGTTCTAACTCATCCCCACTGAGTTGGGTTTTAATTGGAATGGAATGGGATTTGCAGGTATAATGGTGGTCATACACTCTTCAATAAACAATCAAATTATTTTCCGGTCGGTAGGAATAATCAATGTATTCAGTCTGTATGCCACACACAGAAAAGTAAATTTTGATTGATAAATATCATCTTAATATACACAATGTAATCTCATAATCGAATGAATTGAAATGCGATTGCATTAATGAACAAAGTATCTTGGTAGTGCCAATCTATAATTTTCAGCCCTGGCTGACTGACTCGACTTGATTGAGTCCAATCCAATTTAGGTCCAAATCAATCAGGAGGAAAGTTATGGCTATTTGATTGTTTAAAAAATTGATTATTTTAATCAACTCAAGCATTAATCGGATAGTATAATCAAAGTGTGCATTCCAAGATCGGAGCACTAATGTGTTTAAGCAACTCTGATGCTAAACTTAAATGCTGGATACAAACTACACTTGCAAAGAAGCTAGTATATACTTGCCTCTTGTTGCACTCAGCGGTTCCTAACACTAACCCCCGCATCGCTACAGTGTCCTGTAGTGGCAAAGGGTTGGCAGGTGAAACCACCGAGGACAGGGGGGATCAATAACCGCCAGTGTTGATTTTGCAATAGATATTGATGTATGGTTTCTCTGCAATGGAGTTCAGTGGTGCAGGTAGCTATACTGTATACTGGTTTCTTTGCAGGTACAGTTTTTATTGAACATTTCAGTTTAGCGACAGAATCACTTTAGTCCCCTTGCACATGGGGCCCTCTTGGAGCAATATGTCCCTCCTGGTGTTTTAACATGCTCAGGAGGGACAGGTTCATTGTCCAATATTCATATTGCACATGTTCTTTAAGTAGACTCAATAGTGGGTAAAAGAACACAAGAGAGCGCCTCTAAGTGAGGAAAAAAAAAGGAAAAGGAATAATTTCCGCTCGCATTTCCTCTTGATGGAGGAGCAATATAGACACCTTTGGACAACAGCATGGTCAATCTGGGGAGAGGGTAGTGAAAAGAATAGCAGATTTAGATGGACTTGACCAACAGATTAAAGATGAACTCCAGCTAAAGCTTTTTATAGCAAAGACTTATTTTTTTTCCTTTTGGGATAAAGGTTTTACATAAATGAATAAAAACTGACCATTGTCAGTGTTAAATGGTTTATCTCACTTTTAGCATGTCTCCTGTTAGCACATTAGCAATGCAGTGCAGCTGATTGTCATCTTGTGCTGCTTCTCCCTCTCCCTGAAATACCTCTGTTGTACAGGGATTGTAAGACCCTAATACCAAGTCAAATTCCGATACTTATAATGCTTGCATTAAAAAAATGAATTTAATGACGTTTTCATGTATACAGAACTGCATTCATTTGTGTAATTTATATCTGCCTGGAGATTATTTAAATTTGCCAGACGATTCATTTAAATAACCCTTTTATTTATTTATTTATTATTCTTACTTCACTGAATTTTTTGAAATCTTGATATGGTTTAGATAGTAGCACACTTCTCCGACATCGCTAGAGACACTATTACTCAGAGCAGGCAGAGACCAATAGCAGGTGTGCACAGATCCATAACAGCAGGTGAACATCCAGACAGCAAGCACAGAGCACTGAACAGCATCTCTTCATGTTCACAGTGCTGATGCACAGCTGCCAGGCACACACAGGTCTCAGCTCTGGGCCTTCTCATGTTAAATCATTGGTAACAGTGGGAAAGCAACCGTTTTTTTCAATATTATAGGTATGTTCCTCCTTTGAATGTAGAAAATGGTAAATGCCCCCCTCAGATGAAGACTCAAAGCTTTGCTCCAATTCAGTGCATTGGCTTGTGTTATCTCTCAGAAGTTAAAATCGCACATAATTATCACGCGCTTGCAAATATTTTCAAAGCTGTCCAAATGCTTTTGGCAAATGTTTAAAGCACAGCAGGGAACAGCCAATTATTTCATCTTCATGTCAAATGCCTCTGGAGTTAGAAATATTTAAGATGACTCTATTAAGATAATCTGACCTTGGAGGCATCATTGTTCAGCCATAAGGGATGCACACCACCACATTCGAAATCAGCTGCTACTACACACTGCTCTGCATATCTTGCTTTGGATACACCCTGCTCTGTATAACATTACACATTACACACCACTCTGCATATCATTACACAGTACAGGCACAACCTGCCCTACAGAATGCATGGCTAGTTTTCTGGGCTGAAATCTAAGCACTTTTAGATCAATGCAAGAGGCTGGTAGCTTTTAGCACCAATGCCTCAGGTGCTTACCTAGGAATTTATTAGTGAGGATTAATGTAGGGGTTTGTTTAGGTTATCCTTAGCAAGGATTAGAATTTAGAAGTTAGAAATGAAAAGAGAAGTATAGGATTGGGTTAAAAAATATTATACTCACCTAGGTTGATGCAGCATCGGTCCGATACTGCATCTGTCCCCGCCGCCTCTGCACTCAGAACTGAGCAATCAAACACTGCTGATCGCTCAATTTTTCCTTCTACTCTAAACAGTGAGCAGTGATTGTCAATCACCAGCTCTATGCTCTGCTCCTCCAGCGCTCACTGAAGCACTGGACTGTGGAGGGGGAGGGAGCAGTTGGCTCAGTCTCCCAGCAGCTCACTGAGAGGCTGAGCTAGCTGCCAGTCCAGGCATCTGGATGAAATCCGACTGTAAGGTCAGGATCAATTCAGAGCCTAGACCAGCTGAGTGACATCCGCTGACAGTGGGCTTTAGAATGCTGCCAGCTGAAAATGGGTCACAGGAGTGCAGAACGAACTGCACTTGTGTGATCTATTGAGAAGTAGGACCAACATAGCTTTGGCTATATTTCTCCTTTTAATGTGTGTGTATAGTTGATTTCTTTTTTTGTATAGAGTAAGAAAGAATTAAAACATTTGTCATTTTATTTTTTACTGTCTGTGGCCTAATCAAGCTGCTTACATACTGCCCAGGGACTGTACAATCTTTGTGGCTTGTGAATTTATATATTCTCATTTTTATTTAAGAATAATACCTGCCTTGTCACCCTCTCTCTTATATTGTGACATAACCAAGCTGCTTATGTATTGTCCAGGGACTGTACAACACTTGTAGTTATTGTCTCTGAAATAATGCACAGTCATTTTTATTTCAGGATTAAATCTGTCATATCTCTCCCTTTTAGATTGTGGCCTAATTAAGTTCATTACACACTGTCCATGAACTGTACTAAAATTGCTTGCTATTGTCTCTGAAATAACTGAAATAATACACAGTAATTCTTAGTTTAAAAATTAAACCTGCCTCATCTCTTCTTTTTATATTGCAGCCTAATCAAATCGCTTACATAGTGTCCAGCAACTATAGAAGGGTTTAGGTTGTTGTCTCTGAAATTATACACTCTAATGCCGTGTACACACGGGCGGCATCAAAGGTCTGACGGTCTTTCAGACGAACTTTCAACTGACTTTTGACAGACACCCGACGGACTTTCGAATGAACAGACTTGCCTACACACGATCACACCAAAGTCCGATGGATTTGTACGTGATGAAGTATGACCGGACTAAAATAAGGAAGTTCATAGCCAGTAGCCAATAGCTGCCCTAGCATCGGTTTTCGACCATCGGACTAGCATACAGACGAACAGATTTTTCGACTGGACTCAAATCCGTTGGAATGATTTGAAACATGTTTTAAATCTAAAGTCTGTCTGATTTTCGAGCGAAAAAGTCTGCTGCAGGTCCGATGAAGCCCACACACGGTCGGATTGTCTGACAGATTTGTTCTGTCGGACCAGTCTGGTCAAAAAGTCCGCCCGTGTGTACACGGCATAATTCTCATTTCTGGATACAAACTGCCTTGTTTCTCCCACTTACATTGGGATCCTGTCAAGCTACCTATATTCTATCCAGGAACTGTGCAAGATGTGTGGCTATTGTCTCTAAAATAATACACTCTAATTTTTATTTTATTATTTAAAAATGGTATTGTCTCTCATTCTTACAGTGCAGCCTAATAAAGCTGCTTACATACTCTCCAAATGCTAGCTGATTTCTACCAAACATATACATGAAGTCTATATTTGGGGCATTTTGGGAATAATTGGGCATACAAGGATGTTCAGGGAATGTGGGGTTACAATACTGAAGTTGTTTTGTGTATTCATTTTTGACATGTTGTTAAACTTTTAAGACAACGCAGTGTGGCACTGTGAAAAAGCTCAGAAATGTATAAACTCCCATGTGAGTCATTAATTTCTATGACATTGAGGGCTTTACTTTTTTAAGAGTAAACTTTTTTTATAGCTTTAAGATTTATTGTTGCTGTTACTTTCACTATATAATTCAGGCATATTACTGCTAGATAAAAAAATCAGGTGTCACAGCCAAAACTAAAAGACTTTTTTCAAGTTGTAATGATTGAGATTAGGGTGTTGCTGTTGTATTTAAACCAAGCACTAATGTAACAGTTAACAAATAAATACACATATAATTACGGTAATGTGTGGGAATTGTTCTGTTCTGTAACACCACATACAGTTTAAGGGCATCTTTAGCGCTGCTACATTGTTTTATTGTATCTTTGCATGTTGTTTAAAGATTACTGTTTTTCTGATGTCACCCTTAAAATAGCATTAAATTGTGGACCCTCTCTCTTTTTGCATTGGTACCCAGCTTGCGCGCCTACAGGCCATTCAAAACGCGGCGGCAAGACTGCTAACAGGAAAAAAACCTTGGGAGTCCATCTCCCCATCCCTGAGTAGCCTACATTGGCTAACAGTAAAAAATCGGATCACATTTAAGACCCTCTGCCTCACCCACAAATGCATACAAGGTAACGCCCCTCAATACCTCAGAGAGAAAATAAAACATTACACACCGAATCGCAATCTGCGATCAGCTAGCCAAAACCTCCTCCTCGTTCCCAAATACCGCTACAAAGCAAGGGGAGAACGAAGGTTCGCAGTCCAGGGACCTCGGCCACGGAACTCTCTTCCGACTTACATCCGCATGGAAGAAAACCATCTGGCCTTCAGGAAAAAACTCAAGACTTACCTCTTCTAATGAAGCTGACAACACAACGCATCAGCGCCTTGAGGCGATTCAGTTCGCATTTGCATCGCTTTACAAATCATTCATTCATTCAAGGCCTTTTTAACAATTCCTTGCATATTAACCTTGAAAATAGTCAACTGATTTTCAAGATTCACAACCCATAGACTCCAGTGGAATTCAGATTTAAGTTTGCAATTTTCAGGCTTCACGATGGGTTCAATAAATGCCCTGAGAACCCAATCGGGACACATTTGCTCATCACTCATGTGTTGTGGTAGCTGATAGTAAAATGCCCATTTTACAATATGTTACCTGAACACAGTTTATTTGTGTTTTCCGGCACACTGCTTTAGAAAAAAATTGTTCAGGGGGGGTTTACATATAATGACTGACCATACTTTAACAAAAAGCTCATTAACACGTGTTAATATGTTTGTGTGGCATTGCACCATTGTTCCATTTATGGTTTAGGGATTTGTAGCCCTTTTGTACCTGTTGTGTGGTCCTCAGTTCCCAGTAGCCATTAGTCTGTAATTCCCCTGCCTATTTTATTCAGTCCTGATCAGTTTGTGATCAGGAACTTTATGAAAGGAAGAGTTACAATATAGTATGTTAAAGTGAACCCAGCTGGATTCTGTTGCCAAAGCTTGTTCAGTACCTAAGATACTGACGGGGTTAATTTAAGCAAGGCTTTAGGGAGTACGCAACAAAATCTGAGGCTAGAATAGACACTCCAGAGATACTGTTCGGTCCATACAGTCAGATCTAAAATACATCATACTGATTTTGCTAGATAGAAATCCAAGCTCAAAAACCCTTAGAATAAGATTAAGAGACATAAAAGGATTGTGATTCTCCTAAAGGGGGATGAGTGCCAAAAAATTCAAACAGCTTAAATACACTTTTTTTCCTACAGTCGGTTGTTGAAGTTTTAATCCTTGCCCATTGTGTCTCCAAAAGACCTTATTCTTTGAGCTTCCGTTTTTATGAGCCTCCATCTCTAACTACTGTGATCAAGCCATAACGCAAATAATCAAGTTGAGCTATAACATTTAAAAGCACTCAAATATCTTTCTTTGCTGTCTTATCTTCTACAGGTTCACAAGTAGAGAGCAGCATTTACCTCTGTAAAGAAATATTCAATATATTAAATTCCTTAAACGAAATCTCTCTAAAACTGAGCTATTAACCACTTCAATACAGTGCACTTACACCACTGTCCTGCCCAGACCAATTTTCAGCTTTCAGCACTCTCACGCTTTGAATAACAATTACTCAGTCATGCAACACTGTACCCATATAAAACATGCGTCCTTTTTTCACACAAATAGAGCTTTCTTTTGGTGGTATTTAATCACTAGTGGGTTTTTTTATTTTGTGTGCTATAAATAAACAAGACCGTACATTTTGTGAAAAAAATGCCTTTTTCTTTGTTTCTATCATAAAATTTAGCAAATTAGTAATTTTTCTTCATAAATTTTGGCCAAAATTTATACTGCCACATATCGTTGGTAAAAATAACCCAAATAAGCTTAATTATTTGGTCTTTGTAAAAGTTATAAAGTCTACAAACTATGGTGCCAATCAGTGAAAAATGATCACGTCTGATCACACCCCAAAATACATTCTGCTACTCTTCCCGAGTATGGCGATACCACATGTGTGAGACTTTTACACAGCCTGGCTTTTTAACATTTTTGGTAAACATCTTTTTTTCTGCTGCCATATCTTTAAACTTCTATATTTAATGCTAGCTCTAAACCAACCCCACTGCAATAGTAATATCACTGGTTATAGATTTTCAACCCCATCCGGCTTGAGTGATCAAGAGAGGCAATTAGCTTTACGACCCTAGCCTGTGTCTGTAGCTGGTCTGGTGCTGGCCATCCCCTCTCTCATATTCAGGTGTCTCAAATCAGACCCAATAATGACCAACTGAGAAAAGCATGCTTGCTTAGTCTCCCTATAAATTTAAAGCATCCTATGGGGTGGCGCAGACAGGGGCAAGGCGCAGACATCATGGCTCTGTCACGAGTGATGCGCAGTTTCACCGACGCAGTTTAACTAAAGCTGAATGAAGATACAACAAGAACTCTGCTTCACTTTGCAAGACAACACGCGAACCAGCTTTTGACATGTAATTTATATTTTAGATAAAGTCAGTTTTCCACTCTCTATCCACTAACATGCTCCTTATTCTCTTCCTTCTCACATTGGTGTCTTCTATCCTCAAATTATCTTTACTCTATCCCTCCTCTCTTCCCTGCAGCATACACATATCACCCTCACTCCTACCCTCTCCCTACTATGGCACCCATCATCTCCTGCATTTGCTGCATCCACATGTTGACATAAACACCAGGGACACTAGACACATGCGCTCATGCACATCCCACTCCCATCTTACCTTTCTTGACCTCCTCCTTCTCCTAGTCTCAGGTGACATTTCTTCTAATCCTGGTCCGACATTTTCCAACTGCAAGCCACATATCCAATACCCCTCCCCCTCTGGCAACCAACGCAGTCCACTCAGTTTATTTCTATCCCCCTGCTTCCTCAAAGCAGCCCACCAATCTCATCTGCCCTTTGGAACACCCGATCCATCTGTAACAAGCTAACATCTGTACATGACCCCTTCATCTCTCATGGCTTTTACATACTCGCCATAACAGAAACCTGGCTTCAAAATTTTGACTCAGCTTCTCCTGCTGCCCTCTCCCATGGTGGTCTCCATTGGACTCACTCCCCCAGACCCAACAGACAGAAAGGAGGTGGAGTTGGCTTCCCTCTATCCCCACAAAGCACCTTCCAAGACCTTCCTGTCCCTCCCTCTCTATCCCTCTCTTCTTTCGAGATGCACTGTATTCGTCTGTTTTCTCCCATTTCGCTGAGGATTGCAGCAATTTATTGGCCTCCTGGGCCAGTATCGCCCTTTCTTGATGACTTTGCTGCCTGCCTACCCTACTTTCTCTCCTCTAAAATACCCACTATCATTCTTGGTGACTTCAACATTCCTGTTAATGTTAACAGCCCAACTACAGCTAAACTTCTCGACTTAGCCTCATCTTTTGACCTAACCCAATGGGCACATACTTCCACTCACTCCAATGGTAATACCCTTGACCTTGTATTCTCCCAGCTCTGCAACCTTGGCAACCTCACCAACACCCCCTTTCCTCTCTCTGATCACAACCTCATTACTTTCACTGTATCCTTGCCTCCAACCACCCATCCCTCCAAGCAGCAAACAATTACTTGCAGAAACCTTCGCCACTTTAACCCTTCTCTTCTCTATTCTGCTACTGACCACCTATATGACATAATCTCTCCCCTGTCCTGTCCTGGCCACCTCTGTCTACAACAGCTCACTCTCATCATCACTAGATGCACTTGCTCCTCTAACCACACGCAGAATCAGGCCCCGACCGTTACAACCCTGGCAAACTGACAACACTAGAAATCTCAAGAGACATTGCCGTGCTCTTGAACGACTGTGGCGTAAAACCAAATGCCTGCAAGACTCCCTATATAAATCTGCCCTTCTAAAATACAATTGATGCCTCCATGCTGCCAAACAAGCCTACTTTGTCTCTCTTTTTAATTCCTTGTCATCCAGTCCCCGTCGGCTCTTTTCAACCTTTTACTCTCTGCTTCGTCCCCCACCCCCTCTACCCACTAACTCACTCACTGCCCAAGAGATTGCCAATCACTTCAAAGACAAGATTGATGCAATTCGTGAGGATACCTCCACTGTGCGCACATCTTCCCCACCCAACATACCTTGCCTAACAGCACATTCAACACTCTCCTCTTTTGAATTGGCTACTACTGAAGAGGTTACAAAACTTCTCAGATGCCCACTTAACCAATTGTCCCCTGGATCCTGTTCCCTCACAACTACTACGGTCACCCTCTTCTTCTATCCTATGCTCCCTCACTTACATCTTCAATCTCTCCCTCTCTAGTGGCACCTTCCCCTCCCCTCTAAAACATGCACAGATCACTCCCATACTTAAAAAGCCCTCACTGGACCCCACCAACCTGAAAAACTTAAGACCCATCTCATTGCTCCCATTCACCTCTAAACTTCTAGAATGCTTATTCTACAACCGTCTTAGCTCCTACCTCAGTGAAAATAACCTTCTTGACCCTTTACAGTCTGGCTTTCACTCACAGCACTCCACAGAAACTGCCTTACTAAAACTCACTAACGATTTACTAACTGCTAAAACCAACAGCCAGTACTCCATACTCCTACTACTTGACCTCCCTGCGGACTTTGATACTGTTGACCACCCGCTCCTTCTCAATATACTACATTCCCTTGGCCTCCGAGATTCTGCTCTATCCTGGTTCTCTGCCTATTTATCACAGCGCTCCTTCAATGTATTTTGATCAATATTTTGATCACTAACCATACCTGCTATAACCCTTAACCTGGAACCTCCACACGCTTAGGTAGAAAATAATAGCTGAGCAACTTTTTTCATTACCAACTGACTTTTCATTGTGAAAAACAAATGATTGATAAGACATATTTACAGAGTACTGGCTGTACACTCCTGTGGCCAGAATGGCCTTCTAGCTGAATTGTGGGCATGCTGACTTATCAGCATATGTAAACACAGACAATTCTACATAAAATGGAAGACATACAAAAGACAAATATGACTTCAACATGGCTAAACTACTTTTCAAATATATCTATATCTATATATATAGATATATATATATAGATATATATATATATATATATATATATAGATATATATATATATATATATATATATATATATATATATATATCTATCATATAGATATATATATATATATATATATATATATCTATCATATAGATATATATATATCTATATATATATATATATATATATATATATATATATATATATATATATATATATATCCCTTACAATTAAAGTAATTGAATTTAAAAAGTACCCTAGACTGTGATCACAACAGGGAAACAAATCAAACACAGAGATTTCTTTAATTTAGTCATTTTTGCAGTGTCTGGTGTGGGACTTTTCCTTCAAGTTTTTTGCAAAAACTGTACATGAAATAGATGCTGTATTGAGTCTCCAAACATTTCCTTATATATAAATGTCTCTTAACAATCCACAAGTCACCTGGCTTTAGTTTTAGATCCTTCCAAACTTTTAGGATCTGGAATTGGGAAGAAAACACATAAATGAGTTTGTCAAAAAACCTTAAAAGATCAGCAACATGCTCTGTGAGATCCGAATGGAGGACTTCAGCTGCTGAGACAAAATATAAGCAAGTGAGTAACACACTCCCAAACAAAATCCCATAGGGAGAGAGTCCAACATCCCCCCTAGGGGCTTGATAAAGTATAAAAAAGCATTCAGGCAAAAGTCTTCTAGTTTCTTACTTTACTTTGTCCGCTAGGACTCTCCTATAAAAATGATTTCCTCTGTTACTCCCTGTAGATTCTGGCACTCTGTACAAACTACTTCTGATAACACTTTTTACTGTGGCCGTTGCAGTAGCATTTGCCACAGGACATCCAAAAAACATGTCCATACAGACAAAATGCATACTTGTAAGATCCTAACTTGGGCATCTGGATATATCTTTTTTGTAATCTCTGGAAGGGATGTTCAGCCTTTGGTAACACCTTTGGTAACAGGTAAAACAAGAAGTGGTATGTTATAAAAACAACTGTGGAGAACCCTGGCTCTATCTCATGCTCATTTACTTAGGCAGCCTTAACTGCTTGTGACTGATGACACGGTCCATGTGTCAAGCTGAAAGGAAAAGAGTGGTTGGCAGACATAAATGATCACCTTTGTCCAAAGTCCTGTTTCATAAGAAGTTCCAGCCTGTGGACCACTTGTTCTTCTCGTTCTGGGGTCCTTAAAGTTGAATTATTAATCCCAGCTATACTGGGCTAGAACTAGGGTGGAATCTGTGAGTTGCACAGACCCATCAAGTGTCCGGGGCTGTAAATGCAGCATCCTTAGTCACCTGGTCTGCTTCCATGTGTGAAAGTTAATATGGCTCAGCAAGAACCTGGAAGGCTGAAAACAGCTGATCAAATTAACTTGGCATGCTTGATTGGTTTACCTGCTGAAGTAAAAACAAACTTCTGGCCCTTCAAATGGAACCAAAAACTATCTATATCTCGACTATCTATATAAATATACACTCTTTTTATAGCTCACAGGCTTTGCTAAAACATGGAGCTCTGCTTCTTGAGCTGGGGAAAAAGGATCCAATGACTTTGAATACAGAGTATCCTTCCGAGTGATAAACTGCATACTCAAATCTACAAAAAAAATAATATCTGGGTCTTCAGGGAGTTTGTCCTGCACTGGGCTCACAGCAGCTGATTCCTACACCATCAATTTAACACACGTGTCTTCCTTTGTCTCCAGCCTCCTGCAATAAAGGCAATAAGGTGGCTGGATTCAAATGTACGCATTTTTCATTGTTAGATTTGTACATAAACAAACTCATATTTTAAACCTTTCATTAGACAAACATTTAGTTAGCTGTATATTTGCTGTGCAGAATGTCAGACCATTAAAAATTAAATGTTTGACCAAAACAATATCTAACTTTGTCTAATAGCACCTTTGCATAAAAGCTACAGCTCTGATATATCGGGGTAAACCCTTCATTACTGGGTCCAGCTTGCATAAATATATTACAATGGCTTATTTTCTATCACGCTATTTGTGTAAGAACTCCAGTTTCATGTTTCAAAAGACAACTTCTTCCTGGCAATATTATAATAAATGATAACAATACCCTGCGTTCATGGAGAGATGTCCATAAATCCGAACTATTCTTCTGCTTATTCCACTGTACTTACAAGAAAAAGGGGCACATCATTTCACAATCCACACATTCTGCTTTGGATTTCAAAAATAAAAATAAATAAAACAAAAGGACCAGCAATCTGTATGATGGACCAGAAAGCATCAAAAACTATAAAACAACTAGCTGCAGGTGGCATCTATACCAACAGGGTGTGTGGACTAGATGTGATGGGTCTGTTATATTTAAATTTTATTTATTATTACTCTCACATCATGGACCGCACATCAAGTTATCAAAAACCTTAAAATTTCATTTTTGTAGAAAAACTTCTTATGTATCCCATCCATCTTGACTTTGTTAAATATTATGGCAGCTGTATTCCAAATAACAACCTCATCTTAATCTTTTTTCCTCTCAATAAGGGCTTATTGTATAAATGTAAAATTACAAAATTGTTATCTTAATCTAAACTAATCCCATTTTTCCAAATTTCCCCAATAACCTGGATTTCATTTCCAACCAAAGGTTGTCTAAACCAGATTCAATATATCTATATTATTAATAAAATTGTTAAACTCATATTAGAAATGAATACTCATTATTACTTAATTTTACTTAATTTCCCTTTTTTAAATGCACTGTTTCTACTATCAAAGTATATTCAAATTGTGTAATACACGGTTAAATGTAACCTTCATTTTACCATTTTGGAAAACAGATTCAAAATAATTGTAATCACATTGTTTACCATTAGATTCGTTAACCCGACACATTTTGTTATAAATATTTTGTCTAAAAAAACTGAAATTGGCATGGTGTCCTTCCACCTTATCACTAACCTCTCATCCCAGCCACATTTCTTTCATGAGAGCACAAAGGAGGGGGTCACATCTGCGTACATGACAAACACAAGCAATAGAACTAAAGGTCCCAGCATTCGCACACACATACACCAATATCTCTCTAAAATCGCTTACTTTTTCCCATTTGTACACAACACATGCATATCATTCTCTCACTTTCTTTTAACTCTTTCATATATCCCTGCCTAAATTCTGCTTTCCTTATTTTGTTTAGATAACTTTTATTTCTAGCTTCTATGATCAGATGGGGAGCCAGAGTGCTCATCCCATCTTCCCTCTCTGACAACATATAAAGTATTCTGTTTTACCTCTCATTTCTCTGTTTCTGGTTTTTACTAGTTGTAGTGCCTGACCCCAAATTCATTCCACAACTTAACATGAAAATGTCCCTTTCTGTCTAGTGTTATTGTCACCCTTGATCCATCCTGCTCACATAGCTGTTTCTCTAGCTGTTTACTCTGCATGATTCTTAGTCCCTGTGGACTCCTGGCTGGCTCGCCAGGTTGACTTGGTTAAATTGATGATAGGCAGCACCTATCCTCATATTGATTAGTGGTTCCAAATTATTAATAACTACTGCAGTAGTGAACAGACAAAAAAGATACACTCAGCATCTTTCCAAATAACTGTTCTGCTTTATTATGACGCAATTGAAGGTTTTTTTGCACATGATTACGTAGGTATCACATTAATATTACAATTCTACGTTTATGGTAACAAGGGGCGTTACATAGGCAGGCTAATTCTAATCAGGACTCGAAAGAATGTAAACATTTACTGAGAACATTATTAGTGCTGTGTGCACAGTGAGGGCAGTGTGCAATACATACAAAATACAATACAATTATATACAGAACTTACAAATTTCCATTACAAGTGTCACCTACAACTCTGTCTCCTCCTCTCCATTGCCCCTTTTTGTGGAGGCGCTGTTCTTGGACCCCTTCTCTTCTCTATCTACACCTCCTCCCTTGGTCACTTGATAACCGCCCACGGCTAACAATACCACTTATACGCTGATGACACCCAAATCTTTCTGTCTACTCCTCACCTCACTGCTTCAGTCTCCTCTTGCATTACTAACTTACTAACTGACATATCAGCATGGATGTCGCACCACTTCCTTAAACTAAATCTCTCTAAAACTGAGCTATTAATATTCCCCCCCGCCCATACCCCCCTCCACGACTTTTCCATTAAAATCAACAATGCAACCATCAGTCCCTCCCCTCACGCCAGGGTACTCGGTGTAATCCTAGACTCTGACTTGTCATTTCAGCCTCAAATCCAATCGTTGTCAAAAGTTTGTAGAATTCACCTCTGTAACATCTCTAAAATTCGCCCCTGTCTCCAAATATCACCCAAATCATCCTCTCCACTCTTCTCAAGACCTCCTACTCTCAAGCTCTCTCGTCTCCTCCTCTCATGCTCGTCTCCAGGATTTCTCCAGAGCCTCTCCCATCCTCTGGAACTCGCTACCTCCACCTGTCCAGCTATCCCCTACTCTTGCTACCTTCAGGCAGTTCCTGAAAACGTATCTCTTCAGGAAAGCCTATAACATCTCTAACTAATCTTTTACCACTTCCATCAGCTCATTCCCCACAGTTACAACCTTTTGTTTTACCTGCCCCACCCTATTAGATTGTAAGCTCTTCTGAGCAGGGCCCTCTTAATCCTCTTGTATTTTATTGTATTATAACTGTATTGTCTCCCTTTTATATTGTAAAGCGCTGCGTAAACTGTTGGCGCTATATAAATCCTGTATAATAATAATAATAATAATAATGTAGCACCTTCAGGCGTTCTACGACCATAAATGACACATCTCACTTCTCAACCACTTATTACACTTTTGAAGGCCCTGGAGCACCAGGACAATGGAATTGCCCCCAAAATGACCCCATTTTGGAAAGCAAACACCCCAACGTATAATCTATGAGGCATAATGAGTCTTTTGAAGGGTTGATTTTTTTCCAGAAGTTTTTGGAAAATGTGGAAAAAAAAATGAAAACGCATTTTTTTTTACACAAAGTTGTCTATTTATCAGATATTTCCAACACATAGCATGTGCATAGCAAAGATGACACCCCAAAATACATTCTACTACTCCTCCTGAGTATGGCATACCACATGTGTGAGACTTTTACACAGCCTGGCCACATACAAAGGCCCAACACTGAAGTAGCATCTTCAGGCGTTCTACGAGCATAAATAACACATCTCATTTCTCAACCACCTATTACACACTTGAAGGCCCTGGAGCACCAGGACAATGGAATTGCCGCCAAAATGACCCCATTTTGGAAAGCAAACACCTCAACATATAATCTATGAAGCATAATGAGTCTTTTGAAGGGTTCATTTTTTTCCAAAAGTTGTTGGAAAATGTGGAATAAAAATGAAAATGCATTTTTTTTACACAAAGTTGTCCATATATAAGATATTTCCAACGCATAGCAAATACATAGCAAAAATTACACCCCAAAATACATTCTGCCACTCCTCCTGAGTGTGGCAATACCACATGTGTGAGACTTTTACACAGCCTGGCCACATACAGAGGCCCAACATCTAAGTAGCACCATCAGGCGTTCTAGGAGCATAAATGACATATATAATTTCCTGGCAACCTATCATTTTTGAAGGCCCTTCACATTCCTAACACATAGCATGTACATACCAAGAATTACAATCCAAAATAAATTCTACTGCAGAAAGGGTAAAAACAAAGCATTACCTGTGCTTTTAGTAGTATCCACAGAGGAGAGCACTTGTCCAGGCAGCAGGCAGGAATGTGCTTAGCGACAACAATAGAAGTTATCCAGGCAGCAGGCAGGAATATTGTCTATAGTCAGCACAAGGATATTGTCAGCACAGCACAATCCATAGAAATTTCCCAGGCATTGACAGCCAGCACAGCCATAGTCCTGGTACACTGTTACCTGCAGGCACTGATTATTGTACCGCTCTCCAGCCCTTCATAAACATACTGCCTCTTGCTACAGCTAATTTTTTTCTTAGTCCAAGTAGGGGTAGCGGGCCTCAATCAGGTAAGACCTGTGCACAGGGGCACAGGGGTAGAGGCTTCAACCCACCCAAATCTCTATACTCCAGACCCTAATCCGGAAATACCGAAACCCGGAGAAAACAAAAAAAATAGTTTTCTCCATCTGGAAAAACAATTCTGGAGCCCCTCACATATGTGAGACCCCTGTGTACTACAGGAGCAGAGCAACAGATCAGTCCAAGTGGTAGGCAAAAGCATAGTCCATAAAACAGGCCAGGGTCAGTTCACGTGTAAGCAGTCCAAGCAGTGGGCAAGAGCGTAGTTGATAAAACAGGCCAGGGTCAGTTCACGTGGAAGCAGTCCAAACGGTAGGCAGAGGCATAGACATAAAACAGGCCAGGGTCAGTTCACGTGGAAGGCAGTGGCATGGTTATTTGGGGAAGCATGGAAAATGGTCAACACAGATGATGAAAATGGGGAAATGGTTACAAATATGGGCTAATATTTTAGGGATGTATGGTAAAGTTGGAAGCATTCACCAATGCAAAGGCCAGGTTGGGAGGGACACTGGGGACAATGGTAGCTGGTATCTTTTCGAAATCCTCTTTTGCTGCACACGCAACATTTTTTTTGCTGTCTTCGGCCTGCTTCAGATGGTGGAATGTTGAAGGGGAAGTGGCGCTCATGAAGTTGGCTAACAGCATCAGAGCGCAGGTCTTGTGAGGGGGACTTTGTTAATAAGATGAGGGACGTGACAACTTCTATTATGATTTGTAGGAAGGAGGTGGGGCTTTTCGTGGATTTGGTGTAGACTACGTAGGAATGATAAATGGCCAAATGGATGAGATAAATTGCTACCTTCCTGTACCAGAATCGGGACCTCCTTATTGACAAATAGGGCTGAATCATTTGATCATTGAAATCCACCCCCCCCCATGTAGAGATTATAATCTTGGACACATGTTGGCTTTTCAATGGGACCTTGTCTTCTTTGAACCTCAATTGTAGTGTCGTCATGGATGGTGGACATCATGTGCACGTCCCTTTTATCCTTCCACCTTAAGGGCAGCACTTTGTTGCATCTCAATGTTGCTCTTTCCCCCCTTTGCAGCTTTTTGTTCGCTAGAGATTGTGGGAAGCCCTTCCTATCCTTTCTGGAGGTTCTGCAGGCCAGGGTTTTTGCGATGTATAAGTGTTTGAAAAGGGGCAGGCTGGTGTAGAAGTTGTCAAGGTATATGTGATATGCTTTGTTCATAAGTGGGTATGCCAGGTCCCATACAATCTTTCCAGTTGTGCCCATGTATGAACCTATTCTCAATCGGTTCAAATTCAGAATCAGAATTGGAATCTGATGAGAACTCCTCGCTGCTCTCATCAGTCATGGAGAGGATCTGGAACGCCTCCTCACTAGTATTAAATCTTTTGGACATGATGCTGATGGCTGTGTGACAGGTGGCAGGTGACGGTCACTGATGGGCTGTGTGATGGGTGGCAGGTGACGTTCACTGATAGGTGATGATGGTGTGACAGGCGATGGTCACTGATGGGTGACAGGACACGGACAGTGACAGGTGATGATCGCTGACGGGTGACAGACCACGGTCACTGATGGGTGCACCGCTGATGGTCACTGATGGGTGACGTGTGATGGGTGACAGGGCACGTTCACTGATGGGTGACGGGTGCACCGCTGATGGTCACTGATGGGTGACGTGTGATGGATGATGGGCTATGGTCACTGATCGGTAACGGGTGCACCGCTGACGGTCACTGATGGGTGACGGATGATGGCTGACGGTCACTGATGGGTGACGGGTGATGGGTGACAGGTGACGGTCACTGATGGGTGACAGGTTGACAGTCACTGATGGGTGACAGGTGATGGTCACTGATGGGTGCACTGTTGACGGTCACTGATGGCAGTCTCTTATGTGACAGGTGCACTTTATGGGGTGACTGTTGGGTGACAGATGACAATGGGGGGCGATGGGACAAGTGTTGTGCTTGGTGCATACAATACACACACAGATCGGTAACTCACTGCTCCTGGCTCTTCTCTCCTCACACTGGAAACGGTGTGAGCAGAGAAGAGCTAGTAACAGCTAGATACCGCTCTGTGTTTACATTTAGTGATCGGCTGTGAAAGCATCACAGCCGATCACATGGTAAACAGCCGCCGGCCAATGGCTGTTTACCAGCGTCGGTGACGTGCAGTGTTCCAGGGAACACTCTGCCACCAATGTGCACACACAGCGCGATCGCACGCAAGCACAGTGGGGCGTGTACAGTGGGGCGGAACCATCTGTGATTAGCCGTGACTTCATCATAACATGATAAACAGCCATGCCCAATGGCTGTTCACCCCCCTCGGTGGTGAGTGGTGTCTCCATGACACGCCACCACTGAAGGTACAGGGCACACGATTGCGCGCATTCCCTGTTTAAATGGGCGGACGTCATATGACGCCTGCCCAGAATGAGAGCCGCGCTGCCTGGCCATCATATGGTTAAAATTTCCCCCCCCCGTGCCCCCCTCCATGACTTTTCCTTCAAAATCAACAATGCAACAATCAGTCCCTCCTCTTACACCAGGGTACTAGGTGTAATCCTAGACTCTAACTTGTCATTTCAGCCTCAAGTCCAATCGTTGTCAAAAGTTTGTAGAATTCACCTCCGTAACATCTCTAAAATTCGCCCCTTTTTCACAAATGAAACCACCAAGCTCCTCATTCACTCCCTTGTTATCTCTCGCCTTGACTATTGCAACTCCCTTCTCATTAGCCTGCCTCTCCATATGCTATCCCCTCTTCAGTCTATCATGAATACTGCTGCCAGACTTATCCACCTTACCAACCGCTCAGTGTCTGCCAACCCTCTCCTCCAATCTCTACACTGGCTCCCAATCACCCAGCGAATTAAATTCAAAATACTAACCACGGCATACAAATCCATTCACAACTCTGCCCAGAGCTACATCACCAATCTTGTCTCCAAATATCACCCAAATCGTCCTCTCCGCTCTTCTCAAGACCTCCTACTCTCAAGCTCTCTCGTCTCCTCCTATGCTCGTCTCCGGGATTTCTCAAGAGCCTCTCTCATCCTCTGGAACTCCCTACCTCAACCTGTCCGGTTATCCCCTACTCTTGCTACCTTCAGGCGATCCCTGAAAACTCATCTCTTCAGGAAAGCCTATCACATTTCCAACTAATCTTTTACCACTTCCATCAGCTCATTCTCCACAGTTACAACCTTTTGTACCACCTGCCCCACCCTATTAGATTGTAAGCTCTTCTGAGCAGGGCCCTCTTAATCCTCTTTTATTGTATTAAAACTGTATTACCTCCCTTTTATATTGTAAAGCACTGTGTAAACTGTTGGCGCTATATAAATCCTATATAATAATAATAATAATATGTTAAAACATTTAGTTCAGTGTAATCTACCCAAACAAGCTTCCCATTGTGGAAGCGGAACTTATTTGTGTCACAGATTTAGCAGCACCATGGGGAAAAGCGTTAGTCACCTTACTGACCCCAAAAAATCATGACCTTAGAACAAATCTTTAATCCTCACCCTGACATGAACCTTTTGTGTTGCTTATTTAGGGTGCCTCAAAATATCAGGGTTCAGTTTTGTCAGAATTTACTGTTTTCTACTGCTACTGTAGTTTGTGATTCTTTATTTTCTTATTCTTCTCCTTTGCTGGTATTTTACTAGTTTAAGAAGATACTATCATATATACAGTACATACTGTATATAACCAGGCCCATTTTTAAAGGTGGGGCAAAAGGGGCACCTCCCCCAGGCCCTGTCATTGTTGAGGGGTCAACATCCTCACAATCACTCCCTGTCACATAGTGCAGCTGCAGGTAAAGGGAAGCCCTAAGCTGCGGCGTACTTGCCTGACAGCAGAACTGGCCGAGGGGAGAAACACACTAAAGAGAGGCCCGGAGCACAACCCAAAGCCATAACGGAGGGCAGGCATGACAGGGGTTGATGGGGCTTTAGGTACCTGAGGTTAAGGAAGCAGGGGAGCATAGTGGGTGTTTAGGTGGGCGGAGCCCTGGAGGGAGAAGTGACGTAGGACGAGGAAGGGAGGCGGCATCAGTCTGCAGGGGAAAGAGAGGAACAGCTTCCCACCCTCCCGCCCTACATGTTGTGGTAATTTTTCGAATGGTGTGGGGGACTGGTGCGTCCCTGATGAAAAGTGGTGCACCTGGCGGGGTGCAAGGTCCTTTTAGGTCATATGGGCACTTAAAAGGTATGGTGTGGTAGGGACCTGTCTGAGGTATGGCTCCCTGTTCGTACGGGTACCTGCTAGTTGTCTCCGAGTTGGGGGTTCGCGACTGGAGGCCTTAGAAGCAACTAGCAGGTACGGTTTTGATTTATGCCTATTGGGACCTTGGGCTCCATTATTGTTAATAAACTGTATGTTATGTTTAAAAGATTATAGATATGTTAATTATTGGTTATTTATATATTTGGTTAATAAAACGGCTGCTACAGCCAATTTACCCCAGTTATGTGTGGTGTGGTCATTAGAGGAAAGGGGGTGGTTTTATTGGCATAGCAGGTAACAAGCCATGGTTAATACCGTAGTCATGAGCAGTGCCAGCAGTCAGAGGAGTAAGAGAGGATTGCAGAGAGGAGGCAATGACAGGCAGCATGGATGAAGAAATCCAGGTGAGAGTTACAATCTGAATGAGAACATGTGCATGACTGTTTGAACCGCTAATCTGTTATCACTCTTCTCTACCTCTCTGCTTTTTAACAACATTACCAGCACTGCTGAGTTGAACTTTTACTACTTTACCCACTAAACGATCACTGATCTCTGCCTCTCTGCTTACTATGATCATTGACAGTACTTTTTTGAATGTAATCCTGGTCGGCTTCATTAACCTTATTTTGCTGCCCAAATTCTGCTGCAATGCAAATGCTTTGCATTTGTAGCATAATCTATCTAGCAACCAATCAGTTAGCAGTAATGTTGTGCAGTAACCTCTAGCCACCAATCAGTGAGCGGTAATAGTGTGCAGTAACCACTAGCAACCAATGTGTGACAAGGGTGTGCAGTAACCTCTAGCAACCAATCAGTGAGCAGTAATAATATGCTTTAACCTCTAGCAACCAATGCGTGAGTGGTAATGATGTACATTGTGCTCTAGCAACCAGTGAGCAGTAATAATGTGCAGTAACCTCTAGCAATCAATGGGTGAGCGGTAATGATGTGCAGTATGTTCTAGCAACCACTGGGTGAGCAGTAATAATTTGCAGTAACCTCTACCAACCAATCAGTGTGTGGAAAGGGCATGCAGTAACCTCTAGTAACCAATGGATGAGTGATTATGATGTGCATACATATATATATGCATATATATGTATATATGTGCTTTGGGGGCCTCTTGGGGGCCCATCTTAAGCCCGAGGTGCGTGAAAAAATCTGGAAGGATGAGCACGTAGAGATATTTACGTTACTCCCTTTGGAAAAATTCAACCTGGATAGGTTGAAGCCAAGAATCCAAGAAGGAAGTTTTTAGCAATTGTTTGCAAGATTTGCCATCTTGGCCAGCGTGATAGGGGAAAAGAATCTCGAGAATTGTTCGGCTCTCTTTTGCTATCTGGACGCTATTAGTGAGGCCCACCAGGTGTATGTGGGGGGGTTGCTTGGCTTCGTTAATGCAAGGCCATCCGGCAATCCTTGCGATGGGATCACAAGGATATCAGTTTGTGGATGTGCCTTATGACCTTGGCATGGGCAGCTCCATCCTTTTTTCCGAGCGGGGCTGGTGGTCCAAACACCCCAGGACAGTTGGTCGCTAAGCGTCAGGGGTACTGTTGGCAGTTCAATGAAGGAACATGTCGATTTGGCTCCACGTGTCAATTCAAGCACGAGTGCTCAGTTTGCGGGGGCGCTCACACCCTCTCCCACTGCTTTAAGCAGGGCAAGGGGTGTTCCCTCCCACTGCTTTAAGCAGGGCAAGGGGTGTTCCGGAGATACTTCTGGAAAAAGGGACAACGCTGGTGAGGGTGGAAAGGATGCGGCCTTTCCTAAGTAAGTATCCGGATCGGGCACTGCCCGATGTTGGAGGCAAGGTTTTCAGTGGGTTTTGTTATCCTGTGTTCTCTTTCCCAAATTCCCCCTGTGGCGGATAATTTGCGTTCCACCAGGGTGCCTCCTGATGTGGTTTCTGAGAAACAGGCTAAGGAATTATCATTGGGTTGCATGGCGGGGCCTTTCCCTCTATCCCCCTTTGCAATTTAGTGGTTTTCCCTCTAGGCTTGGTCCCCAAAAAGGAACCTCTAAAGTTCTGCCTTATCACTCATCTGTCCTTTTCCAAAGGTGGCACAGTTAACGATGCGATCAATCCGGAAGCCTGTGCTGTGTCTTACACCTCATTTGACGTGGCTATCCAGTGGGTGCGGCATTACGGGCAAGGTGCTCTCATGGCTAGGATAGACATTGAGGCCGCCTTCCATTTGCTGCTGGTACATTTGCAGGGTTTTCATCTCCGGGGTTGCAGGTGGTTGGACTCGTTTTATGTTGACTACGGTTTTCCTATGGGTTGTTCTATCCCTTGTGCTTTGTTCGAAACGTTCAGCTCCTTAGTTGAAAGGGTGGTCCGTGAGGTTTCAGGGGTCAGTTCCGTCATTCATTATTTGGATGATTTTTTGTGTGTGGGCCCTCCCTCGGCTACGTGTATTCAACAGGTAGCCGAGCGTTTTGGTATCCCTTTAGCTGTGGATAAGACTGAAGGCCCTATCACAACAATTCATTTTTGGGGATTGTTATCGACTCTCTTGCCATGAAATGTCGCTTACGCAATGGCAAAGCTGAGATTGCTTTGGTGGTGGGAAAACGGAAAGTTTAGCTCAGGCAGTTGCAGTCTCTCCTTGGTAAGCTCAACTTTGCATGTCATATTATGCCGATTGGCCAGATTTTTAGCCGTCGCTTGTCGGCGGCTACTGCGGGGGTTTTCGCATTTGGATAATTCCCTTTCCCTATTACTGCCTCGCCTATCAGAATACATTTTCTCTACCCCCCAGGATTTTAATCCTGAGGGGTCACTGTTATGTCTGATTTTAAAGTGCATTGAGACGCTATGCTCTTTGTAACCAATCCTAATGCTATTGATATTTTCTGATACACGTTTACCTAAAGTTGCGTTTTGTGCGACCAATATACATTAAATCGCATGGGCACTGGAGTGCATATACTACATAGGTAGACTTACATGAAATGAAGTCTTTTATTTTGAACGTCTTATGCCCTGTACACACGGTCAGAATTTCCGACAGAAAAAGTCAGCCGTGAGCTTTTCATCGTATATTCTGACCGTTTGTATTCCCCATCGGACTTTTTACGTTAAAAATTCAGATGGACTTAGATAGAGAACATGTTCTATATTTTTCTGACGGAACAAATTCCTATCGGGAAAACCGCTCGTCTGTATGCTGTTCCGACGTACCAAAAATGACGCATGCTATAAAGCACGTACGAGACGTCGTATGTGTTGTCCCGTCGTATATGTTGTACGTCACCGCATTCTTGACGGTTGGAATTTGGTGTGACCGTGTGTATGCAAGACAGCTTGAGCGGAATTCAATCGGAATTCCGTCGGAAAAACCTTCAGAGTTTATTCCGACTGCAAAACCAGGTCGTGTGTACAGGACATTAAAGTTAGCTGTTGATTGAAACTCAGTTACCCCTCTCAATCTAGTATTTACTTGGCGGCATGAAATGCATCTACGACATGTGAAAAAAACCTGGACTGTCCCAAAACATGGTAGGTCTGGTTGTGGGGTCTAAAATCTTCTTAACGACCTTATCCCTGAAGGATCGTCCCTTTCTGTAAATAAATAATGGGTTTTCCGGAATGGCTTTTGTGAGAATTTTATCAGTACTTAATAGCGGCCAGTATTTATTAAAAATCGCTTCCACCTCTTTGTATTGTGCATGATAGGCACTAATAAGGCCCCATACATGTCTATTATCCTTTTGCTTGATTTTGTCAATCAGACAACTACTTTTGGGGGACTTTTTGTATTTCACTTATGTCCTTATCGAGGGTTATTATATTATAACCCTTCTTCACAAAAAGATTTTTTAAGATCTGTGCTTGTACTGAATAATCCTCGTCTCGTGTGCAATTCCTCCTAACTCTTGTATATTGGCTTTATTTTATTAGTAATTACTAAGTTTTTTGTTGAATTTATGATTTACTATTTTTTAATATTAGGGGTTGTGTTTATGAATTTTATTGTCATATATAATTTTATAGATTTATGTGAACGAATATATTGTAATTTTATTTTACATTTATGACCTATTGATATGCTTTCTATAGTACAATGACGTATATTATTCTGATTTACATTATTCTGTTTTACACACGATATCGTAATGATATAAATAGGGGGTATAATGCATCAATATAGGTTTAAGAATCTAACATGGTGATATGCTATTATCATGTAGCTTATATGCGCTCAAATCATCTAAGATATTAATATTGCATTTAAGAAACAATTTTAAGGCATCTGGGAGTAGCATTAGATATTTATAGGATGCCAATTGTGCTTATGTATAAATATCATGCAATTGATGGTTTGGATAAGCAATACTTATGTTGTATTCTCTGAGTATTAAGGAAGTGTGGTATTATTTTTTAAATAGATGAAAATAAACCTTAGATGGTTCAATTGTACCGGGATTTGCAATATACTCCCATTTTTGCTGTTTTTCAGTAATTTGGATCAAGCTATGGTTGCCACACATGGAACGATTGGTCCCAACCACGATCTTTCTGTGTTTACACATTATCTTAGTGATTGTCCAGATGCTTTTACCTTTGGTTGAGCATGGTGAACCTCTGTGTCTTTTAAATTGATTAGATATGGCATGCATTGAGTGCACGATTACTGACACATGTTGGCTGGATGCATAACATTAGGTGTTTGAGGGGGGCGGCAAGTGCTGCAGATTAGCATAACAAAGATGTAGGCGTGAGTGGGTTAATTCCCCAGTGCCTGTGCGGGTATTTAGAGATGGGAGCTGCGTTGCGTGGCCATGCCCTCTGAGGAAGTGATGACGAAACGTGTCAGTGTGTGACCACGCAGCAACCTACGCCATCTGATTACCTGCTTGCCTTACCCGGGAACACCACCGTAGCGGTGAGAAGTAAACAGGAGTCAGCAACTTTTCAAGTATTGATGTCAAATGCTTTTAATCTTCTGTCACATTGTGAGTGTACAGCTATAAAGGATATATATTTTAAATAAACACATGTTTTGTTACTGGATTACGCTATGTGCACCTTTGTTCTTTGCTTGTGATGAGCAACACATTTAGATTGAGAGATGCAGTGTGTACTGATTACAACCTTTTAAAGACAAGCTCATTTTCCAGCACTATTTGGTAAGTGCATTACATTGGGGGGATCGTTATACACGCGGTGTGGTGAAGGTTACCCTTTGGAACATAATATCTGCAAGGATTTCTGTCTTAGTGGACAATCTTTATGCACATTTACTTATATTCACGGATTAAGTGGACTTTTGTGTAATCACAATAATGTTTTGATTGCTGAGTGCTACTAATGTTTGGGTATTTTTTGCTTCAACATATTTCTGGATGAGTATGCTCTGGCGTTTGAGCGTTTGGTCCTCCACGAGTCAGCCAGATTGAAGGATGATATCAATCTGGCAAATCTGGTGGATGTGCAGGGCCTAGGAGTCGAGGCAAGTTGTTGTGCTCTGTCCTGGTAGGGGTTTAGGGTGGCATTGAAGTCTCCCAACCAAATGGCTGGGATTGTCGGGCACTTGTCATGCAAAATGGAGGGGGTAAATAATAAGCCATTAGTAGAAATTGTTCACCGTATATTTTAGCATGAATGAAAACATAGTGACCTTGTAGGTCCGAGCTCAGGTCACACAACTCAAAGTGCAGGGACTTGGTTACGAGCAATGACACCCCTCTTGCGTGTGTGGTATAGACTGAATGATATGCCCAGCCAATCCAGGGGCGTTTAAGGGCAAGCTGTAAGTGGCCGTCTATATGCGTCTCAACAAGGACTATGATGTCTGCCCTTTGTTTTTTATTTATGTAGAATAGGACAGCTGTGCGTTTAACTGTGTCTCGTAATCCTCTAACGTTCCAAGTTAAGAATTTCAGAGATGCCATGGTATAGCGTAATGTAGATAACAGAGGAGTTTGATCATATAGTACCATAATGTCACACAAGAGGAGGTCATCACCCTATATATATGCAGGCAAGCCCTCCAGATAATAAAGCATGTAAAAATACACTGAACATTGCATTCTGTAAATGATAGCATTTGTATCGGTTACATTGTACTTTTGATATAACAATCCTCCCATCTAGCCCACCTGGTGTAGGCATGTTCCCATAACAAAACATTAACTTGCGCGTGAAGTGGGTCAAACACTTCATTCCAGTAAAACCGAAACAGAGAAAACTTGGATCTGGGCCCTGAGTGATAAAGGTTGATGCGGTAATATCGCCCTGGAATCAAACTTCGTAGGGCATATTGTGGTAAGTATAGAGGGTGTACACTGCGCTCAATCCACACAAAAGTGCAAAGCAGCTACATACAGGGTGACAAAAACCATAAAGCATATACAGATAAGAAAAATGTAGCGCATAAAATGTGCAAAAAAAGGTTAAGGTCAATGTAATGACTGACAAATAAATGTCTATAAGCAATTCAAACGTTGATATTAAACTTAAAAGTCTCTAAAGGAAGAAAAAGGAATTCCAGTGGATGGAATGGAACAACGTGGGATATCCCCCAAGGATGGGTGTACGGATGTAAGAAGACAAGTAATCCAAACGGACGTAACATCAGGTCTTCCTCAGCACTATATCTCGTGACTGCATACAATATGATAAGGATGGTGTGTACAAAACTCTTACCAGAGATGGTGGACTCACTTGTCAGCGACAGAGAGTCATACGAGCAGGTTGCCTCTATGGGCCTGAAGCACGGACATCACAGCTCTGCGAACCTTCTGGGTCAAACTCTGTGTGGATGGTAGGTCCTCCCAAAGGATGGCCAGGTTACGAGTCAAAGGGAATGGTGCTTCACTTGAAAACTTGGGGTGAAGACAGGTTGGGTCTCTCAAAGGGTATGTGGAGAAAAAACAAACAGGCTCCACATGGCGTAGATAAAAGAAGGTAGGATTTTTATTGCTCTCCTCATGTGTTCAGACTAACACTGAACACATGAGGAGAGCAATAAAAATCCTACCTTCTTTTATCTACGCCATGTGGAGCCTGTTTGTTTTTTCTCCACATACCCTTTGAGAGACCCAACCTGTCTTCACCCCAAGTTTTCAAGTGAAGCACCATTCCCTTTGACTCGTAACCTGGCCATCCTTTGGGAGGACCTACCATCCACACAGAGTTTGACCCAGAAGGTTCGCAGAGCTGTGATGTCCGTGCTTCAGGCCCATAGAGGCAACCTGCTCGTATGACTCTCTGTCGCTGACAAGTGAGTCCACCATCTCTGGTAAGAGTTTTGTACACACCATCCTTATCATATTGTATGCAGTCACGAGATATAGTGCTGAGGAAGACCTGATGTTACGTCCGTTTGGATTACTTGTCTTCTTACATCCGTACACCCATCCTTGGGGGATATCCCACGTTGTTCCATTCCATCCACTGGAATTCCTTTTTCTTCCTTTAGAGACTTTTAAGTTTAATATCAACGTTTGAATTGCTTATAGACATTTATTTGTCAGTCATTACATTGACCTTAACCTTTTTTTGCACATTTTATGCGCTACATTTTTCTTATCCATATTGTGGTAAGGCTTGTGTGGTATGGCGGGGTAGATTCCAAGGTGACAAACACAAAATTTCCGCGCTCAAAGACAGAACTGGTGTGCAGCCTCCCCTGAATCACACCTCCCAAAGGGGGGTGAGATAAGGTAACTGAGAAAAGGAAGGGTAGGGGTGTGTGGCCCTCCCTATAGCGGGGTATCCTGTAAAGTGTCTGTTCTCTAACCCGTAAAAATAGACCTTAGGGAACCTCTTAAAAGATAATTTGTAGCATATAAATGCATATATGTGTGTAAAAATCTGTGTAAAACACATATACCACTGACATATAAAGTGACTAGAACGTCTAATTTCCAGTGAGAGAAATCATGACCATCAAAGTCTCCTCTGATGCCCCACTATAAATACCATCAAAAATATATATACCCTATACGGTATCTTGTTGAGTGATAATAGTAAGTGTCCAGCAAGTGAAAAACAAATATACTGATCAAAATAAATTAAAGTACATTGTGAACATCAGTCCCATAAGAAAAAAAAAATTTAAAAAAGAAAAAGAAAAAATGTGAAGCTCCAAAATGGCAAAGTGTTCATATAAATTGTGACTCTTGTGGTAAAAAATGATATCCGGTGACTTCCATGCTCCCCCTCAAGGGTCCCCACTCACCAGCTCCTCATACCCCTGCAGGGGTAATAGGCATGTAGCAGCAGAAATTGAAGGGCTTCCCAGATCCAATGCAGGCGTCAACACGTGTCTCCTCTGTGACCCAGCTCCAAACAGTGGATGGTGCACCAACTTCTTTCTTCACATCCACATAGGAAAAAACAGGGCTCCCATAGTGTAGTAATTTTATAAAAGGATTTTATTAAAAAACGCAACCAATAAAATCAAGCATGACTCCCCATGCAAGGGCAGCCAAAAACTCACACTAATCGTGGGAAAAAAGCATAGAAAGAGGGAGCTATGGATGAGGCACATGAGCCGAACGGCGTGTGCCTCAGCTGCGTTCCAAGCTCGCTCTGACTTCCGGGTGTGACCTAAGTGCGTAGCTCCGCCTTACATGTTTCCTCATCAACGTCGTCAAAGGCACGTCAATGACGAAACGCGTAAGTCGGAGGGGCCAGGACGGAGTGAGCAGCACTGAGCATAGCTGGGAGAAGCGTATACCCCACAGCACGCCGATCGGCGGTTTTTAAGAAGCTTGTATTGTATGGTGCACTCACGCACCAGGGAAATGTGAGTACCCCTTTGTGGGGAGTGGGTTTTATTTTAATAAAGACATTTTGACGGAATTACACTATATAGTCTCTCTTTACATTTATGGTATGGTGCCTATGGAGCCACATTGATCCAGGATGGAGACTGCATCTAGCTTGCTATACAGAGCCCGGGGGTGGCTCCACAGCGTGGTTTGACACAGCTAATCACTGTGTCACACGCTCTAAGGTGAGTGCAATCACTTTGGGGGGTCACCGAGGCACACCATGGCATGTCATGATTACATTTTGGAATATTTATTTATTTATATGCACATTGCACTTATGATGAATTGTGTGTAAACATATATATATTTTCTTTCTTATATGTTTTTTGGTATTATAATCACGTTGAATAGTTCATATGATATATACTTGAGCGCAGCGCAACCTTGTTTTACATGGTGCACCATCCACTGTTTGGAGCTGGGTCACAGAGGAGACACGTGTTGACGCCTGCATTGGATCTGGGAAGCCCTTCAATTTCTGCTGCTACATGCCTATTACCCCTGCAGGGGTATGAGGAGCTGATGAGTGGGGACCCTTGAGGGGGAGCACGGAAGTCGCCGGATATCATTTTTTACCACATTTTTTACCACCATTTTGGAGCTTCACATTTTTTCTTTTTCTTTTTAAGGCCAAAGCCGCGGTCTTTCCTAAATGCGACAGCCATGTGAAAGAATGCCGCTCTGTTCAGGCCGCCGTCCGGTTGGAAGCCTGTGGAGCCGCAGCAGTATATGTGCAGGGGGATTTCCCAGGCAGGTAACAGGAGATTGCTGGAGTGCAGGATCAATTTGAAAATTAGAGTAATGGACGGAGCTTAGGTCACACACGTCTTACTTCATGCTGCGTCAAACCATGCCCTACCAAGGATTTTATTGTTAAACAAGCCCTAAAGGGTTATAGGAGGGCTTGCCACAGGCGGGACGGTCGCTGCCCAGTCACTTTATGTATGCTGCAGGATTTGGGTTCAGGCAAGTTTTATTTCAAAAGATTTTTATTTTGAAAAAAAATATATGTAATGCACATGTAAACATTAGCATATACAAAATAAAGATAAGTGATGCACATAACTGTTGAAGGCGGAGAAGTACCATGTCCATATAACCCCGATCCACACACAATCACTTAAGTATATTAACTGTCAGGTAGTATTGAGATGTGTGTAGAAAGATTGGGGGAGGGTCTCAATCCACCCAGCACCCCTAATGGGAGCAATCTGTGCTGGAGGGGAGATCCCCAGCCACGGTAAACAACTGGAGCCCCTTCATCTAAGAAGGGAATGCCCACCAGGGCCCATGGTTCCCAGGTGGTCTCGAATTTATTGGTTGTGTCTGACACTATGCTGGATAGTTCTATTGTCCACATGCACAATTGAAGGAAGATCAATGCTGGTAAGATTTTGACACTGGGGTGGACCATGGTTGCAAGAACTCACTAAGTATGTAATCGGGGGTGATGGAAGGGTTAGTTTGGTTTAGGGGAAGCAAAATGGGTAAGTATACTTTGTTCTGAAGTTGCTGATTGGTCTGATATGTGATTTTCATGGAAGATAATCTACGACAATGCTTTGGTCAGTTTAAATTGCCCAGGCCTGATATCACGTGCCTGATCCAAAGCCAAATATGCAGAGAGGGGTTCCCCTTCCTGCTGGGTGTGGTATACCTCTGAAAGTGCCACAGAAGGTATACGGCCTGAAGAAGCATGGGAGGAGCTGGATGGGAGCTGGATGGGTCCAGAAGTGAGTCACCTTGTGAGGACTGCCAGGGCGCGGTTGTGCACAGGCGGCCAAGAACTACTCGCTGGGCTTGGAATAAACCGTGCTTCAGAGAACAGCAGGGAACACCCGGCTGAGGGTCAAACACAGGAACACACAGCTGAGGGTCAAACACAGGATGGCAAGAAGCAAGAGCAATCCGTGGAGTAAGCTGAGGTCATAGGCTGGTAATAAGCAGAGGCAAAGTCCATATAGCAAGCTGGCATCATGCACAGGTAATCAGGCAGAGGCAAAGTCCATATAGCAAGCCAGGGTCATGCACGGGTAATCAGGCAGAGGCAAAGTCCATAAAGAAAGCAGGGGTCATGTACGAGTAATCAGGCAGAAGCAAAGTCCATAAAAGAAGCCAGGGGATGAGCCAGGAGAGGAGGTCAACAGGTCTGGAGCAAGCCGGGGCAATGAACAAGAGTTCCAAGTAATAACACAGATGTTCAGAAATACAGGAAACTGACAACAATCCAGCAACTTGGGTCACACAGAGGCCCTTTATAGGCAAGCAGGGGGATCCATCTGTCACATGATGCACCTATGGCGCCCATTTCTTCTACTGGCAAGATTGCCAATGCTTCCACAGCCATTTCCTTGATGCCTGTAACAGGCTTGTAGGTAGCCTTCTCACATACAGTTAACTGTGACAGGACAGTCTTGCTGGCTGAGAGGAGTGGGAAGCTTCCTGATGACGCAAACCCTATTGCATAGAGGCTGCTGGGGATTTTCCTACCGCGTCCGATCATACGGGTGTGAGGCTTGGAACGCACACCGCTGTGAGGAGACACTAGGACAGATTGAGACTCCGCTCTCCACATACACTGCTGTATTAGCTTGGTGCCGGTTTAGGGGCACCTAAACATGTGAGTTTGACTATGTTTTTTTTAAATTTTTTTAAATAAATGAGAGTTACATACTACACCATGATGGCTATCCACATGTTTTTGTGAGCACTATATAGAGCAAGAGACACTATTGTACTGCTTGAACAGGCTGCGATTGGAGCCATCATAAACGGAGTGGTTATCCTAAATGAGCCAAAAGGCGCATATTCTTACCGCATCTGGTGAGTGGCCATTGCAACAGGTGGTGGTGAAATCACAATAAGTGGTGAATTTTAAGCACTTTATATTGAAGAAAAACGTTATTATAGCACAGGAGTGATCACTCACTGAGGACATCTAGTGTAATGTGGTGCACATGTTGGGGACATTTTTCACAAAAAAAATTTCTGCAAGTTTTTTTCTGCAAAAGATTTTTTTTCTGCAAATTTTTCTTGCGCTGTGCAGCACATATATACATTGACATGGGGATTTTTTGAATGAAGTAATATTGGCACATTGTATGATTTTAGTTTTAGTTTATTTCTCACATACACATATTATATATATATATATATATATATATATATATTTTTTTTTTTTAATAGTTTGTTAGCACTAGCACTTTGTACAGTGATTGGTAACACTATAAGATATTTCACCTAGATATTTTAGATTACAAATAATATACGGGAAAGATACGTTTTTTGATATAAAGCCAAAAAAAGATAAAAATATCAATATACCAATATAGATGGCAGAGAAAAACACTTCATTATAGGATCAATATAGAAATATTCTTTACTTTGCACACTTTATGGTGGTTATTATACACAAAAAAGTTAGCGCAATCCACTTTTTACTATAATTGCATTCCACTATTTCTTGGGTGGACTCACATGATTACAGCAAACTAGATTGATGGGTTATTAAAACTGAGTTTTGCGTCGGTAACACATCTTGTTAGAAAACCTCTCTGCCCGCCCTAGACAAACAACGGCGAAAAAACTGACAAAAACTGAAAGCGCGACAAGGACGAGCCATCCTCATGCAGCAAAAAGGAACCTGGCCCCAACCTCCTCACCCTAAAATACCGTTGAACAGAAGAAACCAGAAGCACCCGAAACAACCACACAGAAACCCCCTTTCCCAACTGATCAGTTTTTTGACTTCCCAATATGAATCCAGATGCAATCACCGGCCACTGTCACATCTGATAATTGTAGCCCACCCACACCACACCTGTTCTTGCTTACCAACTCTACAATTCGCAACGCCCCAAAAAAAGCCAGTGCAAAAGCCCCAGTGAACAGCCGCACCTCATAATCAGAGGTGCAAACCCCGGGCAACTTCTCCACCAGATCCCGAAGCAAATAAAACGAGACCGGGCGCCTAGTATCTGGCTGTACCCGCCTACGTTAGAATCCAGGAAATGGAAAAGCCCATCAGGAGACAATGATCAAGAAAAAACTGCCCATCCCAACAACCCAGCAGATGTTGACTCTCCGGGTGTACCGGCAGCAGGCGGAAGGCAGATTCAATATCCGTCTTTGCCAAAAACAAACCCTGGCCATAACATTGCACCCAACCGACTGCGGCATCAAAGGAGGTATAAGACACCGAAGCCAGATCCGGAAAAATGGCGTCATTCACGGAAGCCCCTTTCGGATATGACAAATGATGTATTAAGCTAAATTTGTTGGGTTCCCTTTTGGGGACAAGCCCCAAGGGAGACACATGCAAAGAAGGAACGGGAGGATGATCGAATGGATCAGCCATTCTCCCGAGTTCCACCTCTTTTTCCAACTTGTCACATACAACATGGGAAAATTCCTGTGTTCATTTCAGATTTCGAGGCCGTGGGGACGGGGCCACTGGCCCAGAACACGAGATATGAAAACCATGGGCAAAACCATCAGCCAAAAAACTCACCGCCCCCCTCCGAGGATATCTATCTAGATACGGCTCCATCGCTGGAAGGCTTACCGACGTACTCCCTTTTTGAAGCACTCACCGGGTTGGGACTTCCCTTTTTTAAAACATTTGGCGTAACTGTGGGAGCCCCCGCAACCAGAGCACTCATGGCAGAAACGACAGGCCATGCCAAAACGGCATGACACCTCGTTGAACTGCCAACAAATTCCTTTCTTTTGTGTGGCCAACTGTCCAGTGGCACCCGAACCGCTGCCCCCGTGAGAAAGGGGTGACCCGGAGCCCTCGCCTGAGCCATGAGCTTAATCCAAAGCCCAATGTCCTTATGATCCCAGTGCAAACCCGGACGCAAGGCCTTGTGCCGGAGGAACTGCTCATCATAGTGCAGCCAAGCAGTACCCCCATAAACTCTGTACGCTTCTTCAATGGCGTCCAGGTAACAAAAAAGCAGAGAGCAATTTTCCGGCGCTTTTTCGCCAATTACGCTGGCCAAGATGGCAAACGCCATCTTACACAGGTAAAACTGGCGACTTACCAGGCTGCAGCTGCGTCACCACACGACCAGCCGTTCGTCCAGATCCCAGCTGGCTCCGCAAAGCAGGGCAGAGCGATTGTCATCATCCGCGCTGGTGACCTCACCAGATTCGGCTGAAGATTCCTGCTGTGTTGGCGTCCCCTGCGCTCTGTGTTCTGGCGACTCCGGCTCAGAGCTCCTGGAAGATGCACTGTCCGCCCCAGCCAGATGACGAGCTGCGGGGCACCGTAGAAGCCCCATCTGTAGCAGGGACATGCTGTCTCTTTAAGGGGGCAGGTCCCCCAGCTTGAGTCACTGACTGGCTTCTAGTGTGAGGGACAGGGTGCAGTGGCATTTGAAGTCTAGCAGAGGGCGCCCGAACCCCTTCGCTGCTCGTGGCTGTTATATTTCTCTGCCAAGCTCCTCTCTATGTAGTATCCACAGAGAGAGCCGACTGCTCCAGATCCCCGCAGCGGCAACTGGAGGGGGAGGGAGGACCGCGCAACACCCCCAGTGTGTTCCCCCACCTCCAGGGCAGCACTCCCACTGGAAGCAGCCAAGGGGCCGTGACGCCCCCCACTGTGTGTCCCACTGTGTCTCCCATGCCGAGCTGCCCCCCTTCAGCACCTCAGCGGGGGGAGGGCAGCCACACACTCTGGCTATCAATGAGAGGGGGAGGAAGGTGGCGGGGAGTAGGATTCCTCCCAGGGCCCCTGACAGGACCGAGGGCAGGCAGCCCAGTAGCAAGCCCTGGAGGGGGCCTTAGTGGATGTTGAGCCTGGGATACGGGGGATGGACTCAGGCGTTCAGGAGGGCGCACCTTCCTAGCACGTTTCCGGCCCAAGGATTAAGGGGCAGGTGAGGGAGACGCTCTTGACCCCCAAGCACATGAGATAGCTGCTGCTGCAGCCACTGATGGCCCCGTTTGACCGCTGCGGCCCTGGCCTGCACCAGCAAGGCCTCCAAGTCACTCATCTTTCTTTTCTATCTACCTGCAGGTGGGAGACGAAGTTGTCTCTTCTCCTGACTCATTTGAATGTTGCAGAATACGCCCCCTAAGCAAGACCCTCTCCTCTGGACCTTGCCCATTCTACCTTCTGCCTCCAATCAGGTAAGGTCTACACCCCTGCCCCCACCACTGACCTGGCTGACCGTTCCCTGACCCTGTTCCCCCCCTAGTCATGCAGCCCCTCCATCCATTTTCTCCTACGGGTCACACTTTTTCCACTGTTGCTTACCTGGCAATTAAAGTCACTTCATTTACAATACCACGCAGTGTGTTTCCCTGTATAATACAGTATTTCCCTGCTTACAGGATCATTTGAAAGATCAACACTTTATGGGGTCAAGTATCTCTCCCAAATCTATGAGGGTACTATACTGAAGACTTTCGATCAGCTGAGAGCGGAGTTTCCTATTTCTCTGTCTTCCTTTTATTAATATCTGTGTGACAGGGTGTATAATTCCCGCTGAGGCTGCAACATGTGTACACCCCCTGGCTACTGCAGTTAACCACTTGCCGACCGCCTCACGCCTATATACGTGAGCAGAGCGGCACGGGCAGGCAAAATCACGTACCTGAAACGTGATTGCCTTCCCGCGGGTGGGGGGTCCGATCGGACCCCCCCCCCGGTGCCAGCTGCGGTCGGCATTTGGTTGGGAGCGATGACAGACGAGGGGGAGGCCATCCGATCGTGGCCCCCCCTCGCGATCGCTCCCAGCCAATGACAAACATCCCCTGCCTCTGTATAGTACACAGAGGCAGAGGATGTGATGTCATCTCTCCTCGGTCTGGCAGTTTCCGTTCCAGCGCCGAGGAGAGATGACATGTAAGTGCACCAACACTCACACACACACAGTAGAACATGCCAGGCATATATTACACCCCCGATCCCCCCCCGATCGCCCCCCGATCCCCCCCCAATCACCCCCCCCCCCTGTCACAAACTGACACCAAGCAGGTTTTTTTTTTTTTTTCCTGATTACTGCATAGTGTCAGTTTGTGACAGTTAGCAGTGGTGGGACAGTTAGTATTACCCCCCTGTAGGTCTAGGGTACCCCCCTTACCCCCCCTAATAAAGTTTTAACCCCTTGATCACCCCTCCTCACCAGTGTCGCTAAGCGATCATTTTTCTGATCGCTGTATTAGTGTCGCTGGTGACGGTAGTTAGGGACGTAAATGTTTAGGTTCGCCGTCAGTGTTTTATAGCGACAGGGACCCCCATATACTACCTAATAAATGTTTTAACCCCTTGATGGCCCCCTAGTTAACCCTTTCACCACTGATCACCGTATAACCGTTACGGGTGACGCTGGTTAGTTCGTTTATTTTTTATAGTGTCAGGGCACCCGCCGTTTATTACCGAATAAAGGTTTAGCCCCCTGTAGGTCTAGGGTACCCCCCTTACCCCCCTAATAAAGTTTTAACCCCTTGATCACCCCCTGTCGCCAGTGTCGCTAAGCGATCATTTTTCTGATCGCTGTATTAGTGTCGCTGGTGACGCTAGTTAGGGACGTAAATATTTAGGTTCGCCGTCAGCGTTTTATAGCGACAGGGACCCCCATATACTATCTAATAAATGTTTTAACCCCTTGATGGCCCCCTAGTTAACCCTTTCACCACTGATCACCGTATAACCGTTACGGGTGACGCTGGTTAGTTCGTTTATTTTTTATAGTGTCAGGGCACCCGCCGTTTATTACCGAATAAAGGTTTAGCCCCCTGATCGCCCGGCGGTGATATGCGTAGCCCTAGGCAGCGTCAGATTAGCGCCAGTACCGCGAACACCCACGCACGCACCGTACACGCACCGTACACCTCCCTTAGTGGTATAGTATCTGAACGCATCAATATCTGATCCGATCAGATCTATACTAGCGTCCCCAGCAGTTTAGGGTTCCCAAAAACGCAGTGTTAGCGGGATCAGCCCAGATACCTGCTAGCACCTGCGTTTTGCCCCTCCGCCCGGCCCAGCCCAGTCCAGCCCACCCAAGTGCAGTATCGATCGATCACCGACACTTTTCTTTGTAGCGTTTTGGTGAACTGGCAAGCACCAGCGGCGTAGTACACCCCGGTCGTAGTCAAACCAGCACTGCAGTAACACTTGGTGAATGTTTTGAACGCTACCATGCACTAGTTGAGTATTAGCGTAGCGTACAGCATTGCACAGACTAGGCACACTTTCACAGGGTCTCCCAAGATGCCACCGCATTTTGAGAGACTCGAACCTGGAACCGGTTACAGTTATAAAAGTTACAGTTACAAAAAAAAAGTGTAAAAAAAAAAAAAAACACAAACAAAAATTTAAAAAAATAGTTGTCGTTTTATTGTTCTCTCTCTCTCTATTCTCTCTCTATTGTTCTGCTCTTTTTTACTGTATTCTATTCTGCAATGTTTTATTGTTATTGTTATTGTTATTATGTTTTATCATGTTTGTTTTTCAGGTATGTAATTATTTATACTTTACCGTTTACTGTGCTTTATTGTTAACCATTTTTTTGTCTTCAGGTACGCCATTCACGACTTTGAGTGGTTATACCAGAATGATGCCTGCAGGTTTAGGTATCATCTTGGTATCATTCTTTTTAGCCAGCGGTCGGCTTTCATGTAAAAGCAATCCTAGCGGCTAATTAGCCTCTAGACTGCTTTTACAAGCAGTGGGAGGGAATGCCCCCCCCCCCCCACCGTCTTCCGTGTTTTTCTCTGGCTCTCCGGTCTCAACAGGGAACCTGAGAATGCAGCCGGTGATTCAGCCAGCTGACCATAGAGCTGATCAGAGACCAGAGTGGCTCCAAACATCTCTATGGCCTAAGAAACTGGAAGCTACGAGCATTTTATGACTTAGATTTCGCCGGATGTAAATAGCGCCATTGGGAAATTGGGGAAGCATTTTATCACACCGATCTTGGTGTGGTCAGATGCTTTGAGGGCAGAGGAGAGATCTAGGGTCTAATAGACCCCAATTTTTTCAAAAAAGAGTACCTGTCACTACCTATTGCTATCATAGGGGATATTTACATTCCCTGAGATAACAATAAAAATGATTTAAAAAAAAAAAATGAAAGGAACAGTTTAAAAATAAGATAAAAAAGCAAAAAAAAATAAAGAAAAAAAATAAATAAAAAAAAGCACCCCTGTCGCCCCCTGCTCTCGCGCTAAGGCGAACGCAAGCGGCGGTCTGGCGTCAAACGTAAACAATTGCACCATGCATGTGAGGTATCACCGCGAAGGTCAGATCGAGGGCAGTAATTTTAGCAGTAGACCTCCTCTGTAAATCTAAAGTGGTAACCTGTAAAGGCTTTTAAAGGCTTTTAAAAATGTAGTAATTTTGTTGCCACTGCACGTTTGTGCGCAATTTTAAAGCATGTCATGTTTGGTATCCATGTACTCGGCCTAAGATCATCTTTTTTATTTCATCAAACATTTGGGCAATATAGTGTGTTTTAGTGCATTAAAATTTAAAAAAGTGTGTTTTTTCCCCAAAAAATGCGTTTGAAAATCGCTGCGCAAATACTGTGTGAAAAAAAAAAATGAAACACCCACCATTTTAATCTGTAGGGCAATTGCTTTAAAATAATATATAATGTTTGGGGGTTCAAAGTAATTTTCTTGCAAAAAAAATAATTTTTTCATGTAATCAAAAAGTGTCAGAAAGGGCTTTGTCTTCAAGTGGTTAGAAGAGTGGGTGATGTGTGACATAAGCTTCTAAATGTTGTGCATAAAATGCCAGGACAGTTCAAACCCCCCCCAAATGACCCCATTTTGGAAAGTAGACACCCCAAGCTATTTTCTGAGAAGCATGTCGAGTCCATGGAATATTTTATATTGTGACACAAGTTGCGGGAAAGAGACAATTTTTTTTTTTTTTTTTTTTTTGCACAAAGTTGTCACTAAATGTTATATTGCTCAAACATGCCATGGGAATATGTGAAATTACACCCCAAAATAAATTCTGTTGCTTCTCCTGAGTACGGGGATACCACATGTGTGGGACTTTTTGGGAGCCTAGCCGCGTACGGGACCCCGAAAACCAAGCACCGCCTTCAGGCTTTCTAAGGCCGTAAATTTTTGATTTCACTCCTCACTACCTATCACAGTTTCGGAGGCCATGGAATGCCCAGGTGGCACAAACCCCCCCCCAAATTACCCCATTTTGGAAAGTAGACACCCCAAGCTATTTGCTGAGAGGTATAGTGAGTATTTTGCAGACCTCACTTTTTGTCACAAAATTTTGAAAATTGAAAAAAGAAAAAAAAAATTTTTTTTTCTGGTCTTTCTTCATTTTCAAAAACAAATGACAGCTGCAAAATACTCACCATGCCTCTCAGCAAATAGCTTGGGGTGTCTACTTTCCAAAATGGGGTCATTTGGGGGGGTTTTGTGCCATCTTGGCATTTTATGGCCTTCAAAACTGTGATAGGTAGTGAGGAGTAAAATCAAAAATGTATGCCCTTAGAAATCCTGAAGGTGGTGCTGGATTTTCGGGGCCCCGTACGCGGCTAGGCTCCCAAAAAGTGCCACACATGTGGTATCCCTGTACTCAGGAGAAGCAGCTGAATGTATTTTGGGGTGCAATTCCACATATGCCCATGGCCTGTGTGAGCAATATATCATTTAGTGACAACTTTTTGTAATTTTTTTTTTTTTTTCTTTTTTTTGTCATTATTCAATCACTTGGGACAAAAAAAATAAATATTCAATGGGCTCAACATGCCTCTCAGCAATTTTCTTGGGGTGTCTACTTTCCAAAATGGGGTCATTTGGGGGGGTTTTGTACTGCCCTGCCATTTTAGCACCTCAAGAAATGACATAGGCAGTCAGAAACTAAAAGCTGTGTAAATTCCAGAAAATGTACCCTAGTTTGTAGACGCTATAACTTTTGCGCAAACCAATAAATATACGCTTATTGACATTTTTTTTACCAAAGACATGTGGCCGAATACATTTTGGCCTAAATGTATGACTAAAATTTAGTTTATTGGATTTTTTTTATAACAAAAAGTAGAAAATATCATTTTTTTTCAAAATTTTCAGTCTTTTTCCGTTTATAGCGCAAAAAATAAAAACGGCAGAGGTGATCAAATATCATCAAAAGAAAGCTTTATTTGTGGGAAGAAAAGGACGCAAATTTCGTTTGGGTAGAGCATTGCATGACCGCGCAATTAGCAGTTAAAGCGACGCAGTGCCGAATTGTAAAAAGTGCTCTGGTCAGGAAGGGGGTAAATCCTTCCGGGGCTGAAGTGGTTAAAGGGAATGTGGTTAGGGTGGAGATAAAAACAGGCATAAACGAGGTTTTACTACCCCCAAACTGTGAATGTAAACAAGCCCTTACTGTCCTAAGCTCCCTATCACAGTTGGTTTTTAGGGGACCCCTGGGATGAGAACAGAGAGGAATCCCTGAAATAAGGACAGGGTGACCCTGGGATGAGGACAGTAGGGGCCCCTGGGATGAGGACAGAGAGGGACCCCTTGGATGAGAGCAGTGAGGGGATCCCTGGGATGGGAGCAGAGAGGGAATCCCTGGGGTGGGAGCAGAGAGGGATTCCTGAGATGAGGCAGAGAGGGATCCCTGGGATGGGAACAGAGAGGGGCCCCTGGGATGGGGGCAGGTGGCAACTCTTTGCTTTGGGGAAGGGGGGGTCGGATTAAAAATCTCCCCATACCACCCACCCTCAGGATCATCAGTGAGCTCTGTGTGATGTGCAGGCTCATGGGGGAGAGCTGTTGGCTGCCACAGAGAGGAATCATTGCCGGAGGGAGCCTGGGCACCGTGCAAGAGATGTGGGGAAGATATCCTGACTACCTGACACTAGCGAAACCCTGTCAGCCACAGCTCAGTGCTGGGACTTGTTCTGGCACTGGGCTCTGGGATAAGAAGAGCTCGGGACGAAGGTACGCTCATGGGGCCCCCTGCTGGCCCCGGGCCCTCGGGGAGTGCCTGAGTGCCCTAATTGTCAGTCCACCCCTGCCTAAGCTTGTTAGATACTGGAGTGATGTTATTGCTGTTATTAACCATACTGATGCAGTGAAGTTCTTCTTAGACCTGCTAATGTATCTGCTTGGAGCGTTAGATGAGGAAAAATATACCCCACACATTTATACGACCCTCACCCAACTTCTATAACTGGCAAGAAAGCTTATTGTGTGCTTTTGCCCATCCTCCTAATTGTAGGAAATGGATAGGACAAGTGAATTTGATCCTTATTTGTGAGAAAAACACATATCAAAATAGGAATTCTCCCAGAAAATGAATGTAAATTTGGTAATGCTGGCTGGATACCCCTGGTTTAGCTCCCCTACATTTTATCTTACATTGTTTACTGCAATTTTAATGTCTTCACTGCTCCAGTGTTGTATTGCGTGGTTGGCTGTCTTAGGTGCACAGTAAGCTACTCCCAGTTGCAATGGAATTTTCTTTTTATTCCTGTTTAACTGTATATGATGTGATAATGCTTTTCCTTAGTCACTCCAAGTACTGTATATTTTGATCTTTGTGGTGTTTAATGTATCTCGTAACGACTTTGGCGCGTCAATTGCATTGTTCTGTGCAATGGATGTAATTTACTGAGTCTTTATTGCACTTTGTTCTCTATTGTGCTCAGAACCTATATGATGCAACTTCACAATTTTAAATTTCTAATAAACAAGTTTTCCGATTAAAAAAAGGATCACAACTATTCAGAACTGGACATTTGTAGAACACACATCCAACGCTAAAACATTTTTTTGTCATTTCAGATAGAGTAAGGGAGGGTTTTTACCCATGTCAGTTTTCTTTGCCATCGGCTTCCCAATGGGGAGATTTCTTATGCCATAGCCACAGTAGAAAGTGAGAGGAAATCCCTCCAAAGTTAAGGAATTCTATGGTGGTCACCACGATCACAAGAACTATTGTTCCCTTTTGAAAATTTCCCTTCTCTTCCTGTTCTGGCGGCTACTCATAATTTTCCTTCACTTTTGGTGGTAGTGATCTTCAAGACATATAGGTTGAATTTTCCTAACAGGGACACAGACAGCCAATACAAATCTGACAGGTGTTCTAATCCTTCTCCATGCTATCTAACTGCCTTCAGTTTAGGTAACAGTAAGTTATAATTAAAGCACTGCCTTACCTTTTAAGTATACAGTAGGTGTATGTGCCAAGAGGGTATGCCTTTAAGGTCCATTGATCTGCTTTCCGCCTGAGCTCAGAACTAATGACAGACACTATGGGGTTGATTTACTAAAACTGGAGATTGTAAAATCTGGTGCAGGTCTGCATAGAAAACATTCAGCTTCCAGGTTTGTTTTTTGTCAAAGTTTAATTGAACAAGCCAAAGCTAAAAGCTGATTGGCTACCATGCACGGTTGCACCAGATTTTGCACAACTCCTAAGGCTTGCCATACAGTATACAATTTTCTTTTTTTCTTTTACAATTTAGGATTTACCAAAACCATATAATATGGAGATCAAACTTAAACAATTTCAATTCGTATGCAATCAGGCAGGCCCTTGCTTTACATAGTTGAAAGTAAATCTAAAGCAAATTGAATAAGAAAACTGTAATGTATGGCCAGCTTTAGGCTGGGTTCTCACTATTATGAATTGGATGTGGATTTCTCCGCATCCAATTCGCATGTCAGGTGCCTGTGACCGGCTCTCAATGGAGCTGGTTCACACAGCTCCGGGATGGCTGCAGAACACATTGTACAGGAGTTCTGTGTGTCTTCTGGTCCGTTGTAGGTCCGAATTCAACCAAAAATTCAGGCCGAAATCGGACCTGAATCAGTGAACAAGGACGCACCGGACCCCTGCTGTGAGCCGCTCTGCACAGAGATGTGAACCCAGCCTAAGTCAGTAAGTAAACCCTGACAAACTGGCTAAAATATGCTATGTGAGTGGCCTTTGTGCCACCCTCTTGCTAAACATCATTTGATTGAAAAATTGAAGGAGCCAGACAGAGTATTGTCAGCTGAACAGTGGCTGCCAGCTGATTACAAATCAGCTGATTACAAATGTCTCCTGGTGGCTGGTTCTTTTTAAATAAACGTAAAATTACAAGAAATTATTTTATTACCTGACGTATGGACATATGCACATATGGACTGGACGGTTCTTCAGCAGTCATGTCCTATAGAGAGAGCGGTCCAGTCTTAATGTGTTTTTTGCTATTGCCATAACCCCATCCTTCTATGTCCTCTGACCCGTAGTTGCATTATAGAAAAATTATTTGTACATATGAGCATCGAGTGATACACTTCTCTTGTCCTGATAACTGGATGTGGTTTTATCTTCTAATTCTGTGTTCAGTATGCTATATAAAAAAGATTTACTGGAGGTGATTTTTATAAATATATTGATAGCAATCATGAATTGCCGTCTTATCATTTTGACTGCAGTGATTCATGTCTTGTTTGCATGACATTAATAAATATAAAGATGCAGAATGCCCTTGAAAATTATCAGATGCTTGTAAGTAATTTAAAGCAGTGCACGGAAAAGCTTTGAAAATAGCTCATGGTGTCTCAGCTGGTACATTTCAACTGTATTTTTCCACAATGTGTATATTGCATGTAGGGTTATATTGTATGATAATAGTACAAATTTGACACTTAAGTAAAACCTCACACAAGATTATCAACACCTGTGCACCATTAACAGCACCAGCAGGAGAGTAATTTAACTTATTCTGTATTCTGATACAAAAAATAATCCAGGTCCCCAAGACATCTTCTCTTTGTTAAAGAGGAGTTTTAACAAAAATGAAAATAACCTCATTCAGAGTCAGAGTGAGAGCAAAAATTCTAGGGCTATCATTTACAATTTACTCTAAAATGATGAGCCACAAAGGCATTTAAAGCATTGTCTGTTATTAATTTTGGGTACCATTGTTTTTGCCACTTTGCAAGTATGTGCAGTTTTGAGACATGACACATTTGGTATCTATTTATTCTACATTACCTCATCTTTTATTAAATACAAAAATGGGCATTAAATTGTGTTTGTGTGCAATGAAATTCATGTTGGTGTATTTTTTCTGAAAATACAGTATCTACTGATGAGAAGTAGAGCAATTATCATGTTTCACATGCATTTTTGTCTGTTTACCTTTGAGTAATCTTTTCCCTTCCTCATTTTATAACTAGGAGATGCTCTGTATAGCTAGTCCCGCCCTTTTTCTTCATGCTTTGGCCTCCATTACCTACATGTTGTGTATACTACTAGTGTTAGATACATTATAATTTTTTGACCTGTCGGATGTTCATTTGTTGTGATCTGTACAAGTATTGGATTAAAACTTTCTGTGATCTGTAAGATGTCATTTGTCTGCTAATTCTACTGAGACTGTAAGTTACAGCTATCTTGCTGCAACTGGATCAGTTAAAGAGTTTACACTTTCAGTGATTAGATTGGAGAGGCTGAACAGAAATTTAAGTCAGACTGGGCAATCTTTGAGCCATAGTAGAAGTGGGAGTAGTTGAAGTGGCCCTCTCTGACCACTGGAACCTCATCTGGAAGGTATTGACTAAGTTTAATCTGTAGATTCTAAATGCACAGTGGTTTCTATTAGTGTGGTATTAGCAGGGGCTGTTGTGGTCAAAAGATGAGACAGATTAATGTTTTTTTTTTTTTGCAATAATCTGAATGTGTACAGGGGATTTCAAAACTGAGAGTTTTCTTCTCATTATCACGCAGAGAGATTGCCAAACATGTTAAAAATCCCTGCAATTACTCACTGACGGTTCCACTCTCCTATGTGAAAAGTGCAATGCTGCCTATGTATGCCAGTCATGTGAGGGGGAAATATTGTGGCAGGTTCTGATGGCACATCCTTCAATTTTATGCAGCATGGAACCCTCCTTTGACCTCATGTTGCATTTACTCTGTTTTGCGCTTCAGGACAGCCATGTGATAAAGTAACATTAACAGTCTTAGAAATCACTTTGGAAAAAAAAGCATTAAAAGAACACAGATAGACGAGTTGTACAGAATAGGAAACCACTGGTGCCAAAAGAATGTACTGGGGTCAGCAGCAGGGCTGGATCTAACCTGTTTGTTCTGGGGGTTCAGTACAAAGTTAGAGGATTATCCTTGTGGTTTTTTATGTTTGAATAGCTCTTATTTTTAAGAGTTTTACTTTTTTTGTGTGTGTCATGACCTTGGAAAATGCTAATGTACTAGATTTTTATATTTCAGTGGTACATTAACGTTAATGGAGTAATAATGAATTTAAAAAAAAATGCTTAAAGAAAACAAATCCTACTTGAATATTATTGACTATGAATATTGTGAACTGCAAACTCTTTATCATACTCAACTTTGTTTTTTATTTTTTTATTTTTTCCTAATCACAGTTATTACCACATCAGAACAACTTTCTGCTTTCATGGGCAAACTCTCAGACAAACAGATCCAAATCTGTATTATTGACTATTGCCTACTCATAAACCAAAATCACCAAATTATTTTTTCCTGTTATGCATCATTGTGCAGCAGAATTATGACAGTGTGGAGAATGAACTTGTCGCTAAGGCTACCCCAATCACCAGAGCAGTTACTTACAGTGCATTCAGCTCTGAGAACACTTCCTTGTAGCTTCTGTTAGCAAATAGCAGGTCCACCTCTGGAGTGAATTTCTTGAGTGACAATAGAGTCTGCAAGCAGCTGCAGAGGGAGCGAAAGTGTCAGATCTATGAAAGTATCAGACTAAGAGAAAGGGCAATTTACTGTCTTCATACAGTTCAAGGTTTATAAGGTTCAAGGTTCTTAAGTGTAGCGATATTCCCGAAGGGTTTGTTAATTCCGTTACTCTGCCTCTCAACCCCAAAGAACTGTCTCAGCCCCTCTGGTAAAGAAAACAGTATACTTGCGAACACAGTAAAACAGGCACAGATGTAGTAAACAGGAAGTTTGCTTACTGGGACACTTTCCACAATCAAACAAACAGTGATCTGGTAACTCAATAGTCAAGAATGACAAAGTGTGGTCTTAAATAGTGTTAATCAAACCCAAAATGCAAACTTCAAAATAATACAGTCAACCAAGTTAAATAGGTCTAGAGTGGTCTATGCACTCAGGCATAAAGAGGAACTGATCTGACTTAACAACAGTCAGTCTGTTTCCCTCAAATCCTGAAATCACAGACCCAGGCAGTTAAATGTGAGGCAATAGGCCACAAATGCAATTTATCACTTTAACAATTAATGTGAGAGTTCCCTTTTAAAACGTAGTCACTGGAATTACTAAATTACTGATGCTGAAGGGGTAACAAAAAGGGTCCTCACAATGGAGATATCCAGGATCTTCAGCTAGCCTGGCGTTGGTGCACTTGGTGTCCTGTTGAGCAGGATAAACAAAGGGATACTTGAAAGTATCCTGGTAGGCAAAAATGAGACGTAGCATGCTAGCAGTATCCTGATAGACAAGATAGTCAAAGTGGAATGTTGGATGCTAGCAGTATCCTGGTAGGCAAAGTGGAATGTGGTGACTGTTCAGCAGGATCAGCACAACAACCTCTTTTGAAGCTGTGGCAGGATCAACACACTGAACTCTGAAACTGTGGCTGGATGGACCCCCTCTGTGGGTAACAGCAGCCCCTCAGATCAAGTCTGTGTCTCTCTCACTCCCTTATTGACTGACTTTTACCTCAGGACACAAAATGGAGTCCTTTTAATTCCCTTTCAACAAAGCCTGCTGGGATTTGTATTTCTCCCTGTATACCAGTTTATGGGGCTGTTTTGTGTGGGAACTGCCTGTCCCAGAATCCGTTGCAGCTCTCTCTGCAGTTCAGTACAGTCTCTCCCAATGCCTTTCATTGGTTTTTGAAGGGCAAAAGAGAGGCTGCTGAATGCACAGCTCTGTGTGTCAGCTCACATTACTCAGTCAGTGAAAACAGGAGGAAAGAAGAATGGGGGGGGGGGTGAAAAAGCCCATGAAGACATGACAGCCAGCTCTCTCCCCTCGTTCAGGCTGAAAAGCCTGTGCACATGCAGTCATCTGTGTTAATGTAAGCCAATCTGTGTTAATGTAAGTCTTTGGCTGCAATACGCTACATAGGATCAAATTTTGCTTTGAAAACCTATTTTCAATTTCAGGAATGGCTGTGTCCAGAATGTTTAGAAAGGCTCTTTTTAGAGACACTGGCTGTGTCTCAGGGTGTGAAAGAAATGTAAAATTCTGTATATACATCTATTTCATTTTGTATTCTTTATTCACTGCAGCCAAAGTCCTTGGCTTTGTATTAACTCTTCTGCCATTTACTTACATTCCTAAGACCCTAATAAGAAACTAGCCTGGCTACAATTTTAAATGCAATACCGATGTAAGAATGTAAAAAAACAAAACAAAAACAAAAACAAAAAAAACTTACATATGCCAAATAAACAGGAAAGATGCTGAGTGTATCTACTTTTTGTCTGTTCCCTACTGCAGTAGGTATTATTAATTTGGGCCCACTGATCAATATTAGGATAGGAGTTGCCAATCTATAAAATTTCTAAGACAAGGGTAACCAAGAGTAAAGAGAACAACACTGCCTGTTAGTTGCTTGTTCATTGTTATCTGTCTCTGTGTTGCAGGTGGATTACGTGCTTATTCAAACTGAGAGCATGAAATATTTACTAGTATATCTTTCTGTGGCTGCATAGAAGCAGCGATAACCTCCCCAGCAGTTTTACTGAGGGAACCTGCAGAAAAGAATTGGCAGGTTTCAAGGCATTAAGAATCTGGACAAGAAAGTCATCTATTTTGAAGAACCCCTGTTTTCTGCTGTTCTAATAGTTCTGAAGCTTCGGTGTAAAATACCCATTCCTGCAGATGTATTCTCCGAACTCTCAGAAAGAAAATCCAAGATAGCATGCTGATTTTCAAACACACCCCTGGCCATATCATAGTGACTGGTCCACCATATTTTCAGTAAACTTTTACTGAAACACATTGTAATACTGTGTAATATAGTGGTGATAAAATAACAAGGGGAGTAAACCTGATGCCGGTGATTGTAACAATGTATGAAGAGACCATGTTGGCCCATGTTCTGTAGCAATACCTGTCCCGCACCACTTATTCCTCTTATTACAGAAGCATCATCATAGCACAGAATGTGCTACTGTAGCCTCAATCTGAGAGACATTCAGCATCTGTGTTGTGATATACTCAGCATCCAGTCAGTTTGAGCAAACCAGTCAGATGTTCCTCGGGATCAGAGTTACAGACTAAGGGAATTATTGATATTAGCTCTCTATATTGTACCTGTCCCATGTGATATCTTTCTTTAAAACAGAACCCTGCTGTATCAACATTGTCAACATTGCATCAACATTTATTTTTAATTCCATGCAATACAAAACTAAGACTCCACATAGTTTCAATCATCTCACTTTGCATGTTATGGGTGTATATTTAGCATTCTCTGGTATGCCTTTTACTACAGCATCCTTTCGTAATGGGAAATGAAAATAGCTTCAGGAAAGGTTCTGCAGACACACCATCTTATTTCCTAGACTCTGGGCTCTCAGGGGTCTCATAGAGGGGCATCTCATTTACATCTAGTAATTTATTTACTTTTTCTACACAATGATATTCTAGACAAAAACACCATGGAGGAAAAGTGGAAGGGCTTTAAGAGAATAGTAAATAATGGCATCAGCCAGTGTATTTCAATAAGCAACAAATATGAAGGAACTAAAGTTTAACCAGGTTGACTAAACTGAATGTTAAAAGACATATTAAAAGGAGAAAAAATAAAATTTAAAAAATATAAGGCTGAAGGGTCACTGTTAACATTCCAACACTACAAGGAATGAAATAAGAAATGTAAGAGAGTGATCAGGGCAGCAAAAAATAGACCATTAGAGACACATAGCAGAGGAGAGTAAAAAGAATCCCCCCAAATTCTTTTTAAACATATTATTAGTAAAAAAACAAAATCAGAGCTAATTTGGCCCCCTAAAGGATAGTCAGGGGAATGTGGTTATAAGTGACAAGGAGAAGGCAACTGTGTTAAATACATTCTCCTTCTTGACTTTTACTATGGAAAAGGAGGAGTATAACAGACAAGATGGTTTTGTTATGAACACAACACCCTTATGGCTAACTGAAGCCAGTGTTAAAAAAGACTGGAAAAACTTAATGTGAATAAATCACCAGGACCTGATGGCTTAGATCCAAGAGTCCTCAAATAAATTAGCCAGGTTATTGCTAGACCAATATTCCTAATCTATAAGGACAGGTTACTACCCGGAATAGTACCAGCTGACTGGCAAAAAACTAACGTGGTACCAATATTCAAAAAAGGGCTAAGATACACACCTAGTAACTACTGCAGACCAGTCAGCCTAACATCAATAGTATGTAAACTATTGGAAGGAATAACGGGCCACATCCAAGAATTTGCTGATGAAAATAATATCATCATCATGGATTTATGAAGGATTGCTCTTGCCAGACCAATCTTTGATGAGGTAAGCAGTAATCTGGACAGAGGTATGTCTGTGTACATGGTGTATCAGGAGTTTTCCAAAGCATTTTGTAAAGTACTCCATAAATGCTTAATTTACAAGTTGAGGTCAGTTGGCATTGACGATAGTTTATGTACCTGTATAGAAAACTGGTTACATGAGCATGTCCAGAGGGTGCTGATAAATTGTGTATATTCAGTATGGTTTAAAGTTGTGAGCGGGGTGCCTCAGCGCTCTCCCCTGAGACCAATTCTGTTTTACTTGTACATAAATGATATAGAGGTTGGAATAACTAGTTCAATCTCAGTGTTTGCGAGTAATACAAAGCTATATAAAGGTAATAACCTCACAACAGGATATAGCAACCTTAAAGCAGAACTCCAACCAAAATTTTTTTTTCCATGTCCTTGTTGCTGATCTCCTACCTTCACCCACTTTGCCATCCATGTTCTTCTGAGCTCTGTAGTTCCTCTGTAATAGGCTGCTGAATGGCTGAAAAACCATTATTGCCTGCTCAGTTCCTGTTTGTAAGACCACTGGCTGCTATCCCTCTCCTCAGCTCAGCCAATGGTCTGGCATGCCCTGTTGTAGTCCTCTTAAATCCAAGCAGGAGGAAGCAGACATGTTGTGGGTGGAAGGGGTCTCACAGCCCCGGTCTGTGCTGCCCAAGGAGGAGGTGTCCTTCTCCTCTTCCCTCCCTCCTCCTCCTCTGCTCCCTGACAGTCACCGCCCCCACTCTGTCCTTGCCGCGCCGCCCCCATCTTCATGCAGAGCGAGGATTATCATCAGTATTTAGTATGACACAACGGGGATCTCCCACTGTGTCCGGTATTGTACATGAGAACACCGATGCTAATATCCTGCCCATGCCGTTATAGGAACAGTGCGCTGTCAATCATAATAATGGTGGGGGTGGGGCATCAGTGAGCGGCGTTTTCACATAACAATACCGGACACCGCGGGAGTAAATACTGATGATAATCCCCGCTCTGCACTGGCGGTCCCTGTCATGGTGGTCCCTGACAAGTGGCACTGGCGGTCCCTGCCATGGTGGTCCCTGACAAGTGGCACTGGTGGTCCCTGCCATGGTGGTCCCTGACAAGTGGCACTGGCGGTCCCTGACATGGTGGTCCCTGACAAGTGGCACTGGTGGTCCCTGTCATGGTGGTCCCTGACTAGTGGCACTGACGGTCCCTGTCATGGTGGTCCCTGACAAGTGGCACTGGTGGTCCCTGTCATGGTGGTCCCTGACAAGTGACATTGATGGTCCCTGACAAGTGGTACTGGTGGTCCCTGACAAGTAGCACTGTTGATCTCTGACAACTAGCACTGGCGATTCCTGACATGCTGGTCTCTGACAAGTGGTACTGGTGGTCCCTGACAAGTGGCACTGGTGGTCCCTGACAAGTGGCATTGGTGGTCCCTGGCAAGTGGCACTAGTGGTCCCTGACAAGTGGCACTGGTGGTCCCTGATGAGCGGTACTGGTGAGCCCTGATGAGCGGTTTGCATTTATATTAAATGCAATAAATGTATTAATCTACATTAATTTATTAAATGCGTTAATATCATATTAATATGCATTTATATTAAAATGCTTTGCATTTATAAGGCTGTAACCTATCATACCATGTGTTATGTATGGCTTGCTGGCTACTGAATGAGGGGTGTGATTTATGTTGGAGTGGGCAAGCTCACATTTACAAGCCTAGTGTACCTCTCACATTCACTCCCATCCCAAGTATTCATGGGAAATGTAGTTTGATTACAGTGAGAGAGAAGAGGATATGATGCAATCACTCTAACACCTCCTCTTGGGCAGAATATAGGCTGCATTTTTTAAATCAGAAAACTGACTTCCTGAAAATTCAGTCATATCTCTTAAACGGTAAGAAATTTCACAAATTTAATAACTGTTTAGTGTTTTGTGTGAGGGGTGTATGAATGGGGGATTTTTGAAAATCCCGGAGTTCTGCTTTAAAAGAAGACCTCAATAAAAAAGAGGGGTGGACAACTACAAGGCAAATGAGGTTTAATATTGATAAACATAAAGCAATGCACTTGAGGACTAAAAATATGAATGCAAGTGTAAGGTACCCGTGGTAGGTATTGTCCAAAGTGGAGCTTGTATGCTGAGGATTCAGACGAAGACGTAGTAAGGCAAGTCGACAACAGATCTGGCAAAGAGGTACAAAATCAAAATCCAAAGAATGGTCAGGCAGCCGGAGGTCATACACGAGCTGGCGGTAAAGTACCAAATCAGCAGGCAATAGGTACAATACATGGTAGTCAAAATCACAGCGTTATCAATACACCCAGGGAGCTAGTCCAACAAACAGGCACTTATTTATGGGCGGCTTAATTGTACATCATCCACAGCTGGGGCTGGTGAGTCCAAAGGCAATGCATCAAGCTGGGAGAACATTGCAATAACTCCAGAACTCCTCAGTGGCACAACAGGTAAGTGTCACAGTCACTACCGTGCCATGCAGAGAGCCAGCCATGGTAACACCCCAAGTGGCTCAGGGAGGTATTGAACCCATAACTTTCTGTTTATTGCTCCTGTTGCTTTGTCTCTGAGTCACACCTCAGTTCATTATTCAGTCTGGTTTCCAGCTATGCTTTGTCCTGCATGCAGTACTGAGGGCTATACTCTGGATCTTTGCAATTAGTATCTGTCACTCCTGGTTAAGCTGAGGCAGTTTAGCTAATCAGCTGGGTATAAAACACTGCCTCACTCTGAGGGCTTTGTCAGTTCATTGTCTCTTGTATTGCCAAAGGTTCCTGTTTTCTGGTTTCAAGTTGCAGTGTTCCAAGACTGACCCTGGCACTGTTCATCATTAACTTGACTTCTGGAATCCCTGACTGCAGCTTCACCTTGACAATCCTTTGTTAAATTCCTGTAAAGCCCCCATGCACAGATTCACAGTCCATGTAGCTTTTTACCTTGTTACCGTGGGCTGTGTGTATTTGCAAGGGTGAGCATACATCTCTGGACTATGTAAGGTAAGCCCTTGCAGTAGGACTGCAGCTGTGGGACCAGGAACATCCCGGTTCGAAGACACCCAGGTACGTGACAGGGCCCCCTCCCCAGTGGACCCCTCCAGGGGCCCAGCGGGGCTTAGCAGGAAAGGAGGCATGGAAGCTGGAACCCAGGAACGGTCTGTGATGGGATATCCCTTCTAATGAACCAAATACCGTAGGCCACCACCCTGCCTTCTAGAATTCAGAATCTTAAAGATTTCAAACGCATGTTGTCCATCAACAATAACAGGAGGAGGTAGCTGTTGAGTTCTGGATTAGCGATTGAAAATTGCCTTTTTGGAGGAGAGAAACGTGAAATACGGGATATATCCGGCGAGAGGAGGGCAATTTTATCCGATAGGAGACTGGCCCGACTCTAGCAATAATTCTGTAAAGAGGCGATGAATCGAGGGCCCAATTTGGTAGAAGGTTGTTTCAGTCTCACGTATTTGGTTGATAGCCAAACTTTGTCCCCCACCACATATGGAGGTATATGGCGTCTTCGTTTGTTGGAGAAAAGCAAATACTTGCCTGCTGACTTCCGTAGTAATAAGCAAATCTTTTTCCAGTGTAGCAGAATATTTTTCATCCACTGATCTGCTGCTGGCACACCAGAAGAAGGCTGAAGTAGGGGAAAAGTCTGAGGGTGATAGCCTAGGGCTGCGTAAAATGGTGTGATATGAAGAGCATTGTGCCAATGGGAGTTCATGGCGAATTCAGCCAAGGGCAAATACTCAGACCAGAGTGTAACACATTGACATAATGTTGAAGATAGGTTTCCAGGGTCTGGTTCATACGTTCTGTTTGAGGGTGATTAGAGATAGAGAGAGAGTGTTACTCCCAGTTTCTTATAGAAAGCTCTCCGGAAATCGGGAAACAAACTGGGATCTGCATTCTGAGACGACATTGGTAGGTATGCCATGATGTTTCACAATATGAGAAAGGAAGAGGGTAGACAGTGCTTGCGCTGTAGGTAATCCAGGGAGAGGTACAAAATGAGACATTTTGGAAAAGCTATGTCTTAATGAGTGACAGTTTTGTTGTAGGCTTTACGTAAGCACAATCGTCTGTAACCACGTGCCAAAAGTCTGCTTTAGAGATTTTGAGCTTCTTCATTGAAAAGGGCATCGTTCGAGCAGTTCCTGCGGAGACGTAGGTACTGCCTATATGGAATGGAATTTTTGAGTGACAAGGGGTGAAAGCTACCCGCATGTATCACTGTGTTCCCAGCAGTGCTCTTGCGGAACAAGGTACTGCATAGTTTTCCCTCAGAGTTGCGTTTAATCTGGACATCCAAAAAGGTAAGTGTATTAGAGTCATAGGTTATGGTGAACTTCAAATTATAATCGTTATGATTAATAAGATTGAAGAATTCCACCAATGTTTCCTCCGGTCCCTCCCAGATGGTGAAGACGTCATCAATGTACCGGAGCCACGTGGATATGTGTCTCGTGTACTTGATGAGGCCCTCACAACCTAGGAGGGCCTGCTCCCATTCCCACAGGTACACGTTGGTGTACGATGGGGCACAGCATGTGCCCATTGTTTTTTGTTTTTTCCTCACTTCTTGTAGCTTCATACTTTTATTTATTTCTGTTATTGCACATGTGTTTTTCTCCCCTTCCTCACTTCACAATAAAATGTAGTAAAATACTGCCCCAACCCCAAATATGAGCACCCAACACGACAATAAGACTGATTGTGAACAAATTTGTAAATAAAAAGTGTGGCGCTGAAAGTAAGTGAACGTAGCTAATCTTAAAAAAGGGGCTATGTAAGCAAAAGATATAGTGATCCGTCTCTCATAGTGAAGAGCACAACATATAAGAATCACTCCGTGAGTAAATGTAAAGGACCTCATGCGATAGTGAATCGCAAGGAAGTCGCATCACTATAATAAAAATTATTAACAAAGGTGATGTAATATGGTGACTGGATAGAAACACAGTATCATATACAAATACTCAAACTCATGTGTGATCTAAAATTATACATCAAAACATGAATGTGGTAACATGGAATTTGCAATAATAGTGACCTGTTAATGAAAACTAGGGATGAGCCCAATGTTCGAGTCGAACGTAAGTTCGACTCGAACATCAGGTGTTCGCCGAATAGCGAACAATTTGGGGTGTTCACGGCAAATTCTAAACACCCTTTAAAAGTCTATGGGAGAAACCAAAAGTGCTAATTTTAAAAGCTTATATGCATGGTATATATGGTATAATGACTTTTTTTTTTCCTTTAGAAATGTCATTTTGCTCTCGGACTGTTATAAACACGGGAAACATGCGCTACCTTACAGGCATACTATAGACAACCCCCAGGTATGAAATTTAAAGGAATATTTCACTTTTATTGTGCAGGACCCGGGTCCCCAAATGCTTTTTATGATGATAACTTGCATAATAACCTTTAAAATTAGCACTTTTGATTTTTCATGTTCGTGTCCCATAGACTTTAACAGTGTTCGAACAAATTTTTTGCCTGTTCGCATGTTCTGGATGCAAACCGAACTGGGGGGTGTTCGGCCCATCCCTATACAGCGGCTTAACAGGACAGGTTCCACTCAGAACAGACAGCACCATGGTGGACCAAAGAAGTTGAGTGCACATGCTCAGTGTCATATCCAGAGGTTGTCTTTGGGAAATAGACATATGAGTGCTGCCAGCATTGCTGTAGAGGTTGAAGGGGTGGAGGGTCAGCCTCTCCGTGCTCAGACCATGTGCCGCCTGCTGCATCAAATTGGTCTGCATGGCTGTCGTCCCAGAAGAAAGTCTCTTCCAAAGATGATGCACAAGAAAGCCTGCAAACAGTTTGCTGAAGACAAGCAGACTAAGGACATGGATTACTGGAACCATGTCCTATGGTCTGATGAGACCAAGATAAACCTATTTGGTTCAGATGGTGTCAAACGTATGTGGCGGCAACCTACATTCAAGCATGGCGGTAGGAGTGTCATGGTCTGGTGCTGCATGAGTGCTGCTGGCACTGGGGAGCTACAGTTAATTGAGGGAACCATGAATGCCAACAAGTACTGTGACATACTGAAGCAGAGCATGATCCCCTCCCTTCATAGAATGGGCTGCAGGGCAGTATTCCAACATTATAACGACACCAAGCACACCTCCAAGACGACCACTGCCTTGCTAAAGAAGCTGTGAGGGCAAATGTGATGGTCTGGCCTAGCATGTCTCCAGGCCTAAACCCTATTGAGCATCTATGGGGCATCCTCAAACACAAGGTCTCTAACATCCACCAGCTCCGTGATGTCGTCATGGAGGAGTGGAAGAGGACTCCAGTGGCAACCTGTGAAGCTCTGGTGAACTCCTTGCCCAAGAGGGTTAAGGCAGTGCTGGAAAATAATGGTGGTCATACAAAATATTGACACTTTGGGCCCAGTTCAGACATTTTCCCTTAGGGGTGTACTCACTTTTGTTGCCAGTGGTTTAGACATTAATGGCTGTGTGTTGAGTTATTTTGAGGGGACAGCAAATTTACACTGTTATGCAAGCTGTACAGTCACTACTTTACATTGTAGCAAAGTGTAATTTCTTCAGTGTTGTCACATAAAAAGATATAATAGCTTATAATATTTCCTCCCCCACGTTCCTCTTCCCCAGACTTCTCTGTGAAGAGCAATGGCACAACCATCCACCCATCCCCACATATCAGCGTGCTAGGTGTTATCCTGGACTCTGAACTCTCCTTTCGGCCCCACATCCAATCACTTTCCAAAGCTTGCTGCCTCAACCTCCGCAACATCTCTAAACTACGCCCCTTTCTAACCAATGAAACCACAAAGCTCCTGATTCACTCCCTGGTCATCTCTCGCCTTGACTACTGCAACTCCCTCCTCATTGGCTTACCTTTAAATAGACTATCCCCCCTTCAGTCCATCATGAATGCTGCTGCCAGATTCATCCACCTTACAAACCGCTCAGTGTCTGCTACCCCTCTCTGCCAATTCCTCCATTGGCTGCCACTCGCCCAACTAATTAAATTCTAAATACTAACAATAAGTTACAAAGCCATCCACAACTCTGCCCCCAGCTACATCACTAACCTAGTCTCAAAATACCAACCTAATAGCCCTCTTCGTTCCTCCCAAAACCTCCTGCTCTCTAGCTCCCTCATCGCCTCCTCCCATATCCGCCTCCAGGACTTCTCCCGAGCCTCACCCATCCTCTGGAATTCGCTACCTTAATCTGTCACACTGTCTCCACATTTATCCACTTTTAGGCGATCCCTGAAAACCTTCCTCTTCAGAGAAGCCTATCCTGCCTCCATCTAACAACTGCACCATTTTCTCCTTTAGCTCATCCCCCACAGCTATTACCCGTTTGTATAGCTTGACCCTCCCTCCTAGATTGTAAGCTCTAACGAGCTCTGATTCCCCCCTGTATTGAATTGTACTGTCTGCCCTAAAGTTGTAAAGCGCTGTGTGAGGGGTGTACTCACTTCTGTGTGAGTATATATATATATATATATATATATATATATATATATATATATATATAATCACTCTGGAGAGATTTCAAACGTGCAGTTCATGCAAGACAGCCCAAGAATTTACAGGAACTGGAGGCTTTTTGCCAAGAGGAATGGGCAGCTTTACCATGTGAGAAGCTAAAGAGCCTCACCCACAAATACCACAAAAGACTTCAAGCTGTCATTGATGTTAAAGGGGGCAATACACAGTATTAAGAACTGGGGTATGTACTTTTGATCAGGGTCATTTGGGTAGTTTCTGTTGCCATTATGATTTTAAAAGAGTAAACACAGTTGATTGATAATAAATGGCTTCAGCCAAACACTAACCATGGATGAAAGAAATGTTTTTGTGTTATCATTCATATTCTCTGAAAAATGGCCAAGAAATCATAAATTCTGCCAGGGTATGTAAACTTATGTGCAAACTTATGTAAACTTATGTGCACATAAGTGTGTGTGTGTGTGTGTGTGTATGTATAATATAAATATATATATATATATATATATATATATATATATATATATATATATATATATATATATATATATATATATATATATATATATAATATGGCTCCACGAAAGAGACAGGCAGTCTCTAGGAATCTGAGCGTGCATCTCTGCAGGAGGCAGATGTGGCCCGCGACCAAGAAGCATGCAGCTGAGCAAGTAAGCTCCAAGAGGGAGTTTGACTAAGTAAGAGTGAGTGAGCCAGGAGGCTGAAGTTTTTCTGTTATACAATGATGGTGGAACACCCTGCGAGGGAAGACTTTCTGTGAAGTTTTTTAGTTTAAATAAAATTGGGCTGCCACGCCGTTAAAAAATACAGTCTGGACTGACCGGTTTTCCTGAAAACGCATACACCACACACACACACACACACACACACACATTGGCCTTTCGCCAATCATGGCTCAGGGGACTAATTCCACGCCCACACTATATACGGCTGACTGCACGTCAGACTCATGTAGTGTGTTGTTGCCGGCGTGGACGGAGAGACATTTAGATTAAGCAGGCAGGCAGATTATTCAGTTTCAGTTAGCTGCAGTGTATTTCTCTCTCTCTCTATATCTATCTATCTATCTATCTACAAACATACATACATACATACATACACACACACACACACACAGGGCCGGACTGGCCTACCGGGATATTTCCCGGTAGGCTGGCTGCATTTATTACCGCTGAGGCCGCTTTTGCCTCGGCTGGCTGGCTGCCTGTGTCAGCAATGTGAAGAGCAGCGGCGGCCGCCGCACTGTGCAATGCCTGTGTCACTGTCTCCTCCTCCGATCCGGCGCCGCCCACACTCAACTAAAGTGTAATATGCCTCTGTGTGTGTGTGAGGGGAGGAGCAAGAGAACACCGTGCTGCTTGAGTTTTCCCTTCGTGACTTGTCCCGTGCGGCGCCAGCACCGCCCACTAATCTGAGGAGAATAGAAGTGGCTGGCACAATAATTAAGGTACAAAATTCATATTCTCTCTCTCTCTCTCCCCCCTGTTGTACCCATCGATTACAGCCACTGTGCCCATAAATTACAGCCACTGTGCCCATTAAACGCAGCCACTGTGCCCATAAATTACAGCCACTGTGCCCATTAAACGCAGCCACTGTGCCATCAAACGCAGCCACTGTGCCCATCAATTGCAGCCACTGTGCCCATTAAACACAACCACTGTGCCATCAAGCGCCACCACTGTGCCCATCAAGCGCCACCACTGTGCCCATTAAACGCTGCCACTGTGCCCATCAAACGCTGCCACTGTGCCCATCAAACGCTGCCACTGTGCCCTTTAAACGCAGCCACTGTGCCCATCAAACGCAGCCAGTTTGCCCCATCAATTGCCGCCAGTTTGCCCCATCAATTGCCGCCAGTTTGCCCCATCAATTCCTGCCAGTGTCCCCCCCGCCCGGCACTTACCTGTCTCAGGTCAGCGCGTTGCTCCACGCTCCCTCCAATCACAGCGCCTGACGCTTCAGCCAATCAGGGGACAGGTAACCAGACCCAGTGCACCTGATTGGCTGAGAGGCGGGTCAGTGTTAGGGAAGCGATTTATTTGCTTTCCTAACACAGCACTGTGTAAGCAGCGAACGCACAGCAGTGTGTGTGTGTGTGTGTGTATATATATATATATATATATATATATATATATATATATATATATATATATATAGCCCTATGTGCTTTTATATGTGTCTTATCTATATATAATGCACTCTTTAAATGTGCTTTAAAATGCATGGTTTTACATTTTATGAACAAGAAAATAATGACGTTATGCTGTTGGGCTGGTATAATAATGCTATGGGGCTGGTATGACATTTTTTCGAGGGCTGGTTTTCATACCCAGTCCGGCCCTGCACACACACACACACACACACACACATATTGTAAAGGATTACCATCAAATGTGGAGCTTGAAGGACATCGCCACTCGCTGGTTCTTCTTTTTAAGGGCTTTGTTTGCCCATTTTTATTAAAAGACAGTCCAACAAACAAAGATAAGTTTGCCTCGCAGGGGTCTCAGCATTCCTTTTTATCCATAAAACTACATTCAGCCTAGTTGGCTCTCACTTGCAGCACGGCAGCTCTGGCCTTACACTCAAGTCCCTTGTCTGTCTCATACAGACTGTTTCACCAACCACCTTGGTGCACACAGCTAACAGCCTCTTGCTGCACTGGCTCCCACGTGGAGCCCTCCTGACTCCTGGTACTCAGACTTCCTATCTGCCGGGTGGAGCCCAGAACCATGGCCAGGTTACTACTAAAAGCCCAGCACACACCTGATCAATCAGTATGCTGGCTGTTCTCAAAATCAGGACCCAGGACTATGGACTTCATCCCACCCGGATCTCTCAGAAATCCCCGAGCTCCAGGTCCCAAAGTGGACTTTACAAAACACTGAGGAAACTGAAAGGCCAGTTTCCTCTTCATGTTACATGCTCCCTGGAGCCCCTCAACCCATCTGGTTGAGAATTCTGGGTCACATCCTCCTTCTAGACCCTGGCAGGGCAACGCTCTGCCACATATCCTCTCCCCCTGTTTCGACCCCGGAGGGGTAACACACCAGCCAAACCTTTTCAAATCGGCACCCCTGTGCCAGCCATCACCCACCCAGTCTTATCAGGTGACTTTTCCTATGTCCCCCTGCTACACTAAAAAGACACCCCAGTGACTTCTTACGAGGTGCGCTTCCAAAAACACCATCTGCCCATTTTCCTTGGGGTCACACCTTCAAACACTTTAACACTAAGGGACTTACCAAGGACTTGGATATTGTTCCTCAACCTTTTTCTCTTGACTTCTGGTCACATTTTTAAACACCTTTTTAGCCATAAGTGTGGGCACTTTTATTTGGGGATTAAACTCTTTTAATGACACCTTGTTAAGCTTTGGGCCAGTGTCCTCAGACCTTTTACTCTTGCAACTTGGGAGGGTCCTGGACCTCTGGAAATCCTTCCCAGAATTACACCCCTGAATCTGTAGGGGGCCCGATTCTACTGCACCTATTCCCTCTTCTGTGTCTGTCATACCATCCATCTCCCTGTATTTTTTAAGATCAAGAGCAGCCATGTCACCTTGACCATCAGGTCTTCCCTTATTTTTGCTGTTACCCATGGTAACCAAAACATTTATCAGTGTGTTGCACTTTTCCTCATTGTCCAAAGTATCGCCACATTTATCAGAACTCTCTTCACCAGTGTTCTGCAAGGCAGTGTCTGGAGGAGAATCGCACAAAGTGGAGTGGTTGTCTACCATGGCAATGTCACTAACCACCAACTCCACTGCCACATGACGCTCCTTCAGCGACTGTCCTGATACCTGATCCTCACTATACAATTTCACCTTTGGATTGATGGCCCCAAACACATTACATGTACTTGTGCCCTCTGGCACTTCCTCCCAGATTTCTGTCCTGTCCAACAGTACCCCAGAGTGCCTCACATACACAACCTCTGTATGACGCAATCCAGCACACTGTGAGACAATTTTCCATAACAACAACGATTGCATTACATGCTTCCAAAATTGCAGCGATTGCAATAGTACAGCCTGTAATATCCAGCTCCATTTATGCATATCCCATGGTACAAGTTCTCCAAACGCAGGAGAGGATGACAGGATATACACCGACTGTACACTCCTAATTCTAATATTTCTCTCAGCATATCTGTCATACAAAGGCAATGTGATTCCACACCTAAGACCTTCCTGGGGTCCTTCATGTCTTTAGGGATGTGGAAAGACTTATTTACTGATGCCTTAGAGGTGGCGCTTCTTAAATGGGCTTCTTCCCCACTGGAGGTATCCAATGCAATAACCTGGTGCTCTCCTAGAGTGCAGCCAGGTGCGGGAGTCACCACAAAACTCTCAGGCTCAGTGTCAATGATCTTTTCCTTGTCTTCTCTATGGACAACATCAGTTTGGTATACCACACCAATAACTCCTTTATGGGTTGTGGACACAACCTCTGCTATGTGCTCAATCTCTTTTGGCCCTTCCATCTCCTGAGGAATATCCTCTGCAACAGCAGCAAGTGAGCCCTGGTCCAGAAGCTGCACTACAGTCCCTCCATTTAGCACAGCAGAAATGGTGTCCGCTCCATTGTTACACATTGAGACTTCTTTCAATAAAGCCAACAGACTTGTTGCCCATCTGTCCCAGTCTATTTTCTCTGTGCTCCTATCAAAAGGTACTACGCAGTACCGCTCCAACTGCCAAAGGAGACACAGGACAGAGTGACTCCACAGCAGGCACATTGCACATATCATTTTTGTTTAAACTAACCTGTGGCAAAACATTTTTAAACACAGCAGGCTGCAATACCATAACTTCACCACCTTGCTTGGGTGGCGCTTCATTAAACTCGCAAAGATCTTTTCTGTCAGCAGCGACAGACCACAGTAACCAATCACCACAAGTAATTTCAGACATTTTTGTTTTACTATTTGACACATTCTCATCACCTAGGTCAAGTACCCTCTTATCCATCAGAGCGGCACCACAGTTGTCCCAGGCAACCTCTGGCTCCAACACACAGAGCTCCCTTGTGGTTTCTAGGGACACCTCTGTAGCCTTATATACTGTTGCTAAGGGGAATAGCATATCCTGCTTAGCGATCACCCCTATATCATTAAGCATCACATTATCAGCATTAGTTAACTCAATACCAGTATGAACATACTCCTCAGTAAGTTTCACATCATCACATTCATCACATCATCACATTCAATTTTAACACTGCCCCCTGGACAGGGCACTGCAGTGAGGCAAGTCCTTTTCTGCACCAATAGTGGATCTCCCCTCTGGGATCACTTCCACTTCAGTGTGAGCAATCCCACAGTCAGTCTTTCCCATGATTTCAACAGCAATAGTCTTACCCATCCGAGTAACAGGTCTTGCCATGTTCATTTCGGTACGTCAACTTTCTTGTACTGCACTTCTACTGGCCGACTCCCCCTGGTGGCCAGGGGATGAAACTACAGCAGGCACAACAGGAATTTCCACACTGTTGCCAGGGGTGACGGCAAACATTTTAACACAGGAATCCGGGCTTGCAGGCAAAGAGTTAAACCCAGCAACAATATCAGCAGCTGTATTCCACAAGCTGGGACAAGAAAAGATCCCATGCCCCAGTTGACCACATTCCTGGCATGTTACTTGGCGACTTTCTCCTGTTGCTAAGGGAGATGGCACTCTCCCAACATGCAGAATTTTACTGGCATCTCTATGAGGATGGTGGGGCACCTCTTCCCTGTAGCTCCTCATTCCCATTGGCACATTTTCTCTAGTTGCTAATGGAAACGGTGCTCTCCCAGCTTCACTTTTCTGGCTCTCCCAAACATGTAGACTTCTCTCTCTATGAAGCGGTGTTTCTTTAAACTTGCCACGATCCTCTATAGGCAATATCTTTGTCTTGTGGTCCCCCGACCTGATATCATAGGCGTTGCTATGGGCAACTGCACTCCTTTCAAACTTCTGGTAAGCCTGTTGCTGACTCCTGGCACTCAGAACAGACTTCCCAAACACAGATGCAGACCTTGGCTTTGCTAGGTAGCTTTGCACTGGAGCCTGGGACAAAGGGCACTTGGAGACTGCATGCCCCCACTCACTGCACCGCAAACAGCGCACTTGGTTCCATATCTTGTCAGGGCTTCCCACACTGCATCTGCTTTCAAGATTAGGCCTCTTCACCTTGATAGCTGGCCTACTTGCACCAGCGTTGCTAAGGGCAACAACATGCACTTCCCCTTTAACTTGGTCCAGTGCTGCCAGGTGTCGCTTACACCAATCCACTGCAGACTCAGACTTTGGTGGACTCTCCATACTTGCAGTCACCTGTGCACGCATTGCACCAGTGTTGCTAGGGACAACACTAGCACTCTTTCTCCTTGGCAAAATCTTTGCAGGCATGTATGGGGTTCTCTCAGGTGGTAACAACCCCTCTTGCCACAGAGCTCTATCATCTCAGCCATTCTTGCTTCTTTTAGGCGCTTTGATCGCCCCATACTCACAGTCACTCCAGAAAACTTTACACAGTTCAGCAGTAAATTGGAGCACTGTCTCTTTAAGGCTAGTCACCTTTCTTTTGCAGGTTCTCCTCACCTTCACACGCAGCTTATGCAGTCTCATGCATCAAAACACAGTTCATACAACAGATGAACTTACTTGATTGTAGGGATCTCAGATTGTGCCCACAGCACTTCTCCACCACGTGTAAAGAAAGGACCGGAACACAGCATGTAATGCATAGGTGGAGGGAGTACATGACTGTGGCAGCAGTGGAGTTAACACAGAGGGGGAGTGTATATTAGTTAACCGAGGGGGAGGCACTAGGAGGGTCTTTATAAGTTCATCCCGCCCTGGGGGGAGTAACAGTTTTCCTGAAGAAAGTTCCCTGAAGAGCAGCATGGCTGACCTTGAGCGCCTGATGGAGCAGATGAGAGTAGAAGCAATGGTGAGAGGGGCAGCCTGGCTCCAGGACACCTTAGAGGAAGCAGTGAGGGGAACAGAGCCTGCATCTAGCAGGGGGGTAACGAGCGACACTAGGACTCGGCGGTCGTGGCCCCCAGAGAGGTTTTCCCCTGAACAGCGGCAGCCTGGGACTCACTCCGGTCCCTCAGCGGGCCCGCCGCCAAAGAGAGTGGCAAGCGAACGGGAGGGACGGGGGAGAACCGAGGGTGGACCGAATGGCGGTCAGCGGGATGGAGCGGGAGCGGCGCAGCGGCCTAGCACAGCCAGAGTGGAGAGAAGCGTTAGCCCCGCCCCCAGAGTGAGGGAGTCGGATGTGCGCAGCGTTGCACGAGGAGAGATCCCTGGGCCTTCTGGTTCCACGGCAGGGAATCGCAGTAGAAGCGAGAGAGGACGGCCGGGTAGAGCAGCGATAGTACCTGACGGCAGGACTGTGGTTCCCAACACCGGTCCGGGCAAGGTACAGCAAAAAACGACAGGCAGATGGGATACGTGGAGGCGGGGGTGTACGGCCGCGGTTTCCACGGCAACCTTGGTGTCCAGGCCGGGTGGGCATTCATCGGCTGGGGAGGAAGAAGGAGAGTGCATTGCGGAGGATGAGCGGTCCGGGTCAGAGGAAGAGGCGGCCCCCCCCTCCAGGAGGACAACAGCGGTGGAGAACAGAAGTCCGGCTGATGAGGCTACGCCTGTGCAGCCTGGTGAGTCTAATGTCATGATTTCTGTTGCAGGTCTGCCGAGTAGTGGGGGGCTGGGGGTTGCAGGTGTGAGTGAAGCTGGCAGAGTGAATGACACAAACGGGGGGGCCTCTGGCTTAGGGGGTTTTTCTTGGCAGGCATAAAAGAGCTCTTACAGCGTTTTGAAGCGGCAGAAAAGGGTCGCACGGGCCCGGTGGCGGCATGGGTTCCGCCGGGGGTTGCAGGGGTGGTAGGGGCAACAGGTGGAGCAGAAAACAGTGTAGGGCCGGTGGTGCAGGCCGCAGTCGCATTGCCCAGCCCAGCGGTGACAGTGAGTGGGGCCGCGGAAGGGACGGAAAAATCAGCGGAGGCAGCTGGCAGGCAGGACATAACAAGGTTGGCTGACGCGGCAAAATGCGAGGTCTATGTTTGCTATGAGGGACCGTTAGGGTCGCACTTAAAACAAGAAGTGCGTGAAAAACTGTGAAAAGGTGAGTATGTGGAAATTTTTTCACTGCTACCATTGGAAAAATTTAATCTTGATAGAGTTAAGCCGGATGGCTCTAAGAAGGAGGATGAGGAGAAGAGGAGATATCGTTTGATCCCTAGAACGTTTGCTAACTGGTTGCAAGCGTTTGCGATTATGGCAAGTGTGATAGGGGAAAAACAACCCGAGCATTGTTCGGCACTGTTTTGTTATCAAGATGCTATTTGGTGAGGCGTACAGAGTTTATGGGGGAACAGCATGGTTGAGGTATGACGAACAATTCCGACAACGGAGGGCGGTCAGGCCGGCTCTGCGTTGGGATCACAAGGACATCAGCCTCTGGATGAAATTGATGACGACGGCGAGGGCCCCTAATCAGTTTTTTCAGGGGGGGGGGGGCAGTGGACCTTCGTCCCAGGGACATTCGGTCGGAAATAGAAAAGGGGTTTGTTGGCAATACAACACCGGGACATGCAGGTTTGGAGTCGCATGTAAGTATAAACACGAGTGTTCAGGGTGCGGGGGATCTCACCCCGGGTCCTGAGGTTCCAAGCAGGGAAAAGCACGTACAGGAGAGACTGCAAACAAAAGGGAGGACCCCAGTGAAGGTGGAAAGGATGCGACCGTTTCTAGGTAGGTATCCGGACAGGGCAGCAGCTCAATTGTTGGAGGTAGGTTTTTTTTCGGTTGGCTTTAAGATCCCATGCAAGTTGACGGTGATTCCACTGGTTCCACGCAATTCGCGGTCAGCAATGCAACATCCGGATGTGTTTTTGGAGAAGCTAAGGAAGGAAGTTGCATTGGGGCGGATGGGTGGCCCATTTCCAGCGGCGCCGTTTGACGATCTGGTGGTCTCGCCGCTGGGGGTGGTACCAAAAAAGGAACCAGGTAAATTTAGGCTAATTCATCACCTATCTTTCCCAAAAGGGGGGTCAGTGAACGATGCTATAGATCAGGGGGCGTGCTCCGTGACCTATACTTCATTCGACGTGGCAGTGGGATGGGTCCATCGTTACAGTTAGGGGGCCCTGATGGCGAAAGCGGATGTGGAATCTGCTTTCAGACTACTGCCGGTGCACCCGGATAGTTTTAGGCTACTAGGTTGTCATTGGAACAATGAATTCTACGTGGACAATTGCTTACCCATGGGCTGCTCAATATCGTGCGCAATATTTGAACACTTTAGCTCCTTCGTGGAATGGGTTGTGCGGGATGTGTCGGGGGTGAATTCTGTTATTCATTACCTAGACGATTTTTCTTTGTATAGGTCCGGCGGCCTCCAGGATTTGCGTGGTGCTGTTAGCCACGCTGGAGCACATCGCAGATAGATTTGGCATTCCATTGGCTGCTGATAAGACGGAGGGACCGTGAACGGTCATCCAGTTTTTTGGGCATTGTCATAGATTCGGACGCAATGGAAGGCAGGCTGCCGGACGATAAGCTGGAAGATCTGAAGAGAGAAATTGCAGGGCTTTTAGGTTTAAAGAAAGTGCAGTTAAGGACACTACAGTCAGTATTGGGCAAGCTGAATTTTGCATGCCGCATATTACCGGGCCCCAAGCATGGGTGGAGGCAGGATTCACGAAGAATCTGGTGCTGCTGGAGTTGTTTCCGGTAGTGCTGGCAGTGGAGCTGTGGGGAACATCATTCAGGGATCTGAAGGTGCGTTTCCATGGGGACGATTTGGGGGTGGTGCAAGTTATTAATGGGATTACGGCAATATCCACGCCAGTGATCAGGTTATTGCAACACTTAGTATTGCGCTGTCTGCAGTTGAATGTTTTCATTCATGCGGTACACTTACCAGGGGTGGAAAATGTGATAGCTGATGCGTTGTATCACTTTCAGTGGGACAGGTTTCAGGAGTTGGCGCCGGAGGCGGAGCAGCAAGGAGTACCTTGTCCCGAATGGCTGTGGGGGATAGCATTGGCCTCATCGCGGGATGGATAAGGAAGTCGGTGAGTGGGTCTACATGGGCAGCGTACTTTAAAGTATGGAACGAATGGATGGGGTTTGTTCAAGGAATAGGGGAGGAGCCGGTGGGGCGAGAAGTGAGGTTGTTGTTGATTTATTACATTGCCAGAAAAATGGAGGAAGGCGTGTCTGCGTCGTGGTAAATAAGACGGTTGCGGGTTTGGCTTTTCTGTTTAAATTACAAGGACAGGTGGACTTTGCTAAGGATTTTTGGGTAAGGCAGGCTATGAAGGGCTATAGGAAGTCATGATCGGGGTATTAGTCAGCCCTTCTAGGAAAGTGAAAGGGGGGCTGGGTTATCATGATGTACAGTATGGAGCGGAGGGGTTAAAGTTGTGGTTACGGAAATCTAAGACCGATCAGCTGGGAAAAGGAAGACTGGTGCAAGTTTACCCAGTGAAGGGATCACAATTATGCCCGGTAGAAGCAGTTCGGGAATTTTTAAAAGTTCGTTCAGAATGACCGGGCCCCTTTTTGGTACATTTAAGTGGTGAATTTTTATCTAGATTTCAATTTGTGGCAGTCTTTACAAAATGCATACGGGGTTTGGGCCTGGATGAGAAGGATTTCTCGTCCTATTCGTTTTAGGATGGGAGCAGCTACGGAAGCAGTCAGAAACGGTATGCATGCACCGTTATGGGATCTCTGTTATGGTATCTCTGTTATGGGATCACTGTTATAGGATCTCTGTTATGGGATCACTGTTATGGGATCTCTGTTATGGGATCTCTGTTATGGGATCTCTGTTATGGGATCTCTGTTATGGGATCTCTGTTATGGGATCACGGTTATGGGATCACGGTTATGGGATCTCTGTTATGGGATCTCTGTTATGGGATCTCTGTTATGGGATCTCTGTTATGGGATCTCTGTTATGGGATCTCTGTTATGGGATCTCTGTTATGGGATCTCTGTTATGGGATCTCGGTTATGGGATCTCTGTTATGGGATCACTGTTATGGGGATGTGGTAAAGAAGGTGGAATATAGGAGTTTTTTATTGTTCGGTTGTTTTTCTTTTCTTCTGTTTCAGATTCGTTGCCGAGGATGGTCTGGATCATGGGCCATTCTTACGTGTCCTGGGGGGCACGGAGAGGTGATGCACGTTTTGAGGGTAGGCAATTGGGTTTCAGCAAACGGGAGGCATGTATCAAGTGGTTGGGGTTCCCCGGCATGTTGTGGGGAAGGTTGGTTGCTGAGGTTCATCGGTATGCACAACGAGATAGGCCGCCGGACGTATTAGTTATTCATTTAGGCGGCAATGACTTGTGCGTTAGGGCCATGGTAGACATTAAACGGGACATAAAGTTGGACGTTTGGCAGTTGAAGGAAGCTTTTCCTAAGATGGTGATTGTCTGGTCCGACATGGTGGCGCAGACATCATGGAGGATGGCTAGGTCGGTAGAAGGTGTGAACAGGGCACGGAGAAAAATAAACAGAGAAGTGAGCAAGTTTGTGATTAATAATGGTGGTTTAGCGGTGAGACACCTTCAACTTGAGTTTGAAACCTGGAGGTATTGAAGGTCTGATGGGGTTCACTTGAACAAAGTGGGTATAGACTTGTGGGCCTTAGGTTTACAAGAGGGCATACAGCGAGCACTTCGGGTGTGGAGGGGCACACAAGAATAAGGTTTTATTCTCGTGTGCTGTGGCGGGCGTTGGTCTGGGCAAGAGAAAAAAGATGGCAAAAAGTAAGAGTTTTTTTGGGAGCCAGCGTTGATATGGCTCATGATGGTGGTTCCCGGTTAACGGAGGTTAACCGGGAAGTGATAATGGGGCTCTGCGGTCATTGGTATTCTCTGAGCCAGCTTGTCGGCTTGAGGCCTATGTGACAAATTTGATGGGACCGCAGGGTAAGTTTTTGTTATTGGACACTGATGATTATGAAGATATTGCTCAGACCAACGCTTGAGAAATTAGACAGGTTGTTTAACAGATGTTGTTGTTTTGCTGTTTTATGTTGGATATGTTTTATATCCATAGTGTTGATATTCTAAGATATATTTGTTTAAATAAAATAGGCTGCTACGGCCTTTTTATACTCCAATATCGGTGTGGTCTGAATTATTGGGGTAAGGGTTTATAGTGGTGGCAGAAGGGCATGTTAATTACATCTGTTATCCTACAGTCAAGAAAGGACCGGAACACAGCATGTAATGCATAGGTGGAGGGAGTACATGACTGTGGCAGCAGTGGAGTTAACACAGAGGGGGAGTGTATATTAGTTAACCGAGGGGGAGGCACTAAGAGGGTCTTTATAAGTTCATCCCGCCCTGGGGGGAGTAACAGTTTTCCTGAAGAAAGTTCCCGCCCACCCTCCCTTATATTGGTAAAGTATTGTTAGGATGTAGGGTATTGTATTGTTTCTTCTACAGGTGATGGTCGCAGATATGTCGTGGCAGGGGCGGGCGTTGGTCTGGGCAAGAGAAAAAAGATGGCAAAAAGTAAGAGTTTTTTTGGGAGCCAGCGTTGATATGGCTCATGATGGTGGTTCCCGGTTAACGGAGGTTAACCGGGAAGTGATAATGGGGCTCTGCGGTCATTGGTAGTCTCTGAGCCAGCTTGTCGGCTTGAGGCCTATGTGACAAATTTGATGGGACCGCAGGGTAATTTTTTGTTATTGGACACTGATGATTATGAAGATATTGCTCAGACCAACGCTTGAGAAATTAGACAGGTTGTTTAACAGATGTTGTTGTTTTGCTGTTTTATGTTGGATATGTTTTATATCCATAGTGTTGATATTCTAAGATATATTTGTTTAAATAAAATAGGCTGCTACGGCCTTTTTATACTCCAATATCGGTGTGGTCTGAATTATTGGGGTAAGGGTTTATAGTGGTGGCAGAAGGGCATGTTAATTACATCTGTTATCCTACAGTCAAGGATTACCATCAAATGTAGAGCTTGAAGGACACCGCCACTCACTGGTTCTTCTTTTTAAGGGCTTTGTTTGCCCATTTTTATTAAAAGACAATCCAACAAACAAAGATAAGTTTACCTTGCAGGGGTCTCAGCATTCCTTTTCATCCACAAAACTGCATTCAGCCTCGTTGGCTCTCATTTACAGCACGGCAGCTCTAGCCTAACACTCCAGTCTCTTGTCTGTCTCATACAGACTGTTTCACCGACCACCTTGGTGCACACAGCTAACAGCCTCTTGCTGCACTGGCTCCCACATGGAGCCCTCCTGACTCCCGGTACTCAAACTTCCTATCTGCCAGGTGGAGCCCAGTACCATGGCCAGGTTACTACTAAAAGCCCAGCACACACCTGACCAATCAGTATGCTGGCTGTTCTCGAAATCAGGACCCAGGACTAGGGACTTCATCCCACCTGGATCTCTCAGAAATCCCGAGCTCCAGGTCCCAAAGTGGACTCTACAAAACACTGAGGAAACTGAAAGGCCAGTTTCCTCTTCATGTTACATGCTCCCTGGAGCCCCTCAACCCATCTGGTTGAGAATTCTGGGTCACATCCTCCTTCTAGACACTGACAGGGCAACGCTTTGCCACATAATATACCGTATTTATCTGCGTATAAAACTCACTTTTTTCCCCTTAAAATCAGGGGAAAATCGTGGGTGCGTGTTATACGCCGATCCCTGCCAATCCCCTCTGATTGTGAGCGGAGCGATCGCCGCTGACATACACATAGCCGAGTGTACTCGGCTCTTCTCGGCTCCGCTCATAGTCACGCCCAGTCCCGCAATTGGACCTGTGTTATGTCCATCATAGGGCGGGACTGGGCGTGACTGTGAGCGGCGCCGAGAAGAGCCGAGTACACTCGGCTATGTGTATGTCAGCTCCGCCCAGTCCCTGTGATCTCTGCGGCGCTCGCTCCGCTCTGCCAAGTCCCTGCAATCTCGGCGGCATATTTAAATCTGCCCAAGCCTGTAATGGACACTGGGGCAAGGCTGCGCTGGGGCAAGGCTGCAATGGACACTGGGGCAAGGCTGCAATGACCACTTGGGCAAGGCTGCACTGGGGCAAAGCTGCACTGACAAGGCTGCAATGACCACTGGGGCAAGGCTGCACTGAGATCACAGGGACTGGGCAGAACCGAGATACACATAGCCGAGTGTACTTGGCTCTTCTCTGCACCGCTCACAGTCCCGCCCAGTCCCGCCCTATGATGGACATAACACAGGTCCAATGGCAGGACTGGGCGTGACTGTGAGCGGAGCCGAGAAGAGCTGAGTACACTCGGCTATGTGTATGTCGGCGGCGATCGCTCCGCTCCGCTCACAATCAGCGGAGATCGGCGGGGGATCGCGTATAACACGCAACCACGATTTCCCCCTGATTTTAAGGGGAAAGAAGTGCGTGTTATACGCTGATAAACACGGTGTATATATATATATATATACAGTTTAGCTAGATCTCACTGCAGTCTGTTTTCCTGGTGGTGGTGTACAGTTTCAACTATACTTCTGGCAGGCAGGTAATTTAGTTAGCTGCAGGGTATTTCATATATATATATATATATATATATATATATATATATATATATATATATATATATATATATATATATATATATATATATACAGTCAGTCTAGTGTGTATATATATATATATATATATATATATATATATATATATATATATATCCACTGCATACAGTTTAGCAAGATCTCACTGCGGTCTGTTCCTGGTGTACTGTCTCTACTATACATCTGGCAGGCAGGTGATTCAGTGATCTGCAGTTCATATATATATATATACATACAGTCTCCTACATATATATCCACTGCATTCTAGTCTAGCCAGGCCTATATCTGCAGGCCATTTCTGGTGTACGTTTTCAAATAAACTTTCAGGCAGGCAGGTGATTTAGTTAGCTGCAGTGTATTTCATATATACAGTATCTCACAAAAGTGAGTACACCCCTCACATTTTTGTAAATATTTTATTATATCTTTTCATGTGACAACACTGAAGAAATGACACTTTGCTACAATGTAAAGTAGTGAGTGTACAGCTTGTATAACAGTGTAAATTTGCTGTCCCCTTAAAATAACTCAACACACAGCCATTAATGTCTAAACCACTGGCAACAAAAGTGAGTACACCCCTAAGTGGAAATGTCCAAATTGGGCCTAAAGTGTCAATATTTTGTGTGGCCACCATTATTTTCCAGCACTGTCTTAACCCTCTTGGGCATGGAGTTCACCAGAGCTTCACAGGTTGCCACTGGTATCCTCTTCCATTTCTCCATGATGACATCACGGATATGGTGGAGGTTAGAGTCCTTGTGCTCTTCCACCTTCCATTTGAGGATGCCCCACAGATGCTCAATAGGGTTCAGGTCTGGAGACATGCTTGGCCAGTCCATCCCCTTTACCCTCAGCTTCTTTAGCAAGGCAGTGGTCATCTTGGAGGTGTGTTTGGGGTTGTTATCATGTTGGAATACTGCCCTGTGGTGCAGTCTCCAAAGGGAGGGGATCATGCTCTGCTTCAGTATGTCTCAGTATGTGTTGGAATTCATGGTTCCCTCAATGAATTGTAGCTTCCCAGTGCCGGCAGAACTCATGAAGCCCCAGACCATGACACTCCCACCACCATGCTTGACTGTAGGCAAGATACACTTGTCTTTGTACTTCTCACCTGGTTGCCGCCAGACACGCTTGAAACCATCTGAACCAAATAAGTTTACCTTGGTCTCATCAGACCACAGGACATGGTTCCAGTAATCAGTAAATGTCTTAGTCTGCTAGTCTTTAGCAAATTGTTTGCTGGCTTTCTTGTGCATCATCTTTATAAGAGGCTTCCTTCTGGGACGACTGCCATGCAGACCAATTTGATGCACTGTGCGGCGTATGGTCTGAGCACTGACAGGCTGACCCCCCCACCCCTTAAACCTCTGCAGCAATGCTGACAGCATTCATGCGTCTATTTCCCAAAGACAACCTCTGGATATAACGCTGCGCACGTGCACTGAACTTCTTTGTTTGACCTGGGCGAGGCCTTTTCTGAGTGGAACCTGTCCTGTTAAACCGCTGTATGATCTTGGCCACTGTGCTGCAGCTCAGATTCAGGGTCTTGGCAATCTTCTTATAGCCTAGGCCATCTTTATATGGAGCAACAATTCTTTTTTCAGATCCTCAGAGAGTCCTTTGCCATGAGGACATGTTGAACTACCAGTGACCAGTATGGCGGGAGTGAGAGCGATAACACCAAATTTACCACACCTGCTCCTCATTCACACCTGAGACCTTGTAACACTAACGAGTCACATGACACCAGGGAGGAAAAATGGCTAATTGGGTCCAATTTGGACATTTTCACTTAGGGGTGTACTCACTTTTGTTGCCAGCAGTTTAAACATTAATGGCTGTGTGTAGAGTTATTTTGAGGGGACAGCAAATTTTACACTGTTATACAAGCTGTACACTCACTACTTTACATTGTAGCAAAGTGTAATTTCTTCAGTGTTGTCACATGAAAAGATATAATAAAATGTGAGGGGTGTACTCACTTTTGTGAGATACTGTATATACAGTCAGTCTAGAATATATATATCCACTGCATACAGTTTTACAGTTTAGCTAGATCTCACTGCAGTCCGTTCATGGTGTACTGTTTCTACTATACTTCTGGCAGGCAGGTGATTCAGTTAGCTGCAGTGTAATTCATATATATATATATATATATATGTCCACTGCATACAGTTTAGCTATATCTCACTGCAGGTTGTTCCTGGTGTACTGTTTCTAATATACTTCAGGCGTTGTACACAGTACACAGTACCGTGCACCCCTAGTGCAGTTGCTACTACTTTTCTGGTGGTGTACACAGTACACAATACATACAGTGCACCCATAGTTGCTATTAGACTTCTGGTGGTATACACAATACTGTGCACCCCTAGTGCAGTTGGTACTACTTTTCTGCTGGTGTACACAGTACACAATACATACAGTGCACCCATAATTGTTATTAGACTTCTGGTGGTGTACAAAATACCGTGCACCCAAAGTGCATTTGCCACTACTTTTCTGGTGGTGTACACAGTACACAATACAGTGTGGTGTTGCAAAACAAAATCCTCATCATGTCCGGGAGGCCACCAAGGAGAGGCAGACGCTCACAGGCCACTAAAAGAGGGCAAGCAGGCTCTGTGTCTACAGTCCACAGTGATGGATATGGTGCACCTTCTGCAGGTGGCCGTAGGGCATGCTTGCCCTTTTTTTCTGCTGCTGGGACAGGGGCAGAAAAATTGGGCCTTTGGTGGTGGCGCCACAACACTGTAACCCCTCACAGATACTCTTGTTGGGCGCATGAACGGGCCCTGCTGTGAAATATTAGATCAGAAATTGTAATTACATGCCCCTGTTAAACAGGGACAGAAAAATTGGGCCTTAGGCAGTGGTGGTGGTGCCCTAAACTAAAAGTATTATTGGAAGCTAGCATCATCAAGATTGAGGAGGAATAGGATAGTCACTCAGCATAGTCAGTTTTCAAGGGATCCCACATCCATGTAAAAATCAAGCAGTTATATCAGCATCAGGTGCTTGATAGCTGCTGCTGATCCAGGGCCGATTCATTTTTATGAATGTGAGCCTATCAAGGGAGTCTGTGGACAAGCGCTCTCTATGATCCGTTACAAATCCAGTGGATGCTCTGTTGGAAAGGTCTCCAAGTCTGCTCTTGCCCATAGATATTCCTGAACCATGTAATGCAGACGCTGGTGATGGTTGCTTTAACCGATCAGACCTTGACGCAGAGGACTGCAAATTGTCTAAAGGCATCGGTCAGCAGGCCACCTTCTCCACTGCTCTTCCTCTGACTGAACAAAGCTTTAATGGTTATGCAGTAATCTTTGTCTCTCAGCTTACCTCTCCTCCATGTGTTCACCTTTAGAGGCCAGCCACTCTCACCTGGCTACTTAAATAATCTCTCCTCAAAGCATGGCTCTACCCCAGCCCCTATCAGGGAACTCTATATTAACCTGTGCACTGCAAGCCTGCCTTGCTAATCAACCATTGCGTGTTTAGTTTCCGTGTGCATCTTGCTGAGTCTTCTTTGTCTGATTCCAGTTACCGATCTTGGCTTGTTCTCGACTATCCCTGCCTGCTTGTGACCCTGACCTTTGGCGTGTTCTATGTTTATACTTGTCTGCTACTGATAGTCGCCCAGACCTTTGGCTTATTCCCTTACTATCTCTGTCCTCCTGTAGCCTACAGTGGGCGTGAGCTGGGAGACCCTGGGGGTCACGACCTGGAGCCAGTTGCAGCCCAGTCCATCCTCACCGCTAGAGGCTCTGGTGAACACCTGCTGGCTCTTAGACTCCGCGCCCTGGGGAATCTTACGCTCTAGCCCCTAAGGGATCCATGTTGGTGTTCCAGCGGACCTGCCTTCCTTAACCACCTAGACTCCCATCTGCAGCAGTCAGCCGTAGGGTCCACTACCTTTGTGGTGCACTCCTGACCCCAACGGTGTGCATCTGTCACCTGGTCTCAGGTGACCTGACAGAAGCCTCAGCAACACGTTGTCCAGCACCAGGAAATTGTAACCTCGCAGGGTCTGGAAATGCATTGCACAAACCTTTCTTCAAGGCCCCCTGAAGATGTTTCATCTTCTGCTCCATCTGCGAAGGCAGGATGAGTTCTGCAACCTTACCCTTGTAACGTGGATCAAGAAGGGTTGCCAGCCAGTAATGATTCCTTATCTTTGATACCACGAATCCTAGGGTCCTTACACTGCATGGCCTCCCTGATTCTGCAAAGCCCGCAAAAGTTTTCAGAGGCATTCGATTCTGAGTCCTCTGGGTCACTAAGGATCACATGATTCTTAACAACCTCCTCCCAGACACGTACAACTCCTTGGGCTTCTGGGGACTGAAAACCATCCCTTGAAGACTGCTGCTGAGTGTTATCCTCCAGGGCCATGCTGACACAATCCTCCTCCTTCTCCTCCTCCTCCTCTTCCTCCTATGTGTTTGGCGGGCCTGCAGGAATAATATCTGGATAAAGGGGGCCTTGAGAGGTAAGAAAGTCCTCCTCTTCCTCAGACTGTTCTGCCTCAAGTGCCCTGTCCATTATTCCATGAAGCGTGTGCTCCAACAGGAACACAAGAGGGACAGTATCACTGATGCATGCATTGTCGCTGCTCAGTGTGCTCACCATCCTCGTGGCCTCATCAAATGGTGACAGGACAGTGCATGCATCCTTGATTAGTAGCCACTGGCGTGGCGAAAAGAAGCCAAGCTCCCCTGACCCTGTCCTGGTGCTATACTCACACAGGTACTCATTGATGGCTCTCTGCTGCGTCTACAGCCGCTGCACCATTGCCAACGTTGACTTCCACCTGGTGGACATGTCACAAATGAGGCGGTTGATGAGCAGGTTGCATTCCCTTTCAATGTCAGCCAGCCAAGCACTGGCATTGTATGACTGTTGGAAATGACCACAGACTAGATAAGTACCTGAACGACCGCCACATATATACAATGTAATACTGACATATAATCACACACATAGGTTGGACTTGATGGACTTGTGTCTTTTTTCAACCTCACCTACTATGTAACTCATGCACTGCATGGCATCTTTTTGCCTGAGTGCTTGTGTAGCCCCTTGAACGCTTACAGGGCACCGCTGGTTCAGAGAACAAATCTGCAGAAGAGCCCATAGAGGAAGAAGAAGAGGGGGGTGGAGGAGAGAGCTGTGGCAGAATCACCGCTAGCACTTTAGAGGCGTGTTGGTGTAACAAGCTCCAACAATACTGAACCTTGTCCTGCATCCCTCCCAGCTGCCAGCAGAGTTACCCAGTGCACCGTGAAGGAAAGGTAACATCCCTGCCCATGCCTGCTAGACCATGAGTCTGCAATATTATACACCTTGCTGCTGACCGCCCTGTCCAACAAGACAAAAACATTGCCTTCCACATGCCGGTAGAGAGCTGGAATGGCCTTGCGTGAAAAGAAAGTGCATTTTGGTACCTGCAACTGAGGTACAGCACATTCCACAAATTCACGAAAGGGGGCAGCGTCTATCAGTTGAAAAGGCAGTAGTTGCAGTGCTAGCAATTTGGCCAAGCTGACATTCAAGCTAGCATTCAGAAGGTGAGCATGTGGATAGCTGGGACCGAATTTCTTTTTAATGTTTAGCAACTGGGGTAGGGAAATTTCCCTGCTAAAATCAGATGGTGGTGTACTGCTAGCAGATTGGCTGCAAGTACTTGGGACACCTATTGCTAGACCTTCATTCCTCTCAGTGCAGGTTTTCCAGAGGACTGGAGTAGGGTTGGAGATCCCAGATGAGGAGAAAGGAGAAGTCTGCATTTTTCTTGATGTGTGTCTTTTGAAGTGCTGTTGCCGTAGGATATTGTAATTATGAATATATTTAATTTTATATTTAAATTATATTTAATATATTTATATTTAATTGATATATTTAATTTATATTTAATTTATTTATATTTCATAAATATATTTAATTTAGCTTTTAGCTATGTAGGGCGGAACATATTATCTTCACGGAAATCTCTGGTAGACCAGACAAGTCGGTGCCTAGGCTTGTGTATACAAACAATGGGATCCAAACCTCAATTCAAAGGATCCCATGCTGGGATATGCAATGAAGAGAGACCAGCTTGTAATCAATACTTAATTTCCCAGGAAAATTTAAGTTAAGCTCCTGCTCAGAATAGTCACAAGGATTTGCATTAAAGGGGGCTGACTTATGCAAAGTATAGGGATTGAAGATGTAGCCAGTCTTTAACCAGGAATAGGGAAGCTCACCAATCAGAGCCACGCTATGCCAACCAATGAGGCATCAGCATGTAATGATATACAAAGACTAGATGGGAGGGAAACACACACTTTTATGGGGGAGCAACCATCAGAATGGATGGAACCATGGTGCAAAGGGTAATTATGGGAAAGGTTTGCATTTTACTTGTAAGTAACTAAATATGTTTGCAGATTAATGTTTTACATTACAGCCGTAAGCAGTTTTAAATTACGTTTTTTCCTTTAGAAATATCATTTTGTGCAGGGACTGTTTTCAACACGGGAAACACGCGCCACTTTACAGGCATATGATAGACACCCCCAGGTACGATATTTAAAGGAATATTTCACTTTTATTTTTTCACTTTAAGCATTATTAAAATTACTGCTCCCGAAAAAACAGCCATTTTTAAAACTTTTTTTTGCATTGATACATATCCTCTGGGGCAGGACCCGGGTCCCCAAACACTTTTTAGGACAATAACTTGCATATTAGCCTTTAAAATTCGCACTTTTGATTTTTCACATTCAAGTCCCATAGACTTTAACGGGGTTCGCGTGTTCGCACACATTTTTGGTCTGTTCGCATGTTCTGCCACGAACCAAACCGGGGGGGGTGTTCGGCCCATCCCTATTCCTGACCTGTCTCCTGCTTGCTCCAGTCTTCGGCCCAGTCTTGTCTTACAGATACCCTCTGCCTGCTTCTGTGTTTGATCTCGGCTTTCCACCTGACTTTGGTTGCTCTTTTATTCACCTGGCTCCTGATTCTGGCTTGTACCAACTATCCTTCTGATACTGTGATTCTGCAGACCTGCAACACCTCACAGGTGCCATCTGCCTGCAGCTTCTGCTCAATACATCTGCAGTATCCCTGAATCCTTGTGCAAGCAACTCCGCAGGCGACCTGTGCTACTTTGTTACTCCTCCTGTCTCACCTCCAGGGGAGTCCGGAACTTAGCCACAAGGGAAGCCCTCTCTCCATTGGCCTCCAGCACCCCGTACGTGATAGGCAGTACTACACACAGTAGTCAGAGGCGTTGCTAGGGGAGTGCGGTCCGCACCTGGGTTACACCCTCCAGAGGGTGACACCAGGATCAGACAAGTACCGGTACCGCGGCTCCCTCCTTTCCTTCTGGAATCTCTTCAGTTGCACGTGATGTGCAGTTAGAGTGGGGGAGGAGGGAGTGAGGCAGAGAGACAAGGTGCCCGGGATCCCACCGTCCCGCACACTATAGTCATCTCTCCCCGCTGGCTGCACTCACTGCAGACTGGACTATAGCCGCCTCCTCCTCCTTACAAGTACACAGACCAGGAAGAGGAGGGACACTGCTCTATAGCATCTGCCCGGGGCTAAGGTACTGTAAGTAACAGGAATATTGCAGGGGAGGGGAACATGACGATTGGGAGGTGGGGCATTGAAAGGTAACATCTATGCTGCTAGGAATGATTTTAGGGAGGGTGTGGGGGTTAGAGGACATGTGCTAGGGGGGCTTTAATTTGGGTTGGAACTTGTGCTAGAAGTAAAAGGAGGGGGCAGATTTGAAGTTTGACCCCCTCAGCACAATTCCTCTTCCTTCCTAAAGCACCCCCTAGTACATATCCTCTAATCCCATCCCGGCTCTATCCACCTCCCCCGGTCCCATCCCGGCTCCATCCACCTCCTCCGATCCCATCCTGGCTCCATCCATCCCCTCTGATTCCATCCCGGCTCCATCCATCCCCTCCGATCACATCCCGGCTCCATCCACCTCCTCCGATCCCATCTCAGTCCCATCCACCTCCTCCAATCCCATCCCGGCTCCATCCATCCCCTCCGATCCCATCCTGGCTCCATCCATCCCCTCTGATCCTATCCCGGCTCCATCCATCCCCTCCAATCCTATCCCAGGTCCATCCACCCCTCCGATCCCATCCCGACTCCATCCACCCCCACCGATCCCATCCTGGCTCCATCCATCCCCTCTGATCCCAATCCAGCTCCATCCATCCCCTCCGATCCCAACCCAGCTCCATCCATCCCCTCTGATCCCATCCCAGGTCCATCCATTCCCCTCCAATCCCATCCCGACTCCATCCATCCCCTCCGATCCCATCCCGGCTCCATCCATCCCCTCCGATCCCAACCCAGCTCCATCCATCCCCTCTGATCCCATACCAGGTCCATCCATTCCCCTCCAATCCCATCCTGGCTCCATCCATCCCCCGATCCCTCACATCCCGGTTCCATCTATTGTGGCAGGTTACGGGGGGAGAGCCGCATCGATGCACTAGCCTGGCCTAATGCTGGAGGGGGGTGTCACCATTTTTTACCGCACCAGGTGACACCAACCCTAGTGAAGCCACTGACAGTAGTAAGTGGCAAGTGTGTCCTATTATTGATAGGCAGCGCACATGTCGCAGGCCAGTCCAGAGATTGCTAATCAAGATGGCAAACAACAGTGTTAGTGCGTGCATGGAACAGCGTGTGGTAATGAAGTTTCTTGTAAACAAAGGCATAAAACCTGCAGATATCTACAGAAGACTTCAGGCACAGTAGAGAGATGCTCAGCCACAGTAGGACATTTGAATAGTGTAAACATTTCAAATATGGCCATACATCCGTCAGTGACAATCCCGGCCGTGCTGGTTCCCAGCCCACAGTAATCATTCCTGTGAACATTCAGCACGTGGAATGCCTGATCCTGGATAATCAATGCATAACCTGCCAAGAAATTGAGACAAAGCTTTCTGAGGGAACAGTGAACACAATCATTCACAAATATATGCACCTTTGTAAACTTAGTGCACGTTGGATACCAAGCTTTTCTCCAGGACAGCGCACAAACTCATACTGCTCACCACAATACGTGCACATAATACCGCGTACACACGAGAGACTTTACAGCAGACTTTGTCCGGCGGACTTTTCGACGGACTTTACGATGGACTTTCCGAATGAACGGACTTGCCTACACACGATCAACCAAAGTCCGACGGATTCGTACGTGATGACGTACGCCCGGACTAAAACAAGGAAGTTCATAGCCAGTAGCCAATAGCTGCCCTAGCATGGGTTTTTGTACGTCGGACTAGCATACAAACAAGCAGACTTTTTGACCAGACTCGAGTCCATCGGAAAGATTTGAAACATGTTTCATTTCTAGGCCCGTCGAACTTTTGGGGAAAAAAAGTCTGCTGGAGCCCTCACACTATCAAATTGTCCGCCGTCATCCGGTCCTCCGGACCAAGTCTGCCGTAAAGTCCGCTGGTGTGTACGCGGCATTACAGCAACTCAGCTGGGAGATATTTCCACATCTCCCTTACAGCCCGGATCTCGCTTTGAGTGATTTCCACCTGTTTGGACCCATAAAAGAGTTCCTTGGAGGTCATTATTTCAGCACTGATGATGAAGTGAAGTAAGTTGTCCTAGGATTGTTCAGGCGTACTGACAAATCTTTCTATGCCTCAGCTTTGCAGGCATTAGTTAAATGCTGGGATAAGTGTATAAATGTAGCAGAGGGTAGGTTGAAAAATAAATGCAGTTTTCATTCCTCAAAATTAGTTTTTTCATTATATAACCCTAAAATTCCTAGTTTGAACGCCCCTCGTATATATTCTGTGTCCTGTCCCAGATGCCTAGATACAACATTAAAATTATATTTGATATACACTTGAGATCTTTGTGGCACTAGGCACTGTAAATCCAAGGCAATGTCCACTGCTTTAAGTGAAGTTTTCCAGCATACAATCCCACTACTTGATCAAGGACAGTGTTCAATTTAATATTTGAACAATATGTTGACCTCACCCTGGTTTTCTTAAGGCAAATTAAAAGAAATATAATGCTGTTATTTTCTATTATAGGAAGGAGAGAAAGGCAGGGCCATTATAACTCACATGAGACATTACCACAGAGGAGAACAAGGAGCTCAATGCTTATTTTAACAGATAAAATGATTATGTGATCTGAAAGCAACAATGAAAGCTAAATAATGCAAGAGGACTAAGCAAACTATGAATTAACAAGATAATTAAATCGATTTCAGTCCCAGAAAAAAGAAAATATATAAGAAAACTTTGAAAAACTCTGCTGAAGCTTTGATTTTCTGACTATGTTAAAATGGACCTTCACAATTAACAAATGCTGTTATTTTTAAAGAAGAATTCTAGCTAAAGCCTATGTATTCTTAAAAATGCTGCCCCACCCCCTCCGCTAACACCTATACTAATTGACCAGTGTAAAAAAGATGTATGTACTTACCTATTTTCAGCCTGCTCCAATCCCATCATGTGATACACTGTGTCAGCCAGCATTGGCTGTAGGGTAATGGAGAGAGCGCCAATGGTACAGCTGTTGTTGGTGGCCCCTCTTCCCCCCTGCAGCCACCACTGGGTTACACAGGCTGGATCACATGATCAGACTGCTGTGCTGTAAATAGGTAATTTTAGACATCTTTTTTGCATATGTTAGCTAGTGTAGGTGTTAGGAGGGTGGAGAGAACATTTTTAAGACTAGTTAGGCTTTATCTGTAATTCTAATTTAATTTTCCCCCTTCCAGTTACACATTTTTTTTTGAGGGGGGGGGGTTACTTGTTCCCACCTGTTTATTCCCCACCTAGGCGAGGATAACCTAGCACTCAGTCTGCCCCCACTGCCTGCAGACTCCTGGGATACTCATCACACATCCCAGGAGGCTTCAGAACAGTCTCTCCCCAGCAGCAGATCTTGCACATGTACAGTAAGGGACAGGCTGCGAGTGATCAGGAGGTCACAGCCAGCTCCCAAATCCAAGATGATGATGCAGGAACAAAAAGAACTGTGAAGCCTTTGGGTGCCAGGAAGACAGCACTGAATTTCATGGTCTGGTAGGTATGTGTTTTTAAAACTTTATATAATACTATAATAGCTAATGACTGAATAGCGGGGTGAAGTTCCTCTTTCAATATTTTGTTTTTTAATATTGGACAGAAACATTTACATATGGTGTCATTGTTCATTGAGATTTAGTCCTTTAGAAAAAATGGGATGGGGCAGCTGCAGGCAGGGCCGGTGTCTTGCCGAATAAGTTCCTTCGGCGGATAGGTTCCCCCCCTGTACTGCGCAGGCGCAGCGCCTGCGCAGTACGTACTACTGTCGGCCGCCGGAGATAGCCGAAGCTCAAACGCTTCGATCAGCTGTACACGGCGCCTGCGCTCTGGGTCCAGGTTCCTTCCCCTCTATCCAAGTGGACCTAGAGGGGGAATCTAAAAGTGCCGAGCGCAGCGAGGCCGTGCCCGAAGCGTGGCGAGCGAAGCGAGCCCGCGAGGGGCCCTCTTACAGGCGCCGTGTACAGCTGATTTTCAGCTGTTCCGCTTCGGCTATTTCCGCCGGCTTCTACTGCGCATGCGCAGTAGAGGGGGAACTAATCCGCCGAGCGGAACTTTCTCGGCAGAACACCGGCCGACCCTAGCATGGGACCCAGTGGGCCCATGGTCCCAGGCGGCATGTTAAAAGGGGCGGCATCCGGCAGTGACAAGTTGTACCCATACCTTAGCAGCCGCCTGGCTGTACCCTACCTGTCAGGAGGAGATTAGATCAATCAGCAGAAGCGGGGCCGATCCTGGTCGGCTGTGCTCTGCGCTGGTTGCTAGAATCGCCGGCTGCCCGGTGTCTAGCAACCAGTGACGTCAGACGCCATGGCTGCCCCAGCATTCAGAGCGCTCAGCCTCCGTGCCTAGTCAATTAGCTCCACCTTCACCCACCCACCTCTTCCATCTTCCATCTTCTTCAGAGCCTGAGGTCAAGGGAGCACGTCTGAAGAGAGCTGCCTGTGACTGAGTGTGAGCTGAGCAGCTGTCCACAGTCCACCTGCACAGCACCTGCCGCTGCCTGAGGTGTTGCAGCCTGCCTGTCACTGTGTCCATGTTCTGGAGGGTCGGCATTGACCCTCACCCTGTCCATTCTGCCACTACTGAGTTCCCCATAGCAGCATTGTCTGCAGGAGTCTAAGTACGAGTACTGTAAGTACACTGTCACACATCACGAGTTGTATGAGACATTAGGGCCTGAGAGGGACTTGCCTTGCCCAGCCCTGATTAACCACTTCAGCCCCAGATTTGCCCCTTAATGACCGGGCCATTTTTTAACTGACAATTACGTGGTCATGCAACATTGTACTCAAACAAAATTTATGTCCTTTTTTTCCCCTCAAATAGAGCTTTCTTTTGGTGGTATTTGATCACCTCTGCGGTTTTAATTTTTTACGCTATAAACAAAAAAAGAGGGTGAATTTTGAAAAAAAAAACAAAAAAAACAATATTTTTTACTTTTTGCTATAATAAATATCTCCAAAAAAAAAAATGTCTTCATCAGTTTGGGCCAATATGTATTTTGCTACATAGTTTTGGTTAAAAAAAATCGCAATAAGCATATATTGATTGGTTTGCCCAAAAGTTATAGTGTCTACAAAATAGGGAATAGATTTATGCCATTTTTATCATTATATAAAATAATGAATGTGGGGGCCTTTTGGTGGGCGTGATTTTTTTGGGGGGGCAGTATTTCATTCTTTTTAATCACACATAGGTTGGACTTGATGGACTTGTGTCTTTTTTCAACCTTACCTACTATGTAACTATGTAACTATATTCTTGGGCCCAGGCAGCAGGCCTTGGGCCGGCCCTGGCTGCAGGTAACCACTGTCAGGAGCGCACAGAACAGCCAGGACACCTGCTGGTGGCACTGTGGTCTCTGGGCCAGATTGGAGTATTGTCCTCCAGTGGGTGTCTCCCAGCAGCCAACATGTGGGCTAGGCTTAACCAGTGCATCTGAAAGTGGGAGGAGACAACACACTTAGTACTTAACCCCTTGGCGCTGACGTAACACAAATATGCGCTCCCACTGCACTATGTTTTTTGCCGTGGGGCTGCATATTTGCATACATCCTTTTGTGCTGGGAGCGCGCCGATCAGGACCCGGAATATCCAATTCAGCCTCTGATTGGCCATTACCATCTTTTCTGTGTCTGTGAATGGGCAGGAAAGATACATTGTATCTTTCTCTGTTCTTGCAGAGATAGAAATAAAAGTGTGTGTTGAAAAAATAAAAATAAAAATATTAATAAAAAAATAAAATAAAATAAAAATACCAAGACCAAGGTTTGATCTAGGTCAATGCCAGGGTTAGTGTTTGGGTCAAAGTTCAAGATCAAAGGTCAAGGTCATAGTCAAATGTCAAGGTCTGTATTTTTTTGTACAGGATATTTTTTTTTTAATTAGTATCAGTGTCAGCTAGTGTCAGTGTGTTTTAGGTAGGATAAAAAAAGCAAAATGTGCACTGCTGGTACATACATCAATTAACATACACATATGTGGTATTGCTGCAATCGTCAGGAGTGAGAGAATTTGTTTTGGGTTTTTCTTTGGTCGTAGGTTATGGTAGTAGCAAGAAATATACAGCTATATTTAAAAAAAATGTTTTTTACTATAATATTGGGCCAGTTTTTCTTTGACAATAAAAAAAAATCAGGAGGGGGGCGTGGCTTGGCGCTTGATGGCGGCGGACACACACTAGCAGAGCTCCATGCAGGAACCTGGCCTGCAGCCTGAAACCCTGCTTCTAGCGACCCAGCTATGGGTAAAAAGTTGTGCCAGACCCCACAGACTCGCTCCAAACGCTACACCACGACCACATCGGATAGGAACATCAGCGATCTATTCAAAAATCAGACGGTATCCCGAGGCAGCATGGCGGGGAAGAAAATGGCACGAACGCATCGAGAGGAGGAAGACTCCAGCGAAGATTCCCTATCCACAGCGGGAGACTCAGGTAGGGACTATACCCAGACAAATCAACCCCTGACCTACGCGGATATGTCGGGCTTGGCAGCGGACATAAAGTACACATTTTCGGCTGCAATCACTGACCTAAAATCCAACTTGTTAGTCCTGACTGAAAAGCTAGCTGCTGTAGAGACAAATGGGAAACACAGAGACAAGAGACTGAATAGGCTGGAGAATGTGGCATTGTCTCACTCCTCTCACCTCATAGAGATAAACAGACATCTCGAGGACCTGGACAACAGAGGCAGAAGGAGCAATATCAGGGTGAGGGGGATCCCTGAATCGGTGGACACAGCACAAATAATCCCAGCTTTGCAAAGAGTCTTTATCAGCCTCCTAGAAAGACAAGAGGACACTGCAATTGATTTTGTGCGGGCTCACAGAGCTCTTAGACCTAAAGGCCCTGACACCGCACCCCCCCAGGGACATAATCTGCTGTTTGCAGAACTTCCCACTTAAAGAAGCCATTATGAACAAGGCCAGGAGAAATGACAGCATAATAGTCAATGGTGAGACCATTATGTTGTTCCATGATTTATCACAAATAACACTAAAGAACCGCAGGGCTCTGCGGCCCCTACTTGATAAGCTGAGGGCGAGCGATCTAAAGTACACATGACACTTTACCTTTGCCCTCACTTAAACACAAGCAGGCAAACAGCATGTTCTGCGCACTCCAACAGATCTGCCTGACTTCTTTGAGTCCCTACACATGGAGCCTGTCGCACTACCAGAATGGTACCAGTAATTTTTCCTACCCAGAGCTGAGGGGGGTCCGCACAGATCTCCACTTTCATCTCCGGATAAAAGGCTGTCCAAGAAAATGAAACATAACTGGGGACCTAGCTCACATGGCGGTACTCCCAACCCAAGGCAGGCCACCTCCAAGGCCTCAGAAGAGGACCAAGGCGATCCACACACCTGGTAACAAACGTTCCACACTCTACCTGATCTCCTCAGGCATGGAATTTGGGGATACAATACTAGAACAGCATCTAAACCTTAGTGACAAACTTTCACTGCCCAAGTTAACGAACTTTTAAACCATGAAGGAACTTTTACCTACTCCACCTAGTTATTTGGGGCTGTTTTTGGGAACCTTCCTCACCTATATGGAGAGCAAATACTGATTGACCAGAACTGGAATTGCACATCTTACAGGGGCTGAACAAAGACTACTTTTTTTTTCTTTTTTTTGGAGCACCACGGAACTGTATACACAGACCACCATGAGCAATAATGACTATTCATAAGAATAGCAGACACACACGAACAAGAGATGTGCTAATTAGATGGGGCAACAGGTCACTACCCTGAAAGATGCTCTTCTATATACTACCTACCAGAAGCACCCACATGCCAAGGAGTTGTTCCGCAAAATGCTGAAGTTATAGTTCACTGTTTTATTGCAGGGTTTCTATTTCCACACTCTAACTATTCTGCATGATCTGCATGATGGTTGGAAACTTTAAATATGCATAGGCCGGGTTTCTTTCCTTTTTGGCTGTGCTATTTACCATTTGACACTTGGTTATTACTTTACACTTTTTTTTTCTCTTTATCAGCAACTTTATACTGATCATTAGAAGCACATAGGTGATAACCTCTACCTCCGTTGCTGTATTGCAGCCTTACCACGTTTCCACAGAGTAGATATGGAGACAAGATTTTTGGTCCCAGATCCACTAATTTAATACTTTAGAGCGGCTGGCATGCTCTGAAGTGCTCAGATAACTCTCCTTCATCTCCATCTTTCTCTTACTACCTTTTTCAACCCTTCCCACCCCTATCTCATACCCCCCTTCCCTGTCTCTTATGTGATTGTATTGTACTGCACCAATTTTGGACTAGCTTGAAGATTTAATTGCAGGTATAGCACAGTAAAGCATGCTCGTGGGTTCTCCAGATGGCCTATTCATCATTGGGCCATGGCCCTACTGTCATCTCGCACAATGTGAAGGGGCTGAACATACCAGAAAAAAGGTCCACGCTATTAAGAGAACTTAAGAAAGGTAGGCTACATTTTGCTTTTTTGCAAGAGACGCATTTCCAGACCAACCAGATACCGAAACTGACTAGTCCATACTTCTACACTACATGCCACCGAATACTCAGCCAAATCAAAGGGAGTATCAATCCTGATAAGCAAGGATGCCCCTTTCAACTTAACGGACAGGCTAGTAGACCCAGAGGGAAGATATATCTTCCTGAAAAGCACGTACGCGGGTTCCACCATTACCCTTGCAAACGTTTATTTCCCCAACTCAGCACATGTGAATTTTTGTCAGCGCATGACACATTCGCTTGCAGGCTTTAGATCTGGCTGCCTAATACTAGGAGTGGATTTTAATATCCCATTCAACCCCCTGATGGACACCTCCACAAGAAAGACTTGCATCACCTACAAGATACTCAAAAAAATCAGAGTGTTACACTCCTTACAGTTAATTGACACATGGCGATTCCTACATCCAACAGACAAGGACTATACTTTCCACTCCATCCCACACAACCAATACTCCCGTATAGACCGTCTGTATATATCCCAGAGGGATCTGATAAGAGTGACAGAGGCTAATATTGGAATTCAATCCATTTCAGACCATGCACCCATATCCCTGACAATAGTAGGGAACACACCCACAGCTAACACAGCCTCCCGGAGACTGAATGCGTCACTCCTGACAGACATTGAGCTATTGCCCAAAATCACAACTAAGCTCAAGGAATTTTTCCAATCAAATGAGACACCAGGAGCGGACCCCCTAATGATCTGGGAAGCACATAAATGTGCAATCAGAGGAGATCTGATATGCATGGGGGCACAACGCAAAAGTCTATAGGAGGCTGAAATTAATAGATTAACAAAATTGATCACCCTACTACAGACAAAACAAAAACAATCCCTTTCAGAATCCTCAGCTACAGCTCTCCTAGAAGCAAGGAAAAACTTACAACTAAATCTAGACATTAAAACAAAACGCCTACTGTTCTTTAGGAAAAAAGGTGTACTATGAGGCCGGAGATAAATCAGGCAAGTTATTAGCCAGGGCCCTACGAGAACCTAATACCTCCAAACACATAATGGGAATCAAAGGCGCAGACGGATCACTGGATGTTAAAATGGACAACATTGCAAAACATTTCCACGCATATTATTCATAGTTCTATAACTTACCAGCACAACATAGGCCACCAGAGATTGCAGGAGACAGGACACATGCAATACAAGACTACCTAAAACAGAGTGGGCTGCCTCAACTGGACATGGAAGACATAACCCAATTAGAAGAACAAATCTCCTCAATAGAAATCCAACAAGCTATCAAAGCCCTGAAACCCGGGAAAAGCCCAGGGCCAGAAGGCTACACTTCTATTTATTATAAGACCTTCATCAACATACTGACAGAACCCTTACAAAAAGCCTTTAACTCTTTAACCAACGCTAGACCAATATCATCGGACTTGCTTTCCGCACACATCACGGTCTTCCCCAAGACCGACAAAGACACCACAGATTGCTCCAGTTATAGGCCCATCTCTTTGTTGAATATAGATCTAAAGCTGTTGGACAAAATTCTGGCAAACAGACTTAGACCGCTTCTGACTAACGTCATAGGTCCTGAACAAGCAGACTTTATGCCAGGCAGAGAGGCAAAGGACAATATTATTGAAGCACTTCTCCTTACACAAGCATCACACTCCCTGCACATCGAGAGCCTTCTCCTGTCTACAGACGCAGAGAAGGCTTTCGACAGGGTGGCTTGTGACTTTATGTTCGCGACTTGCACACACATAGGCCTCAATCCACGCATGATGGCGTGGATCACGGCACTATACCAACAACCCTCAGCTAGGATAAAAATTAATAGGTCACTGTTAGAAAACGTGGAGATATTGAATTGCACGAGACAGGGTTGCCCCTTGTCCCCATTCCTTTTTATTCTTTCGCTGGAACCATTTATACGAACGATCAATAAAGATGACTCAGTGAAAGGTATCCCCATACATGACAGGATGTACAAGATGGCAGCGTATGCTGATGATCTCCTATTCTTCGTGACAAACCCACATATTACACTCCCCAATCTTTTGAAATATTTGCCCACTATGGATATCTCTCTAACCTCAAAATAAACGAAATCCGAAGCCATGAATCTCAATCTATCCTCTACTAACTTGACCAGAACCCAGACTAACTGCCCCTTTAAATGGGAGGGAAAAGCTTTAAAATACTTAGGCATTTGGCTGACCCCTAAATTGTCAATGCTATATGAGGCAAAAAATAGAAAAAGACCTAAATCTCTGGAATGCCGGATATTTTTCGGGGTTTGGGAGGGCTACCATCCTGAAGATGGTAATACTCCCCAGGCTTCTTTATCTCCTTAGGGCACTGCCAATCAAACTACCCCAGAAGTTTTTCAGGAAGCTTCATACCACCCTCCTGGTTTTCCTTTGGGCACATAAAAGAACCAGGATCAAATTTACACTCTTGACCAGACCTAAGGAACTAGGAGCGATGGGACTTTCAGATTTCAAGAAATATTACCTTGCAGCTCATCTCACGAGAGTGATAGATTGGCATTGTCATAGGAAGGCTAAAGATTGGTAGCTTTAGAAGAAAGACTAAGTCCATACCCACTCTTCTTATCCCCCTGGAATCCAGGGCAGCAGAAAAACAATACACTAAAACAACAACTACTAATGGAAAATACACTAGCTATCTGCACAGATGCAGCAAAACATACCATGCTGACCTCCCCATTGAGCCCCATTCTTACCCCCATTCTTACCCCTTTATCAGACAACCCAGACTTTCTTCCGGGAATGGGAAACCAACTGTTACGACGGCCTACCACTAACAAGACACTACAAGCAGGAGAATGCTTTCAGAATGGGAAACTCATAGACTACGTGACCCTAAAAAGAGATAGTGGGCTACCCAATATAACAATCTGGATGTATTTACAGATACATAGCTACGTGAATTGTATGACCAGACAAAGACACTTCTCCAGACAGATGACAGACCTAGCGTTGAAGGAGAGCAATTACAGAAAGCAACTTCAATTACATATAAGTGGCTTCAAAATTCTATCCCAGAGGAAGAAGACAGATTTAGAAAGCGTTGGTCCATGGCACTCGAGCAAACTATTACTGACAACCAATGGAAAAAAGCTTGCATCCTTGCACATAAGTGCTCTATTAGCACTAAGACGCAAGAAACGTCCTACAAACTACTTACCGACTGGTAAGTCACACCAGCTAAACTTCATTCCTGGTATGCTCAGACCCCCAATGTTTGTTGGAGATGTGGGGGCAATACGGGCACGCTTATACATTTCGTGGCAATGCCCCCATCTGACCACGTACTGGCGACAGGTCAGAGACTTGTTTAAATCAATAACAGAAACCAGACTAGTTCTGGATGCCGCCTGTTGTCTCCTACACATCTCCTCATTCCCATTAAAATTCTACAAGAACTCGCTAACTAAACATCTGTTGAATGCAGCTAAGACGCTGATCCCTACCCGCTGGAGAACCTCACGAGTACCCACCATTTCGCATTGGCTAGCAAAGGTCTCAGAGATATGTGAAATGGAGGACACTCTGGCCCAGGCCTCTGATAAAGTAGATCAATTCCATAAAACATGGACACTCTGATTTGAATTCTGCTACTCGGATGCGTACAAGGACCTACAAAGAAACTAATTACACCAATCCCTTCTTACTTGAATGGCATATTGCCACGCACAGTGTTATCTGATTACCCTAAAATAACGGTGTAACCAATGCCCTCTCCAAAACCCAACCCTACTCTAACTCTTCTTTCATCTTTTTATATTCTTTACTATGGTTACCTAAATACATGGGTATAGAACTGTCTAAAATATGCAACTTATGTTCCTGAATAGGTTCTTAGTTAAAACAAAATGTATAATTTGATTCAGACATCTTCAAACCATCGAACTGATAAATGATGTCAGATTACTGAGATATGAATGTTTGGTGTTTTATCCTAAATCTGCAGCTAATGTCAACTGAACCATTATTCTTTATTATTTCCTCCAACTGAAATGCAACTGACAGATATGTACATTTTTGATATATGTTTGTAATCATCTCTATACCAATGCTGAAGTTAAATAAACTTTAAATGTTAAAAAAAAAAAATCAGGAGATATCCATTATCATTTACCACCAAATGAAAGTCCAATTTTACTAACACATGTCAATGTTGCAAAATTGGGCTTAGGCATTAGGATTTGTTTTACCCTTAGGCATGAAGGGGTTGATCACTGAAATCAGGTAATTTGCATAAATGGCACCACATATGTTGCGGGTTACACACTTCTTCTAGGTACTGAGGCCGCAGACTCCCCCTGTGGGAAAAGCACAGGATTGCATCCCTAACATCCTAAGCCGAGACTCGTATCTGCTCCATTTTTTTTGTGAATATACCTCCCTAACTGATTTACTTGATGTCACTTTGCATATCTTGTCTAGACTAAAAGCTACACTACTACCCCGTGTGGGGTCTGCAATCATAGATTATATATATTATAGCTCTTTAGATCTGATAACAGTCTGTTCTTTGATACTCTTTATGTAAGATGTATATTGATGGTACGTTTCCTAAATTGTCTTTACTTCTTTGTCATGTACATTGCCATCTACTTTGTTATACTTAAAAAAAAACATTTGAATGAGAAAAAAAAAATCAAAAGAAAGAGGAAGGGGGCAATAACATGGTCCCTAAGTTACCAACACTGTGGACTACAGAAACAATGAAGCCTTGTTCTAACCTTGTTTTAACCTACAGTGAAATTCATGTTCTTTTAATTCTAGTTCCCATTGCTATTTATGAACCTTATCCTGCTAAGTTTCCCACTTAGCTTGAAAATTTTCAAGTGTATTCCTGCAGATGTGCACCCATTTCTCAGATTCCATAATATCATTGACTTGTTTCATCCAGTGCCCCATAGAAGGCATCTGTAATTTTTCCAGTAAACTGGTATTAACCCCTCAGCAGCATCTAATAAGTGGGGGACAATACTCTTCTTCAAAGCCTCTTTAGAACTCAGAGTGTCACGAAAGAGACACTGTACAGGGTCATTAAGGATAAGCACCGTGGTCATTTCAAATATCCATTTCCTAATCTCGGCCCAATACAACCTAATTTTAGGACACTCCCGCAAAATATGAGCATGACATCCTTGTAGGCCACAACCTCCCCAACACCTATCTGAAGTTGAAGATTACACTGCAGCTAACATCTTCGAGACCTTCGAGACCACCTTGGAAAGAGTTTATAGTTGGTGTCTTGTATTCTAGTACAGATAGAAGAGGTAAGTACCAACCTCAACATCTTATGTTTCTGAGAGTCTGTGAAAGGGGACTCCAGCTTTGTCTCCCATTCCCTAAAATATCTAAGATCTGTAACAGCAACCTGGTGATTCAAAAGTTTAGAAGAGATCAATATTAATCCTCTGTCTGTGGATTGCTTAAGCCATAAGGATTCAAAACCTGTAAGAGAGTCCCCTGCTTTATTAGCCCTCAAATGGGTAGTACTTAATGGAAGTAATTGCTGGTGTCTCCAAGCATCAAACGGAAACCTACCATATGCTTCTCTAAGTACCCCCAATGGACGCATTCTCCCATCTTGCAAAAAATTTAAGACAACTAGTATCTCTATGCCCAAGACCTAAAAAAGACAGTACCTAAAAGACAGCAGAAACCACCTAACGAAAGTAGAGGGGCTATTAATGGAGATAGGGCTCCCTGTTTATTAATAGAATCCCAAAGTTTCAGGGTGTGGATGATGAGAAAGGAGGTAAAATCAGAGAGAACTTAGTAAGGGTGGGGAACTCAAGGAGCATAAGCCAAATTACAGCGTGCCAACGTTCCCTCCAATGACACCCAAACTTTTTGAGCAGCCTAATGTCTTCAATTAAAGATTCTGGTTAATGCTATTGCTCTATAGTAATTCCGAAAATTAAGAAGACTTAGCCCACATTCAGAATTTGCCCTCATAAGAATATGATAGGATAATCTGGGCTTTGCTTTTCGCCAGACGGAATTTGTAATGATCTGCCGAATGTTAGTGAAGAATACCTTTGGAAGTGAAATGGATACCATGTGCAATTCAAATAAGACCTTTAGCAATACACTCATTTTAATATTATCGATTCTTCCCATCCAGGAAAAGGTAGCATTGTCCCATCCTTCTAAATCACCCTTTATTATTTGAGGAAGTGGAACACAATTTTCTTTATATACCCTAGAGAGATCTGTTGTTAAATAAAAACCCATGTATTTAACAGATTGTTTATTCCATGAAAAGGAAAACGTATGAGAGAATCCTCTATAGCCTGGTGCAAATATAGCGACTTAATGAAATTTATTTTAAAGTTTGACAAAGCACAAATATCCTTTAAATCTACCATTAGGTTAGCACATTAGGTGGGATCTTTACCCTCCTTAGGAATGACTGTTATATAGGCCATGTGGGCTTCTGGTAACATATTGTTATGTTTAGTCAAAGAATCAAAATAGTCCCACATATGGGAAAGGAAAAGTGATAAAAATGTATCATAGTATATAATATTGAAGCCATCAGGGCCCGGGCTCTTCCCATTAGCAAGGTTCTTAATAATGTCCTCCAGTTCACCCTGAGTGATCAGTTTTTCTAAAAAAGCAGTTGATTCCAGAGATAATTAAGGGTGTTTTATCTCTGCCAGGTAATTCTTAATCCCGAGCCTATGTTCCAAAGAGGCACGTGCGGATTTATTAACAGGTAGACAATAGAGATCAGGCCCGGACTGGGACAAAAAATAGGCCCGGGCATTTTAGACTGAGCAGCCCATTTTCCAGCAACCGCCCGTTCGCGAGGGTGGTTGGTGACGGGATAATCATGGAGTCGTGCCTACCAGTGCCCATCAGTGCCACCTATCAGTGCCGCTTATCAGCGCCGCTTATCAGTGTCACCTATCAGTGCCGCTTATCAGTGTCGCTTATCAGTGTCACCTATCAGTGCCGCTTATCAGTGCCGCTTATTAGTGCCGCCTATCAGTGCCGCTTATCAGTGCCACCTATCAGTGCTGCTTATCAGTGCCACCTATCAGTGCCACCCATCAGTACCCATTAGTGCCGCCTATCAGTGCAGCCTCATCAGAGCATATCGGTGAAGGAGAAAAATTACCTGTTTTCAAAATTTTATAACAAACTTTGAAACAGTTTTGTTTGTTTTTTTTTTCAAAATTTTGGTCCCCTTTTGTTTTTTTTTTAGCAAAAAATAAAAAAACCCAGCAGCAATTAAATACCACCAAAAATTTATTTTGGGTAAACTGCAGCATGACCGCGCAATTGTCATTCAAAGTGTGAGAGCACTAAAAGCTGTAAATTGGTCTGGGCAGGAAGGGGGTTCAAGTGCCCAGTAAGCAAGTGGTTAATTTCCTCTCCTTTGTCTCTCTTTTTCTGTTTCTTTTTTCCTTTTTTCTCTCTTTCTCTTCTTTTCTCTTTATATATCCCCCCTTTCTTTCTATATGTTCTTCCCTCCATCCCCCTTCCTTATCTCATTTTTCCCACCATTCATCTTTATCTATTTACACTTTCCTGTGTCCTCCATTACTTCTTGGTCTGCCTTTTCTTGTTTACCTGTATTCCTTCTGTGTCTTCTTTCCTTGTATGCACGCTTGATCTGATGGCTTCACTTCTCTCTGTGTACTTAAGCTCCTCCTTCACTCCCCTTGAATGGTTGTAATCTGCATAGGTGGGCGGGGTCTCCTGACGTCATACGTTTCCATGACATCAGCGGCCCCAGACCTGGCAGCGTCCCCGTTGCCTAGCTATCGCCAGCCGCAGCGCGCGTGCGCGGGCAGCGATAGCTATTTTGATTGGATCCGACCTGCTGCCTAGCAACCACAGATACAGATCTCCGGCTTCTCCCGCCCCTGCTCTGCTGATAGATGACATCGTAGGCAGGGCAGGAAAGCCTGGAGAGGAGACACAGGCACGGCCGCATAGCGGGAGGTGAGCGGCGACCGCGGCCTGTGTTAACCCTCTCCAGGCTGCGGTTGCCGCTTACCTCTCACTGTGTGGCCCGGTCATCAACAGACATCAGACCGCGGCCCCGAAGTTGAGCCCGACGGCCCCGGCCCACCGGGCATTTGCCCGGTATGCCCTATAGCCAGTCCGGGCCTGATAGAGATCACAGTAAAAAAAACATGAAATTGCTTAGCAATCCCTATTTAAGTACCTGTAATAAATAAATCAATAAGCCCAGTTGAGTGAAGGAGAGATTGACTGTTAGGGGATGTCAGTTTCTTCCTTTTTCTCAAAACTCTTGCCAGCAATTTTCTGGACTTATTACTGTGTTCATAAAACTTTTGGGTCCAGTACCTAATTTTTTTCTGTATCTGTTGGTCTAAACGGCATGACAATTTTTCTCGTAACTCATTTAGGCGGCCTTCAAAGTCTAAAGATTGGGAACCTTTATGTCTGTCCTCTAGTTGTTGAGTTTTGGAGATCAATTGCAAATTCTAAAGTCTTCAGCTGTGAATCTTGAGAGATCAAGGCCCCTCTAATAACTGCTTTGTGCCCTTCCCATAATACATTTTTAGAAACCTCTGTGTTATTCATCTCAAAATATGATATAAATGCTTCAGAGACTGCTGCCAAAGCAGTTGAACCATCTTAAATATTATCATTCATGTGCCAGGTCCAATACCTCTCCATACTACCAGGAAGTCAGATTGTGACTGACATCAGGGCGTGATCTGATAAAGCAATCTGCTCAATAGATGCTCTTTCAAAATATCTAAGTAGACTTGGTCTAGCTAGCCAAAGCAGGTCAATTCTAAAACAGGCCTTGTGAACTTTAGAAAAGTAGCTAAAGTCCCTTTGAAATGCATTGAGTGACCTCCAGCAATCTACTAGATGGCACCATTGCATAGTGAAAATACGAAAAATTTTTAAGGCCCATATAGCAATGACCTGCTTAGGCCTTATGCATTGACTCATTTTCTGATTCAATACTGAGGCCAAATGATCAGATTAACTACATTCGGGACCTGTGAGTTTGTTTGTCTGCCTTTTCACCTAGAAGTAGAAGTGTTGTTTTTGCGTTAAGTTGGGCCCAGACACTTGTGTTATATGTATTGTTGGAAGCAGAAGACAGGGAGTATTTCTGCCAGTTATTTCAACATTTGTCTAGTAAACAGCTAGAATATTCATTAGGCTCATATCTTTGTGAAACAGGGTATTTCTCAGTAAGTGAGATTCTTCCACCTTTAAATGAAATTGGGATCTGCTTGCTTTCTCTGTGTTTGTGTTTTGGTATGTGTCAGCTCAACCACATCTTCCACCGTTAAAAGAAATTGGGATCTGCTTGCTGTCTCTGTGTCTGTGTCTTTGGTATGTGGCCTTCTCTATGTGTTGCCCTGTGTGCATAACCATGACGTTGTTTTTGTTGCTCTGGACTATCTTACCTAAGTTTTATGTGTTGATCTTATCTTGGCCTCTGGCCTCTTGCTATTCTGACTTTAGAAGCAAAAGGTCCACTTTGATTGTTAGGCATTCTTATATTCACTCATGATTAATTAACAAACTTCCATCCCACCCTCATAACAGTATAAATTTGAGCATCCTTAAGGGGTCAGCATATTGCTGGGGGAGCACATTGCAGGGGTTTCTATCCTTAAGGCTTCTATCTCTAAGTGATTCTTTCTACAAGTGATATGCACTTCAATCTCTGCACTTGAGCGATTGCACAAATGCAAACAAATATAGCAAACTACACTGGAAAGCACCTAACAGACTGCAGGTGACCCTGTCTCTCTATTAAGCTCTCCTTCCACTCTGTAACATGCGCTCTCTACCACTGCTTCTGACACTCCTGTCCTCTCTCCTCAAACTCTCTTACCTTCACCCCACCTCTCCACCCGCCTGCTTATACATATCACCCTGCCTTCTGTCCTCTCCCTACTACTGCTCCTATCAACTCTTGCTCATTCCACATCCATATACTGATAAAACCTCCAGTACCCTGAGACATGCCCCTTCACATAAATCACATCCCCCTACTCCCTCTGGCAGGAGCCAAAACCCACAAAACTTTGTCTCTATTCCTCTTTCCAAAACCAGCCTCCCCTTTTCTTGTTCCCTTTGGAATGCACGCTCTGTCTGTAACAAACTCACCGCCCTTCATGACCTCTTTATCACAAATTCCTTTAACCTACTTGCCATTACTGAAAACTTACTTCTAAACTTCTCAATCTAACCTCATCGATTGACCTTAAGCAATGGATATAGGCTCCTACTCACTCCAACAGCAACACCCTTGACCTTGTCTTCTCCTATTTGTGCACTCCGTGCAACCTTTCCAACAATCCTCTCCCACTCTCTGATCACCACCTTATTAGTTTTGCTCTCTCCCTATCTTCCACCTCCTCTCCCTCCAACCGCCTAACAGTTACGCGTAGAAACCTTCGCCACCTCAACCCTTCTCTTCTCTACTCTGCTACTGATCACCTCTATGACAAAATCCCATCTCTGTCCTGCCCCAACCTAGCCACTTTCATCTACAACACCTCACTGTCTTTCTCCCTAGACAAGCTTGCCCTCCTCACTACACGCAGAATTAGGCCCCGACTGCTACAACCCTGGCAAACAGAAGACACCAGAAGTCTCAGAAAACATAGCCGCACTCTTGAGCGCCTGTGGCATAAGACTAAGATCCATGAAGACTTCACACAATATAAATCTGCCCTTCTAAAATACTATTCCTCCCTTCACACTGCCAAATAGACCTACTTTATCACACTCATTAACACCTTCTCATCCAGTCCACGTCAACTGTTCTCTACCTTCAACACTCTACTCTGTCCTCCACTGCCTCCACCCACCAACTCACTCACTGCCCAGGAGATCGCCAATCACTTCAAAACTAAGATTGATACAATTCATGAGGAGATCGCCAATGCGCAAAACCTCCCCCATGCAACACGCCATGTCCACAGATACAATCATGACTTCCCTCATTCAACCCTGCTACTATTACTGAGGTTGCTAAACTTTTATCTAACACTCATCTAACCACCTGCCCCCTGGATCCCGCTCCCTCGCAAATGCTACGCTCACCCTCTGACTCGATTCTACACTCTCTAACTCACATTTTCAACCTCTCCCTCTCTTGTGGCATCTTCCCAAACTCTTTAAAACATGCGCTAGTCACCCCCATACTTAAAAAGCCCTCACTTGACCCCACCAATCTCAACAACCTACGTCCCATCTCCTTACTCGCCTTCTCCTCCAAACTACTTGAAAGACTGGTCTACAACTGACTAAACGACCATCTGACTATGAATAAACTTCTTGATCCCCTTCAGTCCGGATTTCGCCCTAAACACTCCATAGAAACTGCTCTCCTTAAACTCTCAAATAACCTACTAATGGCTAAAACTAGTGGACACTATTCTGTACTACTTCTCTCTGCTGATTGCCTCCCACGGCTTTAAATATCATCTCTATGCTGATTACACCCAAATCTATCTCTCCACCCCCCAGCTCTCTCCATCTGTCTCCTCACACATTACCAACTTACTAGCAGACATATCAGCCTGGATGTCACATCACTTCCTCAAACTCAACTTATCCAAAACCAAGCTTATGATATTTCCTCCCTCAGGTGCCACTTCCCCTGATTTCTCTGTCAATATCAACGGCTCAACTATCAACCCATCTCCCAACGCCAAGGTCCTAGGTGTAATCCTGGACTCTGTACTAACCTTTCAACCCCACATTCTATCACTATCAAAATTTGCTGCCTCAATCTCCGTAACATCTCCAAAAAATGCCCCTTCCTAACCAATGTCACCACAAAGCTTCTAATCCACTCCCTGGTCTTCTCCCGTCTCGACTACTGCAACTCCCTCCTCATTGGCTTACCTATAATTAGGCTATCCCCACTTCAGTCCTTCATGAACACTGCTGCCAGGCTCATCCACCTCACAAACCGCTCAGCGTCTGCAATACCCCTGCTATAATCCCTCCACTGGCTGCCACTCAGTCACCAAAATAAATTCAAGATAACTAACTATAACTTACAAAGCCATCCACAACCTGGCCCTCAGCTACATCTCTAACCTAGTCCCAGAATACCAACCTAATCGTTCTCTTCGCTCCCCCCAAGACCTCCTGCTCTCAAACTCCCTTGTCACCTCATCCCATGCTCGCCTTCAGGACTTCTCCAGAGCCTCTCCCATCCTCTGGAATGCTCTACCCCAATCCGTCCGATTTTCTCCTACTTTATCCACTTTCAGACGATCCCTGAAAACTCATCTCTTCAGAGAAGCCTATCTGGCCCCCACCTAACAACTGTACATTTTTCTTCTCAATCAGCACATCACCCACAGTTATTACCTCTTGTATCTCTTGACCTTCCCTCTTAGATTGTAAGCTCTAAGGAGCAGGGCCCTCTGATTCCTACTGTATTAAAGTGTATTGTATTTGTACTGTCTACCCTCAAGTTGTAAAGCGCTACGTAAACTGTTGGTGCTATATAAATCCTGTATAATAAAAATAATAATAATAATATTTCCCATTTAGTGAGATTCTTCCATTGGTTAAGATCTGGACTGAGCTTGCTTCGCCTTGCAGTTCCACAGTTGATGGCTTCTCACCTTACATAGTTACATAGTTACATAATAGGTGAGGTTGAAAAAAGACACATGTCAATCAAGTCCAACCCATGTGTGTGATTATATGTCAGTATTACATTGTATATCCCTGTATGTTGCTGTCATTCAGGTGCTTATCTAATAGTTTCTTGAAACTATCGATGCTCCCCGCTGAGACCACTGCCTGTGGAAGGGAATGTCACATCCTTGCCACTCTTACAGTAAAGAACCCTCTACGTAGTTTAAGGTAAACCTATTTTCTTCTAATTTTAATGAGTGGCTATGAGTCTTGTTAAACTCCCTTCTGCGAAAAAGTTTTATCCCTATTGTGGGGTCACCAGTATGGTATTTGTATATTGAAATCATATCCCCTCTCAAGCGTTTCTTCTCCAGAGAGAATAAGTTCAGAGCTCGCAACCTTTCCTCATAAATAATATCCTCCAGACCCTTTATTAGCTTTGTTGCCCTTCTTTGTAGTCGCTCCATTTCCAGTACATCCTTCCTGAGGACTGGTGCCCAGAACTGGACAGCATACTCTATGTGCGGCCGGACCAGAGTCTTGCAGAGTGGGAGAATTATCGTTTTATCTCTGGAGTTGATACCCTTTTTTAATGCATGCCAGTATTCTGTTTGCTTTGTTATCAGCAGCTTGGCATTGCATGCCATTGCTGAGCCTATCATCTACTAGGACCCCCAGGTCCTTTTCCATCCTAGATTCCCCCAGAGGTTATCCCCCCAGTGTATCTTCGCCTTTGTTGACATCACAGAGACTTTCTCCTGCGTTCCTGTTGAAGACTTGCTCGGCTGACGTTCCTTCTGGCTCCTGATCCTGCTTGCTGTGCTACTACGTTTATCTCTGGCTCTCTGACATTTGCTTGGCTGACTACCCGATCCGGTTACTGAACTCTGGCTTGTTTTGACTATGCTTACTCTGTTTACCTTATTATTATTATTATTATTATTATTATTATTATTAAACAAATGTGATTTAACTTTACTTCTGTCTCGGTCTGATTCATGGTTCCTGATAGTAGGTGAAGGCCATGAATTCAGAAGATACAGTCAATCCACTTGTTGGTAATATTTTTTCCAGATTGGGTGAGCAAGATCACCGCATGGATCAGTTTGCCATAGTGCTACAAATGCTCCTAAGTCGCACAGCTCACCTGGAAACTCCCACTGTGGCTGCTCCCGTACAACCTGAGTTACAGGCTGTCCCTGCTGCTGCACCAGTCTCTGTGCAGGCACCCACCTCGAGTATTACCTCTATAAGAGGTATGTCTGGTTCCGCTCTGCTTCCCCAGCGATTTGGGGGCGATCCAGTTCAATGCAGAGGGTTTCTCAACCAGGTTGAGATTTACTTTGAGATGCTGCCCCAGGCGCTTTCTACAGACAGAAGCAAAGTAGGTTTCGTGATATTTTTGCTTTCTGAGAGAGCCTTGGCCTGGGCTAACCCTCTATGAGAGATGCAAAAACGTGTTGTCTTAAGTTACCCTGATTTTGTGGCCTCCTTTAAAAAGGCATTTGACTATCCCGCATGCTCCGCTTCTGCTGCAAAGTGCTTCATGTCCATCAAACAGAGCACGAGAACTGTTGCCGACTATGCCATTGAATTCCGTACTCTGGCAGCAGAGGTTGCTTGGAACAATGATGCCCTCGTGGCTGCTTTTCCTCATGGTCTCTCGGATTCCATCAAGGATGATATAGCAGCCCGAGATATACCCACTGAGCTGGAGAGGTTGATCATGTTTGCCATCCTCATTGACTCCAGACTCAGAGAAAGAATCTCTTTTAAGGAGCGCTTGCAGAAGCCTCCTGTACGTTTGCCTCCGAGCTTTGCAGTCCCACCTGTGCCTCCCTCACCTCCCATGCCTCCTGGTACCGAGTCGGTTAGTGAAAATGAACCCATGCACTTGGGCTTGACGTGTCTCTCTGCGTATGAGAGAGCCTTTAGGAGGAGGGAGAGATTGTGCTTTTATTGTGGCCAGGCAGGTCACTTTTTGAAGTCTTGTCCTAACCGTCCAGGGAACGCCCGAACCTTGAGGTCCTGTCATGGACAGACCTTAGGTGGTGTTGTTTCGTCCCCAGTTATCCAGAAGGTTTCGGTCACCCTTTCTTGGGCTGAGTTGTCCATCGAGATACAGGCACTAATCGACTCTGGGGCTGCAGGCCTGTTCATTGATGCTGCCTTTGTATAGCAGCACTCTATTCCACTGCAGCTGCATGACACTCCACTTGCCATTGAGGCTTTTGATGGGAGACCTCTACAGCCTGCCCATATGACTCATGAGACGGTTCCATTGTCCATGGCCGTAGGGGCTCTTCACCATGAGATAATCCAATTCCAAGTTATTTCCTCACCTAGGTTTCCGCTGGTTATTGGTTATCCTTGGTTACAGAGGCACAACCCCCCAAGGCAACACTGTTATCCTTATGGTGGTTGGCCGGTTCTCAAAGATGTGTCATTGTATTCCACTTAAGAAGCTGCCCACTTCTAAGGAACTGGCTTCCATTTTTGCTCGGGAGATCTTTCGCTTACATGGACTACCCAAGGTGATTGTCTCGGACAGGGGTAGTCAGTTTGTCTCCCGGTTCTGGTGAGCCTTTTGTGCACAGTTGGGAATTCAGCTTGCTTTCTCCTCTGCGTATCACCGGCAGTCTAATGGGGCCGCAGAACAGGACAAGCAGTCCTTGGAGCAATTCTTACGTTGCTATATTTCTGACCATCATAACAACTGGTCAGACCTATTACCGTGAGAAGAGTTTTCTTACACCAGTGCCTTGAATTCTGCTTCACGATTGTCCCCGTTTATGGCGAATTATGGCTTCCAACCTTCCATGTTGCCTGACTCGTTTGTTCCGCGGAGTATTCCTGCGTTAGAGGAGCATCTCCGTGGTCTTCGTTACACTTGGGCACAAGGTCAGGAGGCTTTGCAACATGCTAACCATAGGTACAGACTCCAAGCTGACCGCAGACGCCTGCCTGCACCTTCTTACCTGGTTGGGGACAGAGTCTGGCTATCGTCTCGCAACCTCTGACTTCATGTTCCTTCTTTGAAGTTCACACCTCGTTTTATTGGGCCTTTCCGTATCCTTCGCAGGATTAACCCAGTGGCTTACACCTTGGACCTTTCTCCTAGTATGCGCATCTCAAATGTGTTTCATGTCTCCTTATTGAAACCTTTGGTCTGCAATTGCTTTACCACCTCGGTGCCACATCCTCACCCTATACAGGTTGAGAAAAAATGAGGAGTATGAAGTACAATCCATTGTTGACTCCCGTAGGTTCCGTGGGTGCATACAGTACCTGGTGCATTGGAAGGGGTACGGTCCGGATGAACGCTCTTGGGTCTCATCCTCGGATGTTCATGCCCCTTTCCTCCTCCGTGATTTCCATAGATGTTTTCCTCTCAAGCCCGGTGGTCCTCCGAGGGGGAGGGGTCATTGAGGAGGGGGTACTGTCAGGGCTGGGCTCAGCCCTTCCTTCTCTGAGCTGGGCGCTCAGCTGTTGGCTAATTGCCAGCTCCCATCTCTCTCCACAGTTACCCAGCTGTTGTTGATTCTGCCTGCCTACTTTAAGTCGTCCAGCTCACTTGATCTCTGCCTTCGCCTTTGTCAACATCACAGGGACTGTTGGAGACTTGCTCGGCTGACGTTCCTTCTGGCTCCTGATCCTGCTTGCTGTACTACTATGTTTATCTCTGGCTCTCTGATATTTGCTTGGCTGACTACCCGATCCGGTTACTGAACTCTGGCTTGTTTTGACTATGCCTACTCTGTTTACATTATTATTATTATTATTATTTTTATTATTAAACAAGTGTGATTTAACTTTACTTCTGTCTCAGTCTGATTCATGGTTCCTGATATTTTATGAACAATTAAATAGGATTGGTCCCAGCACAGAACCCTGGGGAACCCCACTATCCACCCATGACCATTCCGAGTACTCCCCATTTATCACCACCCTCTGAACTCGCCCTTGTAGCCAGTTTTCAATCCATGTACTCACCCTCATCCATGCCAACGGACCTTATTTTGTACAGTAAGCGTTTATGGGGAACTGTGTCAAATGCTTTTCCAAATTCAGATACACTATGTCTATGGGCCTTCCTTTATCTAGATGGCAACTCACCTGCTCATAGAAGGTTAATAGATTGGTTAGGCAAGAATGATTCTTCATGAATCCATGCTGATCACTGCTAATGATACCGTTCTCATTACTAAAATCTAGTATATAGTCCCTTTGTCATCCACTCCAAGAGTTTACATACTATTAATGTTAGGCTAACTGGTCTGTAAGGCCAAGGAATGTATTTTGGGCCCTTTTTAAATATTGGTGCTACATTGGCTTTTCTCCAATCAGCTGGTACCATTCCATTTAGTAGACTGTCAGTAAAAATTAGGAACAATGGTCTTGTAATTACTTGACTGAGTTCCCCAAGTACCCTCGGGTGCAAGCCATCTGGATCCCGGGGATTTATTAATGTTGTTTCTGAAGTCTAATTTTAATTTTAATTCTGTCCTTCCTGTGATGTGTCATGAGGATAAACACTGCAGTTTTGGTTACTGAACCCCCCGATTCCCTTGTGAAGATTGAGGAAAAGAATAAATTCAATACCTTCGCCATCTCCCCATCCGTTGTAACCAGATGTCCTTCCTCATTCTTTATGGGGCCAATATGGTCTGTCCTCCCTTTTTTACTGTTTACATACTTAACAAATTTCTTGGGAATTTTTTTACTCTCCTCCGCTATGTGTCTTTCATGTTCTATCTTAGTGCACCCTTACATTTCTTGTTGCATTCTTTATAAAGTCTGAATGCTAAAGACCCTTTTTTTAATATTATTTAGGCAACATCCTTGGTATGGGTATTTGAGGATGACAAATACTATTTTTAAGTAATCAGTGTAAGGGTTAAAATTATTGGTTCTCTCGTATAGCTTACTTGCTTGACAGGGACAGGGTTAAATTTAAGAAGTATCATGAAAGCTAGAGACAAGACTGCTGCTTTATATTTTTTAGCAACAAGGCCTAGCTACTTCCCTTTTTTGTTACTGAGCAGATAAGGTATAAGTATAGCCTGGAATATCCTGTTCAAGCGCTATGCATTAGTTTGTATAACATACAGGGGGTTCCACTATTGGATGCAAAGTTTTAGGAAGTACCCCTCATTGGTGGAAAGGAATACTACCATCCATATGTCTTTGTATACTTAAGATGACGTGATAATGCAAATAAACGAGCTCTGTTTTTCATGATCCATTGTGTCTCAACTGCATCACTTCCTGAGCTCAGCGTCAGGTGGGACGGGGTCTGAGGGTAAGAAATTAACCTCTTCAATCAGTGTATTTCAGTGAGGGCCCACTGGCATGCATTGACTCAGTGAATTCATTAGTTAAACAGAGAACCTGCAAATATGACATGCCTAAACTAGCTTTGTTTAGGCATGTCAGCTTCAGCCACAACTAATTTACACTGGCCCATTTCTTCTTCTCGATACCAGGTTTCCCAAATGTCTTCACTTCCACTACTCATGGCAAACACAACTGTAACTTACTCCCAACCATATATCAGTTTCCTGCCTCACACCCTCTTGTTTCTGTTTGTACCAGATAACAACCACCCCCAAGTTTCCACAAGCACCCTGAAGTTATCGGTGACTCCTCAGACATCCTATCCTGCCACTAATCAAGGCACTCGAGGCTTTGCACTGCTGTTCTACTTTTTCGACTAACAAAACAGCCTGAGAATTTGCCAGCCTTTTCCAGTAGGAGTCTAGCAGCCAGACCAAAGAAGAATCAAATGTTTTCCTAACCCATATTATTCAGTCACTGTCCTCAAACCAGCCTACTGTCTGTCAGCCTCCGACCAGCCTGCTAGCCTCAAACCAGCCTGCTCACCTGCCAGCTGTTACAGTTACCAGTTGTTCCAATTGAGCCTGGCTCTGTACTAGTGGTTCCAATGAAGCCTGTCTCTTTGTCAGTTGCTGCTCTGGCTGATGCCAATCTGTGTATGGGTTTATTTATTTATGCACTCCAGCCTTCCTTCTCGGCAATAAATCTTCCCCTTCATAAGAAGTATGACTCATCCTTTGGACAGACTCACTCATTCAGCTAAGTGGGTACCTCAGTGTAACACGTGTAAACTGCGCTAAGGGCCCTTTCACACTGAGGCGGGGGCGGCGTCGGCGGTAAAACGCCGCTATTATAAGCGGCGTTTTACCATCGGTATTCAGCCACTAGTGGGGCGGTTTTACCCCCGCTAGCGGCCAAGAAAGGGTTAAATACCACCTACCTCTGCAGAGGCGCTTTGCCGGCGGTATAGCCGCGCCGTCCCATTGATTTCAATGGGCAGGAGTGGTGAAGAAGCTGTATACACTCCGCTCCTTCACCGCTCTGAAGATGCTGCTAGCAGGACTTTTTTTCCCGTCCTGCTAGCGTACCGCTCCAGTGTGAAAGCCCTCGGGGCTTTCACACTGGAATTAAGGCAGCGGCACTTTCAGGTCTTTTTGCAGGCGCTATTATTAGCGCAATAGCGCCTGCAAACCACCCCAGTGTGAAAGGGCTCTAACCCCTGTTTGTTTTACCTGAAGTGAAGAAAAATGTTTTCAAAATATTAATGTGAGACAAAGTAAATACTGTTGCCATTAAAAGATAAACCTAAAACTAAAAACAAGATTACATTTGAAACAAAAATGAAACAAAAAGACTAAAGTGCTGCAACCTTACTAAAACCAAGAATTTTCAGTTTTCACAATATAATACCAAGACTCAGGTGCGCTACTGGTGTCTATCCCACCCAAATATGATAAACTGGTGGCCAAAAAAATTAATGAATACATGTGTAAAACCAATTAAACACAAAAAGGTGATTAACGTGACAAAGTCCCCTTGAGGACTAGATGGAAAAAACAATTCAAACATTCCTAAAATTTCAGATAAGTGCTTTTCATAGGAAGACTTCCTTTTAGTAGGTGCTATGATCCTAGGATGTAATAAAACCAGATACGTGGGACCCCTATTATGGGGGTCTAACAGGCTCAGATAATCTCAATCTTGCAGGCAGGGACGGCTGGAGGGATTCCCACAAACTCAGATATCCTTCTGCTTCTGATCTTCCACTGACATAAGCGATATCCCGCTGAGTGAAAAACAGCTGATCTGTGCTGAAACAGCTGATCGGAAGAGCGGCTGGTCCGTGTGCTCAGAACGCACTGTGGAATCCGAGTAGCCGGCCGGCTTAGTTCCGCATGTGTCAGAGGGGATTAGAAGAAAAAAGCCTCCATGGTGCAGTACATTAAAAACTTCTTTTATTTAAAATCATGGTCGGCATCAAAATTTTCACAGAAAATCAAACCAAACGAATACAGGAGCAGTATTTTCCCTTGAGGCTAGACTGCTACTGTGTGGTGACGTCAGGCTTCATGGCTCCTCAGGCTTCATGTATATGTTATTTTTTGTTTGTTCAGTAAAAAGTTTTGTTGTCTTCACTAAAAGCTTCCTGTGTATAGCTCACACACCTGGTCCTACCACATCATAGGTACTGTTACTGGTTTTCTGATAACAACTACATTTTTATTTACTGTCAAATCGCTGTCCTAAAACTTTGAAAGCCTGACAAAGTTTTCTGGACACTTACAGGGAGCAAATAGTAAAAGTCACCCTCATCTTGGGGTTACCTGCAGCGGCCACTGCCACCTGAAACCTGTGACTTCCTAACTGGGCTGACAAGCACCCTTACAGTGATTGTAAACAATTACCTTGTAAAATAACCCATTCGGTTTAAAATAGAAATGAAAGTCAAAACATTTTTGTATAGACATAAAAAATAAGTTTAAATACCTTTTTAATAAGTGATCACAATCCATCTGTTCTCAGCTGCATAAGTGCTGGGGCGAGGGGGGGGGAGCAGAACACTGAGCTTCTCAGTGAATGGCTGTGCAGGCGAGGTGTGTCAGAACAAGTCTGATTATTGGAGGAGAGTACACTGAGTTCCCAGCACAGCTAGAGAACTGACCACAATGTTTTCTCCTGCTTAGTGTGGTCAGTTTTTTTAATAGGAAAGCAGAGAGACTGGCAGGAACACCAGGGATTTCACACAAAGGAAGTACATGGTACAGCAGGCACATATCAGGAGTATGAAACATTGGGGTAACAAATGCTTTAAGGCTGTGTTTGAATGAAATGTAGTAGTGGGGAAAGAGGGGGCAATTAAAAGCCAAGTTTGCATTTCAAGATGTACCTGTAAGCAGAGCAAAGCGAAAGGTAAAGCATCTGCAGCAGCAAGTTGAATTCTCGATTTCCCACCTTCCTCACTACATATGACACTGCTGCATCCCCTGACTGGGCCTAATAACAATATTAAATATACTGGCTGCTTGGGCATCCTCAGGGGGTATTTTTAAAGACATCTGCTTCCATAGACATTTATACATTGGAGCAATAGGTTTTTTATTTTTATAAACTCTCCAAAACATTTGGAAGGTTGGTAACACTGATTGCTGTTTTGTTTCAAAAAATGTATTTTTCTTTATATAATAGCATGATGATGCTTTACAAGTAGGTATAGCTGCAGCTTTATGAATCAGGCCCAGTATAGGAACTCATGCACCAGTTGCTGTAATGAGACGGGAGAAAAAAATCAATTTTACACATTAATAGCAACCATTCTAATTTTGCTTCATCTACTGGAAAAGGGGAAAAGATGTGATCTGACAGAATTCCAATATCTGGGAGGAAGGCCTAAAATAATTGTATTGCCAAATATAAGTATCTCTTTAAAAGTGCAAATAGTTATCATACAGGGAGAAGTACATTAATAAAATGGTTCTTCCTGCCATTTTACATTAATAAATTCATGATTAAGCTATAATCATTGAGTGTATAACGTTTATTTAATTTAAATAAAGATTTGAATAATGACAGCTTCATGAAAGTCTTGTGGCCACCACTTAGCTAAAAAAAAAAAAAAATGCAGTAAAACCCAATTCAACAACATTAAAAATACATTTATCATCTGCTGTTGATCTGGTTGATAGAAGGGCTCCTACTGTGATCGCCCCAGAGTTCGGTCTTCTCGTTTTATAAGACAGTACTTTAATTAATTGCTCCTGTGGACTTTATGTTAATCCTGTTATATGTAGACCACTATGCCCTTTTCAGAGCTGTTTGTTACTATTACTGCCTTTTTTCCTCCCACAGTGTTGTTTTAAACAATTGTATTGTTCACATTGAAACTTAATAAAAATTGTCAATTAAAAAAAAAAATACATTTTTCAATTTACATTTTATATATTTTTAATGTTTTAACCTCCCTGGCGGTATGATTATTTTGGATTTTAGGTGCTGAAAGCGGTACAATTATTTTGCATGGAAATTTGGTGTTTTATATTGTAGGTCTGTAAATCTTAACAATAACACACTTAAATCTGTCCAAACCAGAGTCTAGTAGATATCCCGGGTATGATAAAATTTGAAACACAAAATCATAAATTATAATATAATAAATAAAAATAAATAATTAAAAAATAAATAAATAAATAGTAATAAAATAAATTTCCCCACGATTCACTATCGCTCAATTCTGCAAGTGTTCTAATTTACTATCGCTGTTTTCTAGCTGGTCTAAAGCCACTTTTGACATAAAGGGACACTTTTTGGTTGCTATGGACAATCTTCAGTTTCCAGGCAGAAAGAACAGTATATATCATATAAAACTGCATGCAGGGCATGGGCCAAAGCACTGGGGACAAAAGGGATGTGAAATGATTTCATACAGTACTGTAATCTGTAAGATTACAGTACTGTATGTGTTATGATTTTTACTGTTTTTTGAATTTGCCGCCAGGCTCCGCCCCCGTGCGTCGCGACGCTCGCAGGGAACGGAGCCTGGCACAGAGAGGCTTCGGAGAAGGACAGAGCCCTCGAACACTGCGGGGGACATCGCAGGATCCCGGGGACAAAGTAAGTAAGGAGGCACCAGGATCCTGCGATGCGATCCCGAGTGTGGCTCGGGTTACCGCTAATGGTCCTTAATTTTAACCCCGAGCCACACTCAGGAAAACCGCCAGGGAGGCTACAAGTAACTTTCACAATTTTCAGTGCTGTGAATATGGTTTTTTCTTTTTATTACTGAACAAGTTCCTCTTTTGCATATTGCATTTTCATATAAATGCAAGTCTAATAGTTTAAATTATATTAAAAATGTAATTTAAGAAAACTACAACACAGATGAGTTCATTAAGACATTCCGCAAAGTCCAGTCAGTAAACTTACTCCAATGGGCCTCCTGCATAAAAACTTGAAGAGCGCTGTCAAAGATAACAAATCAGTTTGATGACTTCTAACAAACATAAAAAATCTTATCCTATTGGCTGCTCTGTGTCTATCATATTTTCATCAACCACTGCTGCCACTGTTTCTTCTAACATCTCTATGCATAGAAAAATCACTGCATTCAAACTAGCATTTTGCTGAATATAATCTGTATGTTATATGTTTCTGGATTCTGCATGACTAGCTCTAAACATGAATTGATCCTAATCTACTCTTAGCAAAAACCAGAGCCATTTTGATGTAACAAATATATGAATAAATCACTGCTCCTGAGAAGAGAAAATCTGCATGTTTTCCAAAACTCATGCAGATGTTCACAACACTACTAAAACAATAAATAACATAACTCAAAAAAGGTGGCGCTCCCCTATTAGTGCCTATACATTATATTCAATAGCTGATACAACAAGGTCTCAGCAAATTTGGGATTTGGGATTCTTCTTGCTTGGCTTAATAATTCACTTCCAATCAGCGCAAAACAAAAAAAAACTTTCTGTACTCTGTCTCCACTAACATGAAAGGATCTACTCAAAGATATTGACCTCCAAGTTATAGGTAGGTCATAACAGATTTGAATGTCTTCCAAACTGTATTATACTTCATCATCCTGAGGTCTTCTACTCTTATACCCCAAAAAGAATTAATTCTTCATGCTGAGTATATAAGCCAGCTCAAACATCTCAAAGGAGTATTTGTAGAGCAGAAGCAATAATTTAATAAAATCAGTATGAAGGTTAAATACAAACTCCCTTTTATGAAGTGCATACACAACACTAACCAAACAACCATGCGTAAAACACCATTGAGCAAATAACCTCCAAAACTCTGATTGGAAACTATACATCTCTCTCTCAGATCCACGTGCAACAACTTACCCTACAAGTTTTCACAGACTTCTTTCAGGACACATGATAAAGACTGACCAGCACGTTATTTTACTTCATAGAACTTTACGCTTCATTTGCCCTCCAAGCTCTCTTCATAAGGTTAAACAGATATTATATATGCAAAAACACGGGGGCTTAACCACTTCAGCTCCGGAAGATTTGGCTGCTCGATGACCAGAGCATTTTTTTGTGATTCGGCACTGCGTCACTTTAACTGACAATTGCACGGTCGTGCGACACTGTACCCAAACAAAATTGACGTCCTTTTTTCCCACAAATAGAGCTTTCTTTTGGTGGTTTTTATTTTTTGCGCCATAAACAAAAAAAGAGCGACAATTTTGAAAAAAACACAATATTTTGTCCTTTTTGCTATAATAAATATCCCCAATTTTTTTTAAAAAAAGCAAATTTTTTTCTCAGTTTAGGCCGATATGTATTCTTCTACATATTTTTGGTAATAAAAATAAGCGTATATTGATTGGTTTGCGCAAAACTTATAGCATCTACAAAATAGGGGATAGATTTATGGCATTTTTATTATTATTATTTGTTTTACTAGTAATGGCGGTGATCTGCAATTTTTATCATGACTGTGACATTATGGCGGACACATCGGGCACTTTTGACACATTTTTGGACTGATTGACAATTATACAGTGATCAGTACTATAAAAATGCACTGATTACTGTATAAATGTCACTGGCAGGGAAGGGGATAACACTAGGGGGCGATCAAGGGGTTAACTGTGTTCCCTGACTGTGTGTTCTAACTGTAGGGGGAGGGGACTGACTAGAGGGGATGACAGATCGTGGTTCGTAGCTATTAGGAACTGTCTCTCCTCAAAGAACTGAACAGGGATTTGTGTGTTTACACACACACGTCCCTGTCCTGCCTCTCGTGCCCGTGATCGCTTGTGGCTGGCAGTCATTGTGACCAACGGCAACGAGCATCGGCACCTCCGCAGTGTAGCGGGTGCATGCGCGTGCCTGCTATCTCGCTTAAAGGAGCTGATGTATAGCTACGATGGCTCGCGGGATCGTGCTGACCTGCCGCAGTATAATGATGGTGGCTGGTCAGCAAGCGGTTAATTTGATACATCAATAATCTATCATTCTTAAGCTGCTCTGTAAAGGGATACGTCTCCGTCTCTATGGCAACATACACAATGAGGAGGCGGCAAATAGGCGTTGACTAATCAGGTGGCGTGCATTTAAGTAAGACGACGTGCGAGCCTCCGTAACCGCTGAGAAAGTCCCAGCCACTGGGACGATATGTGTGCGGTAGGACTCCGTGACATCTTCCGCAGCCACCTTTCACTGTCTCGTTGAGACGCTCGTTGTATGCTCTGCATCAAAGCACTAGGATATCAGTGCTTTGTTTGTAAGTGAATTTTCTTACTTAAATAAATGATGTTTAAAGCCAACCAGAGAGCACTATGTACCTTTCATTGATTTTGCATGATTACCACGTTTTCCATCTGATTTTGATGAGTGTGCCATTCCGCTGCTGTTGTGGAAGTGTATGAGTCCAATTCCCGGATCTTTTAAAGGCAACAATCTTTACCTACGTGAGTGGGAATGCTTGACTGACCTGTCTGTTAATTCAGAGGTCCACAATCTGAGGCACTGTTTGTAATGGAGGCACTGACATGGATGCACATAGAGGATTTTTCTTTCTGAGCACTTTGGTCACTATTAAGGAAGATAACCTATGTCTGTCTAGTGTCACATCTCTGTGTGGTATTCCATTTTTAATTTTTTGGATTGGCTTCAAATTTTATGAACTGGGACTTTATGTATGGCTTCTCTTGCCATAAGGCCCCTTTCACACTGATGCATCAGCACCGTCGGCGGTAATTTTTATCGGCGCCTTAATGTCTTTTTTGCGGGGGTTTTCGGCCACTAGCGGGGCACTCTTAACCCCCGCTAGAGGCTGAAAAAGGGGTTAAAATTACCCACTGCTTTACTGGCAGTTTGGCGGCGCTGCCCATTCATTGCAATGGGCAGGAGTGCTGAAGGAGTGGTGTATACACTGCTCCTTCACTGCTCCAAAGATGCTGCTTGCAGGAGTTTTTTTAATGTCCTGCCAGCGCATCGCCTCCATGTGAAAGCCCTCCGGCTTTCACACTGAGACTGCAGGGGAGCTGTTTTTCAGGCGCTTTACAGGCGCTATTTTTAGCCCAAAAGCGCCTGAAAAACAACTCAGTGTGAAAGGGGTCTAAATGATTTTAATATAGATGTGTTTTTTAGCGCTGCACTGTATTCTATAAGTCTCCAGCTGCTTTGTAGAGGTGATATCTTGGCTTCTGATGTGTTGCTTTACGTTATGGAGGAAGGGGCAGTCTCTAGGTGAGCCTGGTCTCTGTCTATGCATTTCTATAGATGTCCTATACTTGGGAAACTCAGATAGATTAGATTTAGGGACCACACTTGAAGTGCTTTGACTAGGCAGTGTGGCTATCACACGTATTTGCAAATGTATCCAACTAAGCGCTCTGTTTTTAACCTTAATAGTTTACATATATAATTATTTACTAAAATGAATTTATTTTACGATCAAAAACATCTTATAGATGTATATATTTGCCAACCCTACCATTATATATTTCCCAAGTCTAATCTAACAATTATTAAGCTACTAAGAATTAAAAATAAACAATATCTTATGCCTTTTTTGCCTCTGGGGTTCAAAATGCGGTGTTTTTTTTATCCTCTGGATTCTATTCAAATCTGAACACCTTCAATGTTTATCTGATCTATACCCTACAGCAGGGGTCTCAAACTGGCGGCCCTCCAGCTGTTGCGAATCTACATGTCCCATCATGCCTCTGCCTGAGCGACTCATGCTTGTAACTGTCAGCCTTGCGGTGCCTCATGGGACTTGTAGTTTTGCAACAGCTGGAGGGCCCCCAGTTTGAGACCCCTGCCCTACAGTATAAAACCTTTTGGGCGATTATTGTAACATTTAAAAAAATATAATCTATTGTGCGTTTTACTCCTTTCTTGGTATGTTTTCCTCTGTTTCTTTTTTTAAATCTTGTTCAATTTACATACTGATGCCTGCATACTTTTGTAGCAAATAAGTATCACAAGCATTAAAACTCTTACAATTCAAAAATGTAATTTCTTCTATGAGTGATCTATAAAACAAGATACCAACCTATGTTTTAAAGATGGAGCCACCCTACAGATTATTTGTGGATTATGGGGCAATATACAGTAGATCCTAAGGTTCCATCATTAAATAAAATTGGCCATTGCTTCCAAAAAACAAAAACAAAATCCAATGTTTTGTATTGTGAAGTAAAACTCAAAACAAAAGTAAATTCAAATGAGGTTTTAACTCTATCTTTCTCTCTATATATTCTATAAACTAATTTATTCTATTTGAGACATCTTTTTAATGATTTCTTTCAAAATACGGTAACTTGTTTATAACCTTTTTCCACAAATTTTTCCTTTACAATTTTTGAATGTTTATAAAACTCTGACATGTAGTCTCAATGTACTCTATAAATTGACCTCTATGGATGTTTATTATCCGACTGGTATGAGGCCTACGGTAAGCAGGAATTTCTCCATTGGTATCTGTTTCTTTAAAATAGCCTTAAGTTATTTATAAAAATAGTAATATTTAAAAATCAGTAGAACTAATTATATATTGTGAAAGCAGATCTGCTTATTATAAGTATTATTGTATTGCAAGAATAGCTTCAAACGATTCTCTATTCCATTAAATATAACAATGCTTATATATTACCTTCAAAAAAAATTCCGCAGGTGATTTTTTTTTTTTTTATAAATTTACTCCTACTTCCAAACTGACACAAAAAGTTTATGGAATATAATCAAACCAAAATAACTGCTAAAATAGCTCCGTTGCGGGGGCGTGGCCGAGATGTGAGCCGGGAAAGACGTGTCTCTCTGGATCTCCGTGCACATCCGTTTTAAACATCTATTTCTCCCACTGTCACAGACCGGGACCGCAGCACAATACCTCCGGAGGGGCTCTGGACATTGCTGGGAGTTTGGTCATGTCCTCAAAAGGTCGGGGTAAGTCCCTGAAAGACCCGAAAGTACAGCGCTCGGGGAAGGGGCGGGCCGCAGATTCCCCCGGCGCCATCTTGCCCAAGGCGTCCGGAGCTCAGCACGGACGGGAGCAGGGACAGAGCCCGCACACAGTGCCTGCAGCTATGCAATCTCCTGCTGAGGAACAAGAAGGGTCTCTCCATGATAATCTCATCGCCGCAGCACCTGACACAATAACAAAACCCATCCTGGAAGCCATAGAAGGCTTTAAAACCATGCTGATGGTGCGGGTGGAGCATATGGCATCAGAATGTACACTGATCCGCCATGATCTAGACAAAATTAGAGGGCGGCTAACAGAGGCAGAGAGTAGGATCGGAGAGGTGGAAGATCAGCAGGGGTCGCAGGCTGCTCAGATAGCGGATCTACACGCTGCAATGAGATCCCTGGTTCATAAAGTGGACGACACCGAAAATAGACAAAGACGCAATAATATCCGGGTGGTAGGCCTTCCGGAGGGAGCCGAGGGCACGCGCCCTGCCACATTTGCTGAAACGCTGTTCAAAACCCTGCTGGGCCTGCCTGACATGCCTCCAACATATGTTGTTGAAAGGGCTCATAGAGTCCCCACCGGCCGCCGCCCAGAGGGTGCACACCCTCGATCTTTTCTGGTGAGATTCTTAAATTTCCGTGACAGAGATATGATATTAGCAGAGGCCCGGAAACATCCAGAGCTGCCATATGAAAATACCAAAGTAATGCTTTTTCCGGACTTTTCGGCTGAGGTGCAGAAACGTCGCAGATCCTTCAACGAGGTGAGACGCAGGTTGAGAGAGAAGGATATCAAGTATAGCATGTTATACCCCAGCAAGTTGCGGGTACCGCACAAAGGCTCGGTTCATTTCTTTGACACCCCAATGGAGGCCAACGACTGGATTGATGGACTATGACTTGATGAGATCCCTTAACATACACCACCTGTTGTCCATCTCACATATTGCAAGAAGGGGGGTTCTAAATGCCTTATTGCTTGTGGCCCCTCCATACTCCGCTCATTTTTCCTTTTTGTTTTCTTTTTCATTTTTAATTTTTGCAAGGAGGGGTGAGAAGGAGGAGGGGGGGAATTCAAAGTCAAATCCCTATCGTAATCTGGGATGAATGTTGCACAACCTACTCCACGTATTTTGTCACCTTTGATTGGTTTCGGGAGTTTGTCGCTGCCTTGATAGTAATTAAACTCCTACCTGTGTAAGAGGGGGGGAATATACAGCCTCCGGCATGAAGGCACGGAGCACAAGAGACATGAACATGAAGTTTTTCTAGACTGACGGACTCAGGTTTTTTTTCTAATTTTGTTTTTCAGGTTGTTTTTGACCTTTTTTCACGCTCACGCTTTCTACATGATCAGAAACAAGTTACGGGTAAATGCTCGGTGTATAGTTCTTATTGTTTTTTTGTTTTTCACCGCAGCAAGGGGTTATGCAGGGTATGAGTTGTTTTTTCTTTTCAGGAACGTGCAGCGATCCAAGTGGGGTGTTGGGAGATGGTACCAAACTTATGCACAGACAGGGTGATGACATAGCCTGGTCGCGCCTAAGAAATGTTATGCTCCATGGTAATTTTTGTGATGTGATAATCTATAAATATGGCAGGGTCTATGGTTAACATAGTATCTTGGAACGTCAGGGGCCTCAACGATAAATTCCGCAGGGCCCTGATGTTTCAATACCTGAAGCCACTTAAACCACAATTAGTATTTTTGCAGGAGACGCACCTAGATGGGAACAGGATTCTGTCGCTTCGCAGACCCTGGATCCAGCGAGCGCTCCATGCAACTTACTCTACGTATGCTAGAGGGGTGGCTATTTTAATTAGCAAGTCATTACCATGCACAATCCATAATGTTATATCTGACCCAGGAGGTCGGTATCTGATTATCGTGGCTGATCTCTTTACACACAAGATGGTATTGGTCAATGTATATGTCCCTCCTCCCTTTCAGGTTCAGATACTGTATGATCTGTTGGGTAAGCTGGCCCCCTTTATGCATCTCCCCTTGCTGATAGCAGGGGATTTCAATGCCATTCTGTGTGCCGCGATGGATTCATCTAATGCATCTAGGGCGGCATCGATTAATTTGGCTACATGGGCAGATACGGCATCCCTGACAGAGGTATGGCGCTGGAAGAACCCAATTACAAAGAGTTTTTCATATCTATCTAAAACACACAAGTCTTCTTCCCGGATAGACTTAGCATTTGCTAATTCACTCATGTTACAGCTGATAAAGGGTGCAAACTATTTGGCCGGGGGCCTATCAGATCATACACCACTCTCCGTACATATGAGTCTGCCTTCCAGACTTAGAGGTGGAGCTTGGAGACTGAGCCCGGGCTGGATAGAGGTAGAGTCAGTGGCATCACAGGTGACACCTTATGTTTCTAGTTACTGGGAGGACAACATGGGTTCAGCGTCCTTGCCCATTGTATGGGATGCCTTTAAGGCATGCATGCGGGGGCAATACATCTCAGCCATCAAACAAGCAAGGAAAAACTTTAATAAAAAAACGCAAGAGTTACAGGAGGCAGAGAGGGCACGTGAAGCAACACATGCCAAAGATCATTCAGAGGTCACATACTCGGAGCTCTTGGAGGCGCGACGGGTGTTGGCGTTGCACTTCACAGAGTTGACACATACTTCCTGGACAAGGAGGGCGGAATCCATTTTTGAAAAAGGGGACAAGAATGGGAAACTATTGGCCATTTTGACTGCGGAGCAGAGACTTCAGACAAATATACCATGCATTAGGAACAAACACGGTAATCTCCTTACAGATCCCAATGACATTTTAGAAACATTTGTAGACTACTATAGAACCTTATATACTCCCATACCTACTTATAGCTCACAGGAGTTGGAAACATTGTTAACTTCTCTAGAAATTCCTATGCTCTCAGACTCTGATAGAGCTGACCTGGAGGCTGAGATCACTGAAAAAGAGATCGAAACTGCCATCAAATCATTCCCACCGCACAAATCACCAGGGCCTGACGGTCTATGTATTGAATGGTACAGGGCAAATATAGAGACCTTGGTCCCACGACTCAAAAATTTATATCTTTTCTGTCTTAAAAATGAGATCCTGCCGGAGTCACTGTTGGAGGCTCAGGTTATCCTATTACCTAAACCAGGGAAGGATCTGTTGGAGTGCTCTTCATATAGACCCATAGCATTATTGAATCAAGACCTTAAGATCTTAACCAAAATTCTGGCCACTAGACTTTCTAAAGTAATCACTAGCTTAGTATCCATAGATCAAACAGGCTTTATTCCACAGAAATCCACAGACACAAACCTACGCAGGCTTTTTACAAACCTGCAGATTGATCATGTCAATAAAGGGACTAGGGTGGTCTTGTCCCTAGATATGGCTAAGGCCTTTGATTCTGTGGATTGGAACTATATGTCAGCAGTGTTACGCCACATGGGGTTTGGGGCAACATTTAGGACATGGATATCACTACTTTACAGTAAGCCAAAGGCAGCAATTAAGTTGGGAGTCTCTGTTTCGCAGCCATTCAAGGTAGGCAGGGGAACGCGGCAGGGTTGTCCCCTGTCGCCGTCCCTGTTTGCTTTAGCAATAGAGCCGCTGGCTATAGCGCTTCGTAAATCCCAGGATGTACAGGCATTAAGGGTGGGGGGCATTCGCGAGTGTACTGCTCTGTACGCGGACGACATGCTTCTCTTCCTACAACACCCAGGTTTGTCTCTGGAGGGAGTATTTAAAATACTGGAGGAATTTTCGAGATTCTCAGGGTTGTGTGTGAACTGGGAGAAATCCAGTGGGATGGCCATTGATCCTGGGGCAAGGGTAGTGGCAACACAAAGGGTCCCCATAACCTGGGTAACACAGTTCAAATACCTAGGCATCAATATAACGCCTAAAGTGAGTGACTACATGTCAATGAATCTTATGCCGGCATTGGCAAAAACTAAAGTACAGTTGGAAGCATGGAAGCACTTACCACTCTCGCTTATAGGGAAAGTCAACCTCATAAAAATGAAGGTGCTTCCGGTTTTCCTGTATTTTCTCAGGAACTCCCCAGTCTGGGTCCCGGCAAAGTTTTTCAAAAAGATAAACAGTTTATTTGGGTCTTTTATTTGGTCCGAAAAACACCCCAGAATAGGCCTTAGGACGCTGCAGGAGCCCTGGGGGCAGGGAGGGCTTGCTCTCCCAGACCTATTTAAATATTTCATAGCTGGACAAATGGTTGTGGCCAGAAGATGGTTGATGCGGGATGACGGGGACGCGGCAAATGTGCTGGAAGCAGCCCATTTGGGGTCCTTTGAGAGCCTTTCATTTTTGCTGTATAGAGAAACATCGGCTATGTCATCTCCGACTAACTCAATGCGAGTAACAATCCGTGCATGGGTCAGAGTGAGGGCGTTGATGAAGTCTCCATCTGATGTGTGGTCCCCAGACACTCCCCTGTGGTTCAATCCCAAACTCCCGCATTTGAACACAATTCCTGATCCAATCATATGGGCCAGAGTTGGTATAAAACAATTGAAACATATAGTGGGTGGTAACAAACTTCTTACTTTTAACCAGCTGAAAGACAGGCACAAATTGCCTAACTGGTACTTTTTCCGCTACTTGCAGCTTAGCCACGCGTTTAAGTCGCAATTTGGATCATATCCTCTAGTTATAGGTACACTTCCCATTGAATCATTATTGAGTGAGGAAAATTTAAAGAAACCCTTATCAGAAGTATACAAAGGGCTATTTGTTGACACACCAAAAATGCTTAATAAGTGCAGAGACACTTGGAGTGCGTTAGTCCCGGATTTTGGGAGAGATGACTGGGATGATATGTGGGACCACACATTTGGAGTTTTGGTATCAACTAGAGAAAGACTTATCCAGTTCAAGCTGTTGCATAGGATTTATTATACTCCGGCAAAGCTAGCGGGCATATATGGCACTGGTACAGGTGAGTGCTGGCGTTGTGCGCACAGCCCAGCGGACTTTGACCACATTTTTTGGCATTGTCAGGAGATCAGGGGGTTCTGGACGGGGGTAACTAGCACTGTCCAGTCCTTGCTGAAGATGCCGGTTCCTCTCACGGTGTCGGTTTGCCTGCTGGGCTTGCTGGAAGGTATTGCACCACGGAGAGCTCAGAGAACATTGATTTCTATTGTTTTGTTTTATGCACGTAAAGCCATAGTAAGCTATTGGAAGAAGTCCGAGCCGCCAACAGTACCCTTTTGGAAAGATATGATTAATAAGGTTCTCCCATTATATAAAGCTACATATTTAAGCAGGGGCTGTCCTACAAAATTTGAGAAGGTGTGGCAGTGTTGGATTGATGCTAATGAGACTCTAGCATAATGACTAAAGGTATTACGAAGTGAGGGATATTTTGGTAATAATTGATTATAGGCGTGATTAGGTAGAAGATTCTTCTTTTGTGTGTATGTTACAGTGAAATATTGTATCAATGTGAATATAAGGTTACTATCTCAGACACCATGATATAAGAATGTGTTTCTGTAACTGGTAGGGTCGCTGCACGGGATAGGGGGAGAGGGGAGGGGAGGGGAGGTTAAGGGAGGGAGGGTTGGGATTGCAAGTATGTTATGTTTTGTATGTATGTTTTTACAAAACTGTGAATAAACATAATTTTTCAAAAAAAAATAGCTCCGTTGCACTACACTAATAGATGTTGAGGCAAAGTTCACCTTTTGGCAAATGTACATAATGTAATGTGATGATAAAAAACTCATAATGCATACTAACAACAATTCTTACCTTAAAGCTGAAATTTAGGTGTGGCAATTTTTAAATAGTTACATTGGTCCAGTTTGGACCAAGTCCCAGAAGTATGGCACATACAAGCTGAACCAATGTAAAAATTACCATACCTAAACTTCAGCTTTAAATGTAAAGCATAGTGGAGAATGTATCATGATCTGGGGCCTCTCTGCTGTCTCTGGTTGCATTTATTAGAAGCCGTATCTTGCTGCCATGGAATGCCAAATAATTTGTCATGATTTAAAACTCAGAATAAGTTCAGGCATCAGCAGCATATTCAATTCAAAAGAAATTCCATATTTTAGAATAGCCAAGTCCGAGTTTTAGTTCCATTTCAATTGGGAAAGGAAGAACTGTAGAAGGACATTTAAACATGACAAATCCAAAAAAAAGACCAAATGTGTGTTCAGTGCAATTCACAAACACCTCCTAAATCCTGTGTGGGCAGATCAACAATTACAGAAAGATTGGCATTGTGCCTATACAGCCAGTTGTCTTTTTTGCTTTATCAATATTACTTTTATAAATATTTTTTCAGCAGCCATTTATTCAGTTGTGTGGAACATGAAACAATAGTTGTGTGGGACAATAAAAACTTTTTTTTAGAAGCTAATTTTCTTACTGAAAGCTGCTCACTATACCTGCTGTATTATCATCATTTTAAGTACATGATCAACTCAAACACAGATGTTTCTACAAAAACTGGGCAAGTCTGAGAGCTTAGGTGTGGCAAATTCACCACTGGAGATACAAAAAGCTGTTGAGGGACTGAAAGTGCTAGCATCTACCCAAAATGGAAATATCAGTTTTGGGTGCAGTTATTCTTAAAGGGTAAGTTTGCCTTTCACATAAACTGGCCCATGCAGACAAGGGACAGTAGTAATCTTAATGGCACTAATGTTGATCTATTAAAACTGGAGAGTGCAGAATCCGGTTCAGCTGTACATGGTACAGTAGCCTATCAGCTTCTAACTTCAAGCTTCTAACTCCAATTACGTTTTGACAAAAAAAAAAGAAAAAAACCTGGAAGCTGATTGGTTTCTTTGCAGAGATGCACCAGATTTTGTACTGTATCTGATTTTAGTAAATTAACCCCACTGTACCATTTTTAGAAATATTGTTTCATGCAAACCAATGAATCCTGGTAATGAATACTCTCACCTTTACATTTCTACATCCTGGCTTTTTTTCCAGAATATGGGCTACTGCAAAATGGCTGCCGAACCTTCTTTGATGACAACTAAAGTGATAATCTCTCTAGTTGTATTCAATAAAGGACACTCACTTGTAGTCCAGTGCATGAGGTGGAAAGCAGCTATGGCAGTATGAGAGCCATGGTAAGGATGTGCAACTGGAGAGTCTTTGCTGCAACAGAAAAGAGTGCGCTGCACATGAACAGCTTTGGAATAAGGAAGTGTGCTCGCTCCCATGATGGTGGGGGAGAGTACCCAATGACTGTGTTAAAATACAACGTAAACCAGTATGTAGAAATGTAAACATCTATAGTATTTTCGCCAGACTTCATAGGTGACAGAAAGGCCTACAAGTATGGCATTTGCAATAAAAAATATTTTTACAAATGGCACATTATACAGTATTTTAAACTACTGGGGTCTCTTGTCTTTATGGGTTAGTTTATGTAAAAGGTGAACATAATAATATTAATAATAATAACATATTAAAAGGGTACTGTGTTTAATGCACTGTAATATATGGTACTTTCACTAGTGTACTAATCTATATAGCCCCTTAAAGAGTGCTTCATTATAGCTATAATTTAAATATTCACTACAAACATGAAAATGCTGATTTTTCTTAATAGCAGCATTTCACATGACCATATAGATACATCATTATACACAAATAAACACTGACAGATTTTTTTTAACAAACATGGGAGATACAAACACACTTTTACACACACCGTCATACACTATACATATAATTATAATCAGCATTTAGTACAATGCTTGCAGATAGTAGGCAATGTCAACTTATACTATACAAAGACATATGGATAATGAAACAAAAAAACTTTAAAGAACGCAAAACAATGAAAATGCAAAGCCCTATTGTGAATCTCATGTCAACAGCCAAACACTTTTTAAAACATTCAGATCATTCCAGATCAACTCCAGTTTTCTACATTACATGAGTATGTGGCTCAGTTAAGAAAGCTATTTTCCTTTTGGTGATAAATACATAACTATAATACATAGTTAGAGTATACCTGTAACTATTATTGTAATGTATTAGAATAATACATGCAATTAATGCATATGATGAGTGAATAGCTATTTACCATGCCTCGAGAAAGTATTCACACCCCTTGAAATTTTCCACATTTTGTATTCAGCCCCCTTTACTCTGATACCCCTAACTAAAATCTAGTGGAACCAACTGCCTTCAGAAGTCACCTAACTAGTAAATAGAGCAGTTACCCGTGTGTGTGTAATGTAATCTCAGTATAAATACAGCTGTTCTGTGAAGCCCTCAGAGGTTTGTTAGAGAACCTTTGTGAACAAACAACATCATGAAGGCCAAGGAACACACCAGACAGGTCAGAATTAAAGTTGTGGAGAAGTTTCAAGCAGGGTTGGGTTATTAAAAAATATCCCAAGTTTTGAACATCTCAAGGAGCACTGTTCAATCCATCATCCGAAATTGGAAAGAGTATGGCACAACTGCAAACCTACCAAGACATCCGTCCACCTAAACTGACAGGCCAGGCAAGGAGAGCATTAATCTGAGAAGCAGCCAAGAGGCCCATGGTAACTCTGGGGGAGCTGCAGAGATCCACAGCTCAGGTGGGAGAATCTGTCCACAGGACAACTATTGGTCATGCACTCCATAAATCTGGCCTTTATAGAAGAGTGGCAAAAAGAAAGAAAGTGGCATTGCTGGAAGAAAGCCATAAGAAGTTCTGTTTGCAGTTGTGAGAACCCATGTGGGGGACACAGCAATCATGTGGAAGGTGTTCTGGTCATTTAAGACCAAAATTGAACTTTTTGGCCTAAAAGCAAAAAACTATGGGGTTGATTTACTAAAACTGAAGAGTGCAAAATCTGGTGCAGCTCTGCATTGAAACCAATAAGCTTCCAGGCTTTATTATCAAAGCTTCATTGAACAAGCTGATGTTAGAAGCTGATTGGCTACCATGCACAGTTGCACCAAATTTTGCACTCTCCAGTTTTGATAAATCAAATGTGGCAGAAAACTAACACTGCACATCACCCTGAACACACCATCCCCACCGTGAAACATGATGGTGGCAGCATTATGTTATGGGGATGCTGTCCTTCAGCAGGGACAGGGAAGCTGGTTAGAATTGATGGGAAGATGGATGGGGCCAAATACAGGGCAATCTTAGAAGAAAACCTGTTAGAGTCTGCAAAAGACTTGAGACTGGGGCGGAGGTTCACCTTCTAGCAGGACAACGACCCTATACATACAGCCAGAGTTACAATGGAATGGTTTACATCAAGGAATATTTATGTGTTAGAATAGCCCAGTCAAAGTTCAGATCTAAATCCAATTGAGAATCTGTGGCAAGACTTGAAAATTGCTGTTCACAGATACTCTCCATCCAATCTGACAGAGCTTGAGCTATTTTGCAAAGAAGAATGGGCAAAAATTTCACTCTCAAGATGTGCAAAGCTGGTAGAAACATACCCAAAAAGACTTGCAGCTGTAATTGCAAAGGTGGTTCTACAAAGTATTGACTTAGGGGGGCTGAATACAAATGCACACCACACTTTTCACATATTTGTTTGTAAAAAATGTTGAAAACCATTTCTCATTTTCCTTCCAATTCACAATTATGTGCCACTTTGTATTGGTCTATCACATAAAATCCCAATAAAATACATTTACCTTTTTGGTTGTAACATGATAAAACGTGGAAAATTTCAAGGGGTGTGAATACTTTTTCAAGGCACCGTATTTGAGACTACTTTTTGATTTTGAATGCACCTTATGGCAGAGCAAGTAATGCCCCTCACTCTTTTTAGCATATAAAAACTTTAGAAATCTGACAAAGTCAAAATCCAAAGTCCATCAGTGGACACCTCTACGTCTTTTAGATTGCAGTGGTGTTTTATAAGGCTGTCTATACATTATACAATTATCTTGTACAATTTTAGACTTACCAAAACCATATAATATGGGATAAAACCTAAACAATTTAAATTTGTATGCAATCAGGCAGGCTCTTGCACTACACAGTTGAAGGTAAATCTAAAGGAAACTGAACAAGAAAATTATAATACATTGGACAAAAAGGAACATCGTTGAACAATTTTGAGAATATTTAAATTTAGGAAATTTATTTTGCCATTATGCAAGATTATAAATGGTTAGTTTAAGTTGGCCAGGCTTTAGTAACATACAGTGGGGATGGAAAGTATTCAGACCCCCTTACATTTTTCACTCTTTGTTATATTGCAGACATTTGCTAAAATCATTTAAGTTCATTTTTTCATCATTAATGTATACACAGCACCCCATATTGACAGAAAAACACAGAATTGTTGACATTTTTGCAGATTTATTAAAAAAGAAAAACTGAAATATCAGTATTTTGCTGTGACACTCATATATTTAACTCAGGTGCTGTCCATTTCTTCTGATCATTCTTGAGATGGATCTACACCTTCATTTGAGTCCAGCTGTGTTTGATTATACTGATTAGACTTGATTAGGAAAGCCACACACCTGTCTATATAAGACCTTACAGCTCACAGTGCATGTCAGAGCAAATGAGAATCATGAGGTCAAAGGAACTGCCTGAAGAGCTCAGAGACAGAATTGTGGCAAGGCATAGATCTGGCCAAGGTTACAAAAAAAATACTGCTGCACTTAAGGTTCCTAAGAGCACAGTGGCCTCCATAATCCTTAAATGGAAGACCTTTGGGAGGACCAGAACCCTTCTTAGAGCTGGCCGTCCGGCCAAACCGAGCTATCGGGGGAGAAGAGCCTTGGTGAGAGAGGTAAAGAAGAACCCAAAGATCACTGTGGCTGAGCTCCAGATATGCAGTCGGGAGATGGGAGAAAGTTGTAGAGAGACAACCATCACTGCAGCCCTCCACCAGTCGGGGCTTTATGGCAGAGTGGCCCGACAGAAGCCTCTCCTCAGTGCAAGACACATGAACGCCCGCATGGAGTTTGCTAAAAAACACCTGAAGGACTCCAAGATGGTGAGAAATAAGATTATCTGGTCTGATGAGACCAAGATAGAACTTTTTGGCCTTAATTCTAAGCGGTATGTGTGGAGAAAACCAGGCACTGCTCATCACCTGTCCAATACAGTCCCAACAGTGAAGCATGGTGGTGGCAGCATCATGCTGTGGGGGTGTTTTTCAGCTGCAGGGACAGGACGACTGGTTGCAATCGAGGGAAAGATGAATGCGGCCAAGTACAGGGATATCCTGGACAAAAACCTTCTCCAGAGTGCTCAGGACCTCAGACTGGGCCAAAGGTTTACCTTTCAACAAGACAATGACCCTAAGCACACACCTAAAATAACAAAGGAGAGGCTTCACAACAACTCTGTGACTGTTCTTGAATGGCCCAGCCAGAGCCCTGACTTAAACCCAATTGAGCATCTTTGTAGAGACCTAAAAATGGCTGTCCACCAACGTTTAACATCCAACCTGACAGAACTGGAGAGGATCTGCAAGGAGGAATGGCAGAGGATCCCCAAATCCAGGTGTGAAAAACTTGTTGTATCTTTCCCAAAAAGACTCACGGCTGTATTAGATCAAAAGAGTTCTTCTACTAAATACTGCACAAAGGGTCTGAATACTTAGAACCATGTGATATTTCAGTTTTTCTTTTTTAATAAATCTGCAAAAATGTCAACAATTCTGTGTTTTTATGTCAATATGGGGTGCTGTGTGTACATTACTGAGGAAAAAAAATGAACTTAAATGATTTTAGCAAATGGCTGCAATATAACAACGAGTGAAAAATTTAAGGGGATCTGAATCCCCACTGTATATTAAATGGGACTTTGCAGGGCCTATGATAGATTCAAATCATCAGTGGCTGACAAAAAAAATTAAAAGATCTGCTGAAGTTACATTTTTTAAAACATTATTATAACTAGTACAGCACAAATTCTATGTGATTTAAACATTTTTTCCCCCACTAAAAATGGTGGGAACTGTTTCGCATTACCCTAGTTACACTCTACAAAAGTGACTGACAAGAACTGCTATAGTGGCAGTACACAAAGCTGTGCTTGCCATTACATGTCTAGTTGTAATGTGATTACCTGGGATGTGCTTGCCAGCAATGGACTAAACTAATTAGGTCAGCGTATACATATCAACAACATATGTTGAGACAACCTCTTTACTCCACCCCAGTCATTATGTTTCCCCCTGCATCCCTAAATTTTTACAATGGTGTTATTTGAAATCTTAAAAAGTTGAAAGTTAAATTAATGTAAAATGAGAACCCCTGAATATAAGTTCGTTATAAATATGTTTAATTGTAATGCTGGCCCTTACTAGAGTTCTCCATAATCATTAGACCTTAGGATTTGTCATTACAATCGCTTTCTGTCCACCTGACCTGGAGCTCAGAAACCTCAGCAATGCGTAAAGATGATACAGACACATTTCAATATGCTTTGGTGTATCCATCTTGATAATTCAAATTAGGCATACCCAAGCAATTAATACATTCTTTTTAATCTGAATCTGCTACTTGTAGTGAACATATATTTTTTTTTTCAATCAAATAGTTTTTTATAAAAAAAATGCAAAATACAACAAAAATTAAAAAACACACAGAACATTTCCCACACATTTCCCCCAACTTAAAAAAAAAGAAAAAAAAACAAAACAAAAAAAACACACCAGTCCCATATTTACGCTCACCAGTCCACGCTTCAAACTTTTCTCAAGTCCCTCCATCACTTTATTACTCCTTTATGGAACATACATAATTATGCCCCCTTCTATATCCTTGTTGGTTTCCCTTATTATCATTAGTTGAACTAATTGTTCAAACAAGTTGGAGGATAGCCACCAATGCTAAATTTTCACAAATTTTTTAGGACTCCTCCTATGTTTATATGTCAGTTCCTCTCATCTTAGATTAAGATTAATCGCTTTAATCCATTGATCTATTGTTGGCGAGTATTTTGATATCCATTTTTGTAATATAAGTTTTCGTGACATACACATAGTTCTCAACTACATCACATGCATTTCAGCTGGGAGGTTATCTTCTGGTATAATACCTAGCAATGCTATGTTTGGGTCTAAATTGACCTGGGTAGAATTTAAGGAGTTTAAAGTGTCAAATATACACTCCCAGTAGCGATGCAGTTTGGGGCATATGTATAAGTGTACCTCTATCAGTAGTGCACCTTGGGCAATTAGATGTAACTGCTTTACCCCATGAATACAGCTTTAAAGGAGTATAATGGGCTCTATGAATAATGAATAACTGAGTTAGACACTGTGAAGATGACAAGGATACCTCAAATAAATTCTTCAAAGCTTGTTCCCATTCCTCGTCACTAATGCCCCGTACACACGGTCGGATTTTCCTACGGAAAATGTGTGATAGGACCTTGTTGTTGAAAATTCCAACCGTGTGTAGGCTCCATCACACATTTTCCATCGGATTTTCCGACACACAAAGTTTGAGAGCAGGCTATAAAATTTTCCGACAACAAAATCCATTGTTGGAATTTCCTATCGTGTGTACACAAATCCGACGCACAAAGTGCCACGCATGCTCAGAATAAATAAAGAGATGAAAGCTATTGGCTACTGCCCCGTTTATAGTCCAGACGTACGTGTTTTATGTCACCGCGTTCAGAATGATCAGATTTTCCGACAACTTTGTGTGACCGTGTGTATGCAAGACAAGTTTGAGCCAACATCCGTCGGAAAAAATCCTAGGATTTTGTTGTCGGAATGTCCGATCAATGTCCGACCATGTGTACGGGGCATTAGTATCTCTAGATCTCTAAACCACCACCCGTAACTACCCTCTTGTAGATTAGTTCTAAAAATCATTTGTAAAGAAAAATATATACTCCCTATAAGTCCCTTTCTAGAGTGTTTTGCAGTTACTGCCAGCATTAAAGTTGGTAAAGGATTATATATTTTTTTAAAAAGTCCTTGCTTGACTTTGCAAAGCATGCCATAGTTGTAAGTATTAAAATAATAATTTATTAGGCAAGTGATATCTCTCTGTCAATTTATCAAATGGTTGTAAAACCTCATTGTCAAAAAGTTGACACAGAAGCAAAATGCCAACCTTCTTCCATAAATCAAAATTTTCAAGCCCCACAACCTCAGGCAATTGCAGATTATTCCATATGGGCATATATTGAGTATATCCCTCATATTGAATATCTTGTTGAATAGTAGTCCAAATCTTATGTATTAAATTAAATGTAGGATAGCTACGTTCACTATAGAAATGATGCGCTACTATTAACTGCATCGGTGGATCCATCGGCAGTTAAGAAAATATAATTTGCTGTATGGGGTCCTCACAATCTATAGCATTCCATCCATTTAATTGCTGACGTTGAGATGCCACATAATACAGTCTGGCATTCGGGACAGCCAACACTCCTTCATCTTTGGGCAACTGCAGAATTTCCAATCTAATCTGGGGGGGGGGGGGGGGGTATTTAGATCTCCAGATAAGTTCTCTGAACAAGGTATCTATTTGATTAAAAAATTTCTGAGGGAACCAAACAGGACAATTATGTAGCAAGTATAGTAGCTGTGGCATCCATATTATCTTTATCAGGTTAGCTCTACCTATTATCGTTAGAGGTATTTTACTCCAAATTTTCCCCACTTTGCTTAAACCGCTAAGCAATAGGGAAACATTTCTCTCCACATATGTATTTACTTGTGATGTAACTTGCACACTAAAATATTTAAATGTAGAAAATACAGCGATTTGAGAAGCAGACTTTGGCAGATTGGTCACCAGAGGATGCACAAGGTAGAATAACTGATTTGTCCCAATTAATTGTAAAACCTGAAAAAGAACCATATTTTACCAGTGAAGATATTTTAAAAGCTTTGCAGATGAAATAATCCTTGCACGTTCACTAGCCCATTTGGAAACAAAAAACACTGACCAGGGGTCCCAGACAAGGATTTGCATGTGTACAGATAGTACATCATAACAATCTTTTGTGACATATTAGGTTTTCCTGATAGGAAACCATGTTACAAGAATCTTCTTCTATGCTTTAAGGTCCCTCTGGCCTTCAAATTGAAAAAAACAATTAGGGTGTGTAATGTGCCACCAACGTGACAGATGGTTTTTGTTGGAGATGCAATGTTTTTGTCTCCTCTTGGCAATAGGTGGCTGGCTTTGTATCTGCATTGGAGTTTTTGTCTTCTTCTGAGGTAGGAAATTTTGAAGAAGCAGCATTGCAGGTCAGGTTTTCAGGGAGTCTACGTGTTGCCAAGCAGATTTTGGTGGTTTTGGAGGAGCATTTATTACTTGAGTTCTGAGGAGCTCTGCTGCAGTGAAGTAGGGCAATGAAGCATCTGTAGAACTGAAAAGAAGATAATATTAATATACCTACTACATGTCTATAAATATATAATAAAAAGGCATAATACATTATTTTCCTAATCTACCATTTCTATCTTTTTGGATACTTTACAGACCCATGCATCTAGCTCACCTGAAGGTTTATGAGCAGTATTCAGATACATTGAAAACAGTTTTGCTATGTTCAAAAAATACCAGATTATTGTTTTAATAGTTATTAAAACAAAACTTAGTTACAAAGTTAGCTAGGGTTTTAGAAAAAGACACATCTCCATCAAGTTCAACCTTCTATCAATAACTGTGTTGGTCCAAAAAATGTATAAAAGCTTTCTGTACTATATTTGGAATAATGAGTTTAATTAAAACAATATTAATTATGGGGTTGATTTACTAAAACTGGAACATGCAAAATCTGGTGAAGCTCTGCATAGAAACCAATCAGCTTCCAGATTTTTTTTTTGTCAAAGCTTAATTAAACAAGCTGAAGTTAGAAGCTGATTGGCTACCATGCACAACTTCACCAGATTTTGCACTCTCCAGTTTTATAAAATCAACCCCTATGTATTTTACTTAAAGGTCTTCTTTTTTTCCATTTATAAGAAGAGCAATTTTATTATGCTTTCATTTTTAGATTCCCATCCTTTCAATTCATTTAGTTTTCTGCCATCTATCCTGCTGCAAATTTTCAATGTCCTGCTTATGATGCTCTGTCAATACCTTACTACACCTGACTACGCAGAATCTCATTCTTTCTAATTGTCCCTGTTCACACTTGTACACTCAGTCACTTTGTGCTCTACACCATATGCTCCAAAAAGTACATGAGCTGTTTTTTTAGCGTATTCAGGAGTTTTGGACCTCATAGACTTCAATGAAAATGCCTGTAATTGCATTATACATGCATTTTTGTGCATATTTTTACTCCTGAAGAATTCTGCTCCTTTCAAACTGTTCTCCTACCCTTGCCTAGCCCATAAAAACTCTCAAAGCTTGATGCACAAAAGACTGTAATACACCTAAAAAACTCATGTAAGGGCCCATTCACACAGACATGTGTGTCCCATGGAGGGCTGTTTTCCACCAGCACAGGGATGCACAGCTCTTGCGTGCATCCCCAAGCTGGCATTCTAATAATTTCTATTGGGACACGTGGCTGCATGAACACAGCTGCAGTGTCCTAATATAACATGTGCGTGAGTGCAGGACCCTGAACGCACCCTTTAATTATTACAGGTACTTTAGATGTATATCTTAACCTGTATGTTCACATCAGTCCCTGCCTTCAAGGAGCTTACAATCTATGGTCCCTAACTCACATTCATACATACAGATACTAGGGCCAATTTGTTAGAATATTTTATAATCTGTAGTCTTTGTATATCTTCATGCATAATTTACACACTACAGGAGACACTGATTCCCAGTTCCCATATTTAGGACTTCTAAAATAGTATTTCCCCCTTTTAGATGTCTGTCCTGGAATTAACCAAGTTAAAAGTGAGTTTAAGAAAATAAGATATCTATTACTAAACTTCATTCTCTAAATTGTAACCAAAACCAAGATCAAAAAGTAACATACTTGTATTTCTGTGACAACACTGTTTCAATATGTGTATTTCTGTGACAACACTGTTTCAATATATAAATGAAATATTCTTTTTTACTTTTGAAAATTCAATAAAAATCTTTAAAATAGAAAAAAATAAAAAAAAGTAACATACTGCAGATTACCAGTCACTACATGTGCTGGCTGCATTAGTTGTTTTTTTTAAGGCTTTGTTTCCTCTGATCATGTCAATAACACACTTCTTGTCCAAAAGTGACAACATTCCCTCACTGTACTGTGTCTATGGGGGAGCAGTATTGCCACCATTAAACAGGAAGTGTGTTAGGACTACAAAACACCTTTCCCCGTCCTCATCTACCTTCAACATACAAAAGAGGTTTTCTTTTTCTGTGGTTTTGGCAGGGCAAATAATGACATTAGAGTACAAGACGTGAGAAACTCATTCAAATTATGTCCGGTATTTTTTTTTTTACTTCTCAAACAGATATAAAAAAATGCTTTCAATAGTATATTTAACAGACCAAAAAAGATAAAAATAAAATAAATAAAAGAAGTTTATTTAAAGTGCTTACATACACTTTAAGCACATAAGGAAGGATGTTATCTTTGCCAGGTGCTTTATCAATCTGATGTTTTAAGGTGAAACTGCACCTTTTCCTGCTTTAGGAAAGTAAGACTGAAAAGGGACATTGATACACCTCATTTACTATGCATAATAAACCAAGATCTTTTGCTTCATATGGAACAACAGTCCATCAAGAATCAACAAATCTACACTGGGAAGGGGGGGCAAATGCCTTCCAACTAAATGTTTCGATACCACCAGGTTTTGTCATTCTTGGCGTCATAACTAAAAGGGACAACTTGCCCGCTTACGCTAACATCCTTTTAGTTCTCCTGCAAGGCTGTCACACTCCTAAGGGGGCCACGTGTCCACCTTATACAAGCTTTTAGTTACTTCAATGCACAAACCTCCCCACATGATCCAATGGAACGGGATTTGGAAATGGCAAGAAGTAGCTAATAACTTGGCAAAAGTATCTCTTAACACAATGCTGGTAGAATCCAGTTAACAAATGCTGTTAAGGTGGTATGCAGAGGAGGTGGCAAGCCTCCTCTTCTTGCTTTAGGCAATTATGGACAACTGGGAACCATGTTCCACATTTGGTCTCAAAAGCCACAAAATTACTAGATTTTGGATAAGGATCTTTACTCTAGTTCACAGAGGTGAACGTCCTCAAAAAGCCTGAAGTTGGCCTTTTTTAGAAATTAGACGTCAGGTTCCTAAACACCAGAAAAAAATTATTTTCCACATTATCCTGGCAGCTAGAATTGCCATTGCTAGGTTTTGAAAGCAGTCGGTGGTCTCACTTAAATTCGTTACTCAATTAAACTTGATGTTGATTAACAATAAACTCTCGTTTACCCTCAAAAAACCTAATCGAAGTTTGATAAGACCCCATGGCTGCGGTACCTGAAGAGTGTCTACAGTGACCTGGGGATCTTGGTTACATCTTTTCTATTTCTTTCCTTTCTCTCTAACCAGTGGCGCCACCCCCCTAATCCATGTGTCCGGCCCGTAATCTACATGCAGGGCGCCAGATGCATGAATTCTGATGTGCTTTTTTTAAAGCACGTGATTAGAACCTGAGGCTCTAATCATGCGCCCGAAGCCCACCCAGTGTGTGACAATAGCGAATTAATATTCGCTATTGTCTTCTTGATTCTCCTCCCGGCCAAACAGGAAGCTGCTCCTGAGACCTGATTGGACGGGAGTCTTGGGACTCCCGGCTAATCAGGTCTGGGTCTCAGGACCCACTTCCTTTCGGCCAGGAGGAGATCAAATTTCCCCCGGAGTGAGGAGCAGCACACAGGATCCTTCTCTGCCTGCCACCAGTCCCGGATCTGCCTCACACCCATCATTAAGCTGCAGCTGCCCCATGTGCCGGCCCGCACCCTATCTGCATCTTTCCCTCTCGGCTCTCAGTCACCTCGTTGGCTGGCAGGATGAAGGTTGGGATCACCGCACTGATCACTGGATTGATAAGGTAAGGAGGCCCCTGCTTGCCTTCCTGTCCATCTCCTGCTGGGAGGTGTTGGTTTGCCGCCCCCCTGAATTTTTGAGCACCAGCCGCCACTATCTCTAACCTTCTTCTTGTCTCCCCTTTGCCCTGCCTCCTTCTTCCTTTCTTTTGGACGACCAAGTAACATTTCTACTTGATGGTAATTTGTCTTTCTTTAGGCACTTGGTGCAAGTAAGTTAGCAGGCGAGAATGTTGAATAAGAGAGATAACCTCAGTAGAACCTGCTCTTTTCTCTTGCCTTCTAGCAATTGCTGGGATGTAATGGTATTTCTCTTCTTTACGCTAATTGAATTGTTTGTTTTTACTATATTGGTTACCCCTTGAAGGGAATCTGTACTTATTTGCTTGTCTACTTTTCTCCCTCATGGGGGCTCTGTTTTGGTAAATGCATAAAAATGTAATAAAAAAGATTGGAATCCCTAAAATGAGAGAGTCATATTCAACATAAGAAATTTGGTATAAAGCTATACAAAATATATTATACACAGTTGTACAAGCAAAACACAAACATCTTAGCACCATGAGAAACTCAGCTTGACAGCATGGAGTTAAACCTAACATCTAGGGCAAAACCTATTCAATCATAGTGCAATGTGAATAGAATCTATTGCTCTATAAATCAGGGATCCCCAACCACGGGGCCGTGGCCTCTCTGCAGCCGGGCTGCGGGTGGGGTAGGGGGCGGGTGGCATGGGAGAGTAAGACAGGCAGGCGGGCGGATGAGAGAGACAGGTGGATCAGAGAAGTGGGCTGGCGAGCAGAGATGACATCATCTCTCACTGCCTGCACCACATCTCACTCTCTCTGTGGCAGACAGGACTCTGGTGGCAGGCAGGTGACATTTTTCATCTGGTGGCAGGCAGCTGACATTCCTCATCCGGTGGCAGGCAGGTGACATTCCTCATCTGGTGGCAGGCAGCTTTCCTTATCTGGTGGCAGGCAGGTGACATTCCTCATCCGATGGCAGGCAGGTGACATTACTCATCTGGTGGCAGGCAGCATTCTTCATCTGGTGGCAGGTGACATTCCTCATCTGGTGGCAGGCGAAATTCCTCATCTGGTGGCAGGCAGTGTGGCAGGTGAAATTCCTCATCTGGTGGCAGGCAGTGTGGCAGGTGACATTCCTCATCAGGTGGCAGGCAGCATGGCAGGTGACATTCATCATCTGGTGGCAGGTGACATTCCACATCTGGTGCCAGGCAGCGTGGTAGGTGGCATTCCTCATCTGGTGGCAGGTGACATTCCTCATCTGGTGGCAGGTGACATTCCTCATCTGGTGGCAGGCAGCGTGGCAGATGACAATTCGCATCTGGTGGCATGCAACATGGCAAGTGACATTCCGCATCTGGTGGCAGACAGCATGGGAAGTGACAATCTGCATCTGGTGGCAGGTGACATTCCTCATTTGATGGCAGGCGACATTCCTCATCTGGTGGCAGGCAACGTGGCAAGTGACACACTCATGGCTCCCACTGATTCTGCATTATGGTGAGTTGACCTATTTCATTTTATATTACAATGTTATTATAGAAACAATGCGCTTCAATCATCCTGACACCATATTAATCATGGTGCTGGAATGATTGAAGTGCCAACACCAGCCACTGCCCCGACAAATTGACAGTGAAAAATTGCATACCCCCGCGCGTGCCACCCCCGGGCCCTGGCACAATTTTCTTCTCCGCAACCGATCTCCAGTGCCAAAAAGGTAGGAGACCACTGCTATAAAAGACAAACAAGTATCTTGAAATACAAAAAAAAGAAATCTAACAAAGTACCAATAGTGGACACCTGGTAGCAGGAAAAAGGGGGGGGGGTGTAAAATATAAAAAAAAAAACCTCATGCCCATTTTTTGTATTGTTCGTTATATTGTTGTTAGCTTACTCCACCCCGAGTCCAATTCTCACATAATAAACCAATAAAACATTGTGGGGGAGATTTAATCAAACTGGTGCACAGAGAATCTGGTGCAGCTGTGAATAGTAACCAATCTGCTTTCAAGTTTTATTGTCAAAGCTTATTTGAACAAGCTGAAGTTAGAAGTTGATTGGTTAATATGCACAGCTGCACCAGATTCTGTGTGCAACAATTTGGGTAAGTGCAAGTTCACACCAGATGCAGTTACGTGCGCTTTTTTTCTACACTAAAAATGCATGCAGTGTTTTCCATGTATTCCAATGGCTCTAGTTCACACCAGTTCAGTCAGTTTCCGGTGCAGAAAAAAAGTAGAGCATGCTGCATTTTTTCTGCACAGAACTGTACTTGAACCTAGCAAATTGTATCAAAAATGCACTGGAACTGCGTGTGGTGTGAACTGTAAGCAGAAACTGATCCGGAACGTATGAGTGCATTTTTGTGGTGTGAACTGGCCCTAAAAATGCATGCACAGTGTTTTCCATATATTCCAATGGCTCCAGTTCACACCAATGCAGTCAGTTCCAGTCAGTTTTAGTGCAGAGAAAAAGCGCACAGAACTGCACGGAACTGCATCTGGTTTGAACTGGCCGTAAATCTCCCCCACAACATTTTATCGATTTATTATGTGAGAATTGGGCTCAGGTGGAGTTATCTAACAACGATATAAAGAACAATACAAAATATGGGCATGAGTTTTTTTTTATATATTTTACAAAAATAAATTGTATATTTTTAGCTAGACATTTTTAAAGATGAACACATAGAAATTTGGCCAAGATGATATTGCGTGGACCCTGTCTTATCTGAAATCTCTTTCATACTGAAGTATGTTAGATTGCATGGCTTTCACTACCTTTTCTCCTGATCTATGTTGGATAATTCACAGAAGAGGCAATACTGTTGTTACAAATAAAACATCCCATAGTAGAAAAAGTATCACCAATGTTTCAGTGAATAGCTGTTATAAGATAATCTTTTAAACTGAAGTGAAGACAAATGAATCAAAACAATATAATGCATCCAATTTTAGATATACCCTACCCAGACAATTTATCTGGATAAGGCCAGAGATTTCATATAGTTCTTGTCACTAAACCAGTAAAAAGCTAACATCTTCAGGAATGCTTGCTCAGGAAAATCTATACCTTTCTCAACCTTTAGCAAAAACAGCAACTGCAAGTTATGGAGAGCCTTAAGGCTCAATGCACATATATGTATGTTGCTTTTAAGCATTTCTGCAGTGCTTTTTGCGGTGCTTGCAGCATTTTTGGACATGTGTTTTTACCACGATTTTATAGCAATTTTGCCGTGATTTGCGTTTTGCGAGGTTTTTTTTTACATTGTATATAGCTGGTTGCTAAGGAGGGGGCCGCTACAATACCTCTTGGTGAATGAGTGGGTTACAGAAATGGACTATATTGAGAGGATGGAGACCCTCTTTGCACATGATTTGGATATATAGAACAGTGCAGTCAGTTATGGGACCCCTGGAGGATTTTCAGGGAGTCAACAGAAATTTTTTTTTTCTTTTTTTTTAGGGAATCATAGTAGAACCTAAATGTGACTAAGTAAAGTATCTCTACAAGATACCTACCTCTGGCTGCTTCTACTTTTATTTTTATTCCCCCTTCTTTTCTTTTTTCCCTCCCCTTTTTCTCTTGCACCTTTTTGGAGTTGTTGTTGAATGTTAAGGGCTAGAATAAGATAGACCATAACCATTAATAAAAGTAATAATAACTATAAGCGCATATACAGCATACAATAATCAGAGTTAATCAGGTTAGTCAGGTGTATAGTCCATGGCTATGGTATTGGCAGTCCAGGGGTTAATTAGGATCTGACAGTTCAGAGTATGTAAAGTAGCTTAGTGGAGCAGTGGATCTAGGAGGCGGCTGCTTTCCTCAGAGAGCTGACTCTGTGGTAGGCAAGAGGGGGTGAAGAAAGGAAGCGCCACCGGAGTGTAGTTTTAGAAGGTATAGTGAATGACACATAATAAAAAACACTTACAAGAAAAACATGAATAAAAGGCTTTAAATGAGCAGTCCTTGTGGATTCCTCAAGCTCCAGTCCGGATAGTGTACCAGTGGTGTAAGGCTGCAGGTGGAAGCTGTTCAGCAGATGGTTCTTCCTGTGGCCATCAAAGGAAAAGAAAAGGAAGGGGGAAGGAGGGGGAGTGGGGGGAGCAGGATATGGGGAAGGTCTCGTGGGAGGGCGAGGTGGCTCATAACATTGTGTGTACCTCAATTTCTTTGTTTAGCCCACCGGGTGTGATGGTACCCAAGGAATAGATCCAGTAGGTTTCTTGTTGGCACAGACGTTTGTAGCGTTCGGCTGTAGGGAATGTGGTGGGAATGGATTCAATAACCCACACACCAAGGCCAGCAGTGAACCGGCCGTGGTGTATAAGGAAATGTTTGGGGACGCTGTGATGGTCACAGCCCTTTTCATTGAAGCGCCGGTGTTCCCCAAATCGTGCTCTGAGTGCCCTTATGGTGCGACCAACATAGAATAGCCCGCAGGGGCAGGTCAGGCAGTACACGACAAAGTCCGTGGAGCAATTGTAGAATTCTTTGAGGGTGTAACTTTTGACTTTGACGTTAAAGGTTTTCTGACCGTGGTGTACGAATTGACAAGTGAGACAGAGGGGTTTTTTACATTGATACATCCCTCTGAGGGGTATAAGGACAGGTTGCAGGGGGATGGGTTGAGAGGACTTCATTTGCTGGGTGCAATTTGGCTCTTAATGTTCCTTGATCTTCTATATGTTACTTTTGGTTTTATCCCAACTGTAGCTTTCAAGTGAGGGTCTTCCAGGAGAATGGACCAGTGTGACTCTAGTATTTTTTCCATTTTCTTATGTTTATCGTGAAACTGTGTGATGAAACGGGTTGGTTGTTTGGCGACAGGTGAGGAGTTATGACGAGAGGTGGGAGGCTTGCGGTAGTTGTTGAAGGCTGCATTTATGAGTGGAGCAGGGTATCCTCTATCTTGAAATTTTTTAGATAAAAGTAGGCCATGGACTTCATAGTCAGAGTCTCTGGTACAGTTCCTCCGAAGATGGCAAAACTGGCTCCAGGGGATATTGTTCACCCATCTGGGATGGTGGCAGCTGGTATAGTGTATGAAGGAATTGCCTGCAGTAGGTTTAATGAAGTTCTTGGCATATATGTTTCCATCGTCATGGCAAAGTTCAAGGTTCCCCCACTCCCCCTCCTTCCCCCTTCCTTTTCTTTTTCTTCCTCCTCCCCCTTCTTTTCCCCCCTCCTTTCCTCCCCCCCTTTCTTATTCCTTAATTCCCCTTTTTTTCCCTCCTTATAATTTTTACATATGTACACACCCCATTGTGCGCAGGCATGCACATATATATACCTTCACCCTAAATACAGCCCTACCTTCCCTCTATTTACCACACTTTTAAAAAATTTTTACTCTATGTATAGAAACATTATATATTTTTTATTATTATTTTTGTATTGATTATTTATACACATATATATTGTCCGTAATTCTTATCTTATTTAATTTAATTTCGTATATCATATATATATATATAGATAGATAGATAGATAGATAGATAGATAGATAGATAGATAGATAGATAGATAGATAGATAGATAGATAGATAGATAGATAGATAGATAGATAGATAGATAGATAGATAGATAGATAGATAGATAGATAGATAGATAGATTTTACACACATACCCTTGATTTTATAATTTTTTTTTTTTAATAGATTTTTTTCTTTATTTTTTATAATTTATAATTCATATATATATATTATATTTTTTATTATTATTCATTCAACCTTTATATACCTCCTTCCCAGATGTCATTTTTTTTGTGTTTACCTTATCACTTCAGTGCGGTTTTCATAAACTGTGTTCCATACCCCCTCCCCCTTTGAGTTCACTGCATTTTACCATTCCTTATCAGTGCTGTGCTATTAGCCGGCGCTGAGCCTTGTTGTCCCACAGCGCCGGCATATAAATAGCACACCACTGACACACTGCCCCCTCAGGCCTATTGAAGGAGCAGCCGCTCTGAGCACGTAGCCTAATCCTAATCAGTGCTCACACACTGCCTGAACCCTCCCTCGGTGTAAGCCCTCCCCCTGGAGTGTACCCAGAAGCCGCTGGAAGACCCGTGACGTCACGCACACCCTCCGTGCGCTCCACGCCTGCCCCAGCTTCTCCCTGATGGCCACAGAAAGAACCATCTGCTGAACAGCTTTCACCTTCAGCCTTACACCGCTGGTACACTATCCGGACTGGAGCTCGAGGAATCCACAAGGACTGCTCATTTACAGATGAGCCTTTTATTCATGTTTTTCTTGTAAGTGTTTTTTATTATGTGTCATTAAACATACCTACCAATATTACATTTAGGTGGCGCTTCCTTTCTTCACCCCCCCCCCCCCATAACCATTAATAATATGGAGGAGAGGCGGCCCTCTGTGTTTTAATAAATATTGGTGCTTGCCACTCTTCAGCTGGATGTGTACATATATATTTTTTAAGGTTAAAGGAACTTCTATAAGCAAAGTTGATTGTATATTATTATTATTTTTTTTTCTCCAGAGGGGCTTTTTGTGTGTTTTGTTTTTGTAATGTTTTGTAATGTGATTTGTGGTGTGATAATACCATCTTTGTGTGAAATGTTGTTTGTATGCAAAATATTTTTCAATAAAACTCAGATTGAATAAAAAAAGTTTAGCAGCAGAAGTACCTTGGATGCACACTTATGTGAACTGGATGCGGCTTTCCCCACATTCAGTTCGCATAGCAGGAGATTGTGACCGTCTCTCTATGGAGCCAGTTCACACAACCCTGCAGCGGTGCTAATTGCATAAGAGTCCTGTGCGTCTTTTGGTCTGTTTCAGGAGGAATTCAGCCCAAAATTTGGGCTGAAATCGGACCTGAAATGGTGGATGGAGACGCACCGGACTCCTGCTGTGAGCCGCTGCATATTCCAGTGTGAATCCAGCCTTAAAGGGTAACTGCGCTTTTGTGGGAAAAATATAGCAAATTAAAAATATTATATTTTTATGTTATTAAAAAATGTACTTTCCATTTCAATCTGCAGCACCATAATTTTCTGTAAAATCCATTGCAATATAGCAACCTGGAGGTGTATAGAATTCCAGTCACATTTTAGGCATCTTCTGCAACAGAAAATTAATTTTTGGTGAGATACTCCACATGGTTTAATTATTTAAAATCCTTGCAATGAACATATATCACTCAGAGGGATTGCTTTTTTTTCTCAACAAAAGTGGAGTTACTCTTTAATGATCCAAAGGTTAACTTCTACACACCAGTAACATTCAAAATGTTGACTGGGACTTTTTATAGTTTTGGAACCGTTTGTTAAATATGTTTTTATTTGATCTCATGAGAGACATATAAAGTGCTGTAGAACCCCACAAACTGCTATGTGGATCTTTCCTGACATAGGAGACCCTCAGGAGACAACCCTATAAAAGTCTATGAGATTCTACTGCACATGCAGAGACAGCAGGAAGATGTGACAGGCTAGCAGGACATTGCAGTGGGCAGCTACTGCAATAGCAACTCAGCTGGAACAGGGAGGCAGCTTATTATTTCTACGTAATGAAAGTGTATGTAAACCCTGACAATAAATGTCTCTTTTGGTCTGTTAAATATACTCCTAAACGTGTTTTATTATATATGTTTAAAAAAGTGCAAAAAAATTAGTTCCTCATCCAGCCAGAAATCTTGTGAGCTGAAAACTTGTCAGGCTCTCTGCCTCAGGACTTTTATCAGTATTGTTCCCTGCTTTTTCCATGGGCTACACAACACCTGCCCCTGTTATGGAGAAAAAAGGAAGATATTATGTAGTCCTAACACACTCTGCACTCCCTGTACTAGGGTGACAATGCTGCTCAGTACAGTTGTCACCTTAGGACAGGATGTGTGTTAATGGCAGTATTACCAGGTTAGAGTGGTTGTAAACCCTTTACAACCACGTTATACTACAGGCAAGCCTATAATTAGGCTTACCTGTAGCTACACTGGATATCTCCGAAACCTGCAGATATCCCTGTATGTGCATGTGCCGACGTCATCGGCACATGCGCACTTAAGCAAACTGAAACAATGGCACGTATGTGCCGTTGCTTCAGTTGTACTGTGCCGTTACCGGCGGCTCCCAGGAGTGACGTCATCGCGGCCCCGGCCAATCACAGCGCCAGAGCTGCCATACCTGAAAGTAACCCCCCAGGGAGATGACGGCCGCCGGAGCGGTGAATGAGGACCGCTGTGGGGGCTTCGATCTCAGGTAAGTAATTCATAATGAGCTAGTATGCTATGCATACTAGCTCATTATGCCTTTGTCTTGCAGTGTTTTTTTTTAAAACAGGTTTACAACCACTTTAAAAAAAAGTAAATGAAATGAAATGAAAAAAGTAAACTAATGCAGCCACCACATCTAAGAACAGATTAGCTGGAATGTTATAAATTTGTGCTCTTGGGTTTACAAACACCATAATAGGAATATACACACACACAATAACTGACATTCAGCAGATTAGGTAGCCCTCTGTATACCCTCAAAAAATGGAGAGAAATGAACTAGGACTATAAAACCATAGCTTAGAATAAAAAGTAAGAATAAAATGAGAAAATAAAAAAAAAGAAGAGAAAAATATATAAAAAGAGAAGTAAAAAATAGCCGAGAGGGCTTGGGTGGGAGTAAAAGAACAAAGCCATAGATTAGCTTCAGGACTTCTCATGTAGCTGATACAAAGAAGGTCAGATTCAAGACTGCAGGTAAAAAATAAATGGGTTACCGGGTTAAATGGGTCCCTCATGTGCAATTGAACTTTTATCTTCTTACAGCTTTGGTGCTGCAGTTATTGCACTGTTTTTTTACTGTTTGAGCTGGCATTGCTTTAAAATGAAAACTATGTATCCTAGACCTATTTTGAGAACATTTTATATTTCACATACCCCTGATATATACATATATATATATATATATATATATATATATATATATATATATATATATAAGAAATACATCATTTGACATAATATACAGTCATTATTATTTTTTCTACTAAAGCCTAAAACTGACACAGTAATTCATTGACAGGGGAACTGCAATCTATATAATGTTCTGAACACATTCATAAAAAAATAGCATAATCATAAAGAAAATAGCACAATCAGCATAATGACACTAAACATAAAAGCCTTTTTCGTTGACATTTAATGTATAGATGTATGTGGTGTCCATATTTACTCTTTACATCTGAAAGATTTGTTTCCTATGTAGTAGCGCTACACAGTGATGTGCCTTGCTAACTTTTTTTGATCTCACTGCAAGTCTACCAGAAACAATCTGAATGAAAATAACAGACTTCAGACTTCAGTCATATAAATAATCAGTGTTGTAACTACAGATCATGTGATATTTTTCCAAGCCTTTAGGTGAAACGAGGTAGCACTGAATCAGCACATTATTATTCATGGAAAGAAAGACATTTTCATTGAAACTCATTATTTGATTTGGTAATTCTGCTGTGTGCTCTAGTTATTTTATCATCGGGTCCACCTCAATTCCTTCATAAAATGTCAATAAATTCTGCAGTGCTTTACATATAATAGTCAAACCCATGTAAGTATTTCTATAAATAGAGATCAGATAAAATAAAGCTTGAGTCTAGTAAACCAAAGATGAATGAATCTTTCCAAGTACACTACATAAATGTATGTAGTATAACTTACATCTGGTAAGCTGCTACATTTTACACTTTACTTTACATACTAAGGCCCCTTTCACACTTATACGACTTGTCCCACGATTTTGTACTGCAAAATCGTATGACAAGTCATTCTCCATGATTTTCAATGACTACCATTCATATTGGCACGACTTTAAGTCGTGCCGACTTCAAAGTAGTCCCTGCACTACTTTGGTCCAACTTCCATACGATTTCTACTCCATAGACCTCAATGCTAAACCCTCAAGTAGCATGCAAATCGTACCTGAATAATATAGACACGATTTCAGCACTACTTTGGTCCAACTTCCATACGATTTGTACTCCATAGACCTCAATGTTAAACCCTTAAGTAGCATGCAAATCGTACCTGAATAATTCAGCACTACTTTGTAAGCACAAGCTGAGAATGGTTAATGCCAAAGTTGTGGAAAAGTCGTACAAAGTAGTACTGCTCCCAAATCGTGGCAAAATCGCAGCAAAATCGTGGTAAAATCGCGGCAAAATAGCGGCCCCGAAATCGCGGTAAAATCGCGCCACTTTGAAGTTGTATAAGTGTGAAAGGGGCCTAACCCAGGGCCGGTACAAGGCATGGGAGGAAGGGGCACCTGCCCAGGGTGGAGCTTCTCTGTGTAGAGGCAGGGGGTGCACTTGGAGCTCCAGCAGCTCCCTTCTCCCTATTTTATTATGGAGACCAAACACAAGTGCAGGAAAGTTAAGTATTCAAACATAATAAAAGAATGTTCACTTCACCGGAGCTCAGCCTTATTTACTGTCGGGGTGACACCTGGAACTCCATCCCCCGCTGTCACAGGGTGCCTGATCGCTGTTATCTTCTGTTATCAGCGAACTGTTGTGGAATGTGCCTCCAGTTGCTAGTAGACTTGTGCACAACGCAAAGTTTTGTTTCCGGATAATTCATTATTATTCGTAGAGTGTCGATATTCGTTATACTGAATCTCGAATCATGTCGAATTTTTTCACTATATCTGCTATAATTTCTTTCGTATTAGTTGAAATTCGATATTTATGTATGTATGTATATATATTCATGATAATGATTCGTAGTTTGGAAATTCGTTTGTTTATTGAATCTATTAACACACACAATGACAATCTCTCTTCTCCTCTGCTCAAATACAATACAACACCCTTCTCACTCAGTTCTCAGGAATGCACTTTGCCAGTAATCCAACCTCCAGCACAAAATTAGCTAGCTGATTAGACTGTAAGATTTACTTTGAGTTGACCTTTTGTTTCATTAGATCTTTAACGAATTACCCAATCATGACGATTTAATTTGTTATATTCGCTATAATTTCTTTCGTATTAGTTGAAATTCATTACTTTTTTATTCGGACATTCGGATGCATCCGAACGTCCGAAAGATGCAAAATTCAGCTGAATTTCGATTCGTTACGAAACTGATTGCACATGTCTAGTTGCTGGACTGCAGGACCTGTCAGCATAGACTGTGTTTCATCTTTGTGACAGTAGGAGATGCTGTCACTGTAAAATTGGTAGTTTGGGGGACACAGGGTGTGCACATTTGCTTGGTGCAAGACTGCAGAGTATAGATGTGGAGTGGAGAATACTGTGTTCGCAGCTTTCTCCAGGTTTTGGTATTCCATCATGGGGCTCTGTAGTTTGGAGATTCCATAGTGTCTTTTGTGGGACGGGATCTCCAACCCTGTGTCCAGATTTTGTAGATGACCAGCAGGGTGTATGCTCAGGTGAGCACAGCCCTTATAATGAGGGTATGGAAAGACCTCATGGCTCCCATTTGGAGACTGCTCCACCCCAAGAGAGACAGGAGGTCTCCAGGAGTTAGAGGGGAGGCAGCCAGGAGGCAGCCAGAACATGTGTGACTGCAAGAGACAGTGAAACAGCCTGAGGACTAAGGCCAGAGCGGAGCTGTGGGCGCTAAAGTAAAGCTGTCCACATTGAAGAATCCTGTGGTCTGTGTGACCAGGTTAAAGAGCAGAAGTACTGCTAAAGAGAACCAGGTGTGCTAGCATTTTCTGTGGTGTGTATTTGCTGGAGAAGAACCCCTGCGTGGGAAACCTTTATGTTACAGACTTTCATTTGCCTTTTTAATAAAAAAATTCCTGACTGGCTTGAATCACTGACAAAAGCATCTACCACGAGAGCTAGTGGCCCCCCTGGTTATAGCTTACATTGTCATCCCTGTTGGACATAAGGCTGAACCTGGGTATACAGTGAACCTTCTGTTATGTGAAGAGATTGAACACTTTACTTCACCTGCATTCTTTTGCTTGGCTACTCTTAGGGCTCCTTCACATATGTGGAAGTGACTGTTGCTCCTCTGAAAAGATCCATGCTTGGATCGTTTTTCAGAGCTGTTTGTGAGGTGGTGAGGAGGAAATATTTTGCCTCCTTACCACCTGATTTACCCAAATAATTGCCATACAGTGGCCATATTGAATTACATTATTCTTTTTCACAGCACCACCCACTGAAAGCAATATGCTGTTTAACCAGTTCTACCAGTGCTGCTAACCAGTGTCGTCTATCAGTACCGCCTATCAGTGCCCTCCAGTGCTGCCTATCAGTGCCCATCAGTGCTGCCAATCAGTGCCACCTATCGGTGCCACTTATCAGTGCCCTTCAGTGCCACCTATTAATGCTCATTAGTGCTGCCTATCTGTGATCATCAGTGCCACCTCATCAGTGCCCATCAGTGCAGCCTCCTCAGTGCACATCAGTGAAGAAGAAAAACTACTTATTTGCAAAGTTGTATAATAGAAGCTAAGAAAAACTTTTTTTCTTGTTCAATATTTTTGCAATACAATAGTAACAATGACATTCCAGACATAAAAAGAACTCCTCGTTGGCCAAGATAGCTCAAAGAGGGAAATGCATTGAAATAAACAAAGCATCTCTAACAGGGGTAATACAAAATGAATGCACTGGTATGTGTACAGATATAATACTGTAATTCTAATTAGATACCCTTCCATTTTGTAACTAAAAAATTATAACTTGCAAGGAAGGAACCAAAATCAGAGAGATAACAGAACCACAGCTAGGGAATACAATACATTTCAGGATATAATGTTTCCCAAAAACAGACTGTGCAATGCTAGTACGTATTAAGGAACAGAAAGTGTGCTCCTTCGGGTGTCTATGAGTCACCAGACTGTGGTGGGACAAGGCAATGTGTCCCGCCGCATCTGGTGCTAAGATTGATGGGTTACTCGAGCGTTCTACTGCAGATATTGGTCAGCATGAGAGAAATAGTGACATGGATGCCTCCCTAAGCAAGTCCCTGAGATCATCACCCCACCCCCATGGGTACACACTGTGGAGTGAGAGAGCTCCTGGACCACTCCTGGCAGGAACACCCATCTATCTCCCATCAGCTCCTCCTGGAATACGCATCCACCAGGAAGCTTCCCAGGCATCGCATCCTCCAGGATGGAGCAAATGAAAACTTTTTTTTTTTAATTTTCAGTTGAGCAAATTTTGTTTAGCCAAACATATAAAGTCCAGTGGAAATTAAATACCACCAAAATAAAGTTTTATCTGTGTGAAAAAAATTATAAAAAAGTAATTTGGGTACAGTGTTGCGTGACCCTGAAAATTGGCCTGGGCAGGAAAGGGGTGAAAGTGCCCTGTAGGCAAGTGGTTAAGCACAACATCATGGACACAGCATATATACATCTGGTAGCACCTGTATTTTTAGTGTTAAGGCAGGCAGTTGGTAGGGGGGGGGACCATGACTCAACCACTCGATTTTAGATTTTACTGCCCCCAGTTCCATGTGTGAATCAGCGTTAATGAACCTTTCACATGGAATGGAGGCCAATTCAATCAGCAAGGGAATGCATGAGCACAGCCCTTGCTGAATTAAAGCTTAACAGGACAGATGCCAGGTTTTTTTATTTACATCTGTACCATTCAGTTTGTGCAACAGAGACAGGTGGATCCATGAGAGCTCTCTGGGCAGCCAGAGGTAAAAAGACTCAAGTTTCTGGGCTACCTCCGTGCCACGTTTAGGTCCAGAAAAGTGGAAGAGGACGCAGTCTTTTTTCCATTTTTTTTTTCCAGACCTGCATGGATTCGGAGATAGGGGGTGGAAACAGACAAGAAAATTGACAGGCAGACCTTATTGGAATGCCCATCTGAAAGGAACCTTAAAGTGGATGTAAACCCTCTACTATACCCAGTGAAGTGAACAGCTTCAGATGACACACAGAGATGAAACAAATCCTCCTACATAAGTTTTACATGTATATCTGCTGTCTTCAGCTTTATATACTGTTTAGAAAATTCAGATCGTGTTAGGAGATTTTCTCTTCCTGTTCAACACTGCAGTGAAGCCTGGGCATACAGACAAGACAGCTGATTGGAGGAAAGGCACACACCCCCTCTCCTCATAGATAGAGATTTTCAGCTCTGTTCATTGTATAGTTCAGGGCCCTGCTAATCTATTTATAGCACCCTCCCCAGCACAAAACTCTGGGTGCTTTTATCATATACAAACAAAAAGGAGACAATACGCCCTACTTCAATCCTCCTATCTCAGCGCTAAAGGATATTCGGTATGTACAGATGGAAGATAATAATGGTAAAAAAAACGCAGTGATTTAACCTGATGTCACCATATTCTGAGTGAGATATCTCTCAGCAGCCACTTAATAAAACAAATAGAAATATAAATATGGATGAATGAATGTACTATATGAAACAGCAATTAACCCATCAAAGCAGCGCTATTTTCAGTCCTCAATGCTGACTGATAAAACAAAGTCTTTGTAAATGCAAGCAAAACACATGCAGCAGGTAAATTCCAACAAAGACACAGTGGTTGGAGCTCGGTCTGGATTCCCTTATATGAATAGTAAATCTGATGAGTGCACAATATAAAAATAGTCCCATATTTAAGCACCAATGTTAGACCTTTCAGTTTGCTGCAGTGTACCACAAATATTGGTACTATTTAATTGCGTGTCACAAACATTACAAACATTTTGGTTATTCTGATATATTGGCTCCGCCCTCTTATCCATCTAACAAGGAGCAGAGGTTGGTGGGGTGATAGGCGGGTGAGAGGGGCACAGTTTCCCATTTTCCCCCTGTGTGCACTGGATGACCTTGTTCTGGCACTGTACTAAACCCAACAAGGCTACTTTCACACTGAGGTGCTTTACAGGCACTATAGCGCTAAAAATAGTGCCTGCAAAGTACCTGTAAAGCACCTCTCCTGTCACTCCAGTGTGAAAGTGTCACTCCAGTGTGAAACCCCTAGGGCCTGGGTTTGTAGCAATTTGATTTAGTACAATTTGATACTTATAATCTTGTAGTTATTGTGGAAAGCAGTGTCAACATTTATCCACAACTTGTTATTGTCATGGGCCTGCTTTTGCACTGTATATAGAATGTTTTTAGAATTTTGTTCTCTATATATTGCACTCTTTCGGGAGGTGATTTTGTTATCCTCTTTTTTTGTAAGGCAAACATCTTTATGGAAAAAAAGTAATTGAGAACAAACTTGTGGTTTGACATGAAAGATTCTGCATGCAGTCAAAGCAATCAACTTCAAAAACATGTAGAGGTCCTATGTACTGTGTTATATAGCACACACATTATTGATAGAGGTCCCTTTGCTGCAAACATCACTATATATAATTTCCTTTACAAAAGGTATGCGCATCTTTCACAGTTTTTGATCCACTGAATTCCATTTACCCGTGAATGTACAGAAAAAAAACAAAGGAAGAGTTCCAACAAAGTTTTGATTCAAGCTTTGCTTATGGGCAACTTTTGTAAGGAAAACATATTTCAAAAGTCAGACATCAAACCTTTTTATGATTGTCAACTTTTTTTTAATCAAAACCAATCCTCTAGTTATTGCTCTTCATGGAGCAAAATGGGACAGGGGATGACTGATCTACGATTGTTCTCCTGCATGGATGCAGGCTTGTCACACTTTTCCAGCTACAATGCTGCAGGTTAACTTTGGCTTTCAAATGAGTGTCCTGTGGGTTGTATATCACCAGTGGAGATGGGCCTTGCCCTTCAGGAAAATAGCAATAGAAGTGAGGAAAGTGAGAATAAAAATTTGAAATATTTTGCTGTAGCAGGAGGCGGTTTGTTCACTGAAGGACTGGAAAGTGGTACAATAATGAGTGTAGACAGGCAACATTGAAGCATGGTGGAAGTTCCTTGTAAGTTTTGGGCTGCATTTCTGCAAGTGGAGTGGAGATTAGGTCAGGATCAATGGTGTCTTCAATGCTGAGTAATGCAGGCAGATGCTTACCCATCATGCCATACTATTAGGGAATTGTGTGATTGCCTCAAATGTATTCTGTAGCAGGACAAAGACCACAAACATACATCCAATGACATTAAGAACTATCTTCAGCGTAAAGAAGAATAAGGAGCCCTAATCTTAACATCATCGAGTCTGTCTGGGATTACATGATGAGACAGAAGAATTTGAGGCAGCCTACATCCACAGAAGATTTGTTGTTGGTTCTCCAAAATGTTTGAAACAACCTACCTGCCGAAGTCCTTCAAAAACTGCGTGCAAGTCTTCTTCACCTGCCTCAAAGTTTGCACAGCAGTGTATATATACATATGTATTACAAAATAAGACTGCAGGAAATAAGAGTTTAAATTCCCCTCTCAGTTTCCATCTGTCATATAGATTGTATGCTCAATGCCCTAATGTACAACATAGGTTCAAGAAGCAAAGAACACAGGGCCCAGGAAGGGGTTAGTAAGATACATTTAATAGACTGAAAACATAACTGCATAGGTAAACAGTTAGTCAGTTTGAAAACAGACACAAGTCCATCTAGTTCAACAATAAAAATAAATAAATAAAAAATAATATCATACAATCCCATATACCCAATCATATACTCACAGTTGATCCAGAGGAAGGCGAAAAACCCCAGCAAAGCATGATCCAATTTGCTACAGCAGGGGAAAAAATTCCTTTCTGATCCCTGAGAGGCAAATGGATTTTCCCTGGATCAACTTTACCTATAAATGTTAGTATCCAGTTACATAAAGTCCATCAAGTCCAACCTATGTGTGTGATTATATGTCAGTATTACCTTGTATATCCCTGTATGTTGTGGTTGTTCAGGTGCTTATCTAATAGTTTTTTGAAACTATTGATGCCCTCCGGTGAGACCACTGCCTGTTAAAGGGAATTCCACATCCTTGCCGCTCTTACAGTAAAGATCCCTTTACGTAGTTTAAGGTTAAACCTCTTTTCTTCTAATTTTAATGAGTGGCCACGTCTCTTGTTAAACTCCCTTCCACGAAAAAGTTTTATCCCTATTGTGGGGTCACCAGTACGGTATTTGTAAATTGAAATCATATCCCCTCTCAATTCAAATATTTCCATAACTGCTGCTCGAGTGTTACAAACTGAAGTAAATATGTGCAAAATCCCCTCTCAACCATATCCTCCAGACCCTTTATTAGCTTAGTTGCCCTTCACTGTACTCGCTCCATTTCCAGTACATCCTTCCTGAGGACTGGTGCCCAGAACTGGACAGCATACTCCAGGTGCAGCCGGACCAATGTCTTGTAGATTGGGAGAATTATCGCTTTATTCCTGGAGTTAATCCCTTTTTTAATGCATGCCAATATTCTGTTTGCTTTGTTAGCAGCAGCTTTGCATTGCATGCCATTGCTGAGCCTATCATCTACTAGGGGCCCCCAGGTCCCTTTCCATCCAAGATTCCCCCAGAGGTTCTCCCCCTAGTGTATAGATTGTATTCAGATTTTTGTCATGCATTATTTTAAATTTTTCTACATGAAACCTCATTTGCCATGTAGTTGCCTACCCCATTATATTGTTCGGATCTTCTTGCAAGGTTTTCACAGGTTATTGCTCTGCTTAGCTTAGTATCATCTGCAAATACAGAGATTGAACTGTTTACCCCATCCTCCAGGTCGTTTATCAACAAATTAAATAGGATTGGTCCCAGCACAGACCCTTTGGGACTCCATTGACCACCCCTGACCATTCTGAGTATTCCCCATTTATCACCACCCTCTGAACTCCTCCTTGTAGCCAGTTTTCAATCCATGTAATCACCCTATGGTCCAAGCCAACGGACCTTATTTTGTACAGTAAATGTTTATGGGGAACTGTGTAAAATGCTTTTGCAAAATCAAGATACACCGCATCTATGGGCCTTCCTTTATCGAGATGGCAACTCACCTCCTCATAGAAGGTTAAAAGATTGGTTTGGCAATAATGATTCTTCATGAATCCATGCTGATTACTGCTAATGATACCATTTTCATTACTAAAATCTTGTGTATAGTCCCTTATCATCCCCTCCAAGAGCTTGAATACTATTGATGTTAGGCTAACTGGTCTGTAATTCCCAGGGATGTATTTTGGGCCCTTTTTAAATATTAAATATTGCTGCTACATGTTGCTTTTCTCCAATTCGCTGGTAACATTCCAGTCAGTAGACTGTCAGTAAAAATTAGAAACAATAGTCTGGCAATTACTTGACTGAGTTCTCTAAGTACCTTTGGGTGCAAGCCATCCGGTCACGGTGATTTATTAATGTTAAGTTTCCCAAGTCCAATTCTAATTCTGTCCTCTGTTAGCCATGAGGGTGCTTCCTGTGATGTGTCATGAGGACAAACACTGCATTTTTGGTTACTGAAGCTTCCCGATTCCCTTGTGAAGACTGAGGAGAAGAATAAATCCAATACCTTCGCCATCTACCCATCCTTTGTAACCAGATGTCCTTCCTCATTCTTTATGGGGAAAATATGGTCTGTCCTCCCTTTTTTACTGTTTACATACTTTGTAAATTTCTTGGGATTTTTTTGCTCTCCTCCACTATGTGTCTTTCTTGTTCATTCTATCAAGGCCTTCTCTTTTACTTTTATATACATTTTTACATTGGAGTTAAGCCATCCAGCACATTTGTTCGCTCTTTTAAATGTATTACCGAATGGGACTGGCTAATGCCCTTATTTAATATGCTCTTAAAGTGAACCCATCTGTCCTCTGTGTTCTTTGTTCCTAAGATTTTATCCCAATTTATGCCTTCTAGCAAGGTTCATAGTTTAGGAAAGTTGGCTCTTTTGAAATTCAGTGTCTTTGTATTTCCCTTATGTTTCCTATTTGTGTGATTTATACTGAAGCCAATTGACCTGTGATTGATGTTTCCTAAATTTCCCCATATTTCCACATCCATGATCAGATCTGTATTGTTGGTAATCAGTATATCTAGTAATGTTTAATTTCTAGTTGGTGCGTCTACCATCTGACCCATGAAATTGTCCTGCAAGACATTTAAGAACTGAAGAGCCTTAGACGAATGCGTGGTTCCCTCCGCCCAGTCTGTGTCTGGATAATTAAAATTCCCCATTATGATGACACTTCCTATCCTTGCTGCTAATCCAAATTGTCTCCCCCTCCTCAGGTTAGGGGGGCTATAGCATACTCCCAGTATTATTTTCCCCTTAGCTTTATCCCTTTGGAGCTCTACCCATAAGGATTCCACCTCTTCCCTAGCTCCCTAAGGCCCCTTTCACACTGGGGCGTTTTTCAGGCGTTATTGCACTAAAAAATAGCGCCTGCAAACCGCCTGCAAACCGCCCCTAAACAGCCTCCGCTGTTTGTTCAGTGTGAAAGCCCGAGGGCTTTCACACTGAAGCGGTGCGCTGGCAGGAGAAGAAAAAATCTCCTGTCAGCCGCATCTTTGGAGCGGTGAAGGAGCAGTGTATTCACCGCTCCTAAACTGCTCCTGCCCATTGAAATCAATGGGACAGCGCGGCTATACCGGGATTTTATACGAGGGGTTTTAACCCTTTTTCGGCCGCCAGCGGGGGGTTAAAACCGCACCACTAGCGTCCGAATACCGCGGTAAAACAGCGCTAAAAATAGCGCTGTTTTACCGCCGACGCCCCCTACCACCCCAGTGTGAAAGGGGCCTTAGTGATGTCATCTCTCACATTCACTTGTACATTATTCTTGATATATATAGATAAACCCCTCCCTTTTTTACCCTCTCTATCCCTGCAATAAAGGGTATACCCTTGAATGGTTGCCAGCCAATCATGAGAGCTGTTGAACCAGGTCTCTGAAATTCCCACAAAATCCAAATCCTCCTCATACAACAGTATCTCTAATTCACCCATCTTGTCCGCCAGGCTCCTGGCATTGGTGAACATGCCACGTAGCTTAGACCGGTCGCATACTGTTCTCTTATTGGGTGTTCCGAGATTGCAACTAGGACTTGTTATTATACTTACCTTGGGTTTATGTACTTTAGTCAACCTATCACTAATGCCCCCAATACTACCCTCTGTACTATGTTCTGCGCTGACTATCTCTACCTCTGGACCCCCCCCCCATCACCTAGTTTAAAAACCCTTCTGACTTTTTGGCCATCTTTACTCCCAGCAGATCTGCACCCTCCTTATTTAGGTGCAGTCCGTCCCTGCTATAGTACTGTGACCGACTGAGAAGTCGGCCAAGTCTTCCAGGAACCCAAACCCCTCCTTACTACCCCAGCTCCTCAGCCAGGTGTTTACTTCCCTAATCTCCCTCTGTCTTTCTGGTGTGGCTTGAGGTACCAGTAATATTCCTGAGAATACTACCTTGGAGGTTCTTTTCCTCAATTTAGTTCCCAAGTCCCTAAAATCGTTCTTTAGAAAACTCCATCTGCCTCTGACTTCGTCATTGGTGCCAACGTGCATCATGACAGCCGGGTCTTCCCCAGCCCCTCCCAGTAATTTGTCTACCAGATCCATAATGTGCCGAACCCGAGTGCCCAGTACACAGCATACAGTTTGGTACTTCAGATCTTTGTCACAGATTGCTATCTCTGTCCTTCTAAGAATCTGTCTATCCTTTCCCTTCGCTTCCCCCCCAATCTCACTGGAAAAGTTCTTCCCCTGGCAGCTAGGAGAGTTCCTCAGCTCCAGCAGTGCTGGTCCCTGACTGGTTTCACCAATGTCACTTAATGGAGCGTACTTATTGGGATGCTTCAGCCCTGGATCGGCCTCCCTAGCCCTTACATGTACATTTAGGAAAGAATCCAGGCCTTTCTTAAAGCAATCTACTGGGCTGGCCAGAACCACCTCTGGAGGGAGTCTATTCCACATTTTCACAGCTTTTACTGTGAAGAAACCTTTCCGTATTTAGAGATGAAATCTCTTTTCCTCTAGGCATAAAGAGTGCCCCCTTGTTCTCTGTGTTGACCGTAAAGTGAATAACTCACCAAGTTCACTATATGTACCCCTTATATATTTGTACATGTTGATCATATCCCCCTTACCCCTTAGTAACCGGCCCATAGACAAATGACGGCTACAGGGCGTTTTGTTAACTCTGGAAGGGCGTACAGTGACCTCCTCCCAGAGAATCATCCCCGCGCGCCCCCCGGGGTGCACACACGGGAACATCCGTGCTCGTTGGGTTCACGGGACCCGGCGCAACACGGATCACAGTAAAGGGCCAATGACAGCGGCCCTTTACCACGTGATCGCTCCGTCCAATGACGGAGTGATCACAAATTTCAACAAAGACAGTCAAGCAGGGTCATCACAAGTTCATCACTCTCCTCTCCTCACACCAATGCAGTGTGAGAGAAGAGGAGAGCAATTGTGTGCCAAACTGTGAGTTTTATTTTATCTAGCCGTGCCACAACAGTGCCACAACAGTGCCATCTGTGCCACATCTGTGCCATCTGTGTCATCTGTATCACCTTGCCACCTCTGTGCCACACCAGTGCCACCTCTGTGCCACACCAGTGCCACCAGAGCCACACCAGTGCCACTACAGTGCACACCAGTGCCACACCAGTGCCACCTGTGCCCATCAGTGCCACCTGTGCCCATCAGTGCCACCTGCGCCACTGCAGTGCCACATCAGTTCCGCCTGTGCCCATCAGTGCCGCCTGTGCCCATCAGTGCTCATCTGCGCCACTGCAGTGCCACATCAGTGCCACCTGTGCCCACCAGTGCCGCCTGTGCCCACCAGTGCTGCCTGTGTGCTAATCAGTGCCACCAGAGCCACACCAGTGCAACTAGAGCCACACCAGTGCTAGAACATTGCACACCAGTGCCACACCAGCGCCACCTGTGCCCATCAGTGCCACCTGCACCACTGCAGTGCCACATCAGTGCCACCTGTGCCCACCAGTGCCGCCTTTGCCCACCAGTGCCACCACAGTGCTCTGCAGTGCAGCCTCACCAGCCACCAGTATGGCAAAAAAAATATTTTACTAGCGAGGAGGCGTACCAGCTTCTAAGCATGACTGATGAGAGCAGCGGTGAGCTCTCTGAGTCTCAGTCTGATTCGGATTCGGCCTATGAACCCATTACAAGCAGCTGGTCTGATACAGAATCGGAAGAAGAATATGTGCCCATGAAAAGAAGGCGTTCTGGCGTGGAGCAGCAGCCTACTACCAACAGCGCAGGGCAATCCACCTCGCGAGCAGTGCCGTCCACCTCGAGAGCTGTGCCGTCCACCTCAAGTGCAGTGCTACTGCAACAAAGGCCAGGCACCAGTAGGGTGTCATCTGAGCCCCAAAGGGATAGGGGCCATGCCAGCCTTCCCTATGCCCTTCAAAACCCCCTGTGGCTTCCCCCTAATTCTGGAGCAGCAAATATCCCCCCTTACTTCGCCCAGCCAGGTGTCCAGGTGAACACCAATGATTTTGCCATGCTTGATTTTTTCATTTGATTTTCACCGAAGACTTACTATCGTCCATTGTGGCCCAGTGCAACCTCTACGCACAGTAGTACATAGTAAGCAACCATGGCTCTAGTTACGCCCCTCTCTTTTAGTGGGGAGAACTAACCGTAGAGGAATTTAACATTTTCTTAGGCCTAACATTTACTATGGGACAAAAAAAAACAATTGTACTATTGGTCTACCAAACCCATCCAACACATGCCACTCTTCTCATCCCTTATACCAAGATCAAAATACCTTATGATTATGCAATTGCTCCACTACAATGACAACACACAGTGCCCTCCCCAAAATGACCCAGCTTTTGACAATCTATTTAAAATTCGGCCACTCCTACATTATTTCTTTGAAAAATTTCCCCAGTTATATACCCTCGAACAGAAAATTTCTGTGGATGAGTCCCTTGTAAAATTCTCAGGCAGGCTGGGCATCAAACAGTTTATCCCCAGCAAAAGGGCTCGATATGGGGTTAAACTGTACAAACTTTGTGATCGAGCCACGGTGTACATCTACGCCTTCCTGGTGTATGAAGGGAAGGACTCCCAACTGCATCCCCCTGAATGCCCAGAGTACATCGGAGCCAGCAGAAGAGTGGTCTGGGAGCTTGTCTATCCACTACTTGGAAAGGGATGCCATCTTTATGTGGATAATTTTTATACTAGCTTGCCCCTCTTCCGCAATCTTCACCGGAGAGACACCCCAGCATTTGGTACAGTAAGAGCCAATAGAAAGGGCTTCCCGCAAAAACTTGTCAATGAAAGGCTACGACGAGAGGAAACAGCATCTTTGCGGAACCAGGAGCTATTGGCTGTCAAGTGGAGGGACAGACGAAACGTACACATGCTCACGACAATCCATAATGACACCTACATGAAAATCTACAGAAGAAACAGCCCAATCCAGAAACCAGCTTGTGTTTATGACTATAATTTGTTTATGGGGGGAGTAGACTTCAACGATCAGATAATTGAACCCTACCTTCCCACAAGAAAATCCCGCCACTGGTATAAAAAAGTGTCCATTTATTTTTTCAGTTTGGCCACACTTATGTTATATACCAAAAATCTACAGAGAACCCCATATCCTATCTGCACTACCAAGAAGAAGTTATTTCGGTCCTTTTGTACCCTGAAAGCCCACCAGAAACTATTCAATCTACTTCCATTAACAGACTCCATGAGCGCCACTTTCCTGTCAAAATCCCCTCCCGTGAAACAGGCCACAAACGTCAGAAGAAATGCCGGGTGTGCTCCAGAGGAGGAATTAGAAGAGACACCACGGATTATTGTCCCGATTGTGCTTCCCAACCGAGCTTCTGTATAGGTGAATGTTTCCGTCGTTACCATACTTCTCTACATTATTAGGGAAGTATGGTAAACGTAATTCTCATTTCCTGTCATTTTCCTCCACACCCCTTATGCCACTGCACTGAACTGTACATACCTCTGCCTTCTCCAGAACCGACCCTGGCCTGTTATATGACCAAGCTTCTGCCTAATGCTAAACATACCTCTGCCTTCTCCGGAACCGACCCTGGCCTGTTATATGACCAAGCTTCTGCCGAACGCTAAACATACTTCTGCCTTCTCCGGAACTGACCCTGGCCTGTTATACGACCACGCTTCTGCCTAACGCTAAACTGTACCTACCTCTGCCTGCTATGGAACTGACCCTGGACTGTTTGACCACGTTTTTTTGCCTGCCTCTTGGATTGTTCTTTTACCCTGTTATGCTAGTGGGAACACAGGGGTCTCACATATGTGAGGGACTCCAGAATTGTTTTTCTGGATGAAGAAAACTAATTTTTTAGTTTTCTCATTCCTGGATTAGGGTCTTCAAAGAGATCTGGGTGGGAGAAGCCTTTACCCCGTCCCCATTCTTTCCAGGCCTGCTACTTGGACCGTGTTCCTGCTTACTACCAGGACCATAATTTTGGCACTGCTTGCAATGTCTCTACTTGCACTGACCCTGAACTGTATATGGACAGTATCCCAGCCTGTACTGACTATGGACAATATTCCTGCCTGCTGCCTGGACAATTCCATTCACTGTCGCTGACCACGTCCCTGCTTGCTGCCTGGATCAGGGCTCTCTTCCTGTGGACAATGGCACTACTAAAATCTCAGGTAATCTTTTGTTTACCCTTTACTCAGCAGAATGTATTTTAGGGTGTAATTCTTGGTATGTACATGCTGTGTTAGAAATATGAAGGGCCTTCAAAAATGTGATAGATTGTAAGGAAATTGGATGTGTAATTAATCCCTAGAACGCCTGAAGTTGCTACTTCAATGTTGGGCCTGTGTATGTGGCCAGGCTGTGTAAAAGTCTCACACATGTGGTATCGCCATACTCAAGAGGAATAGCAGAATATATTTTGGGGTATCATTTTTGCTATGTACATGTTATGTGTTGGAAATATCTTATAAATGGACAACCTTGTGTAAAAAAAAAAAATGCGTTTTCATTTTTTTCCACATTTTCCAAAAACTTCTGGGGTGTTTGCTTTCCAAAATGGGGTCACTTTGTGGGCGTTTCCATTGTCCTGGTGCTCCAGGGCCTTCAATAAAGTAATAGGTGGTTGAGAGATTAGATGTGTAATTTATGCTCCTAGAACGCCTGAAGTTGCTACTTCAATGTTGGGCCTCTGTATGTGGCCAGACTGTGTAAAAGTCTCACACATGTGGTATCGCCATACTCAGGAGGAGTAGTAGAATATATTTTGGGGTGTCATTTTTGCTATGTACATGCTATGTGTTGGAAATATCTTATAAATGGACAACTTTGTGTAAAAAAAATTGTTTTCATTTTTTTTCAACATTTTCCAAAAACTTCTGGAAAAAAATGAACCATTTAAAAGACTCATTATGCCTCATAGATTATACATTGGGGTGTTTGCTTTCCAAAATGGGGTCACTTTGTGGGTATTTCCATTGTCCTGGTGCTCCAGGGCCTTCAAATTGTAATAGGTGGTTGAGAAATGAGATGTGTAGTTTATTCTCCTAGAATGCCTGAAGGGGCTACTTCAATGTTGGGCCTCTGTATGTGGCCAGGCTGTGTAAAAGTCTCACACATGTGGTTTCGCCATACTCAGGAGGAGCAGCAGAATATATTTTGGGGTTTCATTTCTGGAATGCACATGCCATGTGAGAGAAATAACCTGTTAAAATGACAATTTGCTGTGAAAAAAAATGTAAATAAAAAAAATCTTCATTTTGCAAAGAATTGTGGGGAAAAATGACAACTTCAAAAAACTAACTATGCCTCTTACTAACTACCTTGGAATGTCTACTTTCCAAAAAGGGGTCAGTTGGGGGGTATTTGTTCTTTACTGGCTTGTTAGGGTCTCAAGAAATGAGAAGAAAGGCTGTCAGTACATCAGGTGTGATCAAATTGATACATTTTCAGTGATTGGCACCATAAATTGTAGACCCTATAATTTTCACACAGACTAGATAATATCCACTAATTTGGGTTCTTTTTACCAAGGATATGTAGCAGTATACATTTTTGGCCAAATTTATGAAGAAAAATTACTTATTTGCAAAAAGTTTTAATAGAAATTAAGAAAAATGCATTTATTTTACAAAATTTTCTGTCTTTTTTCATTTATAGCACAAAAAATACAAAACCCAGAGGTGATCAAATACCACCAAAAGAAAGCTCTATTTGTGTGAAAAAAAGGATGAAAATTTCTTATGGGTACAGTGTTGCATGACTGAGTAATTGTCATTCAAATTGTGAGAGCACTGAAAGCTGAAAATTGGTCTGGTTATTAAGGGGGTTTAAGTGCCCAGTGGTCAAGTGGTTAATCTCCTCTTCTCAAGAAAAAATAAATTCAGTTCCACTAATCTTTCCTCATAGCTGAGTTTCTCCATGCCTCTTATCAGTTAGATTGCCCTTCTCTGCACTTTCTCCATTTCCCCGATATCCTTTTTGAGAACTGGTGCCCAAACCTGAACTGCATATTCCAGATGATATCTTACTAATGATTTGTACAGGGGCAAAATTATATCTCTATCTCTGGAGTCCATAACTCTCTTAATATAAGAAAGGACTTTGCTCGCTTTGGAAACTGCAGCTTGGCGTTGCATGTTATTATTGAGCTTATGATCTACCAAAACACCCAGATCCTTCTCCACTACGGATCCCCCCAGTTGTACTCCCCCTAGTATGTATGATGCATGCATATTCTTGGCTCCCAGGTGCATAACTTTACATTTATCAACATTAAACCTCATCTGCCACATAGTCGCTCAATTAGACAGTGCACTGAGGTCGGCTTGTAAAGTGGAGACATCTTGTAAGGACGTTATTCCACTGCATATTTTGGTGTCATCTGCAAAGACTGAAATGGTACTTTTAATCCCAGACCCTATATCATTTATAAAGGTATTCAAAAGTAGGGGTCCCAACACTGAACCTTGGGGTACACCACTGAAAAGAAGTCTGGACGGCTGCACTCCTGTGCAAATTCTTTATTAAGTCCCGGATACAAAGGTGAACTACAGGTATCAGCTTACATGTTTCACACCAAGGTCGGGTGCTTACTCATAGCTCAAAAATGAATCATCTAATTGTACCATGGACATGGATTGCACTGCAATCTAGTTTAATATGGAGGGGATATGGGGTGGGGGGGAAGAAATCTAAAGGAAATAGTTTCACCCAATTAAAACTTTCCCACTTATCTCACATAAAGTTTTATTATTCATAGAAGTCTGTTACATCCCATTCATGGTTAAGGCCAAGGGGTTTTCTAGTATTAAGCTTGGAGATCCAGAATACTTCTTTTTTACATAAGATTCTAAATTTGTCCCCGCCTCTTTTTGGTACTGTAACTTTTTCTACTCCTTGTATGGACAAACTTGCCACATCTCTATTGTGATGTTCATTCCAGTGTTTGACCACATTTGTCGCATGGTTCTTTTGCATATTGTGTAGATGATCATGTAACCGATCTCTTAACCTGCGAGTTGTGCGACCAACATACTGGAGCGAGCATAATTCACATGTATTCATGTGCACTAAATATCTGGTGTTGCAGTTAATGATTTTATCCTGGATTTTCTGTTTGTCCGTCTAGCACATATTCATATTTGTTTATGTGTTACATTATTATTGTTTTTACAACATTTATTATGGATATTCACAACAGAACACAGCAAATACACACATTTGAGGTTTATTTATTCATTCATATGAAAGTGGTGAGAAGTTTCAGTTTGACATGTTTTTATGACACTTGTTTAATTAGTTGATTGCTAATTAGGGTGTCAATTGATAACCTTCACCTCATATAATTATCTATGTACTCGTGTGTGTATATAAACTTGTCTTAGACAACAGTTTTTTGAGTAAGCACCCGACCTTGGTGTGAAACATGTAAGCTGATACCTGTATTTCACCTTTGTATCCAGCACATGAATAAAGAATTTGCACAGGAGTGCAGCCGTCCAGCCTTCTTTTCTTCTAAGTATCTGTTTTCACACAGGGCTTGCACCCTCCACGTGGGATAGAGACTTTTTGGAGCAGCAGGGTAAGAGAAACTGCCTTAGAGCGATGTACATGTCCATATACCACTGATAACCTTAGAACATTCAAAGTAAGAATCAATAACCACTACTATCCAAATTCGGTCTTTTAGCCAGTTTTCTACCCATTTACAAACTGATATTTCCAAGCCTGTAGACTTTACCTTACACATGAGCTGTGTGTGGGGAACTGTATCAAATGCTTTTGCAAAATCCAAGTATCCACATCCACAGCCACCCCTGTTCAAGGTTTTTCTTACCTCCTCATAAAAAGAAATCAGATTTGTTTGACAACTTCTGTCTTTCATGAATCCATGCTGTCAGTTGCTTAAAATATTTTTTTCCAGAAAGAACTCATCTATGTGGTCTTTTATTTACCACTTCAGCCCCAGAAGCATTTACCCCCTTCCTGACCGGGCTATTTTTTGCGATACGGCACTGCGTCACTTTAATTGACAATTGCGCGTTTGTGCGACACTGTACCCAAACAAAATTGAAGTCCTATTTTCCCCACAAATAGAGCTTTCTTTTGGTGGTATTTGGTCATCTCTGCATTTTTTTTGCTCTATAAACAAAAAAAGAATGACAATTTTGAAAAAAAACTGAATATTTTTTACTTTTTGCTATAATAAATATCCCCAAATTTAAAAAAAAAATTTCCTCAGTTTAGGCCGATATTTAATATTCTACATATTTTTGGTAATAAGCGTACATTGATTAGTTTGCGCAAAAGTTATAGCATCTACAAAATAGGAAATAGATTTATGGCATTTTTATTATTTATTTATTTTTACTAGTAATGGCGGCGATCTGCAATTTTGAGACTGTGACATTGTGGCAGACAGATCGGACACTTTTGACATTTTTTTGGGACCACTGACATTTATACAGCTATCAGAGCTAAAAATAGCCACTGATTACTGTATAAATGTCACTGGCAGGGAAAGGGTTAACAATAGGGGGCGATCAAGGTGTTAACTGTGTTCCCTCAGTGTGTTCTAACTGTGGGGGGGATGCGACTGCCTGGGGGAGGAGACTGATCGGTTTTCCTTTATACTAGGAATACGCGATCTGTCTCCTCTCCCCAAAACGTGGATTTGTGTGTTTACACATAATTTCCCTATGCCCCTTAAAGCGGCTGCCATACAGCTACGGTGATTCGCGCATGGGGGCTATTCTCCTGCCGTCAAACGACAGCGGGCGGTCGGCAAGCGGTTAAACTCACCAGTATCTTCCCATCTATAGAAGTTAAACTAACAGGGCTATAGTTACTTGATAAAGACCTTGTTCTTTATTTAAATATAGGCTTCACATTGGCCCTACGCCAATCCAGTGGTACTATTCCTGTCATTAGTGAGTCCCTAAAAATTAGATACAATGGCTTTGAAATGACAGAGCTCAATTCTTTTAGGATCCGTGGGTGGATGCCATCTGGTCCACGTGCTTTATCCACCTTTATTCTGTCTAAATATTTCTGCACCATATCACTTTTTAGCCATTGTGGATCATTTAGGGCTGTCTCAATACCATCCCCATTATGAACTTGAGCTCCCCCATGCTCCTTTGTATACACAGAACTGAAGAATGTATTTAATAAATGTGCCTTCTCTTTGTCCCCAGTCACCCACTCTAGATTATTTTGTAAAGGGCCTACATGCTCAGACCTGACCTTTATACTATTAATATGTTTGAAGAATTTTTGGGGGTTTGTCCTGCTATCTTTTGCAATTTGTCGTTCATTTTGAATTTTTGCGTCCTTGATTTCCTTTTCACATATTCTGTTATATTCATTCCCTTCTACTCAAATGGACTATTCGCTCCTTTTGGACTTCTGCGCTTCTAGAAGTTGAAGAATCAATTAATTGCACTATTCTATAATATTTAATAATGTATTAGGTTCAATCATTTAGCTGGTCATATGTAAAAATTGGTAAAGCATTAACATGTAGAAATAATAAACACAATATATATAATAATACACAAATCCTTTAAATAAAATGCTTGGGGTATGCCCTAAAGCTGTATGTGGTATTACAGAACACTACAATATTCACAGACAGTCTTTTTGACAGCATACAATTACAGCACATATGTGGCTGTGGAATATTTTTTTTTCTTTTACAATGACCTTGGCATACATACAGCAGCAGTCCTTCATTTCAGCTTGAAATAAAGTGTTGTATTCCGATACCTTTATTGGTGACTCATGTTTTTTTTTATTAGAAAGTAAAAGGCCCACTTTTACCTGTAGATAGAAATTATCCAGTAGTTAACGGTGGCTGTACTGTTCTCACTGATACAAAGCTACCCTGCCGCTGGCTTTTTACTAATATGCTCTCATTAAGATTTAAGAAACCGCAGATGATTCAGCAGTATAAAATTGGCCAGCAACAGGACTTTTTTAATGAGGGAGTAGTGGCCAAACTGTACAAGAGAGAGTACAGGCAGGTGTTTTACTACAAGGATTAAGAGACCACATGTGTTTTACTGCAGGAATTACTAAACTTCAGCAGTATAAAATTGGCCAGCAGTTGGACCATTTTAATGAACAGTGCTAGGCCCAAATATACTAGAGACAAGGAGCACAGGCTAAGGCTTTACTAAAAGTATTAAGATACTGCAGAGGATAAAGCAATGTAATATTGAATAGTAGAAGTACAGTTTTATTCAGGGATAACAGAGTTAATAGGTGTATGCCCTAGCTTTTGTTTTATCTCAAGGTGGGAATGGTGAATGTGTGTGATCTAATACTAATGTCAGGTTGTATCGAGATACACTGTTTTTGCATTTGTAAGGGAAGCTATTTAGCAAATAAAAAAAAGTTTTTAATGAAAGGGACAGCAGCCAAAAGTGGCCACTAATCTCAAATCAAGCATGAAATGAAAGACACAAAAGCTTCCAATAGTAAGAACGAAAAAAAAAGGCAACAGAGGTTAATTGCTGAAAGAGCTATTAATCAATACGGATGGGCAAAGGTTTCTTTGTTCGGTCGTTCGGCAACCATCCGAACAAACTTTCGACCGTTTGTTCGGCCCCCCGAACCAACCACAATGCAATGCGGTGCTGAACAGTTCAGATAGCGTCAGTGTAGTGACGATTGAACACTGCCTATTTGATTGCTTTACTGCCAGTTTAACACCATTTACTTCTGTGTGCGCTACTGCCAGTTTAATGCCATTTACTTCTGTGTGCGTTACTGCCAGTTTAACGCCATATAGTTTTGTGTGCGTTACTGCCAGTTTATCGCCATATAGTTCTGTGTGTGTTACTGCCAGTTTAACGCCATATAGTTCTGTGTGCGTTACTGCCAGTTTAATGCCATAAAGTTTTGTGCGTTACTGCCAGTTTAATTCCATTTACTTCTGTGTGCGTTACTGCGAGTTTAACACCACATGGTTTTTTGTGCGTTACTGCCAGTTTAACGCCATATAGTTTTGTGTGCGTTACTGCCAGTTTATGCCATTTAGTTCTGTGTGCGTTACCGCCAGTTTAACGCCATATAGTTCTGTGTGTATTACTGCCAGTTTAATGCCATATAGTTTTGTGCATTACTGACAGTTTAATGCCATTTACTTCTGTGTGGGTTACTGCTAGTTTAACACCATATACAGTATCTCACAAACTTGAGTACATCCCTCACATTTTTGTAAATATTTTATTACATCTTTTCATGTGACAACACTGAAGAAATGAAACTTTGCTACAATGTAAAGTAGTGAGTGCACAGCTTCTATAACAGTGTAAATTTGCTGTCCCCTCCAAAAAAATCACAGTGATGGTGGATGTTAGAGACCTTGCACTCCTCCACCTTTCATTTGGGGATGCCCCACAGATTCTGCAGTGGTCATCGTGGAGGTGTGTTTGGGGTCATTTTCATGTTGGAATACTGCCCTGTGGCCCAGTCTCCAAAGGGAGGGGATATTGCTCTACTTCAGTATGTCACAGTACATGTTGGCATTCATGGTTCCCTCAATGAACTGTAGCTCCCCAGTGCTGGTAGCATTCATGCTGCCCCAGACCATGACACTCTCACCACCATGCTTGACTGTAGGCAGGACACACTTGTCTTTATACTCCTCACCTGGTTGCAGGCACACAAGCTTGACACCATCTGAACCAAATAAGTTTATCTTGGTCTCATCAGACCACAGGACATGTTTCCTGTAATCCATGTCCTTAGTCTGCTTGTTTTCAGCAAACTGTTTGCGGGCTTTCTTGTGCATCATCTTTAGAAGAGGCTTCCTTCTGGGACGACAGTCATGCAGACCAATTTGATGCAGTGTGCAGCGTATGGTCTGAGCACTGACAGGCTGACCCCCCACCCCTTCAACCTCTGTAGCAATGCTGGCAGCACTCATACGTCTACTGTGAAAAACTCAAGCGCTGTAATGAAAATAAATGATAAAATTGTGATTGAAAAATTAAAAAATTAAAAAATTAAGCTGCAATCAATCATAAGTGTTCAGGCACCCTAATGTGTGATAAAAATATAAATTATTGATGCGCTCTAATTAAATTATCAATCAGTGCACAGCTCCCCTAAAATAAATAAATAAATAAATTAAATTAATGATATGAATTGAATGGATACAACCATCTAAGCATAACTCATACATCTATTTCCCAAAGAAAACCTTTGCATATGACGCTGAGCATGTGCACTCAACTTTTTTCGACCATGGCAAGGCCTGTTCTGAGTGGAACCTGTCCTGTTAAACCGCTGTATGCTCTTGGCCACCATGCTGCAGCTCAGTTTTAGGGTCTTGGCAATCTTCCTATAGCCTACATGTTTATGTAGAGCAACAATTCTTTTTTTCAGATCCTCAGAGAGTTCTTTGCTATGAGGTGCCATGTTGAACTGCCAGTGACCAGTATGGGAGAGTGCGAGCGATAACACCAACATTAACATACCTGCTCTCCATTCACTTCTGAGACCTTGTAACACTAACAAATCACATGACACCGGGGAGTGAAAATGGCTAATTGGGCCAAATTTGGACATTTTCACTTATGGGTGTACTCACTTTTGTTGCCAGCAGTTTAGACATTAACCACTAAAGCCCCAGAAGGATGTACCCCCTTCCTGACCAGAGCACTTTTTTGCGATATGGCACTGTGCTGCTTTAACTGACAATTGCGTGGTCGTGGAACGTTGCACCCAAACAAAATTGACGTCCTTTTTTTCCCACAAATAGAGCTTTCTTTTGGTGGTATTTGATCACCTCTTATTTTTTGCACTATAAACAAAAAAAGAGTGACAATTTTGAAAAAAAAACAATATTTTTTACTTTTTGCTATAATAAATATCCCCAAAAAATATTTAAAAACACATTTTTTTCTCAGTTTAGGCTGATATGTATTCTTCTACATATTTTTGGTAAAAAAAATTAGCAATAAGCGTATATTGATTGGTTTGCGCAAAAGTTCCCACAATGCCGCGATTTAAAGGGGACATACCTGTACGCTCATTTGCCCAGCCATGCCATTGTGCCGACGTATATCATCGTATGCTGGTCGGCTAGTGGTTAATGGCTCTGCTTTGAGGGGAAAGCAAATTTACACTGTTATACAAGCTGTACACTCACTACTTTACATTGTAGCAAAGTGTAATTTCTTCAGTGTTGTCACATGAAAAGATATAATAAAATATTTACAAAAATGTGAGGGGTGTACTCACTTTTATGAGATACTGTAGTTCTGTGTGAGTCACTGCCAGTTTAACGCTATATAGTTCTGTGTGCTTTACTGCCAGTTTAATGCCATATAGTTTTGTGTGCGTTACTTCCAGTTTAACGCCATATAGTTTTGTGTGCATTACTGCCAGTTTAACGCCATATAGTTCTGTGCATCACTGTACGTTTGGTGCATTATATTGCAGTATATTATAGTGTATCCGTGTGTCTGTGTAGTGTGAGTACACAAATTAAAGTGTACCAAACACCTCTTTACAATGATTAAGGTGAATCTACGCACAAATATCAACTTCTTCTTTAAATTTGCCTATAAGCACCGCCCCCTCCCTCCCAATAGTGTCTGGGGGACAACAAGGAGAGGCTGATGTTCCCTTGGCACTGTAAGGGGGCCAGCAACAAATGCGTCCACAGGCAAAGTGGACGTGGTGATCAATCGACAGCATCTGCATCGCATGGTGAATGATTACCTCGGGGCCAAAACAGAGATGGAGAGCTTTCCAGCTGACGATCCACTGACTTAATGGGTCATGAAAATAGACCACTGGCCAGAACTTGCCCAGTATGCTATTGAGTTGTTGGGCTGCCCTGCATCCAGCGTACTTTTCAGAATGGGCATTCGGTGCTGCAAGAGGTTTCGTTACTGATCATAGAACGCGTCTGTCCACAGACTCCGTGGACCGTTTGACTTTTATAAATATGAATCAGTCCTGGATTACCAGCTATGAAGCCACTGATGTCGATGTCACTAATTAAGTCTTTTTGGGATATGGAATCTCTGCAGGACTTCGAGGCTGCCTAGCTTTGAAGGTGTTCATGGGCACAATTAACACCCAAAGACCAATTGTTCAGCACCTGTTTGACAGGTGCATATCATTGCAATTTTTTACAGCAAGGCCAATTCTTGCTTTCATCAAGAGTACCTCTATAGGGTTAGGAGCCACGACACACAAAGACCAATTTTTGCACACCTGTTACTTCTATCCAAAGTCAAAGTGACACCAGAATGTATCCAAAAAATCTCTAATCATGTTCCCAGTGCACTACATTGTGGCCCCAGCAAACACACTGGCTCCCCAGCTGTTGCTGAGCGAAATAAAGGCAGCTTGCAGGGAAAATTTCTTTTATCTGGGGTTTATAAGTTATAAATTCAATTATTGCTGCAGCAGATTCTAGACATGGTACAGATCTGCCTCTTTACAGGTAGACGAAGGGGACCCCAGGCACTATATTGGAAGGATTTTTTGATTTGCATTCACTTTAACCACTTCCCCGCTGGTGAACGCCGATGTACGTCGGCAGAATGGCACGGCTGGGCAAATGGGCGTACAGGTACGTCCCTTTGAATTTGTCGCTGGCCGGGAGCTCCGTGAGTCGGGTCGCGGGTCCCGCGGACTCGATCGCCGCGGGGATACCCGCGATCGCCTCACGGAGGGGATGAACGGGGAGATGCTGAGATGTAAACAGCATCTCCCTGTTCTGCCTAGTGACAGTGTCACTGATCTCTGCTCCCTGTCATCAGTGATGTGTCATAGCTAGCTCATCCCCCCTACAGTTAGAAAACACTCCCTAGTACTGACTTAACCCCTCCCGCCCCCTAGTGGTTAACCCCTTCACTGCCAGTGTCATTTAAACAGGAATCAGTGCATTTTTATAGCACTGATTGCTGTATAAATGACAATGGTCCCAAAAATGTGTCAAAAATGTCCGATGTGTCCGCCATAATAAAAAAATTGCTGATCGCCGCCATTACTAGTAAAAAAAAAATTATTAATAAAAATGCCATAAAACTATCCCCTATTTTGTAAACGCTATAACTTTTGCGCAAACCAATCAATAAACGCTTATTGTGATTTTTTTTTTACCAAAAATATGTAGAAGAATATGGATTGGCCTAAACTGAGGAAAATAAAAACTTTTATATATTTTTGGGGGATATTTATTATAGCAAAATGTAAAAAATAATGCGTTTTTTTCAAAATTGTCGCTCTTATTTTGTTTATAGCGCAAAAAATAAAAAATCGCAGAGGCGATCAAATACCACCAAAAGAAGGCTCTATTTGTGAAGAAAAAAGGACGTCAATTTTGTTTGAGAGCAACATCGCATGACCGTGCAATTGTCAGTTAAAGTGCCAAATCGCAAAAAGTGTTCTGGTCAGGAAGGGGGTAAAATCTTCCGGGGCTGAAGCGGTTAAAAATGAAAAAATCACTGCTCGTTGAAAAATGAAATTTTTCACAAACTTTTTTTTTATTGATACATGTCTCCCAGGGAAGAACCCGGAACCCTATAACCATTGTATGCCTAATTACTTGCATATAAGCCTTCAAAATGGCCACCTTTGATTTTTGATGTTCAGGTCCCATTGACTTTAATGGGGTTCGTTATTCAGGTCCAAACTGTCGCTGTTTTCGAAAGTTCTGGTGCGAACCGAACAGGGGTCAGTTTGGTCCATCCCTACTAATCAGAATAAAAGTTCAGTTTCCAAACTGATCCCAATCTATCCCTATGCAGTTTGTAGGCTTCACCCATGCTTTCCCCTCAACAGCCTCCAATTCACTGACATTATGACTGCTTTGTGCCCCCATCCCTTTTACAGGCTTTCTAATCCTATTTGCTGTAGTTCAAAGGCCATGTAGTGCATTCAAATTTTAAAGCAGAATTAAACTCTTCTATCCTTTGCAGCCAAGGAAGCATTCATCTTAGTCTATGCCTGATCTACAGTTGCCAAAATGCTGCACATGCGATCAGTTATGACACCAGCCATTTGATGGCTTGACAGTTCAGTCTGGAGCGCAACCAACTATGACAGTTTTTAATAACGGCATGCCTTGTATGTAATGGTTTTAGGAAGCCGTTAAATTGAGGGGTTTATTTGCACTTTAATATATTCTTATGGGGGAATCTTCACATAAATTTGCCGGGTTTATAAATGTCAAACCCACAGGATTTGTATGAAACCCATGGCAGAGACGACTCCAAACTTCATCCACTGAAGAGATGAAAGATGAGGTTTTGGTCCACCACTACCATGGGCTCATGATGAATCCTTAAGAAAAGCAAAGTTCCCGATGACGAAACGTTTTCAGAAATAAGCAACAACCTACAACACTCTTCCCTATTCCTAAGCAAGGATGGCCTCACTATCACTGATCATATATATTAAGAAACATGACATATGTAGCGCCTTTGGTTGTTTTTTTTGTTGTCTTCCTGCACCAGGGGCCTACTGTAACAAGAGGTTAAGGCTGAGTTTCCCTCATAGCTGAGAAATACACTGCCATCTTATTGGACTTGGGGTATGCCTGGTTGTGGGTGACCCAAAGGCTGGTAGCACCACCACTTCTCTACTTAACTCACTTTCATAGGTACAACAGCCACAGGATCAGGTAACTGTTCTAGGGGATAATGCTACCATCCCTCAGAACAACCTGGCACTGTCCAAAGGATCATTTACATGGGCCCTTACTACAGAGACTTAGTGGTGCACATAGTGTTCAAAGTATAGTCCCTTGCTCATCCTAGTAAGACCAGGCCAGGAGTAAAATCCTCAGCACTCTATCTTGTCCACTATTTGTCACGGGACACCAAGACAAACAATAGACTCCGCAAGGATGCTTACTCTCTTAATACTGAAGGGTGCTATATCTCAGCACTATACATAATGATGGAACGTCCGGTCGGATCTATTTGTCTTTTTGACAATTTTTACTCCCATAAAAAAGCCTTGCATAGTGGTATGATGGCTAGCAAACAAGGCAATTTCTTGCAATGTGAACACTCCACTGCACTTACCGTATCTTTCAGACCATAAGACACACTTTTTTTCCCCCAGAAATATGGGGGAAAATGTCTCTACATCTTATGGATGCGGATATATGACAGGCATCCCCCGGTCGTCGCTGGCACTGCCCCCGCCAGCACCGCCCCCGCCAACACTGCCCCCCCCCGCCACCACCACCAGAAGGGAGGCAGGAGAGCAGGGGACAGACATCCAAACCTCCCGTGGGCGCCGAGCGATCTACCGGCTGAGCCTGACACTGCTCCTGAGACAGAAAACAGAGCATTTGGCCACTCGGGCTGCTCTGTCTTCTGTCAGGCGGATGGGATAAGATCAGGTAAGGCTGTGTTTGTGGCAATGGTCACTCTGTATTATTGGCAATGGTCCCTCTGCATTAATGGTCACTCTGTGTTTATTGCAATGGTCAGGCTGCATTTCATGGGCACTGGAAAATATTTTATTTATTTATTTATTTTTAAATACTTTATTTAATATTTTTCCATACAAAACCAATCCCCTCAATAAGCAAAAAGAATACAAGTTCATTAGCTAAATACATCATATTACTAACAATCATCCTACCCCCCCCCCCCAAACCCCATACCCACCCCTCCCCCGTTCCTGCAGAAGGATCTAAAGGAGACAGATAGTACGTCCAGGTACTCCTAATCTTATCCAATTCACCCACCCCTTATATGGTGTTTATAAATTACTCCGCATAGCTCCAAGTCTTTTTATACATTTGCCAGCCTTCCCATTTACCTTCCCGTACCACCCCCTCCTCTGGTGCCATTCCCCTGCTATCCACACTTTCGACGTTGTACACCTCATTGACACAGAGGAGCCAGTCCCGAATATTTGGGCTAGCTGGATCTAGCCATTTTATTGCTATCTGCTTCTTAGCTGCATCTAGCAATATAGGTACCATAGAGGAACGGCAACTCTTCAGCGTCTTTGACGTGCCGTGGAATAGGCACACCCATGGATCTACCGGGATAACTTCCCCTGTTATTTCCTTGATCGAACTTATGATTTTTCCCCAGAAAATTTTTATACCGGGACACTCCCACTACATGTGGGCCATAGTACCCACGCAGATACACCCCCTCCAACATAAATTGGATTTAGTGTTGTCTATTTTGCCTAATCTGTCTGGGGTGGCATTCCATCTTGCCAAACATTTGTAGTGACTTTCAATTCTCCGGGAATCCAGTGCTACCAAGTGTACCAATTTCAAAATCTTCTCTAAAGTGACTTCACTGCATTGTGATCCTAACTCCCGTTCCCACTTTTTGACGTACGGGGGCACCTCCAGCTCTGACCTCCTACCCAGAATCCTATATATTTGTGAGATAGCCCCAGTCGACTGCTCCCTCACACAGAGCTGCTTGAATGGTCTATACTCCTCTTCACCTCTGAGTGGCTTCGGTAATTTTTCGATGAAATGCGAGAGCTGGAGATACCTCCACACGTCCAAAGCCCTTAACCCCGGATCTGCCTTTAAATCATCGTATGTGCGTAATCTCCCATTGTTAAGAAAGTTTTTAAGTTGAATTCCCTCATCTTTTAACCAATTCCCTCCCACCTCCCTCCTCCCTGGCTCGAAAAAAAAAATTATCTTTCATATAAATCAAAGGTGAGTTATGTGTCCACTTGTTCTGAATGTGTACCAAATCCCAACATTTAAAAGTGTTTTGTGTCAATACTGCTGTGTTTGTGCCCAATGCTCTATATTTTGGGGGGTTCCAAATACTCCTTCGTAAATCAGTGTTGCTCATATAGTGTTCTAAGTTGACCCATCTCTTTTCGGAATCCTTTTTTGACCATTCAATAACTCGTGATAATGTGACTGCTAAATAGTATTTATTAAAATCAGGTAGGGCCAAACCCCCCTTTTTTTTCCCCCTACTCAAAACTGCGTAGGAGATGCGTGGTTTTTTGCCACCCCAGACAAATTTTGCCACCAAACTCCTTAAAGCTCTGAAATAATACAAAGGGAGTGGAATAGGCAGCATCTGAAATTTAAACAATATTTTTGGGGTCAGTATCATCTTAACCGCACTCACGCGCCCAAGCCACGAAAGCGGTCTCGACGCCAACCTTCTAGTTTCCTGCCTAATCTCATCCAGCAACGGTATATAATTTTTTAGGTACATTTCTTTAATAGAATTGGAGAGTTTTATACCTAGGGAATACCTGAGAAAGGTGGGCTGCCTCTTGTTTTCCCACGCTAATATTCAGGATCTCCGACTTCTTCAAGTTAATTTTAAAATTTGATAATTCCCTATATCCTCTGATAATTCGGAGTAAGTTCGGGAGGGTAATTCTAGGATTGGTAATAAAAAACATTATATCGTTGGCGAACGCCGCAAGTTTGTGTTCCTCCACTCCTGCTCTTATCCCGTTACAATCTGGGTTATTGCGGATGGTAGCTAGAAGAGGCTCAAGGGACAGAACAAACAAGAGAGGGGACAGGGGGCACCCCTGCCTGGTACCATTTTTCATTTTGAAAGGTTCTGAGAGAACCCCGTTGACCCTAACTGTAGCCGTAGGGTAACTATAAAGGGACTTGACCCAAAAAATATACCTCGGCCCCACCCCCATTACTTCCAGTGTTTTCATCATGAACCCCCAGTCCACCCTGTCAAACGCTTTTTCCGCGTCCACTGACAGGAATAGAACTGGGGGTCCCTTACGTTTACCTAATTCCAGGAGGAGCGCTGCTCGTACCCCGTTATCTCTGCTCTGTTTCCCGGTATAAAACCTGCCTGGTCTGCATGTACTAGGGATGTCATTTTCTCCTTCAATCTACTTGCCAGAACCTTTGCATAGAGTTTAACGTCTGCATTCAGCAGCGAGATGGGCCTATAACTGGAAAAAAGCTTATAATTTTTTCCCTCTTTTAGTATTAGGGTGATTGACGCTGATAACGCCTCTCTCCCCATTTCACAGTTAGCGCCCAACTCGTTCCAGAATTGGCAGAGTCTAGGAACTAGGATGTGCTTCAATTTGTCCAGATATAGTGTAGTGAAGCCGTCAGGGCCTGGGCTCTTGCCCTTTGGGGAAGATTTCAGGGCTTCCAAAATTTCTTCCTCTCCTATCGGTCTATCTAGAACCAATCTCTCTTCCTCTGTGAGCTCCGCCACTCCTGCCCCCCTCAGAAATTCCTCGGCCATCTCCAGATATGTTGAATTGCCTGTTCTGTTTTGTCCAATGGAGTAGAGCGCCTCGTAGAACTTTTTAAACTCCTCTGCTATACCTTTACTGGTCCCAATTAACTCCCCTTTTTTATTCTGTATTTTTTCTATAAAATTCCTGTCTTTTTTCTTTCTTATTATTCTGGCCAAATGTTTACTTGACTTGTTTGCCCACAGATAATTTTCCTTTGTTATTCTATTGAGGGTTCTCTTCCTGTTCTCTTCCTGTTCCATAGCATCCCTCAGCTCCTCCCTTTTAACAACTAGTTGGTGGAAGACTTCCTGACTCTGTCCCCTCCTCTCCTTGTGTGTCTGCTCCAATAAAAAGATTTCTGCCATCATCCTCTCCCTTTCTTCCTTTCTCTTTTTTTTAATTCCCGCTCCCATGGAAATAAGAACCCCTCTAGTGTACGCCTTATGCGCTTCCCATAGAGTGGAGTAGGAAACCTCTCCTGTGTCATTTGCTTTGAAGTAAAAATTAACCTCTTCCTGTAACCTTTCCGATACTTTTGGGTCTTTAAGCAGGGATTCATCCAACTTCCACGCATAAGTCCTCTCGGCCCTTTCAGGGAGCCTCATCTTCATAGTGACTGGTGCGTGGTCTGAAAGAGAAATAATCTCTATTCTAGTTTCCTCTACCTGATCCAAAAGACTATGGTCCACAAAAATATGGTCCAATCTCGAATACGTCCCGTGCACAGGGGAGAAGAAGGTATAATCTCTGTCCTTGGCATGTTGCAACCGCCATGCATCTACCAGGCGGCAGTTAAAAACCCGCCGCCCGATTGTGCCGGTGGAGGCCTTCCTTGTCCCCTGTGCCCGGGACGTACTATCGATACCCGGATCAAGGCAGAAGTTCAGATCCCCTGCCAGCACCACCTCTCCCTCCCTGAACCTCGTCAACTTTGTCAACATCTGCCCAAAAAATGCTATTGGGTTTTTGTTTGGACAATATATATTCGCCAGAGTAAATATTTTATTCCCGATGCTGCCCTTCAGAAAAATGTACCGGCCATCCGGATCTGACAATCTGTCTATCAGGGAGAAGTTGGAGGTCTTTGATAGACCAATTGCCACCCCCTTCGTTCTCCTAATAGGGGAGTCACTATAGTACTATTGCGGCAGACCCGGGGAAAAAAGCCTGATCTTGGACTCCAGCACCAGGTGAGTCTCCTGACGGAAGACTATGTCAGCACCATAGTGTTGTAGTTCCTTCAGAATTTTGTGTCTTTTTGTAGGTGAGTTAAGACCTTTTACATTGTAAGAAAGAAACTTAAGATCAGGCGTTTCTTTGGTTCTAAGCCTTATCCCCTTCTCTCTGCACACCTAAGATCCCCCTCACAGGAACGCCCTTCCCCGCCCCCCCCTCCCCCAAACTCCTCCACCCGCACCTTACCCCCCACCCCCCAGCTGCATCCCAGCCCTAAGCCCACTTGTAGAGGATGTTCCCAATCCCATACAGCGCGCAACAATTCAAGGGGTGGTGCTCGGATGTCGGCTCCCGATGCCCCCTCCGTAGAGCAAGAGAAAAGAAGAGAGGAAAAAAAAAATATAAAAAAAATATATCTCTTCTTTTTTCTTCCCCTCCCCTCCCAGCACGGATGGAGACAAGGAAGACAAGAGGCCAGCACCCCGGCCAGGACCCCCCCACCCACAGACAGCAAACACTTCATTAACATGTTAAAGTGACCAGAGACCAAAGTCACATCATCCTTGTTGAACTCCTCAGATCATCTGATTGGGGGAGAGGAGTGCGGAGAAGGAGAGAAAAAAAAAACACCCCCAATCCCTCCCCCCCGCCCCCCCCACCACCCAGATGAGCAAAGTTGACCCCGAACTCAAAAACAGCTTGGATTAATGTTCATTGAAAATCCTATCTCAGGACTTCAGGCATCGTGATTCCCAATCTTGCGCAAAAATCCTGCATCTCTTCTGGGAATCTCATCCTATGGGATCTCCCTTCTTTGACGACTATCAGGGATGTTGGAAACCCCCAGCTGTACTTCAGATTGGCCCTTCGAAGTTGATCTAACAGTGGTCTCATCTGTCTTCTCCGCGCTAAGGTTCCAGCTGAGATGTCCGCAAAAATCTGTAATTTTTTGTTTTCTTAACAAATTGGGGGTGCACCCCTAAGATTCCTCCATATTTTTTCTTTATCCGCGTACGAGTGAAACTTCACGATAACATCCCTGGGGATATCTTGATTTAGATTAGGGGGTTTCCTCACCCTATGGGCCCGGTCAATTCTTCGTACCTCCTCCTCCCTTCTTGCCAGAATAGGATTGAATATTTTTCAAAGTTTGTCCACTAGATCTTCGTTCAGTTGTTCCGGGATGGATCTAATACACAGATTTTGTCACCTGTTCTGGTTTTCCTGCTCTTCTATTTTGTATGCCATCATGCGATTTTCAATCTGCATCTTGCTAATTTGCTCTTGGAGATCCGAAATCACTTTTGCTTGTTTTACTGATACCTCTTCTACTTCTTCCACTCTATGCAGTAACTGGCCCATGTCTGTACGAACATTCATGATTTCCGTTTTTATCACTCCTTCAAGTTTGGCAAACACTTCCAGTATTTCTGTTCTATTCAAGCCGAGTTCCATTTTTCTTTGCTCTTCCAGGGTACAACTCGCATCTGCACCTTCCAGATTTAATTCCTCATTGGACCTGTCCCCCTGTCCCCCCTTCTGTTTCTGCTGTTCTTTTTTCTTCTCTTTTGTTCCTGACTGTTTCATATCCAGTCCCGGACTCTTTAGGCTTGCTTCTTTAAGATATTTTTGTATGGAACTAGTGTTAAGGCTCTCTCTTGGATTTTTAGGTTCTGTTGCTCTTTGGGACCGCCCTCTCATACTTCCGCAAACTGCCAGCTTTTATAGTACCAGGCCTGTTACCTCATAATATTACTCGCACCCTGTGATGCAGTCACACCACGTGTATATAAGATAAGTATTCCAATACAAATAAAGTCCACGGGGGAACCCTCCTAGCCCTCCTCACCTCTTACTGTCCTTATTGCCCGCCTTAGATGGGGACCTCTCATAAGTGCTGGGATTTTCCTGGATTTAATGTAAACTGCCCAATAACTGGGATCTCGCTGATTTTCTTTATAGGTCCCCCACCATATATCTCCACCATGGACAGGAAAAAGGTCAGAGGGCCTACTAGGTAAAGTGTGTACCAGGTTTCAAACAGACACTAATGGTCAGCACTCAAATATGAAAAAGCAGGATGATATATAATTTCACTAACAGTCCCGGGAGATGTATCAAAAGTTCACTGTTCTCTCAAGCTGGTTATGGATAATATGAGCCGGCCCTCCACATTTATTCCTTATAGCTCTTCACATAAAGGGAGGGAAATTTTCCTACCTTTACTTCTGATTACTGTCTCTCATCTGCGGCGCTGCAACATTTCTGTTGACTTGATGTTTCTGCAACAGAGTAGATCCGAGGTCTTGATCCTGGCTAAAAAGGGGGGGTAGCTGGGGGAGAGGTGGAACCTGTAAAGACCGTCAGATGTCCAGGATAGTCCGTTTATCCCTCTCTGGCTGCTCTCTGCTCCAGCGTCCTCACTCCCCCACGTTCTCTCCACTCCGGATCCCGCTGCTTGTCAGCTCTGATCTGGTGATGTCTCGCTCTAGCCTGAACAGTGAAGCCGGCCGAGCGGGACGGAGCCTGTAGTGTGTTGCCGTCCGTGGTTGCAAGGCACGAAAGGGGGCCCCGTCTCATGGGAGATAATGTATCCCAGTACAGGGCTTGCACTGGGCACGGTGCGGTCTCTCACCCCGCTCGCGTCTCTCTCTCGCCCAGAGCAGCTTGCCTCAGGTCCTCACATCGGCGCCGCCATCGGCCCCTCCCCCTTCGCGGACGTCCTGCGTCACGTCCTCATCCCGCCTGGTGGTGTTTTCCTGATGCACTGATTTCCCTGGAAAATATTTTAGTACACCATTTGGTTCAGAATATTTTTTTTCTTGTTTTCCTCCTCTAAAACCTAGGTGCGCCTTATGGTCAGGTGCGTCTTATTGAGCGAAAAATAGGGTAAGTTTCTCCAAACACTTCCTTTCCTTTTTAACCTAGCATGTAAGCAGCGAGAGCTGGCCTAAACCAAATGGAAACAGGGTAAGGAAAACCTTAAATGGGAACTTCCTTCCCATGTTACAAATGTGATTTCCTCTAAGGGAAAAGATACCAATTCTCCTTGAATCCTATGGATCATTCAGATCACCAGGATTCACCCAAAACTGAAAAATCAGCATTAGGTGGGCAACTTCAAATTCATAGCTTCAAATATGTTTGCTCTAACAACAGTTTCAACGGTTTTCTTTTGCCTGTGACTTTCAAGGCAACATAGACGTTTGCAAACTGTTCTACAAAGTCTGTAGATCTATTGACTTTATAGTTGGTTTACATTCAAACTGGAAATCATCAGAGAAGAAGCACAGATAACATCTAATCATTCATTTCTCACCTTTTAAATTAAGAACAAGTCATGATACCTTTCTATAATTAATTGGCTCACTGGCTGCAAGAGAACAAAATTATTCCTGATATCACTTGAGCAAAGATAAAAAAAGAAACAGAAAATCTATTTTTAATATTTCATAATGAATTACTGAATCTATTTGCTAATGTTACATGTATATCTCAGATATTCTGTACAGCAGATTTGACCCAAAATGTACTGCTTTTTGTAGAAAAACTTTTTTTCTGTTCAAAGTTCTTCTTAGACATAAGGGATTTGTAGTCTAAGTTTTCAAAATATGGATCTTAGGGGACATATTTATCAAGTAAATATTTATCAGTGTAATTTTTGTATGTGTGTGCGCTGTAATCTATTTTGTACTGTTTGTTGGTTTTATAGCAGCACCATCCTGAATTTGAACGCATTTTTAGGGTGTGCCCCCCAAGTATGATTTTTTATTTATCAAGTAGTCACAAGAATGTGACTTTCATATAAAAACGTACATAATTATAGTTAAAGTGTTTGTTATCCCAAAACTTCATATTCCTGATATGTGCCTGCTGTACCATGTACTTGTATGAGAAAGTATCCTGTTCTCTTTGTATTGGTTCCTTTGTGTGAAATCCCTGATCTTCCTGCCAGTCCCCTTGTTGTTCTACTAAGAAACTGATCACACTAAGCAGGGGAGCACACCGTTGTCAGTTCTCTAGCAATGCTGGGAACTCAGTGTGCTCTCCTCTAATGGTCAGACTTGCCCTGACATGCCCCTGCTGCAGAGCCATTCACTGGGAAGCTCAGTGTGCTGCTGCTTCTCCTCCCCCAGCTCTTATGCAACTGAGAACAAAGAGAATGTGATCACTTATAAAAAAAAGTAAAAAATGTATTTATAATGTTTTTTTTATATCTATACACAAATGTTTTGCCTTTCATCTCTATTTTAAAGTAAATGGGTTGTTTTCAAGGTGAACGTATACAATCACTTTAATTATGTAACTGTACTTTGTTATGTAGTTTCTGTCCCTCCTTTCTACTGTGCACGCAAAGCTTAGTTCTTTTTCCTGATATCAGTTAGAGGTTAAAGATTTGATCTCCAGGGTTGCGGTGATGTAATCAGCCAACAATTGCATACTTGATAGATATGCACAGCCCCAGGATGCACTGTCACCCAGTGTGTGCAAACACAAGGTTGCATTATTCATGGGTTGGGCTTTAAATTGTGGAAGCAGCTGCTTACAGATGACATTAGTGTGAGGAGGGGAAGATCTTGAAGTGGTGCGTGTTATACGCCGATCCCCGCTATTTTGTGATCTGTCGGAGCGATCGCGGCGATCGCTCCGACAGATCACATAGCTTGGATTTTTAAACATGGCGCCGCGGAGTTCGGAGGGACTCGGGGGCGCTCGTTCAGCTGAACGAGCGCCGCCGAGGACACAGTGACTGGGCGGAGCCGAGATACACATAGCCGAGGCTTCTCGGCTATTCTCGGCGCCGTTCACAGACACGCCCAGTCCCGCCATTGGTCCTGTGTTATGTCCATCATAGGGACTGGGCGTGACTGTGAACGGCGCCGAGAATAGCCGAGAAGCCTCGGCTATGTGTATCTCGGCTCCGCCCAGTCACTGTGTCCTCGGCGGCGCTCGTTCAGCTGAACGAGCGCCCCCGAGTCCCTCCGAACTCCGCGGCGCCATGTTTAAAAATACAAACGAAACGTTTGTATGTCGGCGGCGACAAGGCTGCACGGACCACTGGGGACAAGGCTGCACTGGGGCAAAGCTGAACTGGGACAAAGCTGCACTGGGGACAAGGCTGCACTGGGGCAAAGCTGCACTGGGGACAAGGCTGCACTGGGGCAAAGCTGCACTGGGGACAAGGCTGCACTGGGGCAAAGCTGCACTGGGGACAAGGCTGCACTGGGGCAAAGCTGCACTGACAAGGCTGCACTGGGGCAAAGCTGCACTGACAAGGCTGCACTGGGGCAAAGCTGCACTGACAAGGCTGCACTGGACACTGGGGAAAGGCTGCAGATGAACACTGATGAGGCTGCATTGATGGGCATTTAAATGTAAGTTTTTTTTCCTTAAACTTCCCTCCTAAAAGTTTTTTTCCTTAAAATTCCCTCCTAAACTTGGGGTGCGTGTTATACGCCGGCGCGTGTTATACGCCGGCGCGTGTTATACGCCGATAAATACGGTAACTGTTTACAAAATATGTAAATTCATTGTCATGCTCTCGTTCGACTTGAAGGTCACCAATATGACTTCTATTTGTGGGGGTAAGGAAATTGAAAAATGTAATTATCCTTTTAACTTGGGGCTGTGTGTGTGTGTGTGTGTGTGTATGCAGGTAGGCATATTACAACTGAGTACAATATGTACTGCAAATTATATTGTATGACTGATGATGCAGGGGAAGATCTTGTAATACAGTTAATGAGCTCCAGAGTTATATGCTGGATCACAAGTTTAAATCTCAACCAGGTCTGACTGATCTGTCTGAGTGGCTGTGGAAGTAAAGGATGGAAGTAAACTATTTTTTTTTTTAAGCAAAAGATCACATTATTTATTTATTTTTTTATCTTTTGCTTTCAAAGGTAAAGAGATATGGGTTCTTTTTGACCCCAGATCTCTTCATAAAGAGGACCTGTCATCCTTATTTCTATTACAAGCGATGTTTATATCCCTTGTAATAGGAATAATAGTTATAAGGGACAGTGTAAAAATAAAAAATAAAATAAATAATATATATATATTTTTTAAAGCTCCCCCATCCCTCCGTGCTCACACGCAGCAGCAAACGCATATCTAAGTCTCACACACATATGTAAACGGTGTTCGCACCACATATGTAAGTTATTGCCAAGAACGTTAGAGCAAGATCAATAATTCTAGTGCTAGACATCCTCTGTAACTCTAAACAGGTAACCTGTAAAAGCATTTAAACAGTCGCCGATGGAAATTTTGAAATAAAGCAGTTTGTCGCCTTTCCATGAGCGTGTGCAATTTTAAAGCATGACATGTTAGGTATCTATTTACTTGGCATTACATCATCTTTATATTAGACAAAAAATGGGGTATATATTGTGTTTTTTTTTTCATTAAAATGTATTTTTTCCCAAAAAATTGCTTTTGAAAAACCGCTGTGCAATTATCGTGTGACATAAAAAATTGCTGTGAGTTACCCGTCATATGATAACGGAAAGAGGCTTTTTAAGAGGACACAGATGGGTTGGTAACTAATTATGCCTGTTCACTTTTCTTGGCCCCTTCTACTAGGCAAGCCAACAGTCTACATAGATAAAAACATGAGAAAAGAATGATTGGGGCTTTAAATAAGGTATAATATTGCTAAATGAAAGTATGTGGGGTTATATGTAGTATAGTAAAGCCTTTTATTATCAGATGCAGTTCCTTTGGTCTAGAGCTGCATGATACAGTTTCCATAATATAAACACAACCATATACAAATCTGTAGATATTAAAAACACATTTACCAAATAAACATATGAAATAACACGTGGTGGTCATACATGCTAAAATATATACCAACAAATGCATGAATGCATGTTGGATATAAGGAGTAAATTCTGAACTGTCTTGGCATCCCATGAATAAAAAAACTCTACGCGTTTCGTGAATCACGTTCACTCATCAGGAGTATGGATGCAGAGATTCGCTAAAGGTACCAAAAAAATCAAATATATTACTCTAGGTATATTGTACCCTTCAAACTGAAGAGGGGAAAAAGAAGAAATTCCCTAACAACAGTCTACATAGGTTAATTGTTGGTTTTACTGTACAGTTGTTGTTAAGGCCAGGGGGAAGAAGCAGACAGAAACAAATAAAATAAAATGTTCTCAATGTCTTCTAAAACACACAGATGAAAGGCTTTTTCTCAACTAAAGAAGACAAGGCAAGGGGCAGGGATCTGATGCTACACATTGCACAGAGTGGAGGGGAGAGCCCAGTGTAAGTGAGACCTGAGTGGAGGGAATGGACACACCCCCTTTACATACTCTTATTATGAAACATGGACGGCCGAGGCTGTCAATCATCTACTGTGTGTTGGAGGTGAGGGTGGGGCTGTCTTCCAAGATTTGTGTCAACATAACTTGTTTGACGTGACCCATACAGATAACTGAGAAAGGAGACCACAGAGAGAAATTACACTCAGTGCTTTGGATTGAGACAAGCGCATAGTATAGAAGGATATGCTTTGTTTATTTTTCATTTCACAAATTATTGATCTCCTTGGATGCAACATGCATTAAAATATACGTTTATCTAAAACAAAACACTGCTTCCAGCCCTTTTACTGCAGTGCCCTATGTTTACAGAGCTGGGTAACAGTCCCACCTCCCAGCAAATGTCTTCACACAGACTTGCATAACAGAGAGGGTGTGTCTGACAAGCTCTGCTAAACTGTTTAGACTCTGTACAGCTGCTATAACAGAAGAGTGGAGGTAAAGCTATGAAAATGGAGGTCGTTAGTATAACGTCCATCTGACTGCATACCTACAATATTTCTGTGACTTATATTGAGCTTTAGGTGTATTGAACAAAAGCCTTGATAATGGATCAAAATAAGTAACATGAAATAAAAAGAAATAATGTATTTTAAACATTCTAATTTCTATATGAGATAGATTTGTGGAATATATTCTGAAATTACAATTGAAATGGCCATATATAACTATAGAACAGTCTCAGCTTCTGAAAGCTGCTTAAAAAGCAATAGTCGTCTGGACAATTGTACATCCTGTGTGAGTTCTTATAGCCTAAGCCATAGTATATTGCATTATTCCAGTCCATTAATCTACTCCTTGCCTTCAGAATGTTAACCTTTATGAAAGCAGCTTTCATTTTCTTAAACGCTTCCTAACTTTTTACTTATGCAGAATCCTTTGAGTAAGTTTGAAAGTCACTGCTAATGTTTAAGAACAATGTGACATTAAAGATATCTATCAATTACTGTGATTCTCAGATTGGCTGCCTGATTGATATCTCGGTTTTGGCAGTTGCAGGTAGATGTAATCATTCATTGGCTTCTTATGTTTGGATATTTTGGTGAAAAAAAATCTGTTCCAGGATGAACCCTTTGTTTACTCTACATGTCAACCTGTGGTCTTTTGGCCCAACATGGGTTATCTATTTTTTTAAGGACAGGAATGAGATCAGGCTATTGCTATAGGTCACACTGCTATAGGTCACACTGCACTTTACACATATTAAATGTAAAGTGCATGCTATAATATGTATATATTATAGCATGCTTGAATACTGTTTTTGTCTTTTAAAACCTGGCAAAAACATATGTTTGCTATTACTCCAAAACCCTAAAGGTTTAAAACATAGTGACATTTTAATAATTTAAATACATTAATTTACCATTTGAAGAAACTAGAATATGACATATTTTGAACGTGACATCACTTAAATCTAAAGTATTAAACATAAACTCACATGTAGGAGACAATAAAAACAGCATAATTCCAAAGTCCAGTTCCAAGTTTGGAATCCCTTCTCCACTGGAGCATCCCTATATCCTTAAAAAAATCTATCTATACACCCTTTTTCATGTATATTCAGTATGGTCCGATGACTTCCAAAATCCTCTTCGCGCTCTTCTTCTCAACATCATTGAATTGGAAACTGAGCAGTACTGGATAGGAGGGTGAGTGAGTTTGCAGGAGACAGCAATGGAGACAGGGCAAGAAAAGAAGCTGGAGCTGATGGAGATACACTTTTTGTATTTGGCCCAAGTCAAAGCTGAAATTAGGCTCTAAAAGAACCATTACAGAGAGAAAAATGTGGGGCCATTGTTGACTTTTTGTTCTAAACATTCTACTGATGTTGTCAGAGGCCACAATAATTTCTGAGTCACTGATTGGAAACAAGCATGGAGATTAGAAGGTCAAAGTAATGACTGCATCCCTTATCTGCATACTTATTCCAGGTCAGTGCCCAATAAAGGATTGAAGCTTTTAGACTGGCATGTCAGCTAGGCAACTAACTTCACTAACTAACTAACTAACTGACTAACTAACTAACTAACTTCTAGGCAAATTCTCAGGAGGAGAGTTCATATTTCTTTCAGTACTGGCTACCTTTAATGATAATTCCTCATAGACATCTAGAAATAAGATGGAAATGTACATTTTTGGTTTAATCAGTGCATTTGTATAACATATTGGAGTAATAGGGTGTGCTGAAGACATTTCAGTTATTGTTTTCTGAGATTACCTTTAATAACAATAACACATTTTTCTCCCACTGAGATTCAACATAACTGAATTACAATAATAGTACAGTATGACCGATGGAGAATGAAGATGTATTGATTATACCTCCTCCATGAATAGTCAGTACTGCTAATGAAATGAAAATGTATTGAAGAGGCGAATGCATGGCAGGCGGTAGAAATATCTTTCAATCCTTATGCACCTACCCTCCTGTATCTCCTATCCCGCTGGGCCCCTGCTGAGCACTCCGCACACTTTTCATAACAAATAAAGTGGGAGGATGGGTCATAATTCAATGTTTCGCCTTGTATTGCAGCTTAGCTGTCATTAACTGGAGTAATGCAAAATAAATAGGACATGAGGAGTGGATCTATAAGAAAGCATTAGCTATCATAGAAAATTGTATCACCTCACAATATAAATGCTGTTACTTGGAGTGAAGTCTCAGACTGAGCACGCTCTGAACGTCCGATGATTTTATTCTGGGCTTTAGAAGCCTGCAAGGGAATAATGTTTCTGTGATAAACCTCTATGACCTGAGCTGCCCAAACACATAGCTGCAATAAGATTCACAATGAGCGGACTTAATCTACTTTGGTGCCTCAGATTCTGCGGTGGGGGCTGTGAAGGTGAGGGCACTCTGATAGATTGGGGAGAGCTTTTAGCAAATAAAGTATATTAGCATTTTCACTATACAGGGAATCATTTAAAAAAAACTAGAGGGGAGCTATCCCCACAAACCTTAGAAGTGGTGCTTGTTAAAATATCCAGAACTGTCGACCTAGTTGTTTTTCGACATTACTGTTTGCAACCTTTCATCTGTATCACGCTTGCTTGTCTATTACATTGTTTTACAACAGAATATGTAACTGTCTGAACTTGCTCAGTGTAAAAATAAAGGAATAAAAAAAAAAAAAAAAAAAAAAAACTAGAAATGATTTAAGCATTTGAAGTAAAGTTTGAATTGACAGAATTACTGTACAAACGCTACCATTGCTGATTTTTTTTTTATGGTTGATTAGATGGCTATTATGCTCATCCTATGGCTTCACTACTTTGTCACTGATCTAAAATAAGCATGCAGACTATGCAGTCAGAAGTCATGACCTGCATACTTGTTCCAGGTCACTAACTCACCAAGTAGCAAAGTATTTCACTGGGAATAATAGCCAAGGCACTAGTAATTTATGAAAAAAGGTCACAAACACACTGCCTATATTTCTGTTTACTTTAAAGTGGTGTTTCACCTGAAAAAAAAAATTAGATGTCAGCAGCTGCAAATACTGCAGCTGCTGACTTTTAAAATAAGGACACTTACCTGTCCCGGGGTCCAGCGATGTCGGCACCCGAGACCGAGCCGTCCCTCGATCCTCGGGTGCTGCCGCCGCCATTCACACTGAGGGAATCAGGAAGCGAAGCGTTGCCGCTTCACTGCCCGGTTCCCTACTGCGCATGCGCGAGTCGCGCTGCGCGTCTTCACTGGTCCCCGTTGTGTTGTGGGAACTGTGTATTTCCCACAACACAACGGGGGTGGGCGGGGAGTCTGCGGCTAGCTGCGGCTAGCTGTACCCGGAAGTGGGTGCAGATACCTGTATTATACAGGTATCTGCACCCCCCTCCCCCCTGAAAGGTGCCAATTGTGACACCGGAGGGGGGGAGGAATCCGATGAGCGGAAGTTCCACTTTAGGGTGGAACTCCGCTTTAAAGACTAACCCTAATTAAAGGTAAAAAGTAGAATAATGGCAACTATGTTGTAATTATCTGTTCAAAAACTTATTCCACAGGGGTGAGGGAATCCACTGGAGTAAATAATACAACTAAACTTAAAAATAAAATAAATTAAATTTAATGTTACACTCCACATGCCCATCCATTGGGTCATGTACATTGAGCCAACTGGCTTAAAGACATATTTGAGGCTATTTTTTTACTGTACCCAAGAGGTTTAAAGATAAAAAAAACTCACCTTTAATTCAGCTCTTCCCCACAGTACCTCTTCTTTCGCAAAAGATGCCTTCAGTCTTCTAGGCTGAATGATGCCCAGTGTAATTCAACCCAGAAGACCAAGAAACAACCAAGTGCAGGGTATTGTTGCCTGTTTCCTAAACATGGTGCCCTGCATTTACAGTGAATCATCCAGAAATGTCCACTACTGGGGAACTGGCCACAAGACATCACAAAAAAAGTAAAAAGAAAAACAAAGCATACAGTTGGCAGAGACTTCAGGGGGTTCTCTATGGGGAGTCAGCGTGGAGTTGGGTGTTAAAATAAATTCTTGCACCAGGTATGGAAATCTCAGAGCATGCCAGAAACTTACAGTGCCTTGCAAAAGTATTCACCCCCTTGGCATTTTTAGTGTTTTGTTGCCTCACAATCTGGAATTAACATGGATTTTTGAGGATTTGCATCATTTTATTTACAATACATACCCACAACTTTGGAGATGTTTTTTTTTATTGTGAAGCAAACAACAAATAGGACAAAATAACAGAAAAAGTCAATGTGCATAACTATTCACCCCTCTAAAGCCAATACTTTGTAGAGCCACCTTTTGCAGCTATCACAGCTCCAAATCGCTTTCGATAAGTCTCTTTGAGCTTGCTACATCTTACCACTGGGATTTTTGCCCATTCCTCCTTGCAAAACTGCTCCAGCTCCTTCAAGTTGGATGGTTTGCGCTTGTGAACAGCAATCTTTAAGTCTTACCACAGATTTTCTATTAGATTGAGGTCTGGGCTTTGACTAGGACATTCCAACACATTTACATGTTTCCCCTTAAACCACTAAAGTGTTGCTTTAGCAGTGTGTTTGGGGTCATTGTCCTGCTGGAAGGTGACCCTCCATCCTAGCCTCAAATCACACACAGAGTGGCACAGATTTTGCTCAAGAATATCCCTGCATTTAGCGCCATCCATCTTTCCCTCAAATCTGACCAGTTTCCCAGTCCTGACTGCTGAAAAAAATCCCCACAGCATGATACTGCCACCACCATTTTTCACTGTGGGGATGGTGTTCTTTGGGTGATGTGATGTGTTGGGTTTGTGCCAGACATAGCGTTTTCTTTGATGGCCAAAAAGTTCAATTTTAGTCTCATCAGACCAGAGCACCTTCCTCCATACATTTTGGGAGTCTCCTACATGCCTTTGGGAGTCTCCTATGTACAATTTTGTTTTTTGCTGAAAGTAATGGCTTTCTTCTGGCCACACAGTTTTGGTGTGCGGCCGTCTCTTGGTAGGCTTGCTGTTGTGCCATGTTCTTTCCATTTGGTTATGATAGATTTGATGGTGCTCCTAGGGATCATCAAAGATTTGGATTTTTTTTATAACCTAACCCTGATTTGTACTTCTCAACAACATTGTCCCTTACTTGTTTGGAGAGTTCCTTGGTCTTCATGGCAGTGTTTGGTTAGTGGTGCCTCTTGCTTAGGTGTTGCAGCCTCTGGGGCCTTTCAAAAAGGTGTGTATATGTAATGACAGATCATGTGACACTAAGATTGCACACAGGTGGACATCATTTCACTAATTATGTGACTTCTGAAGGTAATGGTTGCAACAGAGCTTTTATAGGCTTCATAACAAAGGGGGTGAATACATACGCACATGCCAATTATCAGTTTTTTATTTCTGAAAAATAGTTTGTTTTTTTCCACAAAAGTTTTATTGAAAGTTTTTCATAGACAGTACATAATACAAATAGTACCATAAAACATATAGGAAAGGTACAAGTGCATGGTTCCAACTTAAGGGAGGCATAAGGTTCAACGCACCTGAAAATAGAAAGCAAAATATACTGCCTCTAAGCGCTATTTGTAAGAAGGCCACATAAGAAAACCTCTATTGGTAAGGAGTAATCTGTTAAAGAAGATACATTGCAGCCTACAACAGGCCTATTTGACTCTTGTTGGAATGGAATACTTCAAATCAGGGTACTCAATACAATTTCTGGAGGTACTAAAGAGCATACAGGGAGTAGGAGTAGCGTCCGACAACCATGTTGGCCTACGACTCCACATCCAATTTTGAGAGATAAAACAAAAAGAAAAAGAAGAAGAACAGGGAAAAGAAATAAGGGAGAGAGAGTGAACAGATTGAGGGAGAGGGGGAAGGGGGAATGAGGGAGGCACCGTAGGGGGAGTATGTATGTGAGGAGAAGGTGGGATCACCACCAGCTACCCTCCCCAGTAAACCCCCAGTGTTGTGAGAGGTATATCTTTAATACACCTTTCAAGGGTTATTCTGGGATAAGTCCAGAAAACGCTGCGAGTTTTGGTATTCAAGCCAGGGAGCCCATGTTGCCGAAAAGTAAGCTATTCTGTCTTGGGCGGTGCGAATCAACTCCTCCATCGCTGCTATCTGGCTGACCCGCATCACCCATAACTTTTTGGAAGGGGGTGACTTGGACCTCCAGTGAACTGGCAGGCATTGCCTAGCGGCATTAATCATATGCATAGCTATCGATCTATATTATTTCTTACAGGAAATTTTGGAGAGGTGAAGGAGGTACTGCGCTGGTGCGAACTCCAAAGCAAGTGAGGATATCTCAGTCACCACTTCATGTACTTTACGCCAATATGGCTGGATCAGTGGGCATGTCCACCAAATATGGAAGAGTGTGCCTAGACCCTTTTCACACCTCCAGCACTGGTCTGACACCGCCAGGATGAATTTATGGATTATTTCCGGTGTTCTATACCGCCTCATTTTGATTTTGTACCCATTCTCCTGAGTTTGAACATTCAAGGAGGCCTTGTGCATATACAGATGAACTCGATCCCAGGCGGTGTCATTGATCACTGTACCCAGCTCAGTCACCCAGATAGGCATGTTCGGATCTCAAGGAGGTATAGGGCTCCCCAAACATTGTGGCATAAAGCCCTGAGATCAGGTGACCCTGGGGAGAGGGGCCTAAGAACAGCGATTCCAACACCATAGGAGTTTTCGTAAAGCATTCTCTATTCACTGGACTGTCCAGGAAATGTTTCAGTTGAATGTAGGTCCAGAAAGGGAAAGACTTTGTATTTGACAATGATGCAAGCTCATGGCAAGCTTTGTCGGAGAAACCGTCCTCTAGAAAAGAAGTGTTTGGCCTGCATTTTTGCATAAGGCCATTCTGCTGCTACCAGGCCTCTTCCATACCAGGAGGAAAGTCTGGATTACCCTTGACAGGCATGATTTCACAATGCGTGATTGAAAGCGAGTGGACTTTGCACGCCCTATCAAAGGCATGGAGGGTTGCTACGACAAAAGGGTGAGAGTAAACGTTAGCCGGTATGTGTTTCTTTGAGAACCAAGTCATGAGATGAAGTGACAAACGAGTGGCCAGGATCTTCGCAAAAAATTTGACATCCGCATTCAGAAGTGAAATGGGTCGGTAATTTGCTACGTTGGTGGGGTCCTTGTTGTCGTTAGGGATTACAGAGATATAGGCCTCTAATAGACTACTCAAAGTACAGGGAGAGTGGGAGAGGGTGTTGAAAGCCCTAAGAAACTCCGGTGCCAGGAGATCAGCAAAACTTTTATAGTATTGCGCCAAGAAGCCATCTAGCCCTGGGCTTTTGCCGGGCTTCGTAGCCTTCAAGGCCTCCCCCCACTCCTCCAACTACAACGGGGCCTCCAAAGCTTGCTAGTCGTTAGTAGACAGCGCCCGGGGGCTATTCTTGCCCAAAAACTCCCTAATGAGATCAGGGCGCGCACTTGCTAAAATGGTCCATGCTCGTGCGATTCAAGGTGATATAGCTTGCTATAAAAAGAGTGAAACTGATCAGCAATGTCCTCATTTCTGGAGTGGGTTACTCCATTTGTGTCTACAACATGATGAACAGTGGAAGCAAGGGTTCGCCTCTGCGTAAACCTTGCCAATAACCTCCCCGGTTTATTGCCCTGCTCGTCAAATAATTTCTGAGATAGCACCTGCCTCTTCTGTGCCCTTTTATATAATTCCTCAAGTAGAGTCGATCAAGTATCGGCTAGTTCCTTAGCTACCTTAACTGCAAGTGAACGCTTATGCTGTGCTTCCAACACGGCTATTTTTTTTAGAAAGGTCATAAATCGTGATTTGGTGTTCTCTTTTTTTCCTAGCTGCGATGGCTAGCAGATATCCCAGAACAACACATTTGTGCTCTTCCCATTGGGAAGTCGTGGGGGTCATGTCTGGGGTATTATTGTGTCGGAAATAGTCTCTAATGGTCTGTGTGATGTCAGCCAGGTCCCCAGGGTCAGTGAGGAGAGAGGCGTCCAGTCTCCAAGTCCTGGTAGTCGTTTCCCTTTGTGGGAACTGCAAAGTCAGCGTGATTGGATGATGGTCAGAAAGTAACATACTTTCAATAGTCGCATCCTGAAATAAGGTCAAATCTGTCTGGTAGATGAATAGATAATCTAACCTCGAGTAGCGATTGTGTGGAGGCGAAAAGAATGTGAAGTCTTTCCCTTGCGGATATAACGTTCACCAGGTGTCATGGAGCGCAAGGGAGGCTAAAGCTAGCTTAACTTGGTGTAGAGCTGAGAATGGGAGTGAGGAGGTACCCGTAGAGGTGTCAAGAAGCGGGTCTAAGGCCATATTGAAGTCTCCCCCAAGTATCAAAAGGCCCGTTTGGAATGTGGTGAGCTGCAGATGGACCTCTTTTAAGAAGGTCACCTGGTTAAAGTTGGGGCAATATATGTTTGCCTAAATCACTGGCCTATTTTTCCAAATCCCCTTTAAGAACAGGAACCTACCCTCTGGGTTAAGGACTTGGTCAGTAAGGCGGAAGGGGAATGATTTGACAATCACTATGGACACCCCTTTTGTTTTGGAATCCGAGCAAGTCGCATGATAAACCTCCGGAGGCGGCTATTGGATAAGCGGGGGATTGAGCCCGATTTAAACTGTGTTTCTTGCATAAATATCACTTTAGTCCTATGGCTGTGTGCCTCAGCAAGAATACTGCTACACTTCTCCGGGATGTTGAGGCCTTTAGCGTTCAAGGAATAAACCCTGAGTGATAGGAGTTGATGATTGCACCGCAGAAGGCATGTTCAGTGATCAGAGATGCTTGTCAGTGCCACCCTCGGAGTTCCAATGGAGGGGGTTAAAAAACTAAAAGGGAAGGAGGGTGGGGGATAGAGGGAAGAAAAAGAGGAAAAGAAAAAAAAAGGGGGGGGAGGGGGGAAGGAAAGTAAAGAGAAAGGGGAGAGAAAGGCAAGGATCAAGCCTGCTTCGGAATGTCACTCAGGGCCTACTAGAGACCCAAGAGAGGCTTGACACTTGCACTAGCTGGCTACTCCCTATGTGGGGAGCACGAGAGAAATACCGGAGGTAAAATCAGACCAGCTGAAGTACCTAATAGGGAAGGTTATAGGAGACAAAAATAGCGTGAGATTATTCCGGCTGGTTTCAAGGGGATTCTTGAGGTGGGGAAGAAACCTAGTACCTAAACAAAAATGTATACACATCCTACCATCCAGAGATTCAAGAGAGCAAGCATGAACAGAGATGATAATCCTCAGCTCCACTGGGTGGGGTAGCACCGCAGAAGTCCTCCCACAATGGGTGAGAGAAGCCCGCAGCGGCCCCCCACCCCCCAGCAAGCCAGGGGACCTTGACAAGACAGGAGTATCACCCTATAGTAACATATAACTTTACTATACTTTATATTATATGAACATTTGCAGCAAAGTAGAATAAACTAAAGATTTAACAGTCCAACCCATTACCCTTTTAATATATATTAACACTTCAACAGTCTCCGTAGTGGCTGACCGGGACCGTCAAGGCTCCCAAACCCAGGACCCACCAGGTCTCTGCTGGATCCAGGGATCAGAGGCCATAAGTGCCCACAAACATCTGAGCCATATTCCCTATAATAACTAGCATATGGGAGGATATAGAAGAGCCCTATATCTCTTTACCACCTATAGGCCCCTATAGCCCATTAGGGAAAGAGAGGACAGGGTAAGGACCTCCCCTGACTCCAGGATTCCTAAGGCAACCATCCCTTACATCCACAGCCATGCAAGGAATAGAGCCCACCCTCCACAGGGTGTCCTGTAAGCTTTGACATTGTTGAATAAGGCATTGGAATGGAATGACCAACAACCTGTATAAGGAACAAACAGAAAAAAAAAAACATTTTTGCTGAACCAAGCTAGACACTTATCCCTAGTAAGTAACTGCCTATGGCAGTGGCATAGTGTATGAGTCTCTAAACTGTAAGCACAAGCGCATGGCCTGCAACCACATACTGGCAAGTCCAGATCCCCTCTACCCCTATGGGGGGGAAGAGGGGGGATGGGGGTGTTTGGCTACAGGGTGATAACAGGATCAAAGTTTCCAATGCCACAGCCACCAACAGAAGCCTGAGTGACACGATACCTTGAGATAGCTATGCCCAGGAAACCAGATATTATGTGTGGATAGCATAAGCTAAGTAGAGAGCAGAGGATTACCAGTTTTGTCTAGCAGTGACTGTCCACATTTGGCCTATAGAGTCAGTGTAGCAAAAAGGGGGAAGAGCACGCATTTTCCCAAGGCCCACCTTGGATGAGAGAGTTCTCTTTGTGCTTAGACCCGAGCCGGGAGTAGCACAGGGGTGTTAAAATCTCCTTTGAGGTAACAGCGTACCCTTGTGTAGTACCGGTTCGGGGACCTGTGGTAAGATCACCTGTTGCGTTCTCTGAAAACAGTCCGGCATGGACAAGTGTGTATCAGTTCTCAAGGCATGTAAGAGAGATCACTTCTGTCAGTGGCAGCATGAACTAGTGCGCATCACAGCAGATGCTACAATACCTGAGCAAGTGTCAAAGGCCCCCACAGTACTTCGTCAGTCAGTCGTCAAGTGCAGGCCATAAGTATAAAGGTGTGCCCCAGCTTACCTCGAATGGCATGTTGATGAGCATACAAAGGAGCAAGGTAAAGCAATGGAACAGCTCACCATCTCGGATCTTGTCAGCTCAGTGGTCAGTTTTGTGCCTAGCAGATGAAGGAGAAAAATGTGGGCTTTCATTGGTTTCCATATCTCCGCGGGGTCTCGGTGGCAAGTTAGCCGAGGGTCTGCAGCGGTGTTGTCTGCTCCTCTGAGATCTCGGGGTGCCCCCAGGCAGGGTAGGGATCTAGGGCTCAGGTTGCATGAACACTCCATACCAGTCTGGAACTGGGACCACTGGGATGCCAAGGGAGTCACAGAAAGGCCGCAGGTCTGCTGGCATTTCCAGTTGAGCCGTGTGGTTGCCATTTGTAGCTTGAAGGCAGAACGGAAACTTCCACCAATAGGGAATATGCCTCTCTCACAGAACTTGTAGAAGAGGATGGAGATCCCTCCTATGTTGCAAGGTAATGGCGGACCAATCCTGGAAGAGCTGGATACATGCCCCGTCATGTTCCAGGTGGGCATGATTGCGAGCCAGGCGTAGGATCTCTTCCTTCTGGGTAAAGCTGACCAGACATCAGACAGCATCCCTGGGTGGATCATTGTCCCTGCCCCGTGAGGAGGGTGAGCCTGCCTGGAAGCCTGCAGGAGTGTCAGTCATGGCCGCATAGCCAGTTAAACTATAGTCCGCGGCTTGAGATGCGGCCTGTGAGTCTATGTGCTGGGTGCGGAACATCGCTGGTATGTTCCTGCTCAGCTGGGTAGACAAATCCAGCTGAGAGCGGATGGCTGACTGGCTCCTACCCGTCATTGTGCAATGTCTGGATCGAGGTTTACCTGCTAATGGAGCTGAGATGAAGCACTGGATGGCGGAGCCCTCTCACTAAGCAGCCATCTCGTTCCGATGCTAGGCCACGCCCCCTGAAAAATAGTTTTATGTATATATTTTTCTAATTTTACTTCACCAACTTAGACTATTGTGTTCTGATCCATCACATATAAAAAAAAAAGATAAAAAAAAACATTGAACTAAAGGCTGTAATGTAACAAAATAGGTAAAAAGCCAAGGGGTTGAATACTTTTGCGAGGCACTGTAATAGGCTTTGTGCTTCCTTTTGATGCTCAAGTGTATGAAGTCAGAAAATCGACTTAATCTGTGCATTGCATTATTTCCACACTTTGCAAGCTTCTTTTATGTAAAAGCAGATTTACAGCTGCTTTGTCTAGAACAGTGCATCATTGTTTCCACTCCATGACACGAAGCTGCATTAGGTGGACTACACTGTCAGGTTTAAGAAGTGTTTGTGGAACTTTGCAGAGGGACTAAGAGAAAACTGTAAGTGTAGATACATCTATAGTTAAAGGATAAGTTCACTTTTTAGAAAAAATAAATAAATGCACATTTTTTTTAGAAAAAAATTATAAATGCACATTTTTGTGCAGGTAAAAAAATGTGCATTTATTTATTTTTTTTGAGCCTGTAAAGCATTGCACCAGCGATCAGCAGATCACTGGTGCCATGCAGGTCTCCTGCAAATCTGTCAGAGTATCTGTGTGCCTGTACATCCCATACGGGTAAGCAGATAGAATCTGACAGGAAGAATCAATGAACTAAGACGACGCTCCAAAGCACCAAGAACTACAAGCTCCTGTAATGATACTATATCCTGTGCAAAAGTTATTTCTCTGCATAATTTGGTATCACCAGTAAACATTGAAATTGAGTTTTTTATTCCAGCTATATCATTAATAATGAAATGCCTTAGCAAAATCAGGATAAACTATATCCACTGGATTTCTACTATCCAGATTATTACTGTACTTCCTTATAGGAAAATAACAAAGGTCTGACAAGAATGATGTTTCATAAATCCATACTGGTTGTTCCTTACCAGTCCCTCAAATACCTTACATACTAATGATGTTAGGCTGACTGGTCTGTAGTTTCTTGGTATAAATCTCAAACCTTTTTTCATTAATAACTGAAGTATAATAAATGTATGGTAAATAACTGATATAATAATATAATACATAAGAATTATCTCTTTGTGCGCATCTTGCAACCCCACAGATGTGAGAATCTGATGAAAATGTACTATTTTTTTGATTTTTCATTACAGTCCCCTTGATACACGTGCACATATGCCTGAGCACATTTGGTCCCCAAAGCAGAAAACTATATCTGTAATCCAAAACAAATGTATTGTGTAGTCTTTTGCTTGCATTTCTCTCATCTAGAAAAAACATAATACTGAACCCAGCTCTCTTCCTGAGGGATGCTGGAATAAAGTGCTTTAATATCCAGTTTTGTCATCATTGTCCATGATCGTACCAACATGTCATGCAATAAAGTTAACAAATGAGTACTGTCCTTAACATATGAAGGCAGGTTCAACACAAAGAGTTGAAAAACATTGTCAACATATTCACTGACTTTCTCAGCAACAAACACAAATATCCACCAGCGCTCAAGTGCTCCCAATGTCAACCCCCAGCAGCTGAACAAAATACCAATGCCCCTGGCGTGTCATAGTCAATAAAACTTGTCCAACTGTCCAGTGCCTCAGAAATACAGTAACTGTCAAAGGTCAGTACTCTCCTGCCACTCACCTTCCCAGACTCTTTCCATATTTTCTGACCCACATGTATCAAATGTGTGTAATAAAGCTTTGAAACACCGCTGTCTCTGTGTCCTCTGTTTCTCTCTTTCACTTCAGTGTTTCCACAAAAATCTCATCACGTGTACATCCCCCAAAAGGTAAAAACTCATATAGTGCAGTGATTTTTAAAATTACCATAAAAAATTACTTCATTGTGCTCACATGTGTATGTTACAATCAAGCGTGAAAATCATCAGTAATACATGACTTCTCACCCCTGTTTGCTAATCTTCTTACCAAACATCCACGTTAAAAGGGTTATCAGTTCACTCTAAATCCACATTCTCCTACACTTGAATCCTCCTCTCCTCAGTATCACTCAGAAAGAACATAACTAAAATAGTGTAGTATCATCACAACTAATTATGGATGAGTATATAGATGTGTATAACACACCTACATATTCCTGTGCTAATGGATGAATGACTTGTAAAAAATAGCCGTATGAATTAGTAAATGTAATTAATTAAAATGTGAATAATATATATAAGGGTTGCTGCTCTCAAAAGTGCATGTGTCTTTAAATGTGTGATGGGAATAAGAGCGCTACCTCGTGCTAAACTAATACATCATTAGCACACAACTAATAACAATAATGGTTAGTAATAGTTATGTAGTTATGAAACCTTCAATACATGCCACCATACATCACCCCATGTGCACAAAACTTTTTACCAAATTCAGCCCCTAAGACACAGAGTTGGGTGATATTGCATCCAATAATCCTCTTAGATGTCACTCCTCTGGTCCCCTTATTGCACAGACTCTCAATGGGTGAATGATATATAGGACCAGTGGCATAGCGCGGGGGGTGCTGGGGGTGCCGTGGCCCCGGGCGCGACATTTAGGGGGGCGCCAGTATGTGTCACTGGCTGCCTCCTCCTAATTTCTCGTTCCTGTGTCCCCGGCCCGGCCGCCATGTTAAGTGGCCGGCGCCCTGTGATTGGGCGTATGGGGGTCATGTGAGGCGTTGCCCGGCGCCCTGTGATTGGGCGTATGGGGGTCATGTGAGGCGTTGGCCGGCGCCCTGTGATTGGGCGTATGGGGGTCATGTGAGGTGTTGGCCGACGCCCTGTGATTGGGTGTATGGGGGTCATGTGAGGCGTTGGCCGGCGCCCTGTGATTGGGCGTATGGGGGTCATGTGAGGCGTTGGGCTGGCCTGTCCTAGATCGCTCCTGAAGTCCCGCCTCCGCACATGACCCCTCATACGCCCAATCACAGGGTCGCCGGACACTGAACATGGCTGCAGCCAGAGCGCAGGGGAGAGACGAATTTGAGTCACCGCTGTCTTCTCCTTCTCCTTCTCCTTCTCCTTCTCCTCCTCCTCGATGCAGCCAAGATAAGAAGGTGAGTGAGAGTCTTGTTACTGGCGTGGCGTGGCGGGGAGGGGGCGGGGTGGGGGGGGCGAGGCGAGAGAGAGAGACTGTAGGCAGGACAGTGTAGTTTAGTGTAGTGTAGTGGTCAGTGTAGTGTAGTGTAGTGGTCAGTATGGGGGGCAGTGTAGTGTAGTATAGTGGTCAGTATAGTGTAGTTTAGTATGGAGGTCAGTGTAGTGGACAGTATAGTATAGTGGACAGTGTAGTATGTTGGTCCGTATAGTGGTTAGCATAGTGGTCAGTATAGTGTAGTTTAGTATGGAGGTTAGTGTAGTATAGTGGTTAGTATGGTGTTTAGTGTAGTGGACAGTATAGTGGACAGTATAGTGTAGTGGACACTGTAGTATAGTGGACAGTGTAGTGTAGTATGGTGGTCAGTATAGTGGACAGTGTAGTATGGTTGTCAGTAGGGGTGCAACGGATCGTTGCCGATCCGTGATCCGTACGGATCACCCTCCGCGGATCGGCACACCCGCGATCCGCGGAGCACTTTTCGGGCCTCAGCCATAGGAAAGGCCCTGGCTTCGGCCTAGCTCCGGAGCGGCGGCCATCTTGGTACACCCGGAAGTGGCCGCTGTCTCGACAGGAAGTGACATTTCGTCGCCGTCATCTTGCTACACCCCACACTCCTGCACAGTACAATAATGATAGAGTGAGAAGGGGGCGAGCGGACATCTTGTTACACCCACCGGAGTTTTAAATTTAAAAGCCATTTTCAACACAAAACTGAGCTTATATGCACAAATACTGTATTTATGCATATAAGCTCAGTTTTGTGTTGAAAATGGCTTTTAAATCTAAAACTCCGGTGGGTGTAACAAGATTTGTGTGTTTTTTTTTTTTTTTTGTTTTTGTTTTTTATGCTGATCCGAGGATCGATCCGATCCGTGACTCTGATCCGAGGATCGATCCGATCCGTGAGATTTATGATCTGTTGCACCCCTAGTGGTCAGTATAGTGTAGTATAGTGGTTAGTGTAGTATAGTGGTCAGTATAGTGTGGTTTAGTATGGAGGTCAGTGTAGTGTAGTGGACAGTATGGTGGTCAGTGCTTGTGTACAGTGTAGTATGGTGGTCAGTATAATGTAGTATGGTGGTCAGTGTAGTATAGTGGTCAGTGTAGTATAGTGGATAGTGTAGTATGGTGGTCAGTATAGTGTAGTGGTCAGTATAGTGTAGTGGTCAGTATAGTGTAGTGGTCAGTGTAGTATGGTGGTCAGTGTAGTATGGTGGTCAGTGTAGTATGGTGGTCAGTGTAGTATGGTGGTCAGTGTAGTGTAGTATAGTGGACAGTGTAGTATAGTGGTCAGTGTAGTATGGTGGTCAGTGTAGTATGGTGGTCAGTGTAGTATAGTGGTCAGTGTAGTATGGTGTTCAGTGTAGTGTAGTATGGTGGTCAGTGTAGTGTAGCATGGTGGTCAGTGTAGTATGGTGGTCAGTGTAGTATGGTGGTCAGTGTAGTGTAGTATGGTGGACATTGTAGTATGGTGGACAGTGTAGTATGGTGGACAGTGTAGTATGGTGGTAAGTGTAGTATGGTGGTCAGTGTAGTATGGTGGTCAGTGTAGTGTAGTATAGTGGACAGTGTAGTGGACAGTATAGTGGTCAGTGTAGTGTAGTGGACAGTGTAGTTCTCAGTGTAATGGTCAGTATAGGAATCAGGTAGGTCAGTACTATTGTATTTGAAGGGACTCGGGGAGCGCTAAATGTCCGCAGGTTGGGGGCGCAAATCACTTGCCTTGCCCCGGGTGCTGACAACCCCCGCTACGCCACTGTATAGGACATAAAAGGATAAAAGAAGCTCATAGTACAGAAATCCCCATTACAAATGCTTTACTTACCATAAAACTGGTCAAATAAGTAAAGAGATGCAGGTTTCCAGTACTCAAGATGGTGGAATGGGCACATCCAGTTCCAGGGTCAGCATCTTACATGACTTCCTGGCATGTTTCATCCACAGACTTTGTCAAAAGTCTCTTCAGTAACGCAGCCTCTCCTCTCACTTCCCCGCTTCACAGGCTTTGCTGAGTCAGTGGGAGCCAGTGACGAGGGAGCAGGGGATGGGGCTGAGGCATGCTGCCTGTATCTATGGACACAGGCAGCGTGGCTTGGCATTGAGCCTGCAAGTCTGGCATGCTAGGAAGTGCCTTCCTATGGTGGCACACCAAGAAGAGTGGAGCCAGGAGGGCCAGTGGGGAACCCGAGAAGAGGACGTTTGAGGCAGGTAAGTATAAACCTGTTTGTTATTTTTTTTTAAAATAGTTTACAATCACTTTAATACTCATGTTTTCTAAATCAGTGTTTCTCAACTCCAGTCCTCAAGGCGCCCCAACAGGTCATGTTTTTAGGATATCCCTCAGATGAAATGGCTGTGGTAATTACTAAGGCAGTGAAACTGCTCAAATCACCTGTGCAAAATAATGGAAAGCCTGAAAACATGACCTGTTGGGGCGCCTTGAGGACTGGAGTTGAGAAACACTGTTCTAAATCCACTGGTAATAAAATTTATACTTGCACTCCCTATTACAAAGCTTACTTGCTTTAGAAACATTATTACTTTGAGAATTATCATTTTCCAAATTCTCACAAATAATTTGTAATAAAAACATTAAAATCTCCCAACATCCATCAGTTGCATTGCTATGATGGATACCCTCCAAACCTCTCTCCTCCAACAACTCAGCCAAACAATTTTAAAAATATATAGTTTTGGGGTAGATTTGCGAAAGGCAATTGGCTGTTCACTTTTCATGGGAATGTTCACTTTGCAAGGGACTTCTCCCTGGTAGTGAAAATTCACTTTCACAAAGATTACTTAATCACGTGGAAAGAAAATTAAATAAATAAACAGCATTTTTGCTTGCACATGATTGGATGATGGAAATTATTAGGTCTTCACCTCATTTACTAAGCTAAGGGGAAATCAAACCATCAAACCATCAAATGGTAATTGGGCCTTCCTCTTGTGAATTATTCTCACAAATTAGTCTGTGAGCACATAAATGAACATTTTTAATTGCATCAAACAATCATCTTTCTGCGTAGGGTAAACATTCAGACCTTACCTTTTTAAAGAATTTGTTTTTTCAGTTGTTTTATAGTGAACTTCTTGGTAGATATGTTAATGTGTGTGTCACGCTTACCCCTTGTCAGGTGGTCAGACACTATGGGTTTGATTTACTAAAGGCAAATAGAATGTGCACTATGCAAAGTGCAGTTGCTCCAGAGCTTAATAAATGAGGGAGAGCTCTGCTGACTTCCATCATTCAATCATGTACAAATGCTGTTTTTTTTTTATTTTCCTTGCACGTGATTGGGTATTCTTTGTGAAGTGAAACTTTACCTCATTACTAAGCTCTGGAGCAACTGCACTTTTCAAAGTGTACAGTCCATTTACCTTTAGTAAATCAACCCCTAAACCTGGCTTCTGTGCTCTTCACCTTTAGCAGCCCCCTTTCCCATAAGGCAAGCAGGGATGTACCTGTACTTGGTTGCTCCCAGGTTCTATAAACAATGCTATAGTGCCTGGCTACCATGCCGGGCAGGCGCAAACTGAGCACTGCAAACAGGTATTCAGCAAAGGATGGATCCCATTAAGTCGCACATCATTGCAGACCCACTGGTCACTGGTATTGGAATGAATGGCAGTTTCAGCCTGGGCTCCCGCCAGGCCATGCCCCCAACGCATTTCATTCCACCCCTCGGGCTTAATCATGTTCAACAGTTGTTTGGAGCTGAGACAAGCTCCTTTCCTGGCCTGCACTCAAAGTGGTGGACACAGGATTGCTTTCCCTTGTAGCCTGAGCAGCACACATTTTCAATTACCGGTTCACAGCAAACAGGCAGAGTGGTTCAATGATAGTCCAGGTGCACAGCAGACAAAGTTCAGCATAGTCAGGATCAAATACGTATTCAAAAGGCAAGCAGAGTTCCGAGAATAGTCCGAGTTCCAATCCAAGATCATAAACAAGGGCATCCAAACTAGCAGGCAGGGCATACAAACAGGGAACTTGGAGCATGTGTTACAAATGTTATCACAAGCACGAGACTTCAGGCTTGGCTGGCTTAAATCAGATTTGGTCTCCACTAGCTACATCAGTCACCTTGCAGGTGGACAGGCAGACAGGGAGAATGCATCACAACCAAAACCAAGATGCTAGAATGAGACCAGCAACTGGCGTTTACTGACTCCTGACAGTGTGTTTGTATATACTTCCTTATAATTGCTTATTAACACATTTTTTTCTTTTCTTACCACAATTTTTTGAGTCCTTATTCTTTAAAGGATTCTTTTCAAGTTACCTATACTTATTGGGGGTATTTACGGAAGGCAAATCCACTTTGCACTCCAAGTGCACTACAAGTGCACTTGGAAGTGCAGTCGCTGTAAATCTGAGGGGGGCATGCAAAGAAAATAAAAAACAACATTTTAGCTTGCACATGATTGGATGATAAAATCAGCAGAGCTTCCCCTCATTTCAGATCTACCAGATCTCAGATTTACAGCGACTGAACTTCCAAGTGCACTTGCAGTCTACTTGTAGTGCAAAGTGGATTTGCCTTTCGTAAATAACCGCCATTGTGTTTACTTTGGCTTCTTCTCTAGAATTGCTGCATTCAACATTAGAAACATTTCTTTCTTCTTCAGTGGTATATTCTTACCAAATTTCTACTATTGCAATTTTTTTCAGGTTTCAATTATATGCCCTACCTGTAATGTATGCAAACCTGTCCTGATCCAATATGGCAATCATACTTGCAAATACATCTTTATTCATTTTTTTTTTTTATAAATACGGTTTTCTGCCTTCTTATGTGGCTAAATCTGTCACAATACTACAAGGTTGGTTGAAAGTATGTCCTATTTTTTTTTACTTATTCTTAAAATTGTTCATAATACTCACAAAGTAAAAGGGATCATATTTAGTGTACATAGCTGTAAATTTGCTCCCATTTTTTTTAACTGTCCTGACAATTTAAAATTGACAATTTGGAAAAAAATCAAATCTCTTCTTTCAAATATTTTTCAGGAAAAACACATTTCACCATGTCTGTGATTTCCATTCAAACAGATTGTTAGGTGTGTATAATCATTTGATTAGCTCCTTTTCTTTGCTAATGTCTCCCCAATCTGAATGTTAACCACCATTTTATACCAGAAAGCATGGTTCACATCTGACATGGTGAGAGAGAGAAAAAAACCCATTAGAGTGGAGTCCAACCTGGGTATACCCCAAAAAAATTAGGATTGAAAGAAACAATTATGGCTCTACATTTGCAATAGCATATGGAGAATGAGTATTTATTAGAGACCTGTGATATACTGTAATGCAGAAAATATTCTATAAATGTATTCCCTATAAGGGGAATATCTGGTGTAGGGATGAGCCGAACACCCCCCTGTTCGGTTCGCACCAGAACATGCGAACAGGAAAAAAGTTCGCTCGAACATGCGAACACCGTTAAAGTCTATGGGACACGAACATGAATAATCAAAAGTGCTAATTTTAAAGGCTTATATGCAAGTTATTGTCATAAAAAGTGTTTGGGGACCTGGGTCCTGCCCCAGGGGACATGGATCAATGCAAAAAAAAGTTTTAAAAACGGCCGTTTTTTCAGGAGCAGTGATTTTAATAATGCTTAAAGTCAAACAATAAAAGTGTAATATCCCTTTAAATTTCGTACCTGGGGGGTGTCTATAGTATGCCTGTAAAGGGGCGCATGTTTCCCGTGTTTAGAACAGTCTGACAGCAAAATGACATTTCGAAGGAAAAAACTCATTTAAAACTACCGCGGCTATTAATGAATTGCCGGTCCGACAATACACATAAAAGTTCATTGATAAAAACGGCATGGGAATTCCCCACAGGGAAACCCCGAACCAAAATAAAAAAAAAAAAAATGACGTGGGGGGGTCCCCCTAAATTCCATACCAGGCCCTTCAGGTCTGGTATGGATATTAAGGGGAACCCCGGCCAAAATTAAAAAAAAAAAAAAACGGCGTGGGGTTCCCCTAAAAATCCATACCAGACCCTTATCCGAGCACGCAACCTGGCAGGCCGCAGGAAAAGAGGGGGGGACGAGAGTGCGGCCCCCTCCTGAACCGTACCAGGCCACATGCCCTCAACATTGGGAGGGTGCTTTGGGGTAGCCCCCCAAAACACCTTGTCCCCATGTTGATGAGGACAAGAGCCTCATCCCCACAACCGTGGCCGGTGGTTGTGGGGGTCTGCGGGCGGGGGGCTTATCTGAATCTGGAAGCCCCCTTTAACAAGGGGACCCCCAGATCCCGGCCCCCCCCCTGTGTGAAATGGTAAGGGGGTACTTACCCCTACCATTTCACTAAAAAAGTGTCAAAATAGTTAAAAATGACAAGAGACAGTTTTTGACAATTCCTTTATTTAAATGCTTCTTCTATCTTCCTTCATCTTCTTCATCTTCTGGTTCTTCTGGCTCTTCTGGTTCTTCCTCCGGCGTTCTCATCCAGCATCTCCTCCGCGGCGTCTTCTATCTTCTTCTCCTCGGGCCGCTCCGCACCCAAAGCATGAGGGGAGGCTCCCGCTCTTCTCTTCATCTTCTTCTTCTTCATCCTCTTCTCTTCTTCATCTTCTTCTTCTTCATCTCTTCTTCCTTCTTCATTTCTTCTCCAGGCCGCTCCGCAGCCATGCTGGCATGGAGGGAGGCTCCCGCTGTGTGACGGCGTCTCCTCGTCTGACGGTTCTTAAATAACGGCCACCCGGTGACCCCGCCCCCCTCTGACGCACGGTGACTTGACGGGACTTCCCTGTGACATCACGGGGAATGCCACAGGGAAGTCCCGTCATGTCCCGTGCGTCAGAGGGGGGCGGGGTCACCGGGTGGCCCCGCCCCCGTTACTTAAGAGCCGTCAGACGAGGAGACGCCGTCACACAGCGGGAGCCTCCCTCCATGCCAGCATGGCTGCGGAGCGGCCCGGAGAAGAAATGAAGAAGGAAGAAGAGATGAAGAAGAAGAAGACGAAGAAGAGAAGAGGATGAAGAAGAAGAAGATGAAGAGAAGAGCGGGAGCCTCCCCTCATGCCATGGGTGCGGAGCGGCCCCAAAGAGAAGAAGATAGAAGACGCCGCGGAGGAGATGCTGGACGAGAACGCCGGAGGAAGAACCAGAAGAGCCAGAAGAACCAGAAGATGAAGAAGATGAAGGAAGATAGAAGAAGCATTTAAATAAAGGAATTGTCAAAAACTGTCTCTTGTCATTTTTAACTATTTTGACACTTTTTTAGTGAAATGGTAGGGGTAAGTACCCCCTTACCATTTCACACAGGGCGGGCCGGGATCTGGGGGTCCCCTTGTTAAAGGGGGCTTCCAGATTCCGATAAGCCCCCCGCCCGCAGACCCCCACAACCACCGGCCACGGTTGTGGGGATGAGGCCCTTGTCCTCATCAACATGGGGACAAGGTGTTTTGGGGGGCTACCCCAAAGCACCCTCCCAATGTTGAGGGCATGTGGCCTGGTACGGTTCAGGAGGGGGGGGGGCCGCACTCTCGTCCCCCCCTCTTTTCCTGCGGCATGCCAGGTTGCGTGCTCGGATAAGGGTCTGGTATGGATTTTTGGGGGAACCCCACGCCGTTATTTTTTTTTTTTTTGGCGCGGGGTTCCCCTTAAAATCCATACCAGACCTGAAGGGTCTGGTATGGAATTTAGGGGGAACCCCACGTCATTTTTTTTTAAAATTTTGGCCAGGGTTCCCCTTAATATCCATACCAGACCTGAAGGGCCTGGTATGGAATTTAGGGGGACCCCCCCACGTCATTTTTTTTTTTTTTTTAATTTTGGTTCGGGGTTTCCCTGTGGGGAATTCCCATGCCGTTTTTATCAATGAACTTTTATGTGTATTGTCGGACCGGCAATTCATTAATAGCCGCGGTCGTTTTAAATGAGTTTTTTCCTTCGAAATGTCATTTTGCTGTCAGACTGTTCTAAACACGAGAAACATGCGCCCCTTTACAGGCATACTATAGACACCCCCCAGGTACGAAATTTAAAGGGATATTACACTTTTATTGTTTGACTTTAAGCATTATTAAAATCACTGCTCCTGAAAAAACGTCCGTTTTTAAAACTTTTTTTTGCATTGATACATGTCCCCTGGGGCAGGACCCGGGTCCCCAAACACTTTTTATGACAATAACTTGCATATAAGCCTTTAAAATTAGCACTTTTGATTTCTCCCATAGACTTTTAAAGGGTGTTCCGCGGCATTCGAATTTGCCGCGAACACCCCAAATTGTTCGGTGTTCGGCGAACTTGCGAACAGCCGATGTTCGATTCGAACATGAGTTCGACTCGAACTCGAAGCTCATCCCTAATCTGGTGTACAAAATAACTATTCCATCTGAGCGGTTGGTGGAATTTGTATGATTCTTAAATGCTTATAAGCATTTTAATGCTTTTTGTGATAATAAAGTGTTTTTGCTTTGTTTTTAGCCTTTCCTACAATTTCTTCATTATATCTGTTGAGCACATTTGAAATACAATGATGTGCAAAAGCATTTCCCCCCTTTCTGATTTTTTATTTTTTTACATATTTGTCACACTTAAATGACTCAGATAATCAAACAAATGTTATTATTACACAAAGATTACCCGAGTAAATACAAAATGCAGTTTTTAAATGATGGTTTCATTTATTAATGCAAAAAAGCTGTCCAAACCTGCCTGGCTTTATGTGAAAAAGTAATTGCCCCCTAAACCTAATAACTGGTTGTGCCACCCTTGGCGACAACAACTGCAATAAAGCGTTTGCAAAACCTGGCAATGAGTCTTTCACATTGCTGTGGAGCAATTTTAGCCCACTCTTCTTTGCCGAATTGTTTTAATTCAGCCACATTGGAGGGTATTCCAGCATGAACGGCCTATGTAAGGTCATGATAGAGCATCTCAATTGGATTTAAGTCCAGGCTTTGACTAGGCCACTCCAAAACCTACATTTTTCTTTGTTTAAACCATTTGGAGGTGGGCTTGCTGTTATGTTTCGGACCATGATCCTGCTGCATAACCCAAGTGCACTTGAGCTTGAGGTCACAAACTGATGGCCGGACATTCTCCTTTAGGATTTTCTGGTAGAGCTCAGAGTTCATGGTTCCATCAATTATGGTAAGTCGTCCAGGTCCTGAAGCTACAAAGCACCCTTAGACTATCAGGCTACCACCACCATGTCTGACTGTTGGTATGATGTTCTTGTTATGAACTGCTGTATTTGTTTTATGCCAGATGTAACGGGATGCACACTTTCCAAAAAGTTAAATTTTTGTCTCATAAGTAGACAGAATATTTGCCTAAAAGTCTTGGGGATAATCAAGATGTTTTTTGGTAATTGTGAGATGAGCCTTTGTGTTCTTTTTGGTCAACAGTGGCTTTGGCCTTGGAACTCTCTTTCTTATTGTTCAATCATGAACACTGATCTTACCTGAGGCAAGTGAGGCCTGCAGTTCTTTAGATGTTGTTCTGGGTTATTTTTTTGACCTCCTGGATGAGTCATTTGCATGCTCTTGGTGTAATTATTGTAGGCCGGCCACTCCTGGGAAGGTTCACCACTGTTCCATGGTTCACTGGAGTTCCAAAGCCTTAGAAATGGCTTTGAAACCCTTCCTAGATCGATACATGTACATGACTTTGTTTCTAATCTGTTTATCTGTATTTAGAGTTGACCTATCTGTGTACGTTGCTTACAGTCTGGTTGTACAGTGTCAATTCTGGTTGTACAGAGGCTAGAAGGTATATTTGGAAAGATTTGGGTATTAGGCATTTTCTCTTGCCAGGGGAATGGGAACTACATTTGTAAGTGAGAGACCTTGGTAGTGTAAAGCCCAATGTTAAAAATGTAAAATTTAGTTAATTTTGAAAGAAGAATTTATAGAATTCATGCGTGAGTATCAAGAAAGTTATTTTGGGGCTACAGACACATAAAAAAAACATTTTCACAAAAGCAATCTGATCTACACATGCCCACTATAAACGGGTGACCCGCCCCCTTCTGACACCATGGGAAAGCCAAAGGGAAGTACCCGTGGCGTCAGAGGGGGTGGGTTTACTGGGTGGCCCCGCCCTCAGTTATATAAGAACTGTCACAAGCACAGAAGCATCACACTGCGGGAGCCTCCCATTGAGGTGGATCATTCGGAGGATGAAGGGCGGAAGAAGAAGCCAGAGGTAGATGGAGAAGACCGGAGGAAGAAGCAGAGGAAGATGGAGGAAGAAGCGGGGGAAGAAGATTATGGTGGAAGAAGGAGAAAACCGAAGGAAGACCAGAAGAAGATGGAGGAAGAAGTGGGGGAAAGAAGAAGACATTTTTAATAAAGGAATTGTCAAAAAACGGCTATTGTCTTTTTTACCATTTTGACACTTTTTTTGTGAAATGGTAGGGGTACATTTGTACCCCATTACCATTTCACACAGGAGGGGAGGCCGGGATCTAGGGGTCTTCTTGTTAAAGGGGGCTTCCAGATTCCGATAAGCCCCCCACCCGCAGGCCCCCACAACCACTGGGCAAGAGTTGTGGGGATGAGGCCCTTATCCCCATCAACATGGGGACAAGGTGCTTTGGGGGGCTACCCCAAAGCACCTTCCCCATGTTGAGGGCATGTGGCCCGGTAAAGTTCAGGAGTGGGGGGTGCTCTCTCATCTCCCCTCTCTTCCTGCGGCCTGCCAGGTTGCGTGCTCGGATAAGGGTCTGGTATGGATTTTGAGGGGGACTCCTATGCCATCTTTTTTAAATTTTGGCGCAGGGTTCCTCTTAAAATCCATACCAGACCTTCAGGTCTGGTATGGATTTTGAGGGGGACCCCCACGCATTTTTTTTTTAAATTTGGTTCGCGGTTCCCCTGTGGGGGAATCCCATGCCGTTTTTATCAATGAACCTTTATGTGTATTGCCGGACCGACAACTCATTATAGCCGCGATTAGTTTTAAATGACTTTTTTTCCTTTAGAAATGTCATTTTGCTGTCAGACTGTTCTAAACACGGGAAACATGCACCACTTTGCAGGCATACTATAGACACCCCCCCAGGTACGAAATTTAAAGGAATATTACACTTTAATTGTTTCACTTTAAGCATTATTAAAATCACTGCTCCCGAAAAAAACGGCCATTTTTAAAACTTTTTTTTGCATTGATACATGTCCCCTGGGGCAGGACCCAGGTGTCCCCAAACATTTTTTAAGACAATACCATGCATATAAGCCTTTAAAATTACCACTTTTGATTTTTCATGTTAATGTCCCATAGACTTTAACGGTGTTCCCATGTTCGAACTAATTTTTTGCCTGTTCGCATGTTCTGGTGCGAACCGAACAGGGGGGTGTTCAGCCCATCCCTAATCTTGGAGAACTAACCACAGATCTTCTGTGTATGTAGGCTGCATTAAATTCTTCTGGTAGAGATGCACACAACTGAAAAAAATGTTTTGTTTAGCTTTGATTTCCTTTTTCTTAAATAAATCTTTTAATCATAATTGTTATCTTAGAATAATTTGTTTTCAGAGAGATACATTATTTCGGGAGAGTATGTATTTATTGTTCCGAATCAATTCATGTTTTTGGAAGTTCTGTTTTAAATCATTATGTTATTAAGTCCAATTCATTTTCCCATTTCCAACTGACTTTGTTTTTTGGACCTTGCACATACAAATCAAACTAATGATCTCTCAACCCTAAAAAAAAAAGAGTCTTAGAATATTCACGCTACACTTGCTAGAATAAAAAAAAATGGAACAGAATCAATTAGGATCATCTGTTATATCGTTATGTTATTTTGAATGCTTCAAACATTAACAAAAGGCCCAAACTGTGGTGTCATGTCATCCAAATAAATATAAACTAATTGTTTTGAATTGTTTTTGCTATAATTTATTTTGTATTAGTTGAAATTGGTTATTATTGTGATTCGGATACATCCAAATCACGAATCAAGCAAATTTGTCCAAATTTTGATACGTAACGAAATAAAAGTCTATATAGTGGGGTTGATTTACATAGCCTCCCTGGCGGTTTTCCTGAGTGTGGCTCGGGGTTAAAATTCAGCACCATTAGCGGTAACCCCGAGCCACACTCGGGATTACATTGCAGGATCCTGGAGCGGTCACTTACCTTGTCCCCGGGTTCCTGCGATCTCCCCCGCAGTGTCCGTGGGCTCCGTCCTCCTCCAGAAGCCTCTCTGTGCCAGGCTCCGTTCCCTGCGAGCGTCGCGACGCATGGGGGCGGAGCCTGGCGGCAAATTCAAAAAAATTTAAAAATCATAACACATACAGTACTGTAATCTTACAGATTACAGTACTGAATGACATGATTTCACATCCCTTTTGTCCCCAGTGCTTTGGCCCATTCCCTGCATGCAGTTTTTTATTACATATACTGCATATACTGTTCTTTCTGCCTGGAAACTGGAGATTGTCCATAGCAACCAAAAAGTGTCCCTTTACGTCAAAAGTGGCTTTAGACCAGATAGAAAACAGCGATAGTAAATTAGAACACTTGCAGAATTGAGCGATAGTGAATCGTGGGGAAATTTATTTTATTATTATTTTTAATTTTTTTTTTTAATTATTTATTTTTATTTATTATATTAAAATTTATGTTCTTGTGTTTCAAACTTCATCATACCCGGGATATCTACTAGACTCTTGTTTGGACAGATTTAAGTGTGTTATTGTTAAGAATTACAGACCTACAATATAAAACGCCAAATTTCCATGCAAAATAATTGTACCGCTTTTAGCACCTAAAATCCGAAATAATCATACCGCCAGGGAGGTTAAGGCAAATAGACTGTGCACTTTGCAAAGTGCAGTTGCTCCAGAGCTTATTAAATGAGGTAAAGCTTTACTTTGCAAAGAGTACTCAATCACGTGGATAGAAAGTAAACAAAATTGCATTTTTGCTTGCACATGATTGGATGATGAAAGTCAGCAGAGCTTCTGCTCATTTAATCAGCTCTGGAGCAACTTCTCTTACAGAGTGCAACTGCACTTTGCAAAGTGCACAGTCTATGTGTCTTCAGTAAATCAACCCCTATGTCTCTTAATGTAATCCCAGGCGGGCTCAGTGATGTTGAGATCAGTTCCCTGGGGCTGCTGAACCATCACTACCAAGACTCCTTGTTCTTCTTCAATACAGGGCACTTTCACCCCCTACCTGCCAAGGGCATTTTTCAGCTTTCAGCGCTGTCATACTTTGAATGACAATTGCGCAGTCATGCAACACTGTACCCAAATTAATTTTTAATCATTTTCTTCAAACAAATAGAGATTTCATTTGGTGGTATTTAATCACTGCTGGGTTTTTTATTTTTTTACAAAAAAAAGAAAAAAGACCAAAAATTTTGAAAAAAAAATAGTTCTGTCAGTAAATTTTGTAAAGTAATTTTTCTCCTTCACTGATGTGCGCTGATGAGGCGGCACTGATGAGGTGGCACATATGGGCACTGATGAGGCGGCACATATGGGCACTGATAAGGCGGCACTTATGGGCACTGATTAGGTGGCACTGATGATCAGACACTATTATGCCGCGCTGATGGGCACTCATAGGTGGCACTGATATGCGCCATTGATGAGCACTGATAGGTGGTACTGATGGTGGGTACTGGTAGGTGGCACTGGTGGGCACTGATCGGTGGCACTGATAGTCAGCACTGATGGGACTGATGGGCGGCACTAATGGGTGGCACCAATGGGCACTGATGGGCAGCACTGATGGGCAGCACTGATGAGCGGGCACTGGTGGGCACTACAAGGCAGCACTGACTGGCACCAGTAATGGGCATTGATTTGTGTCACTGATGGGCACTGATTTGTGTCACTGATGGGCACTCATTGGTGGCACTCATGGACAATAATTGGTGGCACTCATGGCACTGATTGGTGGCACTGATGACACTTTACTGTAATCAGAGCACTGATCATGATCAGTGCCCTGATTACCTGCCCTGGTCTCCCCTGTGAGGAGATGCCACTGATCGGCACTTCTCACCACACACTCTGTCAGTGTTAGGTGAGGAGAGCCCATTACCGACACTTCCGGAATTTACATGTGACCGGCTATGATTGGACACAGCCGATCACATGGTTAAAGAGGCGTGTCAGCGCCTCTTTAACCAGGAAGCGGGGTCACGCTATGTCTTAGCAACACGGTGAGGCCGCGATTGCCTCGATATGTGCGCCCCGAGGGTGTGCGGGCACAGCCATTCTGGTGCATCGTCTTATGACGTCCACCCAGAATAGGAGCCACACCGTCCCTCCGTCATTTGACTGTGGGCAGGCGGTAAGTGGTTAAGCTAAAGATAGTTTTTAATGGCATTGGCTGTATGTGTTTGGGTCATTGTCCTGCTGCAGAATAAATTTGGGGCCAATCACACGCCTCTTTGATGGTATGGCATGATGGATAAGTATCTGCTTATATTTCGCAGCATTGAAAACACCATTGATCCTGACCAAATCTCCAACTCCATTTGGAGAAATGCATACCCAAAATTGCAAGGAGTCTCCACCATGCTTCACTGTTGCCTACAGACACTCATTATTGTACCTCTATCCAGCCCTATGGTAAACAAACTGCCTCCTGCTACAGCCAAATATTTAATCAACCCAGAGCACCTGCTGCCATTTCTCTGCACCCCAGTTCCAATGTTTTCATAGTTTCGTCTTTTAGCCTTGCGTTTCATCGTTTAGCCTTGTTTCCACATCAGAAGTATGTCTCTTAGGCCACAGTTCTTCCATGAAGACCACTTCCAGCCAGACTTCTCTGGACAGAAGATCGATGTACCTGGGTCCCACTGGTTTACACCAGTTCAGATGTCAAATGGAAGTAAGCATGATGTGTCTTTCATCTGCTGCATTAAAGCGGCGTTCCACCCAAAAGTGGAACTTCCGCTCGTTGTACTCCTTCCCCCCCAGGTGCCACATTTGGCACCTTTCGGGGGGGAGGGGGGGGCAGAATACCTGTCTTTCACAGGTATCCTGTTCCCACTTCCGGGAGCCTCAGCCGTGGGTATTTCCGTCACTGCCTGCGTTCCCTTCTCCTCCCTCCTCCTTCCCCGGCCACTGGGCCAGTAGGAGAGAGGAGTGGAGCCTCGGCATGCGCAGTAAGGTTCCCGGCGTGAAGCCATAAGGCTTCACAGCCAGGTTCCCTTATTCGCAATAGAGGCGGCATGCACCCGACAGCTGTTGGAAACATCAGCTGCGGCGCTGACATCGCTGGACTCCAGGACAGGTAAGTGTCTGATTAGTAAAAGTCAGCAGCTGCAGTATGTGCAGCTGCTGGCTTTTAATTTTTGCAGCGGTGGGTGGACCTCAGCTTTAAGTTCTCCTTGGTTGACTACTGCGTCTACAGTCCTCGACGTTGCCCATGACTTTGTGTTTCTTTAAAAGAGCTTGAACAGCACATCTTGAAACCAGTCTGCTTTGAAATCTTTGCCTGGGAGAGACATGGCTGATGCAGTATAACTACCTTGTGTATTGTTGCTGTGTTCAGTCTTGCCATGGTGTATGATCTGTCACATAAAACTGTCTTCCACAACCGCACCTCAGTAGCAGAGCTTGGCTGTTCCTCACCTAATTTTAAGCCTCCTACACAGCTATTTCTTTTTCGGTCAACAACTGTGTTTCAACCTACATATGAAATTGATGATCATTAGCACCTTCTTGGTATAATTGTTTAATCATACACCTAACTCTAATTCGACATAATCCCTGCCTGTGTGCAAGTGTACGAATTGATGCTGCCTTATGGTCATTCATGGTCATACTTAGGATTTTTGAGGTTGAAAAAGAATTTTGCGCCTTAATTTATCCTTGCATTTTACCAATTGTCAATAAAGGTGATTTATAATTTTGTTAACACACACTGTACAGAAGTACCCTGCACTGCTTAGCCACTCACTGTCCTTGCCACTGCTGTCTATTGCTACTTTCTATAGCTATTTATCATTCTGTGCTCATCACAATTGGGGATTAGCTGGGGCGTCGTCTGAACTCATCTCTAGCCATACTTCAGACTCACACTGTGGTCTCATCAAGCCTGCTTCTTTGTTTACATGAGCTGCAAAATGGCAAAGAGTCCGTTTGCAGCTCATTGGAGTTCTGAGTTCAGCTTCCAAGTTTGGCTAAAGAACTCCCAAGCTCATCTCCAACCACAATGTGATGAATATCTCTTTCAAAACTGTCCCAATGCACCAAATAATTAAAAGAAAAAATATATGTCACAGCATTACAGAAGTCACATATCCACTGTCATCCTGGATGTGAGATGGCGATGCACAGCAGATCACTGCCCTCCTGCTACTTGCCTTCACAGCTCCTTTCTTTAATTATTTTCACACTATGTCAGTGACACTAGCGGCCTCAAAATGGACCAGGAAATAAAAGAATGCTAGAATAAAACAAAACTCACAGTTAAAAAATAAGAAATGCTGATATTTTTGTAAGCTTTTAAGGGAATATATACAGGTGGTCCCCAGGTTACAAACAAGATAGGGGCTGTAGGTTTGTTCTTAAGTTGAACCTGTGTGTAAGTCGGAACAGGTACATTTTTTTAAGAGTAGCTCCAGACAAATAAAAACTTTAAGCTTTTTGTATAGGATAGGGAAGGGTTAACACCCTGTAACATTTGGGTTGCTGTTTGTGCCCCAGTTCAGAAGATTTCACCTCACTTTCTGTCCCAATGACAATTGGATTTTGAACATTTGTGGAAACAAGCCTTGGTGATAAAGCTTCAGTAGAGACACCATTTCTCCCATAATACAGTAACCCTAACAGGAGTGAATTTCCCTTCCTAGGGGTAGACTTATGCCCCGTACACACGGTCGGACTTTGTTCGGACATTCCGACAACAAAATCCTAGGATTTTTTCCGACGGATGTTGGCTCAAACTTGTCTTGCATACACACGGTCACACAAAGTTGTCGGAAAATCCGATCATTCTGAACGCGGTGACGTAAAACGCGTACGTCGGGACTATAAACGGGGCAGTGGCCAATAGCTTTCATCTCTTTATTTATTCTGAGCATGCGTGGCACTTTGTCCGTCGGATTTGTGTACACACGATCGGAGTTTCCAACAATGGATTTTGTTGTCGGAAAATTTTATAGCCTGCTCTCAAACTTTGTGTGTCGGAAAATCCGATGGAAAATGTGTGATGGAGCCCACACACGGTTGGAATTTCCGACAACAAGGTCCTATCACACATTTTCCGTCGGAAAATCCGACCGTGTGTACAGGGCATTACTCTCATGTCCTGTTGTCTCCCTCCGTTTGTAAGTAGGAGTCGTTTATAAGTCAGATGTTTTTAACTAGGGGACCGCCTGTAGTGGTATTGTACACATTTTTATTATGTAAGACTGAAGAAGTCAGAAATTAAAAAGTACATTTTTTTTCTTTTATTATTGTGCTGGTACACAATTAAAATCATAAGTGAATAAATGCATTTGTAACAATATAAATATAAAATATTTTGCTAAAACGGTTACAATTTCGGTGGCAAATCTTTAGATCTTGAGATTACTCTTATGCCACGTACACACGACCGGACTTTACGGCATACTTTGCCCGGCGGACTGTTCGACGGACATTACGATGGACTTTCCGAATGAACGGACTTGCCTACACACGATCAACCAAAGTCCGACGGATTCGTACGTGATGACGTACGACCGGACTAAAACAAGGAAGTTCATAGCCAATAGCTGCCCTAGCGTCGGTTTCTGTCTGTCGGACTAGCATACAGACGAGCTGACTTTTCGACCGGACTGGAGTCCGTCGGATAGATTTGAAACATGTTTCAAATCTAAGTCCGTCAAACTTTTGAGAAAACAAAGTCCGCTGGAGCCCACACACGATCGAATTGTCCGACGAAATCTGGTACGCCGGACCAAGTATGCCGTAAAGTCCGATCGTGTGTACGCGGCATTACACATTTTGTAACATTGGCAGCTATGATGCTTTTTGCCTGCAGTGATTAGTAGGAAAGAGGATGCCAAGGGTGCCTTCTTTTATATAACAATGGATCTGTGGGTGATCTGTCTCTCATCTTCCTCCCTTAAAGCCTTATCTTGTTTTTTTTTTTTTTTTATCCAAAAAAAAAAAAATATGTTTATTAAAGAAAAAGCATCTTACATTGCCAGCTTTATCTTACAATGCCAAACACAACGAAAATAGATTCATCAATGACTTTACAACATAATGACCAAGAAGATATAAAAACACCTGCAAATAACACCTTATCCATCATTAAGCCCAAGTAGTCTATCCATAATCAGATCCACCGGGGCAAGCCCCGGGAATTCCAACCATGGTGCACATTATTCGCTCATATTTAAGCATACTGCCTCTATGTTAGTAAATAAGCTTCTCCATTCTTAACACCTCACCAACATTTTTAACCCATTCCCCTATCTTTGGGGGATCCTCAGATTTCCAATGAACCATAATCAATTTCAGTGCCTGGAATAGAACTCTATGTATAGCCTCCCTAGTGTGAGTATTCCAGTGGTATTCCTCCAAGACACCCAACAGGCATACTTTTGGATTCAATGGAATAGATAATTTAAATACTGAGTTGACTTTAGTCACCACTCCTGACCAATATGAGTGTAGTTTTGGGCATCTCCATAATAGATGAATGAGGTTACCGTGATCACGCTTACAGCGTGTACATGTAGACTCTGATTGCAAATTCATCAATTGGAGTCTATGAGGAGTGTAATATACCCTCAATAGTATGTACAGTTAAAGTGATTGTAAACCCTCCTCGACAAGTTTATCTGTTCATAAATTAGATAACACAGGCAGCTGATCGCTGCCTGTGAAAGTGTACTTACTGCTGTCTTTTCCAAGGAAATTGTCTTTTAATCTTAGATGATGTAATGCGCGATTGCGCAGTAGGATCGTTCATTAACGCACCTAAAGTGTGCTGTTTCTGTATTAGCTGCATGTCGGGAAATGTCTGTAGATGAGCTACTCCTCTGAACGGTACAGAGGAGAAGTCTCGCGATGCTGCAGTGTTTATTTCCTTCCTGATACGGCGCTACGGCGCATGCACGAGATTTCCTAAGGGATAGTAAGGGCGGAAGTGACGTCCAGAAAGAATTCAGCAAATAGCACGTACAATAGCATGGCCAATACCTGGAAATGAAGATAATCTAAAGACCCTAAAAAAAGGTATTTGCAGACCTCGTTTTAGGCCAATTTCTATCTATTATACCTTGTAATGAGCTATTGTATGTTAAAATTTGAAAAATAAGAAAAATCGTCAAGGGTTTACTTCCCCTTTAAGTCAATCTCTTCCCATTGCTCCCCCTTCAGATGCCCAACATCTCGCTTCCACCTCTCCTTCACTCTCAGGGGATGCTGCCTCAAAAAAGACCGTAAAAGCATGGCGTAACTGTGTGATATAAAGTTAGTTGAGTCAGCATCCCTAATAAGACTGAATATTGGAGTCTAAGACATCTGCCATTCTGAGGAATTACTTTGTGCTTTAACAGCATAGTTACATAGTTAGTCAGGTTGAAAAAAAGACACAAGTCCACCTAGTAAAATAAAAAAATAATATTAATAAACCAATCCTATACACAAGTTGATCCAGAGGAAGGCAAAAAACCCCAGTAAAGCATGCTCCAATTGGCTACTGCAGGGGAGAAAATTCCTTCCTGATCCCCCGAGAGGCAATCGGATTTTCCCTAGATCAACATTACCTATAAATGTTAGTACCCAGTTATATTCTGTACATTTAGGAAAGAATCCAGGCCTTTTTTAAAGCAATCTACTGAGCTTGCCAGAACCACCTCTGGAGGGAGTCTATTCCACATTTTCACAGCTCTTACTGTGAAGAAACCTTTCCGTATTTGAAGTGGAAATCTTTTTTCCTCTAGACGTAAAGAGTGCCCCCTTGTCCTCTGTGATGACCTTAAAGTGAATAACTTAATACTAAGTTTACTATATGGACCACTTATGTATTTGTACATGTTGATCATATCCCCCCTAATCTCCTCTTCTTAAGAGGGAATTGATTCAGTTGCTCTTTCCTCAAAGCTGAGCTCCTCCATGCCTCCTATTAGTTTGGTTGCCCTTCTCTGCACCCCCTCCAGTTCCCGATATCCTTTTTGAGAACCGTTGCCCATAACTGAACTGCATATTCCAGATGGTCTTACTAATGATTTGTACAGTGGCAAAATTATCTCTCAACATTAAACCAATTTGCCACTTAGTTCCCCAATTAGACAGTGCTTTGAGGTTGGCTTGTAAATTGGAGACATCCTGTAAGGACGTTATTCCACTGCATAGCTTGGTGTCATCTGCAAAGACAGAAATGTTACTTTTAATCCCAGACCCTATATCATTTATAAAGCTATTAAAAAGTAAGGGTCCCAGCACTGAACCTTGGGGTACACCATTGATAACCTTAGACCATTCAGAGTAAGAGTCATTAACCACTACTCTCTGAATTCTGTCTTTTAGCCAGTTTTCTATCCATTTACAAATTGATCTTTCCAAGCCTGTAGACTTTAACTTACACATTAGCCGCGTGTGTTGAACTGTGTCAAACGCTTTTGCAAAATCCAAGTATACCACATCCACAGCCACTCCTCTGTCCAAGGTTTTACTTACTTCCTTATAAAAAGAAATCAGGTTTGTTTGACAACTTATCTTTTTCATGAATACATGCTGTCTGTTGCTTAAAATATTTTTTTCAGCAAGAACTCGCCTATGTGGTCTTTTATTAAGCTCTCCGGTATCTTCCTGACTATAGAAGTTAAACTAACAGGTCTATAGTTACTTGGTAAAGACTTTGATCCTTTTTTTTAATATGGGCACCACAGTGGTACAATTCCAGTTAATAATGAGTCTCTAAATATTAGAAATAATGGCCTTGAAATGACAGAGCTCAATTCTCTTAGGATCCGTGGGTAGATGCCATCTGGTCTAGGTGCTTTATCCACCTTTATTCTGTCTAAGTATTTCTGGACCATATCACTTTTGAGCCATTGCGGATCATTTGGGGCTGTGTCACTACCACCCCCATTATGGACATGAGCTCACCCATGCTCCTTTGTATACACAGAGCTGAAGAAAGTATTTAATAAATTTGCCTTCTCTTTGTTCCCAGTCACCCAGATTATTTTGTAAAGGGCCTACATCCTCAGATCTGACCTTTTTACTATTAATATATTTGAAGAATTTTTTGGGGTTTGTCCTACTATCTTTTGCAATCCGTCGTTCATTTTGAATTTTTGCATCCTTGATTTCCTTTTTACATATTCTGTTATCATCTTTGTACCATTTAAAATGATGAGAACGTTCCTTTATTTTATATTTTTAAAAAGGTCTTTAAAAGGTTTTTATTATTTATAGCCGCTTTAACTTTGGCCATGAGCCACATAGGTTTTATTTTCAGCCTTTTAAACTTATTGCCCATGGGAATATACTTTGCAGTGAGTTTACATACAGGCACTTTGAAGAATTCCCATTTCTGTTCAGTGTCCATTGATGCTAATATTCCCTCCCAGTCTAAGTCTTGGAGAGCAGCCCTCATCCTTGTAAAATTTGCTCTCTTAAAGTTAAGTGTTTGCATCTTACCTGTATGCGTTTGTTGGTTCCAGCTAACATTAAATTAAATCATGTTAAGGTCACTGCTACCCAGATGTTCTTTTATTGGTAATAAACTCTGCATCATTTGAGATTACCAGGTCCAACAGAGCATCATTCCTAGTCTGGGCCTCAATAAACTGGGCCATAAAATTGTCTTGTAATAGGTTTATAAATTTTTGCCCTTTAACTGTCCCAGCAGTGCATTACTCCAGTCAATTTCCGGATAGTTAACATCCCCCATTATTATCACTGTCTCGGTCCTTGCAGCCCTTTCCATCTGTGCAAGGAGCTGAGTCTCCACCTCCTCACTAACACTGGGAGGTCTATAACAAACTCCAATGATAACCTTTGTAGGACGCACACCCATGTACAGTTCCACCCATAATGCTTCAGACTCATCACACTCTCCATCAACTAGGTCCTCTTTCACACTCGCTTTGAGATCACTTCCCACACCACCACCACCCCTCCGTTTTACCCTGTCTTTCTGAAAGAGAGCATAGCCAGGAATATTAATGGCCCAGATATGAGAAGAATGAAGCCAAGATTCAGCAATACCAATTAGATCATAGTTCTCCTCGTTCACCAGAGCTTCCAACTCACCTATTTTGCTTGGCAGATTTCTGGCATTGGTGAACAAACACTTTAATTCATTGTCACATTTTTCGAATGCATTTTGCATATTTTTTATTTTAGTACGAATAGTTCCATTTCCAATTGTTGATTGTAAGCTAGAAACCTTCATATCATCTGCCATAGCTTTCCCCACATCTTTCCCCATTCCACCCACCAATAAGGGCTGGCCCCTGTCTGCCCTGTCTGCACCATTAAAATCTAATTCACCCTCCCACAATCCTAGTTTAAATACTCCTCCAGCCTTCCCATAAACCTCTCCCCAGCACAGTAGACCCCCTTCCATTTAGGTGAAAACCATCTTTAGCATATAGGTTGCACTACAATGAAAAGTCAGCCCAGTGCTCTAAAAACCCAAATCCCTCTTTCTTACACCAGGCCTTTAGCCATGCATTCAGCTCTCTAATCTCCCCCTGCCTTTCCTGTGTTGTGCATGGCACAGGCAATATTTTAGACCTTGAAGAGAAGGACCTCCAACTTGCAGCCTAGTTCTTTAAATTGGTTCTTAAGGAGCCTCCACCTTCCATATATTCTGTCATTGGTTCCAACGTGGACCAAGACAGCTGGGTCATGCCCAGCCCCCCCTCCCCCAGTAATTTATCAACCCGGTCCACCACATGCCGAAGCTTGGCACCAGGAAGACAGCAAATCATTTGGTTTAGATGATCCCGGCAACAAATAATGCCATCAGTCCTTCTGATTAGAGAATCCCCTATTACCACCAACTGCCTAGGCCTACCTGCACTCCCCTCACCACCCCTACTAGATGGGCTGCTCTCTCGGCTGTTAGGGGTAGAAGTGACATCTAGGGCAGCCACCTCTGAGCTTGTTACCCCCACCAACTTGGTGAATCTGTTATGCCGCGTACACCAGATTGCACATTCCGACAACAAAATCCATGTTTTTTTTCAGACGGATGTTGGCTCAAACTTGTCTTGCATACACACAATCACACAGATGTTGTCGAAAATTCCGAACGTCAAGAACGCGGTGACATACAACACTTACGACAACACTATAAAAGTGAAGTTCAATACCAAGTGTGCCACCCTTTGGGCTCCTTCTGCTAATCTCGTGTTTATCATGTGTTAGTAGAAGTTTGGTGGGAGACGATTTGCGCTTTTTAGCCTCGTGCTTTTCAGATAGTTACTGTTCTTCAGTTTGTGCTTGTGGGTTCATATCTGGTTTTCAGTGAGTGTAGTCAGTTCGCATTTGTTTTTCAGTGCGTTTTTTATAGTATGTATTTGATTTTCAGTGCTTTCTGTTAGTTTGTTCTGACCAGCCGACCGTTTTGAAGCCATGTTGCGGGTACGTACTCATCGTAGAGTTCATGTTGTGCAGGGGCTTGGTGGTGGGGTTGTTACTTTGACCCAAGCCCAGTCCATGAACAGGGCGGGGAGGAGTTCATGGACAAAGAATTGATTACTCCAGCGTTTACCAGCCATTACTCCTCTCTCATATGCCTTTGTTGTGGGAGATCCATGAGAATGATCCTGATGATTTCAGGAATTATCTCTGGATGACGGACCCGTTTTTCACAGTTTGTAGGCTTTGCTGTCCCCAGGCCCGGATTTACTCCCTTTGCCGCCCCAAGGCCGAGTCCCTCAATGCCGCCCCCCCACACACACACACACACATGCACACGCACACCCCCATTCACGTCCTTTATCAATGACTGCTACAATAGATCAATTAAAAACATATCTCCACACATGAGAACACTGAAAATAACTGCCTTTAATTGTACAGACTGAAAATACTTCAGGGTAAGCGCGCGAGGGGTAAGGATTTTTCATGGGCAATTTTTCAGGGCAATGGCTGGTGTTAGTGCTTCAATCATCCCCGGCACCATGGTTGGTATGGTGTCAGGATGATTGAAAAACATTATTTCTATCATTACATTGTAATATTAAAAAAAAAAAATAGTTCAACTCAACATAATGCAGAATCATTGGGGGCCCTGAGCGTGTCACTTGCCACCATCTCTTGTCACTTGACACGCTGCCTGCCACCAGATGGAGATGTCACTTGCCATGCTGCCTGCCACCAGATGGGGGATGTCACTTGCCACTATGCCTGCCACCAAATGGGGAAGTCACTTGCCACGCTGCCTGCCACCAGATGGGGAAGTCACTTGGCACGCTGCCTGCCACCAGATGGGGAAGTCACTTGCAGCGCTGCCTGCCACCAGCTGGGGATGTCACTTGCCACGCTGCCAGCTACCAGCTGGGGATGTCACTTGCCACGCTGCCTGCCACCAGATGGTGATGTCACTTGCCACACTGCCTGCCACCAGATGGTGATGTCACTTGCCACGCTGCCTGCCACCAGATAGGGGAGGTCACTTGCCATGCTGCCTGCCACCAGATGGGAATGTCACTTGCCACGCTGCCTGCCACCAGATGGGGATGTCATTTGCTACTATGCCTGCCACCAGATGGGGATGTCACTTGCCACGCTGCCTGCCACCAGCTGGGAATGTCATTTGCCATGCTGCCTGCCATCAGATGGAGGAACAGCGGTGCGGGCAATGAGAGATGTCATCTCTCTCCCCCGTCGCCGCACCGCAGACATTACTACCTACGAATTTTTCAAAAATGGCGCCGGGCGGTGCAATCACACTACTGTGCATAAGCCGCCCAGCCAAACGCGTACGAGCTTTCCCGAGCCCGGCCGGCTTCAGAACGGCACATGCGCAGTTGCGTGGTCGGCTTGTGGCCATCTTTTCTACGGGCATCAGTGCCAGTGCCCCTAATAGGCTTTAATGGGCTGCCCGAAAGGGTGGGCAGCCACGAAGTCGCCGCAGAAGCGGTGCCGCCTCTGCACCACTGCCGCCCCGAGGCCTGGCCTCGGTGGCCTTGTGACAAATCCGGCCCTGGCTGTCCCCTTATATTACGAAGCAGAACACCTGCATGCGGCAAGCCATCACTCCTGAACAGAGGCTAGTCGTCAGGTTGCATTACTTGGAGACAGGAAGAAGTCTGCAGGACATCAAGTTCTCGACTGGCATCTCCCCCCAGGCTCTGGGGATCATTATTCCAGAGACCTGTTCTGCCATCATTCAGGTCCTGCAGAAGGTCTATATTAAGGTAAGATTTCTCCTTTAAAATCACATTCTATATTTAATGTTTGCTAATGTATTTTATTTCTTTCATCATTCCATAATTGTCATGATTGCAATATGCTGTGAATATCTTCTTTGTCCTCATGTATGCTGGAAGTTTATCAAGTTCCTTTTTTGTCCTTCATGCATATTTGCCTTCACTAACCTCCCCAGCATATAATCCTGGGCCCATACACACCTAGACTAGTCACTTAACAATGTATTTTGTCAGCTCCATAGTAGTGCTTACCCTAAACACCCTCTAAAATATGTACAAATTATATTGTGGTCCTTAAAATAATGCAGAGTGCCAGAGGCTTATTTTTGGGGTCCCAAAAGCATTTGGAACCCTCCCTCCACCCAATCTGTACCAATCCTCTATCTGCTGACTTTACCAAACCCATACACACTATACCTACCTCTTTCGTGGTCAGATTTCTGTATGAATTCACAAAAGCATGTAGTGAAAGGGCCTACCTGAATACTTTCACATGGTACTGTTTCAAGTTTTGTTCTCCTATTATCTTGATAGGATGCAAATGTATCAATTTGGACAGTGTGTATTTATATTTTTTTATTATGACACTTCTTACCTGTCCAGTGGGCTGCCAATAGTGTAAGTAAGGAGGGGCTGGCCAAAGTAACACACATTATGTATGCATTCAGCTCTCAATGAATTGGAGAGGGTTACCTGTCCAAAACATACCCCCCCAAAATTTTTACTATGGGCCATCAGAGGGAATGAGGAATCTGATAAGTGGACCTTATATTTACTCCTTAAAATAAATGTTATACTGATGTTGGCCAAGAATGTTTGTGACTAATCTTCTAATCTGCTTGCAATGTTATGTGCAATGTGCAAAAGTACTCATTTTTTTTTCTTGTTTGACTCCACAGTTTCCTTCACGCCACAGGAATGGCAGACTTTGGCATCCCACTTTGCCCAGCGTTGGGACTTTCCCAACTGCGGAGGGTCAATTGATGGGAAACACGTCCACATAGTCCCACCCCCAAACTCGGGTCATACTATTACAACTATACAGGTTTTCATAGAATTGTGATGTTGGCGGTGGTGTCGGCGACATATGAGTTTCTCTATGTGGACGTGGGGAAGAATGGCTGGATGTCGGATGGTGGAGTCATCACCCAGACCAAGTTCTATGGACGGCTCCAGAGTGGTGGCTTGGGATTGCCACCTCCAGAAGACAACGTGGTTGGTCTGCCATTCGTCTTTGTCACTGATAAATCGTTTGGGCTAGGTGATCACCTGATGTGGCCATTCCCAATGCGGACCCTCCCCCCTGGACAAGGGGGTTATTAACTACAGGCTGGCCAGATCCAGAAGAGTGGTGGAGAATGCTTTTGGGATAATGGCCAGCCGGTTCCGCCTATTCCTTACGCCAATCAATATGGCCGAATATAACCATATAATCCTTGCATGCTGCCTTCTTCACAACTATTTAAGGAGAAATTTAATGATGTGTGTCCTCAGTTGCGCCTGAGGCCGGACTTCTAGAACCAACCCTGGCGGCGCTTGAAGATGGCCCTCCAAGCTTGCCCCCCCAAAGCGCCCGCAAAGTAAAACAGAAATATGTCAAGTATTTTCGGGTAGGGGAGCTATTAATATGCCAGAAAATTTTTTAAGAAACATTTTTTTTTATTTTTTTTAGTTAAACTGAAATAAGATTTCCTTTGGTTTACTGCTTGTGTTTGTTTTAGCTGTCTCCTAGGTTAGTCAATGGGCTTTTCTTTTTGGCCATTTTCTTCAATAGTGCAAACGTAATTTATTTGATACATGAGGTGACAATCTCTTCTTCAGCTAACTATTATGTTGTGGGTCTGCAAAACACACACCTTGTTTTTGTTGTTAATGTATGTAATGCATTACTGATAAAAATATTTATCATTTTCAGCACCATGAATTCGTTTTTGGGAGTCACGAAAATCCACTTTGCACTCCAAGTGCACTGCAAAAGTGCACTTGAAACTGCACTTTGTAGTGCAAAGTGGATTTTCCTTTAATAAATAACCCCCATTGCCACTGTAAACACCAACTTAGTCCACAAACTGCTATTGAGCATTGAAAGAAGAAGCCACACTTTGTTGAGTAGAAAATGTACTCTGTGCACATTCACATGTGTGTTAGAAAAGGGTTTTTGAACAAACCAACAATTTTTTTGTAATAACATTTTTGGTTTTCACAGTACAAATAGCCTTTTTTGTGTTAAACAGGCATAAAATCATAAAACAATACACAACTCAGGAACTTACAAAGTTCAACTTTGATCATTTGAAGGCAATATCAGACATTAGTATATACAAACTGTGTTGATATTGCCTTCATCAGATGGGGTGATGTCACCCCTGTGAAAGCCAAATTTTGAAGATGCACACAAATTGAGAGTCAAAATGGGGATTTCCCTTCTGATTCCATGCCTAATGTCAACGTGTGCTAGCTCCCATCATGGGGGATCAATGGACGTGTTTCGGGGGTGCAACCCCTTCGTCTCAGCTACTTTAGTTGCGAGGAAGGGGTTGCACCCACAAAACGCGTACATTGATATCCCGTGATGGTAGATAGCACATGTTGAAACACTGTGTGCATCTTCAAAATTTGGCTTTCAATATACTTCAAAAAAGATTCAAGAATCTTTAAAATATAAAGAAGTTGAAGAATTTAGGTGTGTTTTAGATTCTGCCTAAAACATCAATGATGTTTTTGAGTCTTTTTTTATTGTTGTCTTCCATGATCTTTTGTAAATCACGATTGCACACCATGATCTCCACGATGAGGATGTGTGCACTTGCACTTGTGAAATGAGTTTCTTCTTCCACAACATGCACATCACCTAAAATTCAAAAACACACCATGTATTAAAAATTTGCAGGCATACATCTATTACCTGAAGCTATGATCTCAGACACTCACCTGTTGTGGTCACTATTTCGCTCACTTCATAAACCTCTCCTTCCTTCACATTCTCTGGTTGTGGTGTTGGTATTTCCCCTTCTTTAGGAGGTTGGGGCTCCCTGGTGTCCTCAGATGTCCCGAGTCTTTTCTCCTCTATATGAATAAAAAAAAAGGTATACTTATCACACAGATATTTGAGGGCAGAAATAGGAATCTGAAACATTGCTTGGAAGTGTCGTACAATTGTCTTTTTGGGCAGAGTTCCAAGCTGAAGACATTTTCTTCCCTTTCTAAAGCTGGAACATTTACCTTTTTTGTACAATTTTCACACATAGAGACACCCCTAGTATCCACTGAAGCACCTGTGTGGGACACCCTAAAAAGGGCGTTCTGGTGTCCCACACTAGTACTCCTGCGTCCAGATGTGTAAACAGCTGCTGAGTGTTCTCTCCTTACACTGAATCAAGTTTACATTTCATTCTAGTTACAAACCCATCTAGACAACAATGTACTAAACTTCTTTTAATACAAATAGGCCTGAACAAATGTAGTTAACCTGGATCTGCCAAAAACATTGTATTAGTGGGTGAACAAACAATGTTTACTACGAAAGATTACTGTGGCCACAAACCTGAAAGTTGCCATTTTAACTGTACAACAGTAAAGAAAAACACATGGAGCAGCATGCAAGTAATAATAATAATAGAAACACAGGACAAATACTTACTTTTTGGAAGCGATTTCCTGATCTTTCTGTACTGATACTGCTCCCTCAATTTCAAGTCTGACCAGCGGTTTCTCAATTGATCCTTGGATCGTCGTATCCCAAAATTCCTGTGCAGACTTTTCACAACTTTAGTCATGATCTTGGCCTTTCTCACATTTGGGTTTGGGTAAGGTCCATGCTTCCCATCATAGTCGGCCCTCTTCAAGATGTCCACCATCTCTACAAAGGACATATTTGAGGCCTTAAATCTCCTCCGGGATCGGGACGTTCGTGGCTCCAGGCTTTCATCGTTGCTGCTGCTGTGTGCATGCACCTGTTGTCTCTCCGCCATGTGCCCTCCCACTTCGCCGAAAGAGAAGGGGCGGGGAATATACTAGATAGAAGGTCAGGTTCGGGCGGAGTTTCATGCATGCGCAGTGTATATAAAGCGTGTGCATCGCATGTACGATCTGTGAGCGGAGGAAGGAGTAGCGGAAGTGCCGATCGTGATAACAAAGGTCCAATTTGAACTTGGTGCATCAGTGGCTTATACTGCTTATAGATTGAGGCCTATATTGGGACAAGATAAGGAGAGTTAAGCCTGACTTTAGGGTTTGTCTTGTGTTGTGTCTTGCAGAGAAAATGGATAGCTTCAATGATCACAACTCCTCCCCCTATTTATAGACAAGTACAGGGAGCTGCCCTGTCTGTGGCAGGTGAAACACCCGTATTATAATCATAAACAAAAAAGGCAGGCAGCGCTGGAGAAACTGCTGGAGTTGGTGAAGCCGCAGATCCCCCCAAAATTAGTGGCCTGAGGAGCACTTATAATAGGGAGTGCAATAAGGTCCAGGATTCCAAGAGATCGGGAGCAGCAGCAGATGACATTTATGTACCCAGGCTGTGGTATTAACTGCAGTTTCTGTCAGACCAGACTGAAGTCAGGCAATCGCCTCAACCCTACCTTCCAATCCCTTCCACGCTTCCTTCCACCCCAGCTGAGGCTTCCGACGTCCAACCTGGGCCTTCCAGCCAGGAAGAAGTGGAGGAGCCCAGCTTGAGTCAGGTATAGCATTGTTCTACATATTTCTTGTCGTAAAATTAATGATGTTAACTAGATGTTATTATTGATTACTGATTGCTGATTTAATAAGGTGTTTTACATATCAATAGACAGTAGTGGCAAAAAATGTTTGAGACAAGAATGAAAAATGCTGGGCTCAGAATGACAGTCTTTTCTATTTGTTAACATTCAATTTGCAACTGTCATGAGCTGAAAATTGTGTGTGATCGATGAACAAAAACTATGTACCTTTTTCATACACAGGAAAGCCTCAGCCAGGAGGAGGGTGTGAAATGTGGCAGCCAGGAGGAGGCTGTGGAATGTGGCAGCCAGGAGGTGGCGGAGGGTTAAGTGGCAGCCCGGAGGTGGCATGGCCCTGTAGCCTGACCAACTTCCAGGTCCCTCCCCTCCGCCTTCCAACCAAAAGGCCAGGAAGGGAAGGAATGTGGAGGAGGAAGCACTTGGGCTGATTTGGGAGGATAATGCTGCCCTCAGAACCACTCCCACTCTTCAAGAGGCCTTTGCCTCCACGGCTGCATGCAAAATGCAGGGAATGGAGGAGGGCCAAAGCCTCATCTGTGAGCAAATTATGTATCTGACCCTAAATAAGGGTTTGAGGGGCCAACTCACAACCAAAACCCACCTGTGTGATTTCGACTATCCTCCTCCACTTCCTGCCACAACTCCAACACCACAGCCACAGCCTGGAAGTGTCAGGGTTGGGCTCAGCCCTTCCTTCTCTGAGCTGGCCGCTCAGCTGTCGGCTAATTGCCAGCTCCCATTTCTCTCCACAGTTGCCCAGCTGTTGTTGATTCTGCTTGTCAGTCCTGCCTACTTAAAGTCGCCCAGCTCGCTTGATCTCTGCCTTCGCCTTTGTCAACATCACAGAGACTTTCTCCTGCATTCCTGTTGAAGACTTGCTCGGCTGACGTTCCTTCTGGCTCCTGACCCTGCTTGCTGTACTACTACGTTTATCTCTGGTTCTCTGACATTTGCTTGGTTGACTACCCAATCCGGTTACTGAACTCTGGCTTGTTTTGACTACGCTTACTCTGTTTACCTTATTATTATTATTATTATTATTATAATTATTAAACAAGTGTGATTTAACTATACTTCTGTCTCCGTCTGATTTATGGTCCCTGATAGGAAGGAAGCGTGGAAGGAAAAAAAGAGTGTGATGGCCTGGGTTCAGTCTGGTCTGACAAAAGACGCAGGCTGTTGTATGACCACAGCCTGGGGGCATACATGTCATTTGCTGCTGTTCCTGATCTCTTGGAGTCCTGGACTGGATTATGCTCACTATTATATGGTCTCCTTAGGCTACCAATTTTGCCTGTAAAATAGTTGGTGTGTGCCCTGGGGTACAAAGGCTTCGCCACTTTCACCAGTTTCTCCAGCATTGCCTTCCTCTTTATTTTCTTATTTTTGATTCACAAATACTTGCTTATGTGTTTTCCTTCAAAAGGGACGGTTTGTGGGTAGACAGGTACATTTCCTAAATACAATGTCAAATTAAAAGGGACACCAACCAACCTCCTTGAGATTAAAAAATACAAGATCATAATGGTGTTGTGGTAACTTGACACACAAAACGAAAAAAAAATAAAAATATTATGGAGATCACTAGAAAAAAAATTAAAAAAAACAGGAGATCTTGATTAAAAAAAAAAAAAATTAACTATAAAAATAAATGCAAAACATTATTATGGAGATCTGATGAAAAAAAAAATATTATTCAGAAGATCACGAGAAATAATAAGGAAATCATTTTGTCAGAACTCTGAATATCAGCAGCAAAACAACTTCATTATTCTAGCATTAAAAAAGGAGAGAATGCGATGCTTTAAAAGATTTTAAAATTTTAAAATTTGCAGCATGATGAATGTGCTATCTCCATTACGAATGTTAGTTTTACCATAACGAGCACTCCTGTCTTGTACTTGATTCAGAGCATGTGTGGAATTTTGTGCGTTGGAATTGTCTACACATGCTCTGAATTTACGAGAACGGATTTTGTTGTCGGAAAATTTGAGATCCAGATCCCAAATTTTGTTTGTCGGAAATTCCAACGGAAAATGTCCGATGGAGCCTACACACGGTTGGAATTTCCAACAAGGAGCTCCCATCGAACATTTGTTGTTTTCTGTGAGCCCCTACCACTCCTTCCAACTGTATTAACCCATCTTACTACCTGATAATCCTGAATCATCCCTCCACCCTCCCATTAACCCCACTAGCCACCTGCTCAGTAAGCAGAGGACCATTTTCAAGGTCGTCAGTTTTGCCCAGTGTTGCAATTTGCTCCTCCAGATCTGCAATGTGAGCTTCCAGAAAGGCAACCTGCTCACATCTGTCGCAGCGGTATCCATCCTGAACCATTGTTGTATACATGTGGCACACTGTGCACTGCACAAAACCTTAAATCTTGCTAACCCCCATTGTCCCAGTTACAATAATAATATTACTAACAGGAAATTCCAGATGTTATTTATAGGTTTGATAAATCCTGTTATAACCTCCTGTTTTCAATATATATATATATATATATATATATATATATATATATAAACCATCTTCCGAAATTGGAATTTGGTACAGAATGAATTTGAATTTTAATAGAAATAATTAGAATAGAATAAATTATATTTTTTTCTATTCTGTTCTATTGTTTTTCTATGCTATTCTTTTATATCATTTTCTATCCTATTCTAATCTTTTCTATTGGAATTCAATTTCATTCTATACGAAATTCGAATTTCGCAAAATGGTTATATATAGTTTACTTTTTCAAATTCGGTCAAATTCTTTCGAATGCGGTAGAATTTTTTCGAATTTGATCGTTTTTTCGAATGCGGTCAAATTTTTTCGAATGCGGGCGAAAATGATACTCATATAAAATGAATACTCATTTTATGAGTATCAATTACCTGTAATAAATGGAAGAGGAATAAGGATTTAGTTTTTTGTTAGGAGCATAGTAGGATACCACCGTATCCTATAGAAACGAATATATATCCCGTGAGTATAAGATAATGACCTTCTGGGTCTTTGATCTCTTTCAGAAGGGAAAAGGGTGTAGTAGGATGAAACGCTATTAGCACCCCTCATTGTTTCGTTTTGGCAGAGGCTGTGAAAACTTGGGGATAAGCTGAACCAAAATATTTAGGGGTCGCCTTATCTGCAAAATGGGTTTCTTGGAGGCATACAACATGTGCTTTTGAGGAAGCTAAGGAGCCAAAAACTTCAGTTCGCTTTTGTGGGATATTTAGACCTTGTACGTTTAACGTAAGGACATTTAAGGGGGCCATCAGTAAATCTTAAAGGAAATATTGTAGTATACAGCATTCATAGATTGTGAGTCTACAATTATCCCGGGGAGGAGGCAAGAACCAAGAGGGGAGTAGAGACTGAATAAAGAGGAAGAAAGAGAGAGTAATGCTGCGTACACACGATCGCACATTCCGACAACAAAATCCATATTTTTTTTCCGACGGATGTTGGCTCAAATTTGTCTTGCATACACGCGGTCACACAAATCTTGTCGGAAATTCCAAATGTCAAGAATGCAGTGACGTACAACACGTACCACGAGCCGAGAAAATGAAGTTCGATAGCCAGTGAGGCTCTCCTGCTTGATTCCGAGCATGCGTGGAACTTTGTGAATCATGTACACGCGATCGGAATTTACGACAACAGATTTTGCTGTCAGAAAATTTGAGATCCAGATCTGTTCCGACGGAAAAATGTCCGCTAGAGCCTACACTGGGTCGGAATTTCCGACAACAAGCTCCCATTGAACATTTCCGGTCTGAGAATTCGACCGTGTGTACGCGGCATAAGAGTCATATAGTCAAATAATAGTAAGTAAATTGTGTAACTGGAACGTGTAAAAGAGAAAGTGAACCGGACCGGAGGAGGAGGACGGGTCACCGGCACAGCCCCAAGCTGCAGGACTTGGAGGGGGGAGACCGCCTGATGTTTCTCGTATCACACTATTGGCTGCTTCTTTGTACACTATGCACTGCTGAGCTTGGGATGTCAGGACGAATGTACGCTGCTCCTGCCAGGAAGTTCGGTCTGTGTCTGTGATTATCTGCTCACTTATAGTTGACATCTGGTAAGCAGGAATTTTATGAGGATTTTTATGTGGCTCGCTGCACCTTCTTTTCCATACCTTCCATCTGTGGGATAGCTATATGCTCACTTGGTTATAGTATCTGGTAAGCAGATTCTTTGTAAGGTTTACACACCACTTTTTCTATTGGGGATCATACACCTTATTGCATAATTGCATGCCACTCACCTAACGATCCTATGTGTGTTCTTAACACTGGATGTTTTTTATGAGTATATATGATTTGTTTTTGTGGAGTGTTGCACATTTTTCTTTCTTTTTTTGATTGCACATTTTTGTCAGTATTACGCTATGTTTTTCAAATAATTTTTTTGGGTAATCCTTCGCGGATCTAAATACACGGTACGAGTGTGACCCATCCTGTTCCATTGGGATCGTTTTTCTTAAAGGCCCAGGCTGGGTTTTAAGCCACTCGCCTGTTTGGCTTACTTTCTGGTGAGCATTTCACCACATAAGATCTGTTCTATTTTGAATTTTCACCTAACAACATAAGAATATTCACGTTATTCACCATGTGATGGTTGGACATTCCTCTTTATAGGACTATATATTTTCATTTATTTTGAACATCATTTTTAGCGCATTTTTTCTATATTTCTTTTCTGTATTGGTGTACCTCACTTATAACCGCAGCTTTTACCTTATTTTCCAAGCGCAGTTTTTTGTTTTTTGTTTACCTTGTTCAGATTTGGAGGATTCTTGGGGGGAGCTGGATGTTGTGCATTGACGAGGGCTAGTTGAGGATCTTTCGATAAGATTTAGTTCTTGTAGAGTGTTTTTAGAGTGTTTTGTAGTTCATCTGAGGATCTGCAGGAATGTTTGACACACCTTGATAGGTAAAGCGGATAGAAAATGGGAATCCCCATTGATAAAGGTATCTGGCGTTGCTGTAGATTATGAAGTAAGAGTTTTAGTACACATTAGTAATTGGGGAAAGGTCAGCAAAAAGCTGATAAGGATGATCTTGAAAGATGAGGGAATCTTTTCCTCTAGCTGCAGCCATGAGTTGTTCTTTGGTGCGATAGAAGTGGAATTTTGCACTAATAACACGAAGGAGACCTTCTGGTTTGCGTGGTGTTAAAGCTCAGTGAATCATATCCATCTCCAAATGATCGACCGGGATTGACGGTAGTAGTTCTTGGAAAAGTGCGGTCATAGTAGAATGAAGGTCAACAATAGTCTCAGGTATTCCTCGTATACGAAGATTTGATCGACCGGCTTTATTTTCAAAGTCCTCTAAGTGTGTTTGCAGAATAAGGCTTTCTTCTTTAAAAATCTCCAATTCATTATCATGGGACAGTACATTTGTTTCCATATCATCCACTCTTATTTCTAGGGCAGAAGTGCGCTGGCCTAACTCACAGATTTCTTTTGTGAGACTTTCAGTTATATAGTCTGAGGTCTGCTTTAAGGCTTTCTGTAACATTTTTCTATTTGTCTCAAAATATTTGGATGCAGGGAATCTATTTGTTTTTTATGTGAGGCGGCGCTGTATTTACAGTCATTATAGGCATCCTGAGGTAACTTTAGTTGCTTAGCAGCACGAGATGTGCCTGTGTGTGAGGAAGGAGGCTGTGCCATTTTACAGGGGCCTCTTGACTGTGTATTCTTGGCACTCTTTAGTTTATTTTTACCTCGGGCGGCACCAAAGACCATTTTATTTATCCCAGGGTCACTGAGGAGGCTTATGGTAAGACTATTTTCAGTTTACCATGCCTTGCGGGTGTCTTTATCAGCCGAGAGAGATGTGGAGCTTCAGCTGGACATGTCTGTCGCCAGCGACTCCGCCTCAAAATGGAAGGTCTCAAAGAAACTGGCTAGTTCCTGCATAATCTTGTCTGGTGAGATCACTAAGGGACTTGCCCGAGATTTAAGTGCTCCTATGGCAGGGGATCGTTGCTGGGAGGTTGCAATCCTCGCGAATAGGCAACCATTTTTCTCCCCCTCCTTAAAGAACATTGGCTTGGAGAAAAATCTCTTCTTCTCTGCCGAGGATGAGAGCAAGTGCTCATAGGCAGATTGGGCTGATTGCCAGGCCTCCTTAGCAGAGTGAGAGGGATCATCAATATATTGTTGCTCCACTTGTTGGACCCAAGATTCTACTCATCCTTTATACCTGCGGATGCAGTTTAACATTGGTTATTTCCACTATCAACAGTCCCCTGAGATAAGCCTTAAACACCTCCCACTGTTGTAAACAAGAGGCAGAGGGATCCTGGAATATAAAAAAAACTCATGCATACCCTGCTCAATCCCATCATGAGAGTGAAATAGCTTTAACCAGAATGTGTTAAACTTCAAAGGGGCTTTAGGTAATATAGCCAGCAGAGATACTGTAAGGTGCAGTACTAAAAGAGAGTGGTCTGACACACTGCTGGGTCTAAAGGTCAAATGAGAGACAAGCGGGAGCATGCCTGAGTTTCCCAGCCCAAGGTATATCCTAGATAAGGTACCATGAGATTTAGAAAAGCATGAGAATTGTTTAGTAATTGGATTATAGACTCGCCAGATATCTACTCAGCCCACCTCTTGCATCAACCTCGCCAAAGGAGTACCCCTGGAGAGGTCAGAGGATTGATCCAAACAACAGTTGAAATCACCAATTATAAGCAATGGCACGTCCGGCCTTACATCCAGGTAAGAGAGCAAAAGCCGTAACACCACAGCTGTAAAAGGTGGAGGGATATAAAAACACACCAGTACATATTTTAACCACTTCAGCCCTGGAAGATTTTACCCCCTTCCTGATTAGAGCACTTTTTGCGATTCGGCACTGCATTGCTTTACCTCACAATTGCACAGTCGTGCAATGTTGTACCCAAACAAAATTGACGTCTTTCTTTTGGTGGCATTTGATCACCTCTGCGGTTTTTATTTTTTGCGCTATAAACAAAAAAAAGAGCGACAATTTTGAAAAAAAAAGCAATATTTTTTACTTTTTGCTATAATAAATATCCCCCAAAAGTATATAAAAAAACTAATTTTTTCCTAAGTTTAGGGCGATATGTATTCTTCTATATATTTTTGGTAAAAAAAATCACAATAAGTGTATATTGAAATATACAAAATAGGGGATAGTTTTATGGCATTTTTATTATAATTTTTTTTTATTAGTAATGATGGCGATCTGCGATTTTTATCATGACTGCGACATTATGGCGGACACATTGGACACTTTTGACACTATTTTGGGACCATTGTCATTTATACAGTGATCAGTGCTATAAAAATGCACTGATTACTGTGTAAATGACACTGGCAGGGAAGGGGTTAAATACTAAGGGGCGATCAAGGGGTTAAGTGTGTCCTAGGGAGTGATTCTAACTGTGGGGGGGCTACCTAGGACATGACTGTGATCACTGCTCCCGATGACAGGGAGTAGTAGATCTCTGTCATGACACAAGGCAGAATGGGGAAATGCCTTGTTTACATAGGCATCTCCCTGTTCTACCTCTCCACACTGCAATCATGAGCTGCTGACAAACATCGAGCTCCCGGGACCTGCGTGCGCGCGTGCCCTAGAGGCAGCAAATTTGAAGGGACGTACCTGCACGCCCATTTGCCTGCCTGTGCCTTTCTGCCGATGTATATGTGTGTGCGGTTAAAGTGCCAAAACGACAATGAGGAAAAATATAATCGCCCCTCAGAGTCAATTCTACTATCATACTCCTGGAAGACCAGAGCACTATGTATCAACACGCTAACCCCCCGGGAGTAGGATGTATACATTGAGTGATAGGCCTTTCCCACACAAGAATATCTAAAACAACTCACAGTGTCTACAGTGAAATGAGTCTCTTGAAGACAAAAAACAGCAGGGTTAAATTTGGCAAGGCACATAAAAGTCATAGTACGTTTAAGAGGAGATTGAAGGCCCCTAATATTCCACGACAATTCTGGGATCTTTACCATTGGGGGAAGAAATGTCCGTAATAGGAAACAGGAGCATCAGGGCAAAAAGGAACACGTGGCTCACATGCCATCAAAATTGTAGCTTAACAGTTAGGTCTCTGAGGAGGCTGTCAGCTGGCAAAGATAGGCACAGGTAGGTGCAATAAACTGTAGTCTCAGACATCCACATAATACAGCTTTTCCGCTGCCAAATAAAGTACTGCTGGCATTGAACAAAAACTTCAAACAAAACATAGCATAGTTCAGTATGAACCACCAATGGGGCAGCCCAAGCAACTTTAGCAGCATCCAATTGCCATAACTCGATCATCTTCACAAAGAGAAATTCACTTTTTTTGTTAAGCAGCTCACATCTTGATCTGCAGCATTATGTCCCCCCAGCCCAGAGAATGATATATAAAAAAAAGAACAAATAAAATAAGCAGTAAAGATGAGGTTGAACCTGTTACCATGCCATATGACAATATATTTGGTGTCAGTCCCCTTCCGGCTCGTGCTCCTGGTGTCTTAGGACTTGTTCATTGTGTTCAATCCAGGCTGACGCCTCCTTTGCAGATTCAAAGAAATGTGTTTGGCCTCTAGCAGAAATCTGGAGTTTCGCCAGGTACAGCATGGTGTACAGTAGTTGTAGCAGTCGGTGCTTAACATCATTGAATCCACAGAGAAGTCTGGATAGAAAGACACCCTAGTGCCATTGTATTGACTGTTGGCCCGTTCCCGCGCTTGACGCAGCACAGCCTCTCTATCCCGATAGTTAAGCAGTCTCGCCAGCACTGATCTCGGGGGAACCCCTGGTTGCGGTGGGCGAGATGGTACTCTGTGGGCCCTTTCTATGGGTCATTCCTCTTGTGTAGAGGGTCGGCAGAGGTTCCACAGCATGCACTAGATCGGTCGCCAGATGGATGACCCAGTTTGGTAATGGTAGGTAGGCTGGGAAAAGATCACTGGATGATCGACAGCGGGAGCAGCATCCTCTTAATTGCCAGTCTTGGCCACACCCCCTTTATCTTGGTTTTTACTTAAACATTACAGCATTCACCTCAGGCATGTCCTGGGCCATGCAAGATGTAAAACAAGACTTTTTGTCTTACGGTAGAATCAATTTCTTGAAATTCACTAAACCCTCCTATCCTTTACAGTCATGGAACCTGCCATCTTAACCTTGTTTTGATTGTTTGATCTGCAGTTGCCATGGCACTGCATATCTGCTCATTTATCATTTATGGTCATTTAATTTTATGTTACAGACCTGTATTACACCTGTTAGAGATATGACTTTTGGACCCAGTTGTGTGCGTTTATATATTATTTTGTGCCATATGTCCTAGATTGTAAGCTCTAACGAGCAGGGCCCTCTGTTAAATTGTATTGTAACTGCACTGTCTGCCCTCATGTTGTAAAGCACTTCGTAAACCGTTGGCGCTATATAAAGCCTGTATAATAATATAATAATAATATGTTCATGCTCTCACCCAGGGTCTTTGAGTTGATGCAGTATTTTATTTTATTCTCTACATGGATTCCCCTCCTTTTTACAGTTGATATTCATGCCTTTACCTTTTTTAAATAATATATATTTTTTTATATTTTCGTAGACATTTTTTATGTATTCATATATATATATATATATGCAAATTATAAGATGAAACAATCAGCGCCACAAGTAAAAAATATTGTGATGTTTAAATAAGATAACCTAATAATAAAGGTGCACAACTGCTAAACATTCCAAGTGGTACACTACACTAATTGCAAAATGGATAGTAAATAAATAAATGTAGCGCTATGTGTAAAATTATAAATATAAAGTGCAAATCTCTAAAATAAACAAAGCCTCGCGCATTTTTACTGGTGGTGGTGTGCACTCCTTTTGAGGACGAACAATCACTGTGGTGGAATTGTGTGGATACACTGATCACAGGAAGAATTTTTCATGTTTTATTTCTTCATTTGTTCATTTTATGGACTATTCATTTATATATGTAGGATTTATTTATTTTAGAGATTTGCACTTTATATTATTCATTTTACACATAGCGCTACATTTATTTATTTACTAATATATATATATATATATATATATATATATATATATATATATATATATATATTTTTTTTTATGGTATTTATGGATATAGCTTTTTTTTTTTTTTTTAAGTATCCCAGCCTGTAATCCACCACTTTCTGCAGACACAACACCTCAGCCCACATCCACCAGCTAGGATGGCACAACACCAAATGAGACATGTAGTCCGTGAGCGAAGACACAGGTCACTGAAATGTGACAAATGCATGCTGTTACTTCCTGCCCATGGGCTTATGAAATTCTTTTCCAAAAGGTAGCTGGGATGGTAGTACATCTACAGATGATCTGAGGTATTTAGTCACAAAAAAAAATGCATGTTTACCAGATGCCCCTGGGGGTTGTCATAGAAGTTGAAGACAGGGGCAGAAATGATTTTGATACCTGGAGTTGGGCTTTAGGAATACCTCAGAAACAGTGAAAATAATTAAACACATTTTTTAGCAAGTTACAGAGAATATAAAAACATTGATATCAAAACTAGCAATCTTTTCTTGTGCTATTAAAACTGTGAACAGCAAGTTTAGGCTTTTAAAAGGATGTTTAGGTAGAAGTATTATTAGTGCCTGCAGGGTGCATTAGAGGATGATTAAAGCTCCTCTGCAGTGGAGGAAGCAGGAAAGCTTCTTACAGATACTGTATGTGCTATTTTTTTTATTTTTACTAGGAGCTTTGCTGTAATGAAACTCTTATCTTAAATCTCTGACAGATTTCTACAAGGCATGACAAACTTTTTCATTCTGAAAAACTCTATTGTTGCCATGTTCAAACTTTAAATCACTCTTAACCACTTCAACTCCGGAAGGTTTACCCCCTTCCTGTCCGGGCCATTTTTTGCGATACGGCACTGTCTTACTTTAACTGACAATTGCACAGTCGTGCGACTCTGTACCCAAATAAAATTGTTGTCCTTTTTTTCCTACAAATATCTTTTGTGCTATAAACAAGAAAAGACTGACAATTTTGAAAAAAAAAACAATATTTATTAGTCTCTGCTATAAAACATACCCAATAAGAAAATGTAAAAAATCTAATTTCTTCATCAATTTAGGCCAATATGTGTTCTGCTACATATTTTTGGTAAAAAAAATCCCAATAAGCATATATTTATTGGTTTGCGCAAAAGTTATACAGTCTACAAACTATGGGGTATTTTAATAAATTTTAACTAGTAATGGCTAGGGATGAGCTTTGAGTTCAAGTCGAACTCATGTTCGACTCGAACATCGGCTGTTCGCCGAACAGTGAACAATTTGGGGTGTTTGCGGCAAATTCGAAAGCCGCGGAACACCCTTTAAAAGTCTATGGGAGAAATCAAAAGTGCTAATTGTAAAGGCTTATATGCATGGTATTGTCATTGGGGACCTTGGTCCTGCCCCAGGGGACATGGATCAATGCAAAAAAAAAAGTTTTAAAAACGGCCGTTTTTTCGGGAACAGTGATTTTAATAATGCTTAAAGTGAAACGTAACCGAGTGACCCCGCCCCCTCTGACATCACGGGGAAAGCCATAGAGGAAGTCCCTGTCAAGTCCCCGTGCACCAGGAGGGGGGTGGGGTCACCGGGTGGCTCCGCCCTCCATTATTTAAGAAGTGTCAGAAGATGAGAAGCGTCCCACAGCGGGAGCCTCCCGTCATGAATGCGGAGCGGCCCAAGAACGAAGAAAGGAAGAAGACGCCGCGGAGGTAGATGCCGGACGAGAACACCTGAGCAAGAAGCAGAGGATCTGGGGAAGAACCAGAGGAAGAAGAAGATAGAGGAAGAAACCAAAGGAAGATAGAAGAAAAAAGATAGAAGAAAGAAAATGGAAAGAAGACTTTAAATAAAGGAATTGTCAAAAACGGTCTCGTCATTTTTAACATTTTTGACACTTTTTTTGTGAAATGGTAGGGGTACCCCCTTACCATTTCACACAGGGAGGGCAGGATCTGGGGATCCCCTTGTTAAAGGGGGCTTCCAGATTCTGATAAGCCCCCCGCCCGCAGATCCCCACAACCACTGGGCAAGGGTTGTGGGGATGAGGCCCTTGTCCCCATCAACATGGGGACAAGGTGCTTTGGGGGGGACCCCAAAGCACCCTCCCAATGGTGAGGGCATGTTGCCTGGTACGGTTCAGGAGGGGGGGGGCGCTCTCTCGTCCCCCCTCTTTTCCTGTGGCCTGCCAGGTTGCGTGCTCGGATAAGGGTCTGGTATGGATTTTTGGGGGAACCCCACGCCATTTTTTTTACATTTTGGCGCGAAGTTCCCCTTAATATCTATACCAGACCTGAAGGGCCTGGTATGGAATTTAGGGGGACCCCCCACGTCATTTTTTTAAAAATTTTGGTTCGGGGTTCCCCTGTTGGGGAATTCCCATGCCGTTTTTAGCAATGAACTTTTATGTGTATTGACGGATCGACAATTCATTAATAGCCGCGAGTAGTTTTAAATTACTTTTTTTCCTTTGAAATGTCATTTTGCTGTCAGACTGTTCTAAACATGGGAAACATGCGCCCCTTTACAGGCATATTATAGACACCCCCCAGGTACGAAATTTAAAGGAATATTACACTTTTATTTTTTCACTTTAAGCATTATTAAAATCACTGCTCCCGAAAAAACGGCCGTTTTTAAAACTTTTTTTTGCATTGATCCATGTCCCCTGGGGCAGGACCCAGGTCCCCAAACACTTTTTATGACAATACCATGCATATAAGCCTTTAAAATTAGCACTTTTGATTTATCCCATAGACTTTTAAAGGGTGTTCCGCAGCTTTCGAATTTGCCGCGAACACCCCAAATTGTTCGCTGTTCGGCGAACTGGCGAACAGCCAATGTTCGAGTCGAACATGAGTTTGACTCAAACTCGAAGCTCATCCCTATTCCTCTGCATTATGGTAATATGTCTTCATTTTTCAGCCATGTTCTTGGAGTCCTTGTTTATTCAGGCCGCAACCAGAAGTTATACCCTTAGACTTCCGGTTTGCCCCAGAAGTCTTTAATCACAGCGCGCCATCCAAACAAACTGTGTCTCATCGACATGATGTACCGCAATTGTGCATGCGCGGCTCTTTAGGAATGGCGAAGCCAATGACACATACGGTAATTAGCATTTTAGGACTTTCACAATACTGACTTTTATTATTTAATATATTTTTTTTGTATCTTCTACATTTTTGCCACGTCTGTTCCATTTTTGGCACATGTGGATTTTTTATCTTTTGTCACATTTTTCACTTGCCCGTTTTTCATGGTGAAGAAGGGGGCCGTGTTTGTTTCACCAGCATAACATATTGTACATAGTGTTAACATTTAACCAGTATATGGCACTGGCTGTGGACTGATTATAGACTCATTGCCAGCCAGTACAACAGCCAGAAGGATGATTTGGTTATTATATGGTAACCCCTTATATATCAGTAGGGGGGCTGTGTTACTGCTACACTTAGTATTTATAATTGGTACCACCACCACTGATGAATTTTCTGTTTATACCTGTTTATGTATATATATATAATTTTTGTTACACCTGTATATATTTGTCTGCACCCTTTGGTACGGGATACTAATCCCATTGGGCACATATACACTTTTTAAATATATTTTTCTGAAAAAATGCATTGTTTAGCCCACTTTTGGGAGAGTACACAGTATATATAGCTTTACAGCTAACACAAAACTTTACGTATCCAACATAGGTAGCGCCACTTGCCCCTATTCACATATATCTTTCTTGCTTACCTCATCCCTGTGGGGGGTGAGTAAGGGGAGGCTGCAAGCCTTTGGTCTGTGAGCGCGGAAATTCCTTTTTTACCTTTCTAGACATTATGGTAATATGTCTTCATTTTTCAGCCATGTTGTTGGAGTCCTTGTTTATTCAGGCCGCAACCAGAAGTTATACCCTTAGATGCGCCGACTTCCGGTTTGCCCCAGAAGTCTTTAATCACAGCGCGCCATCCAAACAAACTGTGTCTCATCGACATGATGTACCGCAATTGCGCATGCGCGGCTCTTTAGGAATGGCGAAGCCAATGACACATACGGTAATTAGCATTTTTATGATGTACCCTATAAATCTACCCCACCATAGCCACTTGGCTAATTCCTCCAGATGAAGCCACGTGAGAGTTGGCGTAACTAGTAGAGGTGGAGCCTGGCGGTGGAACCTTGTTGCAATAAGTGAGACCATTCTGATGAATTTTGTAACAATGCTTTTAAACTTTTTAATAAATGTGAGTTGAATATTAGCTGGGGTGGTAAGGTTCAGTTCTTAATCCCTTGGATACTGCACTGTTGGAGGCACTTTTTGTTTTTTCTATGTTTCTGTGGAATTACCTGCAGCCAATATGGATTCAAGTTTGAAGCAACACAGTGAAAGGAATCTACATCTGATATAGATTGTTACCTGTCCTTTGAGAGTCCAACAGACATTGCTAAGGACCAGTGAGGATTATTCCTGAAGAGAGAGTTGCACTGTGTGCAAGGCGGGTTTTGACCCCTTGCTGGGTCTTTCATAGAGGTGAGTGAGCATTGCATGTGGTGGCGGGAGTACTATGGGTATGGAGGTTGTTTGAAGCAAGGAAAAACCTCACATCTTCCTGCATGCCAGTGGAAGAAATATCACTTATAAATTATTATTGGACTTTTTTTAGAGCACTTATATTGTACACAATTTTCCGATTTATTTTAATTTTTTATTATTCTGTTTTATTATTTATGCAGCGCTGTCTCATTTATATCCTTCATAACATAGGCATCAACTGTTATCTAAAGCTGCAAAAAAATCTCATTGCACTGCAACCCCTCCTCCAGTCTGGGACAAAAAATAGGCCTGGGCATTTTACACTGAGCAGCCAATTTTTTTGTTTATACCAATTTACAAATAATGAAAACTACCGGTTTACTGTACACTTTAAATCAATAGTAAACTCGATGAACAAAAAAAGAAAATTCCTCCTGCAATGCAATGTTATAATGTATTACTATGCATCGCACACTAGAACATTATGTGAAACTAACCTTAAAATGAAGCCCTCCAGCAATGCGCTGTCACTGCTGACAGGGCTTCCATCTTTAGTCTGTCTTCCTTCCGTGTTGGCGGGCTCCGGTCCTTTGATTAGATGAGCCACAATGACATCACTCCCGTGCATTCAATGTCACAGGGCTCTAAAGGAACATGCGCTGTGACATTACAGGCAGCTGCACAAGTAATTATCTCTTAAACGGTGCACGTTTGGGTGACATTTAATGTACCTATAGGTAATCCTTATTATAGGCTTACCTATAGGTAAAAATCAACCAAGGCAGTTTATTTTCGCTTTAATAATATAACATAGGACTGAAAAAAATAAAGTGATTATGATTGGTTGGCAGAGGTTACAGCTATCATTACTGCTCACTAATTGGTTGCTATAGGTTACAGCATACCATTTCTGCTTGCTAATTGGTTGCTAGAGGTTACTGCACATCATTACTGCTCACTGATTGGTTGCTAGAGGTTACTGCACATCCTTACCTCTCACTGATTAGTTGCTAGAGGTTATTTCACATTCTTACCGCTCACAGATTGGTTGCTAGAGAGCTCAGCCTTCAGTCCCCCCCTCCGATCATCAGATCCCGTCTGGCCACTCTCTGTGCCTGGAGAAGCCCCACAGAAGAGGCTTGCAGTGTGGACATTCCCCGCATATTCCCTTTCCCCCTCGCCCCATACCAGCCACTGTCACTGATTACTCAGGCCTCTGACAGGGTTAGGAACAGTCATGGGCAGTGGGGAGAAGGACCTACCTGCTCCTGGCCAGCCAAACTCACTGTCCACGGGCTCTCCATGCTGCTGGCTGCCACTCCAACACTGATCTCAGCTCCTACCCCACAGCCTCCTGAGCTCGTGTTTACAGGCTGCATGGCATGGGGTGTGGTCAGAGAGTCAGTGGAACTCCCGGCCCCATCTGCTCCTTGCTTGCTGGGTAATAATACAGAGCACAACGCTACCTGTCTTACTGCACCCGGTTGCTCCGCAGTGCCAATGGGGTCCTGCTTGTTAGTAGATGTAATCCTTTGGCTAGTCCGGGCCTGCGCCTCCTCTATATAATCTAGTGAAAATTTCCTGGCCTGGGTTGCCAGGTCTGGAAGATGTAGCTAAAATGCTAACATGCAATCATATCTATGGACTACTGGGTGTAAAGGATGTACCACTGGCTGGTGGTGGCCCAAAATGATTGTGAGGCATTAGCCAGCCCTGCTGCACATTTAAGTTAAAATAAGGCATTCAGCGCAGGGTGGGGGGGACTTTTGATAAAACGAATAAGACTCTTTCAACTAACTGGTTATATTGGGATATGGCAGGTTTTGTGGTTTTGTGTGTGCATGTGTAGTGGTTTGGGTGCACAGTGTTTTTACAGTTAGGTGCTGCAAAAAAAAAAAAAAAAAAAAAAAAAAAAGCAGCTCTTAAACAGACTGATTTTTGGGTGTACATATCTGTATGCCACCTTGTGGATTTCTTTTTACATACAATTTACAGTTTTACTGGGCGTTGACAGTATAGCTACCGCTATATCCCCAGCACTCTGACAGGAGAGCTGCTGTGTGGCTTCCTGTCCCTCCTTTTTTCTGTTTGTTTACAGATGGCTTTATATTTTCTGAATAGGTTCACATAATACCCTGCACAAGCATTCTGTCGACATTGCGCCTGCTATATAGGAGGAGACCTGAAGATCCAGTGTCACAGCAACAGAAAACTGTAAGTTGCGAAAAAAGGAAGAGAAAGGAAGATTTAAACCAATGTAGGCCAGCACATTTTTAAGAGTGAGTTAAAGTGATTGTAAAGGCTCGTTTTTTTTTTTTTCAATAACAAACATGTTATACATACCGCCTCTGTGCAGTTTGTTTTGCACACAGCAGCCTGGATCACACTTACAAGAAAGGCACTTCCAATAAGTGCCAGCATACGAGCGCTCATACATAAAAACACATAGACGGCCGCAGGTGACGTCACGTAGCTACTTTCCATCCGCTGATGATGTTCCGCCCCCTGGGACGTAACACGTACAGAAAGCAGCTATGTGACGTCATCTCCTGTGTGTTTTTATGTATGAGCCCGCGTATGCTGGCACTTATTAGAAGAGTCTTTCTTGTAAGTGTGATTCTTGTATTATTCAGTTAAATGCTTGTTAGCAGAGAACACTAGATGTCTTTTGTTTATTCCTACAACTCGGGATATTGGTGATCATCTTTTTTCCTAACCAATCTGATGGGATTTCCATGTATGAGTCTGTCTGACATTTCCGCATGATCCACACCAGGAAGACTGCTGTGAACACGCTCTTGGATATTTGCCCTTTATGGAAAAGCCTTTGTGACCCTTTGTTAACTCAGGAATCCTGGTGTTGAGGTGAGTGGCATAGAGTGTCTGAGGTGGAGGCTATACACTTCTGGCACACTGTTTTTTTTTCAAGACAGATTGTCACTTTATTTGGAGTTCTGTGTGCTTTTTTATATGAACTCTCTTCTTTATAAACTTTAATTAGCGCTGCACTAGTTCTATACTATTAATATCTGGGGTGTTGTAAATTTACCTGGAGTGTTCAGCTGCTGTCCATTTGTGATTAATATATTTTTTTGCGCTGATATATTTTTCTGATAGTGAATGTGGACAGGCTTATACAAAGTCTGCTGGAAATCAGCAGCATTACAATGTAACAAATGATGTTAAATGTATTAACTCTTCCCTTCCTTCACCCCCAAGTTCTCCACGATACACAGAATTTTCCTACCCACAGGACATGCAGTAAGGCTTTACATCTACAGCAGGGGTAGGCAACATTAAAGTGGTGGAAATCTACCTGAAACACATGGGAAAAGACAAAGATCACTGGGCACAGTGTAGCCTAATGTCACCTCCTCACACCTGATTTAAATCTCTAATTGCTGTATAACCATGTCGCAAATGCGTGCAATGTCAATCATGGTTTTAACATATCGCCTCCTCACCACCTGTGAAAACACACTTGGATCGCTTTTCAGAGGAGCAGCAGTGCCTGCTGCACTTGTGATGATAAAAACTTGTGAATGAGCATTTAGTTGCATTCACACATAAAGATGGGGGTAATAAAACAGCAGGATATAATAGAAGTCTATGGCTAAGAGCAGCAAACCCACAGGAAAGCTGCAGGTACAGGGTACAGTGCACTGCACCGGCCTTGTGTGTAAACCGCAGCACATCAGTGTGAAAGCAGCCCAATACTATTTTGCCTGGTGTACTGCTTCACACTGATCTGAAGATCTCTTCTTTCCTGCTGCTGGCACCACTCTGGAGATCCGGGATAATAAGTGGAGTGCAGTTGGTATCACTCCACATGGGACAGGAGCCAGCATTACAGAGGAGGCATTGGCTTATGCGGCTCTTGCTCCCTACTACACCTCCAACTTTACATGTAGTCCCTCTGCATTGCACTCTGTTTGATGCTTTGGAATGGTGGGTCAGCAAGCCCAGACCGCAAACTACCAGTCACCTGTCCGTGATATACTGGTAGATCCTGATCTACAGGTTGCTGACCCCTGATCTACAGAGATCTCCTGCTGAGCAGGCAGATGAGGACTATGAAGAATGCCCATGTGAAACTAGCTTCAGCTCTTAAATGTATGTAATGTATATACTACTGTGTTAATAGTTTATTTTTTATAAATCAACAAAATGGAAAGTAAATGAATAGAAGAGAAATCCAAAATAAAATCAATATTTGGTGTGACTATCCTTTGCTTTCAAAACAGCATCAATTCTTCTAGGTACACTTGCACACAGTTTTTGAAAGAACTCAGCAGGTAGGTTGTTCCAAACATCTTGGAGAACCAACCACAGATCTTCTCTGGAAGTAGGCTGCCTTAAATTCTTCTGTCTCTTCATTTAATCTCAGTCAGAATCAATAGTGTTGAGATCAGAGCTCTGTGAGGACCAAACAGTCACTTCCAGTACTCCTTGTTGTTCTTTATGCTGAAGATAGTTATCAAGGCTCAAGGTTTTTTCCCTTTATGCATTCTATGCATGAAAGTAAAAAACCTTCTCTGTGCAGCAGCCCCCCTACAACTTACCTGAGCCCCATCGCGATCCAGCGATGTGCATGAAAGCCTTGGCTCTCTGGGGACTCTCCCTCCTCATTGGCTATGACAGCAGCAGGAGCCATTGGTCAATCACAGCCAGTGAGCCAATGAGGAGAGAGAGGGGGTGGGGCCGAACTGCAGCTCTGTGTGTGAATGAACACACAGAGCTGTGGCTTCGGAGCAAGCCTGCTTGGATGCCCCTATAGCAAGCTGCTTGCTCTGGGGGCACTGGTCAAGAGGGAGGGACCAGGAGCACCACAGAGGAGGATTGGGGCTGCTCTGTGCAAAACCACTGCACAGAGCAGATAAGTATTACGTGTTTGTTATTTTTTATTAAAAAGCCCTTAATATCACATAAATGACATTAGCTGTATTTTTGGGGTTGCTGTCCTGTTACAGAATACATTTGGGGCCAATCACACGCCACACTGATGGAATGGCATTATGGATAAGTATCTGCCTGTATTTCTCAGCATTGAGGTCACCATTGCTCCTGACCAAGCCTCCAACTCCATTTGCAGAAGTGCATCCCCAAACTTGCAAGGAACCTCCACATTGCTTCACTGTTGCCTGCAGACACTCATTATTACTGCTCTGAAGCCCTTCAGTGAACAAACTTCCTCGTGCTACAGCCAAATATTGAACTTTTTGACTCATCAGTCCAGAGCACCTGCTGCCATTTTCTACACCCCACTTCCAATGCTTTTGTGCATAGTTGAGTCGTCTAACCTTGTTTCCACATTTGAGGTATGGCTTTTTTGCAGCAATTCTTCCACGAAGAATACTTCTGGCCAGACTTCTCTGGATAGTAGATGGGTGTACCTGGGTCCAACTGGTTTCCAACAGTTCTGTGCTGATGGCACTGCTGAACATCTTTCAATGTAGAAGGGAAGTAAGCATGATATGTCTTACATCTGATGCATTAAGTTTCCTTGACCAACCACTGCATCTACAGTCCTCAATGTTGCCCATTTCTCTGTGCTTCTTCAAAAGAGCTTGAACAGCACATCATGAAACCCCAGTCTGCTTTGAATTCTTTGCCCGGGAGATACTTGCTGATGCAGTATAACTACCTTGTGTCTTGTTGCTGTGCTCAGTCTTCCCATGGTGTATGATCTGTGACATGAAACTGTCTTCCACAAACTTACCTTAGTAGCAGAGTTTGACTGTTTATTATCCAGTTTTAAGCCTCCTCCATGGCTGTTTCTGTTTCAGGTGATGACTGTGTTTCAACCTACATATGAAATTGATGATCATTAGCACCTGCTTGCTTTATTTGGTAAGCATATACCCGACTCTAATCCTACAAAATCCTTGACTTTGTTCAAGTGTAGAAAGCGTGCCAGTGTAAGGCTGGCCATACATTATACAATTCTCTTATTACATTTTCTGTTAGATTTACCAAAACCATATAATATGAGGTCAAACCTTTCAATTTGTATGCAATCAGGCAGGCCCTCGCACTACATAGTTTAAGGTAAATCTGACGGAAATTGAATAGGAAAATTATATAATGTATGGGCAGCTTTAGAATTGATTGGTTTGAAGCCAAAGAGTAGTTATGCCAGATTTTGATTTGATTTAGATTTTTCTTCTGTTCGTTCACTTTGCAGTTTGTAAATTAATATAAATAAGCAATTAAAATATAATGTATAGTTTTGAAAGCATTTTTACTTTACAGCATTTCTTCACACCTGTCTAAAACATTAGCACAGTACTTATATATGTATAAATGATATACACAGTATTTATTTATATATATATATATATATATATATATATATATATATATATATATATATATATATACATACACACACACAGTATCTCACAAAATTGAGTACACCCCTCACATTTTTGTAAATATTTTATTATAACTTTTCATGTGACAACACTAAAGAAATGACACTTTGCTACAATGTAAAGTAGTGAGTGTACAGCTTGTATAACAGTGTAAATTTGCTGTCCCCTCAAAATAACCCAACACACAGTCATTAATGTCTAAACTGCTGGCAACAAAAGTGAGTACACCCCCTAAGTGAAAATGTCCAAATTGGGCCCAATTAGCCATTTTCCCTCCCCGATGTCATGTGACTCGTTAGTGTCACATTAGTTAGTTAGTTAAAAGGCCTCAGGTGTGAATGGGGAGCAGGTGTGTTAAATTTGGTGGTATCACTCTCACTCTCTTATACTGGTCACTGGAAGTTCAACATGGCACCTCATGGCAAAGAACTCTCTGAGGATTTGAAAAAAGAACTGTTTCTCTACATAAAGATGGCCTAGGTTATAAGAAGATTGCCAAGACCCTGAAACTGAGCTCCAGCACAGTGGCCAAGACCATATAGCGGTTTAATGGACAGGTTTCACTCAGAACAGGCCTCGCCATGGTCGACCAAAGAAGTTGAGTGCACGTGCTTAGCGTCATATCCAGAGATTGTCTTTGGGAAATAGACGTATGAGTGCTGCCAGCATTGCTGCAGAGGTTGAAGGGGTGGGGGGTCAGCCTGTCAGTGCTCAGACCATACGCCACACACTGCATCAAATTGGACTGCATGGCTGTCGCCCCAGAAGGAAGCCTCTTCTAAAGATGATGGACAAGAAAGCCCACAAACAGTTTGCTGAAGACAAGCAGACTATGGACATGAATTACTGGAACTATGTCCTGCGGTCTGATGAGACTAAGATAAACTTATTTGGTTCAGATGGTGTCAAGCGTGTGTGGCGGAAACCAGGTATGGAGTACAAAGAACAAAGTGTGTCTTGCCTACAGTCAAGCATGGTGGTGGGAGTGTCATGGTCTGGGGCTGCATGAGTGCTGTCGGCACTGGAGAGCTACAGTTCATTGAGGGAACCATGAATGCCAACATGTACTGTGACATACTGAAGCAGAGCATGATCCACTCCCCTTAGCGACTGGGCAGCAGGGCAGTATTCCAACATGATAACAACCCAAAACACACCTCCAAAAGAACCACTGCCTTGCTAAAGAAGCTGAGGGTAAAGGTGATGGACTTTCCAAGCATGTCTCCAGACCAAATCCCTATTAAGCATCTGTAGGGCATCCTCAAATGGAAGGTGGAGGAGCACAAGGTCTCTAACATCCGCCAGCTCCGTGATGTCACCATGCAGGAGTGGAAGAGGACTCCAAGGGCAACCTATGAAGCTCTGGTGAACTTCATGCCCAAGAGGGTTAAGGCAGTGCTGGAAAATAATGGTGGCCACACAAAATATTGACACTTTGGGCCCAATTTGGACATTTTCACTTAGGGGTGTACTCACGTTTGTTGCCAGCGGTTTAGACATACATTAATGGCTGTGTGTTGAGTTATTTTAAGGGGACAGTAAATTTACACTGTTATACAAGCTGTACACTCACTGCTTTACATTGCAGCAAAGTGTTATTTCTTCACTGTTGTCACATGAAAAGATATAATAAAATATTTACAAAAATGCGAGGGGTGTACTCACTTTTGTGAGATACTGTATGTTTACTCGTATGGGAACTTTTATTGGCATCTAGGTGTCAACTATTCTTTCTTGGAGCTGGCTCTGTCATTTTCAAAATCTAATGAAAGAACCTATGTGTATGAATGATACTAAATACTATATCTTTAATAACCTATAATTAAACTACATCTATGATTATACTACTTCTGCAGATTGCAGCACATCTTGCTAGCTAAGGTAAAATCATCCTACCCTTATATGTTACACCTTCCACCTCTGAAAGACGGCTTCTCCTCCATTCAGCGGTTACAGGAGAAAAATCAGGGGATCAATTCCTCTATATGCCGCCCCCACGCCCCTCCTATCCAAGTCCTGCTGCCCCTGGGCCCCAGGATCGGAGGGAAGGGCCCTGGCCAGGGGTCAAAGGGCCTTTCAAGATTTCTTGCACCGGGTCCCTGAAGGTTCTAGTTACACCCCTGCTGCTTTGAGTCATTGGGGTTGATTTACTAAAGGCAAAACCACTCTGCACTACAAGTGCACTAGAAGTGCACTTGGAAGTGCAGTAGCTTTAGATCTGAGTGGAAGATCTGAAATGAGGGGAAGCTCTGCTGATTTTACATCCAATCATGTGCAAGCAAGAATGCTGTTTTTTTTATTTTCCTTGCATGTCCCCCTCAAATCTACAGCGACTGCACTTCCAAGTGCAATTCCAAGTGCACTTGCAGTGCAAAGTGTATTTGCCTTTAGGGATGAGCTTTATGTTTGGGTCGAACATGAGTTCGACTCGAACATTGACTGTCCGCCCATTCGCCGAATAGCTAACAATTTAGGGTGTTTGCGGGAAATTCGAAAGCCGCTGAACACCCTTTAAAGGTCTATGGGAGAAATCAAAAGTGATAATTTTAAAGGCTTACATGCATGGTATTGTCATAAAAAGTGTTTGGGTCCTGCCCCAGAGGACATGTATCAATGCAAAAAAAGTTTTAAAAACGGACGTTTTCTCGGGAGCAGTGATTTTAATAATGCTTAAAGTGAAACAATAAAAGTGAAATATTTCTTTAAATTTCGTACCTGGGGGGTGTCTATAGTATGCCTGTAAAGTTTTGCATGTTTCCCGTTCTTACAACAGTCCCTGCACAAAATGACATTTCTAAAGGAAAAAAAGTCATTTAAAAGTACTCGCTGCTATAATGAATTGTCAGTCCCGGCAATACACATAAAAGTTCACTGATAAAAACGGCATGGGATTCCCCCACAGTCCATTACCAGGCCCTTTGGGTCTGGTAAGAATATTAAGGGGTACCCCGCGCCAAAATAAAAAAAAAATGGCGTTTGCGTCCCCCTCAAAATCCATACCAGATCCTTCAGGTCTGGTATGGATTTTAAGGGGAACCCTGCGACAAATTTAAAAAAAAATGGCCTGGGGTCCCCCCAAAAATCCATACCAGACCCTTATCCGAGCACGCAACCTGGCAGGCCAGAGGAACAGAGGGGGGACAAGAGAGCGCACCCCCTCCTGAACCGTACCAGGCCACATGCTGCCCATGTTGATGGGGACAATGAGGAAGATGCTGGAGGAGAAGACCGGAGTAAGATGCCCGAGGAGAAGACCGGAGGAAGAAGCAGAGGATGATAGAGGAAGAAGCGGGGGAAGAACAAGTTGGAGGAAGAAGAAGAAAACCGAAGGAAGACCAGAAGAAGTGGGGAAAGAAGAAGACATTAATAAAAGGTATTGTCAAAAACCGGCTATTTTCTTTTTTAACATTTTCTACACTTTTTTTGTGAAATGGTAGGGGTACTTGTACCCAATTGCCAATTCACACAGGGGGGGCAGGATCTGGGGTTCCCCTTGTTAAAGAGGGCTTCCAGATTCTGATAAGCCCCCTGCCCGCAGACCCCCACAACCACCGGGCAAGGGTTGTGGGGATGAGGCCCTTGTCCCCATCAACATGGGGATATGCTCCCCATGTTGAGGGCCTGTGGCCTCGTATGGTTCAGGAAGGGGGGGCGCTCTCTCATCCCCCCTCTTTTCCTGTGGCCTGCCAGGTTGCATGCTTGGATAAGGGTCTGGTATGGATTTTTGGGGGACCCCCACGCCTGGTCTGGAATTTGGGGGTACTCCCATGCATTTTTTTTTAAATTTTGGTTCGGAGTTCTTCTTAATACTCATACCAGACCCAAAGGGCCTGGTAATGGACTGTGGGGGAATCCCATGCCGTTTTGATCAATGAACTTTTATGTGTATTGCCGGGACCGACAATTCATTATAGCTGAGTACTTTTAAATGACTTTTTTTCCTTTAGAAATGTCATTCTGTTGTAGACATTGGCGCCACTTTACAGGCATACTATAGACACCCGCCAGGTACGAAATTTAAAGGAATATTTCACTTTTATTGTTTCACTTGAAGCATTATTAAAATCACTAGTCTCGAAAAATAGTCTGATTTTAAAACGTCGTTGATGCTCCAGAAGACGTCAGAGTGACGAAACGCGTAGGGTGGGGTCAGCACACGCTCTTACATCACTTCCGGTCACTGGCTTTTGTGTCAGCAACAAATGCTTTTATGTCTTTCACTGAATGTGAGTACCTTTTTCATGGTTTTAAGCAATAAATAGTTGAAACAATATCACACTATTGGAATCCTTTTCTCCTATGCTTTATAAGACTTATGGGACAAAAGTGGAAACTATTAATACATCGGGGATTATCCAGCCTCCAGAGTGCTGCACAGTGGCAGATACTGTGAATGCTCCATACCCCAAGAGGGGGGGGGGGGAGATTCCGGTGAGTGCAGCCACAATAAGAGCACGGATAAAGCACGCATGCTGTGATCACCTTTGCAAAGTGAAAATACCCACACAATTATTGTTTTCACCAGCACAGAAGCACTTTATTTTTGTATAAGTAAAGTTGGGACTGCACACGTTATGTTTTTAATGTCTAATGCATAAAGTTTTTGCACAAAAGCACTTTAAAGTACTAATGGAAATATTCATCTTCTAAACACATTTTTTTTGGAGGATTTATCGGTCTAGCACTTGGTATATTTGCACAGAGGTTATTTAACCAATTGGTACTTTATTTATATTTGTTTGATATTTTGAAAATTATTATAATTTTCCTTCTCTTGGAGAAAGGACACATGTAAAACTATGTAGTGTACACGTAAGTTGCACTTTCACGTGTATATTCACTAAGTAATTTATTTAGTTAAACTTAAAACACAGATATAGAACAGCGCCATATCTACTACTATTTTCTTTCCAATCACGTACTCCACCTAGTGGTAGTAATTAGTAGAGAGATGCAGTTCTTTTGGTTTTTTGTGTTTGTTTTTTTGATTTTTGTTGTTAGTATTTACTTCCTTTGCTCGGAGTCATTCATATTTCTTGCATTGATACATGTCCCCTGGGGCAGGACCCAGGTCCCCAAACACTTTTTATGACAATAACTTGCATATAAGCCTTTAAAATTAGCACTTTTGATTAGTCATGTTCGTGTCCCATAGACTTTAACGGTGTTCGCGTGTTCAAACAAATTTTTTGCCTGTTCGCATGTTCTGCTGCGAACCGAACCGAGGGGGGGGGGTGTTCGGCTCATCCCTATTTGCCTTTAGTAAATAACCCCCATTGTCATGTTGCAAGGTAAACCTTCCCATTGACAAATTTCTGACAGAGGGCAGCAGATTTTCCTAAAAAAATTAGTATTATTAGTATATCCTGTCAAGTAGGGTGCCCACGTGTCTCGGATTGCCAGGGACATTCCCGCAATCAGCAGGTCTGTCCGGGGTCCCGGGTCCCTCCATTCTGGGACCATACAGTGTCCCGGAATGAATATGATGCAGCCGTTCGCGATTATCAATTGACTGCCGAATGTCAATGATGTCATCCGGCCGGGCCAGCCCAGTGGTGTAGCGTGGGGGTGGGCAGCCCAAGTGACTTCTTCCAGGCTCCAGCCCCTATAATCACCATACACCAGCAACGAGACAGACACTCCTCAGCACCCAGGTCTCCCTCCGCCCAGGGACTCCAGTGGTCCAGCCTGCCCTGTCCCCCATGATTCCTCAGGTGCATGCCTCCCACAGGCAGCCCGTGTGTGTGAGGGGGAGGGGCGGTGCTCGATGCAGACGAGCGTATGGCGGCTGCTGGCAGAGTTCCTGGCCTGCGGGGGATACTGAGGTCTGAGGAGCGACTGGGGATATACATCTATGGATGATCTTCATGGAGGCCTGGAGTGGTGAGTGAAATCCACCGATCTACCTTATGTTTGTGTGGGGGAGTAGTCAGTAGTGTGAGTAGTGCAGGAAGGAGTGTAGTGGTCAGGGGGGTCAGTGCAGGGGACAGGGAAGTCAGTGTAGTGAGCAGGTGGGTCATGGTAGAGGTCAGGTAGGTTATAGTGGTCAGGTAGGTCATTTAAGGGGTCAGGTAGGTCAGTGTAGGAATCAGGTAGGCAATTGGATCAAGGGACTTACCCAGCAAGAGCACAGGGTGGCAAGTGACACTGCATCTGGTGGCAGGATATGGCGGCAAGTGACACTCTGCATCTGGTGGCAGGAGACAGTGGCAAGTGACACCCTGCATCTGGTGGCAGGAGACGGTGGCAAGTGACACCCTGCATCTGGTGGCAGGAGACAGTGGCAAGTGACACCCTGCATCTGGTGGCAGGATATGGTGGCAAGTGACGCTGCATCTGGTGGCAGGATATGGTGGCAAGTGACGCTGCATCTGGTGGCAGGAGACGTGGCAAGTGACGCTGCATCTGGTGGCAGGAGATGGTGGCAAGTGACACCCTGCATCTGGTGGCAGGAGATGGTGGCAAGTGACACCCTGCATCTGGTGGCAGGAGACGGTGGCAAGTGACACCCTGCATCTGGTGGCAGGAGATGGTGGCAAGTGACACCCTGCATCTGGTGGCAGGAGACGTGGCAAGTGACGCTGCATCTGGTGGCAGGATATGGTGGCAAGTGACGCTGCATCTGGTGGCAGGAGACGTGGCAAGTGACGCTGCATCTGGTGGCAGGAGATGGTGGCAAGTGACACCCTACATCTGGTGGCAGGAGATGGTGGCAAGTGACACCCTGCATCTGGTGGCAGGAGACAGTGGCAAGTGACACCCTGCATCTGGTGGCAGGAGATGGTGGCAAGTGACACCCTGCATCTAGTGGCAGGAGACGTGGCAAGTGACACTGCATCTGGTGGCAGGATATGGTGGCAAGTGACACCCTGCATCTGGTGGCAGGAGACGTGGCAAGTGAAGCTGCATCTGGTGGCAGGATATGGTGGCAAGTGCCACTGCATCTGGTGGCAGGATATGGTGGCAAGTGACACTGCATCTGGTGGCAGGATATGGTGGCAAGTGACACTGCATCTGGTGGCAGGAGATGGTGGCAAGTGACACTGCATCTGGTGGCAGGAGATGGTGGCAAGTGACACCCTGCATCTGGTGGCAGGAGATGGTGGCAAGTGACACCCTGCATCTGGTGGCAGGAGACGGTGGCAAGTGACACCCTGCATCTGGTGGCAGGAGACGGTGGCAAGTGACGCTGCATCTGGTGGCAGGATATGGTGGCAAGTGACACCCTGCATCTGGTGGCAGGAGACGGTGGCAAGTGACACCCTGCATCTGGTGGCAGGAGACGGTGGCAAGTGACACCCTGCATCTGGTGGCAGGAGACGGTGGCAAGTGACACCCTGCACCTGGTGGCAGGAGATGGTGGCAAGTGACACCCTGCATCTGGTGGCAGGAGACGTGGCAAGTGACGCTGCATCTGGTGGCAGGATATGGTGGCAAGTGACGCTGCATCTGGTGGGAGGAGACGTGGCAAGTGACGCTGCATCTGGTGGCAGGAGATGGTGGCAAGTGACACCCTGCATCTGGTGGCAGGAGATGGTGGCAAGTGACACCCTGCATCTGGTGGCAGGAGACGGTGGCAAGTGACACCCTGCATATGGTGGCAAGTGACACCCTGCATCTGGTGGCAGGAGACGTGGCAAGTGACGCTGCATCTGGTGGCAGGATATGGTGGCAAGTGACACCCTGCATCTGGTGGCAGGAGACGTGGCAAGTGACGCTGCATCTGGTGGCAGGATATGGTGGCAAGTGCCACTGCATCTGGTGGCAGGATATGGTGGCAAGTGCCACTGCATCTGGGGGCAGGATATGGTGGCAAGTGCCACTGCATCTGGGGGCAGGAGATGGTGGCAAGTGACACCCTGCATCTGGTGGCAGGAGACGGTGGCAAGTGACACCCTGCATCTGGTGGCAGGAGACAGTGGCAAGTGACACCCTGCATCTGGTGGCAGGAGACGATGGCAAGTGACACCCTGCATCTGGTGGCAGGAGACGTGGCAAGTGACGCTGCATCTGGTGGCAGGATATGGTGGCAAGTGACGCTGCATCTGGTGGCAGGAGACGTGGCAAGTGACGCTGCATCTGGTGGCAGGAGATGGTGGCAAGTGACACCCTGCATCTGGTGGCAGGAGATGGTGGCAAGTGACACCCTGCATCTGGTGGCAGGAGACGGTGGCAAGTGACACCCTGCATCTGGTGGCAGGAGATGGTGGCAAGTGACACCCTGCATCTGGTGGCAGGAGACGTGGCAAGTGACGCTGCATCTGGTGGCAGGATATGGTGGCAAGTGACGCTGCATCTGGTGGCAGGAGACGTGGCAAGTGACGCTGCATCTGGTGGCAGGAGATGGTGGCAAGTGACACCCTACATCTGGTGGCAGGAGATGGTGGCAAGTGACACCCTGCATCTGGTGGCAGGAGACGGTGGCAAGTGACACCCTGCATCTGGTGGCAGGAGATGGTGGCAAGTGACACCCTGCATCTAGTGGCAGGAGACGTGGCAAGTGACACTGCATCTGGTGGCAGGATATGGTGGCAAGTGACACCCTGCATCTGGTGGCAGGAGACGTGGCAAGTGAAGCTGCATCTGGTGGCAGGATATGGTGGCAAGTGCCACTGCATCTGGTGGCAGGATATGGTGGCAAGTGACACTGCATCTGGTGGCAGGATATGGTGGCAAGTGACACTGCATCTGGTGGCAGGATATGGTGGCAAATGCCACTGCATCTGGTGGCAGGATATGGTGGCAAGTGACACCCTGCATCTGGTGGCAGGAGATGGTGGCAAGTGACACCCTGCATCTGGTGGCAGGAGATGGTGGCAAGTGACACCCTGCATCTGGTGGCAGGAGATGGTGGCAAGTGACACCCTGCATCTGGTGGCAGGAGACGGTGGCAAGTGACACCCTGCATCTGGTGGCAGGAGACGGTGGCAAGTGACACCCTGCATCTGGTGGCAGGAGACGGTGGCAAGTGACGCTGCATCTGGTGGCAGGATATGGTGGCAAGTGACACCCTGCATCTGGTGGCAGGAGACGGTGGCAAGTGACACCCTGCATCTGGTGGCAGGAGACGGTGGCAAGTGACACCCTGCATCTGGTGGCAGGAGACGGTGGCAAGTGACACCCTGCACCTGGTGGCAGGAGATGGTGGCAAGTGACACCCTGCATCTGGTGGCAGGAGACGTGGCAAGTGACGCTGCATCTGGTGGCAGGATATGGTGGCAAGTGACGCTGCATCTGGTGGGAGGAGACGTGGCAAGTGACGCTGCATCTGGTGGCAGGAGATGGTGGCAAGTGACACCCTGCATCTGGTGGCAGGAGATGGTGGCAAGTGACACCCTGCATCTGGTGGCAGGAGACGGTGGCAAGTGACACCCTGCATATGGTGGCAGGAGACGTGGCAAGTGACACCCTGCATCTGGTGGCAGGAGACGTGGCAAGTGACGCTGCATCTGGTGGCAGGATATTGTGGCAAGTGACGCTGCATCTGGTGGCAGGAGACGTGGCAAGTGACGCTGCATCTGGTGGCAGGAGATGGTGGCAAGTGAAACCCTGCATCTGGTGGCAGGAGATGGTGGCAAGTGACACCCTGCATCTGGTGGCAGGAGACGGTGGCAAGTGACACCCTGCATATGGTGGCAAGTGACACCCTGCATCTGGTGGCAGGAGATGTGGCAAGTGACGCTGCATCTGGTGGCAGGATATGGTGGCAAGTGACACCCTGCATCTGGTGGCAGGAGACGTGGCAAGTGACGCTGCATCTGGTGGCAGGATATGGTGGCAAGTGCCACTGCATCTGGTGGCAGGATATGGTGGCAAGTGCCACTGCATCTGGTGGCAGGAGATGGTGGCAAGTGACACCCTGCATCTGGTGTCAGGAGATGGTGGCAAGTGACACCCTGCATCTGGTGGCAGGAGATGGTGGCAAGTGACACCCTGCATCTGGTGGCAGGAGACGGTGGCAAGTGACACCCTGCATCTGGTGGCAGGAGACGGTGGCAAGTGACGCTGCATCTGGTGGCAGGATATGGTGGCAAGTGACACCCTGCATCTGGTGGCAGGAGACGGTGGCAAGTGACACCCTGCATCTGGTGGCAGGAGACGGTGGCAAGTGACACCCTGCATCTGGTGGCAGGAGATGGTGGCAAGTGACACCCTGCATCTGGTGGCAGGAGACGTGGCAAGTGACACCCTGCATCTAGTGGCAGGATATGGTGGAAAGTGACGCTGCATCTGGTGGCAGGAGACGTGGCAAGTGACGCTGCATATGGTGGCAGGAGATGGTGGCAAGTGACACCCTGCATCTGGTGTCAGGAGATGGTGGCAAGTGACACCCTGCATCTGGTGGCAGGAGATGGTGGCAAGTGACACCCTGCATCTGGTGGCAGGATATGGTGGCAAGTGCCACTGCATCTGGTGGCAGGATATGGTGGCAAGTGCCACTGCATCTGGTGGCAGGAAAATGCAGCGAGTGACACCCTGCATCTGGTGGCAGGAGATGGTGGCAAGTGACGCTGCATCTGGTGGCAGGATATGGTGGCAAGTGACGCTGCATCTGGTGGCAGGAGACGTGGCAAGTGATGCTGCATCTGGTGGCAGGATATGGTGGCAAGTGACACCCTGCATCTGGTGGCAGGAGATGGTGGCAAGTGACACCCTGCAGCTGGTGGCAGGAGATGGTGGCAAGTGACACCCTGCATCTGGTGGCAGGATATGGTGGCAAGTGCCACTGCATCTGGTGGCAGGATATGGCAGCAAGTGACGCTGCATCTGGTGGCAGGAGACGGTGGCAAGTGACGCTGCATCTGGTGGCAGGATATGGTGGCAAGTGACCCTGCATCTGGTGGCAGGAGACGTGGCAAGTGATACTGCATCTGGTGGCAGGATATGGTGGCAAGTGACACCCTGCATCTGGTGGCAGGAGATGGTGGCAAGTGACACCCTGCATCTGGTGGCAGGAGATGGTGGCAAGTGACACCCTGCATCTGATGGCAGGATATGGTGGCAAGTGCCACTGCATCTGGTGGCAGGATATGGTGGCAAGTGCCACTGCATCTGGTGGCAGGATATGGCAGCAAGTGACGCTGCATCTGGTGGCAGGAGACGGTGGCAAGTGACGCTGCATCTGGTGGCAGGAGATGGTGGAAAGTGACACCCTGCATCTGGTGGCAGGATATGGTGGCATGTGATGCTGCATCTGGTGGCAGGAGACGTGGCAAGTGACACACTGCATCTTGTGGCAAGTGACAAGCTCAGGGTTCCCAATGATTCAGCATTATGTTGAATTGAACTATTTCATTATATATTACAATGTAGTAATATAAATAATATGATTTTATCCTCCTGGCACCATATCAAGCATGGTGTTGGGATGATATAAGGGCTAAAACCAGCCATTCACCTGACAAATTACTCGCTCCTGAAATCCCCGTCAACCCCGAGACTACATTCAACGAAAACGCCCCCCCGCCCCCCCGGTCCTTGGCAAAATTGTCCCTGAATGGCAGTTTGGAAATGTGGTCATCCTACTGTCAAGTGCTCCAGTCCCTGCTGCATACATCACCCTTGTATATGTAGAGACAATTTAAAGTGTAGAAATGATTCAATGAATGTTGAGAAACTGAAAGGAAGCTTCAGCTAGGCCTCCACTATGGATGAGCCGAACACCCCCCGGTTCGGTTCGCACCAGAACCTGCGAACGACCTGAAAGTTCGCACGAACGTTAGAACCCCATTGACGTCTATGGGACTCGAACGTTTGAAATCAAAAGTGCTCATTTTAGGCTAATTTGCATGGTATTGTCCTAAAAAGGGTTTGGGGACCCGGGTCATATCCCCAGGGGACATGTATCAATGCAAAAAAAACTTTTAAAAACGGCCGTTTTTTCGGGAGCAGTGATTTTAATGATGCTTAAAGTAAAAAAAAAAAAAGTGAAATATTCCTTTAAATATCGTACCTGGGGGGGTGTCTATAGTATGCCTGTAAAGTGACGCGTGTTTCCCGTGTTTAGAACAGTCCCTGCACCAAATGTCATTTTTAAAGGAAAAAATCTCATTTAAAACTGCTTGCGAGTTTAATGTAATGTCGGGTCATGGCAATATGGATGAAAATCAGTGAGACAAACGGCATGGGTACCCCCCAGTCCATTACCAGGCCCTTTGGGTCTTGTATGGATATTAAGGGGAACCCCGCACCCAAATTAAAATAAGGAAAGGTGTGGGGCCACCAGGCCCTATATCAGGCCCTATATACTCTGAACAGCAATATACAGGCGGTGCAAACAAGACAGGGACTGTAGGTTTGTTGTTAAGTAGAATCTCTTTGTAATTTTGAACGGGTACATTTTTAACGTGTTTAGCTCCAGCCAAAAAATCTTTTTTAAGCTTTTTGGAAAACATAGGGAAGGGTTATCACCCCTGTGACATTTGTTTTGCTGTCTTTCCTCCTCTTCAGAAGATTTCACCTCACTTTTTGTCCCAATGAAAAATGTTTTTTGAAAATTTGGGTTTTTTGTGGAACAAGGATTGGAAAGCATCAGTGGAAAGGAGAATTTTTTTTCCCATATTAACTCTTACAGGAGAGAATTTCCCTTCCTAGGGGTAGATTTCATCTCACTTCCTGTTGTCTCCTTCCGTTTGCAAGTAGGAGTCGTTTGTAAGTTAGATGTTTGAAAGTAGGGTCCTGCCCTATATACTCAGCAGAAATTTGGGCCTTAGGTGTTGCTGTGGCCACAACACTGTAAGCCCTCACAGGGCCCTGCTGTGAAATATTAGATCAAGAATTGTAATTACATGCCCCTGTTGAACAGGAGCTGAAAAATTAGGCCTTAGGCACTGGTGCTGGTGCCACAACACTGCATCCCCTTACAGACACTCTAGTTGGAAGGCAGGAACGAGCCCTGCTGCAAAGTATTGCATCAGAAATTGTAATTACACGCCCCTGTTAGACAGGAGAAGAAAAATTGGGCCTTGGGCACTGGTGCTGGTGCCACAACACTGCAACCCCTCACAGACACTCTAGTTGGAATGCAGGAACGAGCCCTGCTGCAAAGTATTACATCAAAAATTGTAATTACACGCCCCTGTTAAACAGGGGCTGAAAAATTGTGCCTTAGGCACTGGTGGTGGCGCCCAGAACCAAAAATGTTCTTACAAGCTATCAGCGTGATGATTGAGGAGGAAGAGGATAATTATTCAGGGATAGTCACTCAGCATCAGCATAGGCAGTCTTTGAAGGGATCTGAGATTTCAAAAAAAATTATTCGGTTACATCAGCATCAGGTGCTTGGTAGCTGGTGGTGATCCAAGACTGATTCATTTTTATGAAGGTCAGTCGATCGACCGAGTCGGTGGACAGACGCACCCTGTGATCGGTTACCACACCTCCAGCAGCACTGAATGTGCGTTCCGAAAGAACGCTGGATGCAGGACAGGCCAGTAGCTCAATCGCATACTGTGCAAGCTCTGGCCAGTGATCCATCCTCAAGACCCAGTAACCCAGAGGATTTTCGGTGGGAAAGGTGTCCAAGTCTGATCTTGCCCCTAGGTATTCCTGCACCATGTAAAACAGACGCTGGCGATGGTTGCTGGAACCGATCATACCTTGGGGCTGCGGACCAAAAAATTGTCTGAACGCATCGGTCAGACGGCCACCTTCTCCACCGCTCCTTCTTTGACTGACCGAAGCCCCAGCAACACGTTGTCCAGAAACAGGAGTTTGTAACCTCCCAGTCTCTGGAAACGCGTTGCACAGACCTTTCTGCAAGGCCTCCCGAAGATGTTTCATCCTCTGCTCCCTCTGCGATGGCAAAATAAGGTCCGCAACCTTACCCTTGTAACGTGGATCAAGGAGGGTTGCCAGCCAGTATTGGTCCTTCTCCTTGATACCACGAATACGAGGATCCTTACGCAGGCTTTGCAGGATCAGGGAGGCCATGCAGCGTAGGTTTGCTGAGGCATTCGGTCCGGAGTCCTCTGGGTCACTAAGGACGACATGGTCCGCAGCCACCTCCTCCCAGCCACGTACAAGTCCATGTGTTTCTTGGGACTGATCCCTTAAAGACTGCTGCTGATGCTGAGTGCCAGGCTCCACCTCCATACTGACACAATCTTCCTCCTCCTCCTCCTCCTCCTCCTCCTCTTCCTGTGTGATCGGCGGGCACGCAGGAACACTGTCTGGATAAAGGGGGCCTTGAGAGCTAAGGAAGTCCTCCTCTTCCTGCCTCTGTTCTGCCTCAAGTGCCCTGTCCATTATTCCACGCAGCGTGTGCTCCAACAGGTGGACAAGGGGGACAGTGTCACTGATGCATGCACTGTCACTGCTCACCATCCTCGTGGCCTCCTCAAATGGTGACAGGACAGTGCATGCATCCCTGATCATGGCCCACTGGCGTGGGGAAAAAAAACCAAGCTCCCCTGACCCTGTCCTGGTGCCATAGTCGCACAGGTACTCATTGATGGCCCTCTGCTGCGTGTGCAGCCGCTGCAGCATGGCCAACGTTGAGTTCCACTTGGTGGGCATGTCACAGATTAGGCGGTTCTTGGGCAGGTTAAACTCCTTTTGGAGGTCCGTCAGCCGAGCACTGGCATTATATGACCGGCGGAAATGCACACAGACTTTCCTGGCCTGCCTCAGGACATCCTGTAAGCCCGGGTACCTGCCCAAGAACCGCTGCACCACCAAGTTAAGGACGTGAGCCAAACAGGGCACATGGGTCATTTGTCCCTGTCGGAGGGCAGAGAGGAGGTTGGTGCCATTGTCGCAAACCACCATTCCTGCCTTAAGTTGGCGTGGCGTCAACCACCTCTGAACCTGCCCCTGCAGAGCTGACAGAACCTCTGCCCAGTGTGGCTCCTGTCCCCCAAGCACACCAGCTCAAGCACCGCATGGCATCTTTTGGCCTGCGTACTTGCGTAGCCCCTTGAACGACTACGGAGCACCGCTGGTTCAGAGGAAGAGGCCATGGAGGAAGAAGAAGAGGAGGGGGTGGAGGAGAGAGGTGTGTCACAATCATTAGCATTTTGGAGGCGTGGTGGCGGAACAACCTCCAACACTACTGCACCTTGTCCTGCATCCTTCCCAGCTGCCAGCAGAGTCACCCAATGCGCCGTGAAACTTAGGTAACGTCCCTGTCCATGCCTGCTGGACCATGAGTCAGCCGTAATATGCACCTTACCGCTGACCGCCCTGTCCAGCGAGGCATGGACATTGCCTTCCACATGCCGGTAGAGAGCCGGAATCGCCTTCCGTGAGAAAAAGTGGCGTTTGGGTACCTGCCACTGAGGAACCGCACATTCCACAAACTCACGGAAGGGGGCAGAGTCTACCAACTGAAAAGGCAGCAGTTGAAGTGCCAGCAATTTTGCCAAGCTAGCATTCAACCCCTGGGCATGTGGATGGCTGGGAGCAAACTTCTTTCGGCGGTGCAGCAGCTGGGGCAGGGAAATTTGCCTGGTACAATCTGACGTCAGTGTACCAAAAGCAGATTGCCCACAAATACTTGGCTGTGACACACCTAATTCTACACCTTCATTCCTCTCAGTGCAGGTCTCAGAGAGGACTGAAGGTCTAGTGGGGTTGGAAATCTCAGCTGATGAGGAGCAAGGAGAGGTCCTCTTTGTTCTTTGGTGTGGGTCTTTTAGATGCGCTTGCTAACGAACTGCATGGCAGGTCAACATATGTCTGGTCAAGCATGTGGTACCCAAGCGGGAGATGTTTTGGCCACGTGAGATACGCTTGAGACATATGTTGCAAATAGCAGCGGTGCGATCTGATGCACTCGTCTCAAAAAAGGCCCACACCAAAGAACTTTTTGAATAACGCGCAGAGACTGCAGCGCCCTGCACATGTGATGCAGTCAATGTGCTGCCCTTAGGCTGGCCCCTGGAGGGCATCCTGCCTCGTTGGTGATGTGCCGCCTGCTCCTCCTCCTCCTCCTCCTCTCTCCTATCAGGCACCCACGTTGAGTCAGTGACCTCATCATCCCCTCCCTCCTCATCACTGGAGCAAACCTGGCAGTATGCTGCAGCAGGGGGAGCATGACTGCCAGATTGCTGTCCTTCTTGGGCACCCCCTCTGTCCCTGCTCATGTTACTGCCTTCATCGAGCTCAGTATCATCATCAGAGCCTTCCAAACGCTGGGCATCCTCCTGGAGCATGTACCCAACACTGTGGTCAAACAGTTCGAGGGACTCCTCAGGAGGACATGGTGGAGCTAGGGAAGGAGTCACTGATGACATTGAGCTGAGGGAAGAGGCCGCTGCTTTGCCAGACAAAGCACCCTGGGCATGGGTGAGAGAGGATGAGGAGGATGAGGACGGCTTGGTCATCCACTCGACCAAGTCTTCCGCATGTTGCGGCTCAACACGGCCAGCTGCCGAAAAAAAGGCCAAGCGTGTCCCATGGCCACGACCAGCACTAGACACAGAGCCTGCTTGCCCTCTCTTATTGGCTTGTGACTGTCTGCCTCTCCTTCTTGGCCTTCCAGACATACTAATGGCCTAAGCTGGGATAGATAGAGATATATATATATATATATATATATATATATATATATATATATACTGCAGCTAGCAAAATCAACTCCCTGCCTGTAGTATGAGAACACCACCAACCTTCTACAGGTAGCTTTAGCTGAACACTGTGAGGTGGACGCACCCCACTAACTTGTAGGTTTAGCTGAACACTGTGAGCAGGACGCACTGCACTAACTGTAAATAGTCTAGCTGCCTGACCGTGGTACTAATAGGATCAAAAGAACACCAGTAATTTTCTTTAGGTAGCTGTAAATACTTTAACAAGACAAGCCTGCCTGTCAGTAGGAAGATAACAGGAACGGATCTAGCTGAACACTGTGAGCAGGACGCACTGCACTAAATGTAAATAGTTTAGCTGCCTGACCGTGGTACTAATAGGATCAAAAGAACACCAGTAATTTTCTTCAGGTAGCTTTATATACTGTAACAAGACAAGCCTGCCTGTCAGTAGGAAGATAACAGGAACGGATCTAGCTGAACACTGTGAGCAGGACGCACTGCACTAAATGTAAATAGTCTAGCTGCCTGACCGTGGTACTAATAGGATCAAAAGAACACCAGTAATTTTCTTCAGGTAGCTTTATATACTGTAACAAGACAAGCCTGCCTGTCAGTAGGAAGATAACAGGAACGGATCTAGCTGAACACTGTGAGCAGGACGCACTGCACTAAATGTAAATAGTCTAGCTGCCTGACCGTGGTACTAATAGGATCAAAAGAACACCAGTAATTTTCTTCAGGTAGCTTTATATACTGTAACAAGACAAGCCTGCCTGTCAGTAGGAAGATAACAGGAACGGATCTAGCTGAACACTGTGAGCAGGACGCACTGCACTAAATGTAAATAGTCTAGCTGCCTGACCGTGGTACTAATAGGACCAAAAGAACACCAGTAATTTTCTTCAGGTAGCTTTATATACTGTAACAAGACAAGCCTGCCTGTCAGTAGGAAGATAACAGGAACGGATCTAGCTGAACACTGTGAGCAGGACGCACTGTACTAAATGTAAATAGTCTAGCTGCCTGACAGTGGTACTAATAGGAACAAAAGAACACCAGTAATTTTCTTCAGGTAGCTTTATATACTGTAACAAGACAAGCCTGCCTGTCAGTAGGAAGATAACAGGAACAGATCTAGCTGAACACTGTGAGCAGGACGCACTGCACTAAATGTAAATAGTCTAGCTGCCTGACCGTGGTACTAATAGGATCAAAAGAACACCAGTAATTTTCTTCAGGTAGCTTTATATACTGTAACAAGACAAGCCTGCCTGTCAGTAGGAAGATAACAGGAACGGATCTAGCTGAACACTGTGAGCAGGACGCACTGTACTAAATGTAAATAGTCTAGCTGCCTGACCGTGGTACTAATAGGATCAAAAGAACACCAGTAATTTTCTTTAGGTAGCTGTTAATACTGTAACAAGACAAGCCTGCCTGTCAGTAGGAAGATAACAGGAACGGATCTAGCTGAACACTGTGAGCAGGACGCACTGCACTAAATGTAAATAGTCTAGAAGATAACAGGAACGGATCTAGCTGAACACTGTGAGCAGGACGCACTGCACTAAATGTAAATAGTCTAGAAGATAACAGGAACAGATCTAGCTGAACACTGTGAGCAGGACGCACTGAACTAAATGTAAATAGTCTAGAATTTAACAGGAGCGGATCTAGCTGAACACTGTGAGCAGGACGCACTGCACTAAATGTAAATAGTCTAGAAGATAACAGGAACGGATCTAGCTGAACACTGTGAGCAGGACGCACTGCACTAAATGTAAATAGTCTAGAAGAGAACAGGAACGGATCTAGCTAAACTGAATACAGTGTATATATATATATGCAACACCTGGGATGCATATATATACACAATACACTGTAAGTGCAGCTAACTGACTGACTGTTCTGCCTAATCTATCTAACTCAAATCAAATGACACTGTCTCTCTGTCTATCTCTTTCAACGCCGGAACACACACTACACAGGGCCGCCGTGCAGGCGGGATTATATAGTGTGGGGCGTGTACTAAATCCCCTGAGCCATAATTGGCCAAAGCCTCCTTGGCTTTGGCCAATTACGGCTCTCTGTTCAGGCGGCGCTGTGATTGGCCAAGCATGCGGGTCATAGTGCATGCTTGGCCAATCATCAGCAAGCAATGCACTGCGATGCCGCAGTGAATTATGGGCCGTGACGCGCCACACGAATTTGGCGCGAACGGCCCATATCGTTCGCAATTCGGCGAACGACCGAACAGCCGATGTTCGAGTCGAACATGGGTTCGACTCGAACACGAAGCTCATCCCTAGCCTCCACAAAAATAAAACCCTTTAAATGCTATAACAATAAAGGGCAAGCAGAAAGATTTGGTTCAGTATTTTGTGCCTGGTCAGCAAAGCAAATGTTTTACTATTTCTCCAAACTCTAGATGATAATGGCGGAGAGATAATACATATATACCCAGAGTATGTAAATTACTTTTGCAAACTGTAGAGATTAAAAAGCAGTAGTTTAAATTGTTTGAAAACAACATAGTAGAATGAATACCCCTTTAATTACATTGCAGTGTTCATCCTTCATGTCAAACCAGAAATGCTGTATTAAGATGAGTCTTTCTATTACAGGCCTGAGCCATATTTCAAATGTATAAAAGTACCTGTATAAAGACATAAGAACAAAAGGCTATTCTATCTGCAAGTGAAATGCATACCAGCTGTGCTTTTATGTGAGCTAATTGGGTGGTGTTCTGGTGTCTCAGTTGGAGTTAATGTAATCACATGAGAGTGTTATTTATGAAGGTATCACAATTTAATATTAATTAAAGTTTGACCTACCTATGTAATGTGCACCTGCTTTGAATATAAATTGGTTGCCAGTTTACAATGGATAACAATTGCTGCGGTAGATAGTGGATACAAGTCAGTAAAAAAGTTTTGGAGAAAAATGCCAAAAAAATGAACCTACTAAGTTTTGAGGACAAACATACAAAGTCATCTCAGGTAGATTTTTAATACATTTTTTGTACGTTCATCTGATTTCTCAGCTCTGTCCTCCTGCCACAGCCATATGAGAAAGGTCTCACTGTCCTTTTTAGATTATCCACGTGTTTTTAATTTTAGAAGAATACAATAGAAGGAATAAGCTTCCGCATGACAAATCATAAAAAAGTCAAACGGCTTATTCAGTCCAGAGGCAACCACTCATAACTGAGTTGTCAGTTTTAGGTTGACTTAGGGTTCCATTTATAAAGTAGTGGTATGACCTTACTGTGCCCTAACCTTGGTTTAAAAAATATCAGCACACTTTGAAAGGACAGCCCTGTGCTTTACAAATGTACATTAAATAAGAATTCCAGGTATGGCATTTTTTTACATAAATAATGATATTTGAAGCGCTTCACAATGTGCATGAAAATGAATATAAAAGTAAATATAAATAGTCAAATAAATCCAGCGGTGAGTAAAAATTCCTAAAAAATCCAACAATCAAAATAGTGTAAAACTATAAAAAATTAGTGACACCAAATGTGTAAAAAATTCACATAAAAAATCCACATAAAAATAAATATATAGGGATGTATTCAGAAGGTTCAATTATACAGGTGTGGAATCCTGATTGGTATAGAGCTTTTGATCACTAGCAAAGCTGTTTAAAAACACTTGCTTAATTAAGGTGCTCATTGATCTTAATAATACCAAAGTGTTTTTTGCTTCTATTCACAACCAATGTGAGAATCATAAACAGGCAAATAAGAGAAAAAACCAATCATTGTGCAATAGTTAGGATACCAAGGTACACAGGCAAACTTCAATCCACTCACGTGTGCCTTATAATGATAAGGCAAATGCAGGTTTTACTATAGCAGTCAGCCGCCTTAGACAGGAGCAGATTCAGTGCAGTACACTGTGTGAAACTGCTGATCTGCACAGAGCGTCCTTGGCTCCTCCCACGCATTACATCACAGTCACGTGACTTTTTCAACCTTCTGAATACATCCCTATATATTTATTTTTATGTGGATTTTTTATGTGAATTTTTTACACATTCGGTGTCACTAATTTTTTATAGTTTTACACTATTTTGATTGTTGGATTTTTTAGGAATTTTTACTCACCGCTGGATTTATTTGACTATTTATATTTACTTTTATATTCATTTTCATGCACATTGTGAAGCGCTTCAAATATCAATATTTATTCTTTTTAAGTGACTCTGAAAACACTCTCTTTTGATAGCAGCCTCACTTGGTTTTATGTGTAATTATCAGCTATTTAGCATCACAGCGCTTTGTGTTTTATATATATTTTTTCCACTCATTTTTTTACATAGTTACATTGGTCCAGCTTGGACTAATGTAATTGTGCATATACCATATATGTGAAATCCCTCTAGTAACTGGAAATCACTGGAAATTAGTAATTCCCCACTAGCTTCCAGGTCCCATGCTAAGCAGCTGCCCTGCTGGAGAGATGGGGCGGTGACGTCACGCTCTCCACAATGTCCTAACAGAGAATACTTTGCATTCACTGAGAAAATGCAAAGCATTTTCTGAATGGCACTGATCTCCTGTGTTCACAAAGTAGCAGGGCAGATGCTCACCATGAACCCAGAAGCTAGTTGGGATCATTGGAGTAGTGGTGCATACTACAGTAATTTCCACTCTGTGACAGGATCCCATAGGTATGGTATATGCCTAGTTACATTGGTCCAACCTGGGTCTTGCATTATTTGATTAACTTATAAAATGCAGATGCAGTGTGGAGTTAATACACATACTATGATGGAATCATCGCCCGATATTTATCATTCTGTTGTGATTTTATCTTCATTAACCACTTCAGCCCCGGAAGGTTTTACCCCCTTCCTGACCAGAGCACTTTTTACAATTCGGCACTGCGTCGCTTTAACTGCTAATTGCGCGGTCATGCAATGCTGTACCCAAACGAAATTTGCGTCCTTCTCTTCCCACAAATAGAGCTTTCTTTTGATGGTATTTGATCACCTCTGCCGTTTTTATTTTTTTGCGCTATACACGGAAAAAGACCGAAAATTTTGAAAAAAAATGATATTTTCTACTTTTTGTTCTAAAAAAAATCCAATAAACTCAATTTTAGTCATACATTTAGGCCAAAATGTATTCGGCCACATGTCTTTGGTAAAAAAAATGTCAATAAGTGTATATTTATTGGTTTGCGCAAAAGTTATAGCGTCTACAAACTAGGGTACATTTTCTGGAATTTACACAGCCTTTAATTTATGACTGCCTATGTCGTTTCTTGAGGTGCTAAAATGGCAGGGCAGTACAAAACCCCCACAAATGACCCCATTTTGGAAAGTAGACACCCCAAGGAATTTGCTGAGAGGCATGTTGAGCCCATTGAATATTCATTTTTTTTGTCCCAAGTGATTGAATAATGACAAAAAAAAAAAAAAAAAATTACAAAAAGTTGTCACTAAATGATATATTGCTCACACAGGCCATGGGCATATGTGGAATTGCACCCCAAAATACATTTAGCTGCTTCTCCTGAGTACGGGGATACCACATGTGTGGGACTTTTTGGGAGCCTAGCCGCGTACGGGGCCCCGAAAACCAAGCAACGCCTTCAGGATTTCTAAGGGCGTACATTTTTGATTTTACTCCTCACTACCTATCACAGTTTTGAAGGCCATAAAATGCCCAGATGACATAAAACCCCCCCAAATGACCCCATTTTGGAAAGTAGACACCCCAAGCTATTTGCTTTGAGGCATGTTGAGTCCATGGAATGTTTTATATTTTGACACAAGTTGCGGGAAAGTGACAAATTTTTTTTTTTTTTTTTTTTTTTGCACAAAGTTGTCACTAAATGATATATTGCTCACACAGGCCATGGGCATATGTGGAATTGCACCCCAAAATACATTTAGCTGCTTCTCCTGAGTACGGGGATACCACATGTGTGGGACTTTTTAGGAGCCTAGCCGCGTACGGGACCCCGAAAACCAAGCACCGCCTTCAGGATTTCTAAGGGCGTACATTTTTGATTTTACTCCTCACTGCCTATCACAGTTTCGGAGGCCATGGAATGCCCAGGTGGCACAAACCCCCCCCAAATGACCCCATTTTGGAAAGTAGACACCCCAAGCTATTTGCTGAGAGGCATGGTGAGTATTTTGCAGCTCTCATTTGTTTTTGAAAATAAAGAAAGACGAGAAAAAAAATTTTTTTTTTTCTTTTTTCAATTTTCAAAACTTTGTGACAAAAAGTGAGGTCTGCAAAATACTCACTATACCTCTCATCAAATAGCTTGGGGTGTCTACTTTCCAAAATGGGGTCATTTGGGGGGGGTTTTGTGCCACCTGGGCATTCCATGGCCTCCGAAACTGTGATAGGCAGTGAAGAGTGAAATCAAAAATTTACGGCCTTAGAAAGCCTGAAGGCGGTGCTTGGTTTTCGGGGTCCCGTACGCGGCTAGGCTCCCAAAAAGTCCCACACATGTGGTATCCCCGTACTCAGGAGAAGCAACAGAATGTATTTTGGGGTGTAATTTCACATATTCCCATGGCATGTTTGAGCAATATATCATTTAGTGACAACTTTGCGCAAAAAAAAATAAAAAAAATAAAAAATTGTCTCTTTCCCGCAACTTGTGTCACAATATAAATTATTCCATGGACTCAACATGACTCTCAGCAAATAGCTTGGGGTGTCTACTTTCCAAAATGGGGTCATTTGGGGGGGTTTTGAACTGTCCTGGCATTTTATGCACAACATCTAGAAGCTTATGTCACACATCACCCACTCTTCTAAGCACTTGAAGACATAGCCCTTTCTGACACTTATTGTTTACATAAAAAAATAATTTTTTTTTGCAAGAAAATTACTTTGAACCCCCAAACATTATATATTTTTTTTAAAGCAAATGCCCTACAGATTAAAATGGTGGGTGTTTCATTTTTTTTTTTCACACAGTATTTGCGCAGCGATTTTTCAAACGCATTTTTTGGGGAAAAAACACACTTTTTTACATTTTAATGCACTAAAACACACTATATTGCCCAAATGTTTGATGAAATAAAAAAGATGATCTTAGGCCGAGTACATGGATACCAAACATGACATGCTTTAAAATTGCGCACAAACGTGCAGTGGCGACAAACTAAATACATTTTTAAAAGCCTTTAAAAGCCTTTACAGGTTACCACTTTAGATTTACAGAGGAGGTCTACTGCTAAACTTACTGCCCTCGATCTGACCTTCGCGGCGATACCTCACATGCATGGTGCAATTGCTGTTTACATTTGACGCCAGACCAACGCTTGCGTTCACCTTAGCACGAGAGCAGGGGGGACAGGGGTGCTTTTTTTTTTTTTTTTTTTTTCTCTTTATTATTATTATTTTTTTATCTTATTTTTAAACTGTTCCTTTCATTTTTTTTTTTTTAAATCATTTTTATTGTTATCTCAGGGAATGTAAATATCCCCTATGATAGCAATAGGTAGTGACAGGTACTCTTTTTTGCAAAAATTGGGGTCTATTAGACCCTAGATTTCTCCTCTGCCCTGAAAGCATCTGATCACACCAAGATCGGTGTGATAAAATGCTTTCCCAATTTCCCAATGGCGCTGTTTACATCCGGCGAAATCTACGTCATAAAATGCTCGTAGCTTCCGGTTTCTTAGGTCATAGAGATGTTTGGAGCCACTCTGGTCTCTGATCAGCTCTATGGTCAGCTGGCTGAATCACCGGCTGCATTTTCAGGTTCCCTGTTGAGACAGGAGAGCCAGAGAAAAACACGGAAGATGTTGGGGGGGGGGGGCATTCCCTCCCACTGCTTGTAAAAGCAGTCTAGAGGCTAATTAGCCACTAGGATTGCTTTTACATGAAAGCCGACCGCTGGCTGAAAAGAATGATACCAAGATGATACCTAAACCTGCAGGCATCATTCTGGTATAACCACTCAAAGTCGTGAATGGCATACCTGAAGACAAAAAAATGGTTAACAATAAAGCACAGTAAACGGTAAAGTATAAATAATTACATAGATTGCAAAAGAGTGTATTCACAGGCCCAAAAATACACCACTCAGCGCCAAAGGCCCTAGCAGTGCCCGAGCAGTAATGAACCAATGAATAAATAAAGTGACAAAAGATCCCGAATAGGAATCCCACATAGGAAGCAGCCGTTTAAAATTACAAAAACATCACAAATAATGGCATACCAAAATCAACAAAGTGATCATAGTAACACACTGAAAACAGCGCTAGTGTTGAGCTAAACGGATAATGTGGCCAACAACACATGCAAAAAAAGTCCTTCAAGAGAGAAGAGCAGTGAGAGTGATGGTTCAGATAGTGTTCATAGGCGATCAAAGTAGAAACAGTTCAGCGTGCACCTTCCACCGATCCATCCACCTCCACCCCGTGAGAACACACTCCCCTCAGGGGGTTAAACTCACCAGAGCTTAGTAATATCAAGCATCCAAGTAAGGAGAAATCCAAGCCACCAGCCACTGTCAGCTACCCTCCAGAGGAATCCAAGATGGTCAGGGCTCATAAATCACCAAACAACAAAAGATAAAGCGCACATAGCGTAATCCTGTTTATTAAATATAAAGTCCTTCACATCACACAAAGATCCCCCCTTCAAACATTATACGTACATTATAAAGCAATCAGATGAGCATATCACAAGGAAGCATAAGACACAGCACTTCACCGTATTAAACTCCAGCCGGTTCCGCTTTCCAGGCACCAATCTCTGACTTCCTGGTTACAGTCAAGGCTGTGGTGGAGCGCAATCGTCACTTCCGGCGTCGTGTAGGCCACGCTCTGACGCGTTTCGTCATATCCTGACTTCAACAGAGGGCGTGCCTACACGACTGACGGACAGGCTATAATGTCATGCCCCATCAACCCTAACCAATCAGAGCAAGTGTTCGGCGTGACGTCAGGTGCAAGACATCCGCCGAAAGACACACTGACGGCTTCTCCACAGGAGAGGGGGAAGACTAATAGCCGCTCTGCACATTAGTTCACATCAGCGAGTAAGCCCACTCACAGGCCAGATAGCACCAGCCGGTGAATGTATAAACAATGAAGAATGACATTGCACATTGGGATTTAAAAATAGGGGGATATAGTATAAAACACTATAAAAAACCCCATGCAGTCAGCGCACACATTGAATCCATCATCATTAGCCCTTCAGCATGTGTATACGTGCAGCAGCAGACAATCCCCAGAACGCTGCATGACACTGCAACATAACAGGCAATCAACATGACGCGCTCACTGCATGTAAACACACATAATAAAAACATAAATAAATAAAACCATAGAACATAAATTAAATGCAATTCATCAGAAACATTAAGTATAAATGGTAAATACGCCATCATAGATACAAAAATTAAATAGAGCCATTCGTATTAAAATCTTCTATGCAGTAGGTTAGAAAGAGCAATGCGGGTATTAATTACTAAAAAACAGGGACCGTTCGAATACAATGAGACCCATAAACAAATAAACGACATACATCAATACACGTAGAAATAATAATGGAGAGAAGAGAGGCATCTATGATAGAGATTACGGCTGCCAGCATAAACCATGCGCTATCATCACCTATATGTACAAAGGATATAGCACATAATTTAACAAAAAAACTGCGCACCAGCCGCATCTGTATATGGCATAAGCCAAAACTATATGCGGCCTAAGGCCGATCAAGTTTAACGAAACCATTTCTACCCCATAGTGAACATTTACAAATCGCTTATAAAGCAGTTAATGTCCAGCTCCACGTTCAACCCTCTTGGCGATAATGTGTCCGCCAAAAAGATCCACTGGGTCTCTCTCTTAGACAGATCGCGGACCAAATTTGAACCCCTCCAGTTTGGTTTTAAATGGTCGATGCCCCAGAATTTAAGGCCAGACGGGTCTTGGTTATGCTTCAGTTTAAAGTGGAGCGAGACACTATGGTCTTTAAAACCAATTTTAATGTTGGTTATGTGTTCTGCGACCCTAATTCTTAAAAGTCTCTTAGTGCGGCCTATATACATAAGACCGCACGGACATTGGAGAGCATAGACAACATGGGAGGTGTTGCACGTAATGAGCTCTTTAATAGCAAACTCCCTATTGTTAGAAGTGGACGTAAAACTTTCCACTGCTCTTAGCGGTCTTTCAACATCCTTACAAGCCCGGCACCTTCTACAACTGTAAAAGCCACTCTTATTCCAAAAGGTCGGGAGCCTAGCCGGAGGGTCCAGCACCTTTCGTACTATTTTATCTGAAAAGCTCTGGGCCTTTCTATATATAAACTTAGGCCTAGGGGGTAAGACTGATTGTAGCACCTTGTCCATACTCAGCACATGCCAATGGGCGGCAAAAATGCCTTCCACTTCTTTGTACTGAGAATGGAAACTTGAAATAAAGCTCCATTCATGACTGTCCCTATTAGGGACCCGAGGACTGTTTCCCAAAAAATTTCCTCTGGGTTGTACCGCTAAGTCATAAATAATAGAATCTAGCGCTTCCTCACGATAACCCTTTTCTATAAATTTTTTCTTTATAATCTGCGCCTGTGCCAAGAAATCTACATCTTCTGAACAATTCCTTTTCACCCTAGTAAGCTGTCCCTTCGGAATATTTTTAAGCCACATCGGGTGATGGCCGCTGTCAATGGGCAAATAACTATTTGAGTCTGTAGGTTTGAAATAGACCCTGGTGCCCAACTTGTCACCTTGTCTAAAAATACTTACATCCAGAAAATGTATCTCATTCTGGCTAAATTCGCTAGTCAATTCAATGTTGTTAACATTAGAATTGAGTTCCTTTAAAAATTCCTGTAGACTGTCACTGGATCCTTCCCAAATAAAGAACAAATCATCAATGTATCTTTTGTATAATAGGAGCTGGGTGCGGGGTACCGAGAAAATCGTTTTGTCTTCCCACTCACCCATAAACAAATTTGCTATGCTTGGGGCGAATTTCGCCCCCATAGCAACGCCCCTACTTTGTGAGAAAAAACGGCCATCGAACCAAAAAAAAATTATGGCTTAGGCAAAAGTCTAAAGCATTTCTAATAAATACTTTTTGATTATGTGGCAAATCATCACGTTGACACAAGGCCCAGTTCAAAGCCAACAGAGCGTCATCATGCTGGATGATTGAATATAAAGAAGCCACATCTGCCGTTACTAGATATAGCTCATGTTTACCTGATAAATCCACCTGCTGCAAAATCTGCAGGAGACTCTTCGTATCCTTAAGATACGCCTTAGTCTGTATAACACTGTCCTGCAGGAAGTGATCCAGGTATTGGCCCATTCGGGAAGTAATTGAACCTATCCCGTTTACTATAGGTCTCCCGGGTGGATTATTTAAATCTTTATGAATCTTAGGTAACGTATAAATCGTGGGGATCCTGCTGTTACTTGGCACCAGATACTTTCTTTCTCTATTCGACAGCACACCTGTCGAATACCCCATTTCAACCAAATTCCTGAGGTCCTTTTCATATTGTAAAGTCGGGTCCTTGCTTAACTTAGTATACGTGTATTCGTCGTCTAACATTGCGGTCAGTTGGTCATAATAAAATTCCTTATTTAAAATCACTACCCCACCCCCTTTATCAGCGGGTCTTATCACTATATCCTTTCTCTTTTCAAGCATAGTGATTCCATCTAAAACATGTTGAGGATTAACATTCTTTCTAGGTACTAAACACTCTAAATCCCGTGTCACCAATCCTTTAAATACCTCAATATGTTGGTTAGCACTATTCAAAGGATTGAAGAGGGACCTATTTCTTAATCCACTATCAGTTGGCCCTGATTTCACAATATTCGCTGATTGGGAATTCTTATTTAAAAAATACTTCTTAATATTTACTTTTCTTATGTATTTATGTATGTCAATAAAAACATCAAATTTATTGATCGGCCTTTTCAGGCCACACTTCAACCCTAAATGCAAAATATTGGTCTCTTTATGAGATAAAACCGCACTGCTTAGATTAAAAATGCCTCCTAATCCTGCTCCAGCCTTCTTTTTTTGGACCCTTCGTCCTGCCCTGCAGCCCCTGGTTCTTCTCTCCAATAATTGGAGTGTTGGGCATAATTCCACTCCTGTTGCGGTTGCTCCCTCCACTGAGGTACTCGGGAGTCCTGTCCTGGCTGCCAGCGCCCCGGGGGTCTCCCCCTCTGCTGCGGGCGCCCCCGACCCCGTTTCTGCCAGCCTCTCCCCCTCCCTAAAAAAGGACGCGGTGATTGGCCACGGGCTCTATCCATATTTTCCCTCAAGGGATCAAACCTATTATAGGTGGGGACTTGGTATTGATTACTGGGGGGTACGAAATGATGGGAGTTAGAAACGTTTCTCCCATCATTACTTCTCCCGTAGCCATTATTTCTCCTGTCAGGGGTAGACCTATTGTCTGGGGGGCGATAAGGGCCATTATCCCTCCTATTACCACCCATATATGGGGCCACACTCGGGATATTACCTGCCTCGGGTCCCTAATAGGGACAGTCATGAATGGAGCTTTATTTCAAGTTTCCATTCTCAGTACAAAGTAGTGGAAGGCATTTTTGCCGCCCATTGGCATGTGCTGAGTATGGACAAGGTGCTACAATCAGTCTTACCCCCTAGGCCTAAGTTTATATATAGAAAGGCCCAGAGCTTTTCAGATAAAATAGTACGAAAGGTGCTGGACCCTCCGGCTAGGCTCCCGACCTTTTGGAATAAGAGTGGCTTTTACAGTTGTAGAAGGTGCCGGGCTTGTAAGGATGTTGAAAGACCGCTAAGAGCAGTGGAAAGTTTTACGTCCACTTCTAACAATAGGGAGTTTGCTATTAAAGAGCTCATTACGTGCAACACCTCCCATGTTGTCTATGCTCTCCAATGTCCGTGCGGTCTTATGTATATAGGCCGCACTAAGAGACTTTTAAGAATTAGGGTCGCAGAACACATAACCAACATTAAAATTGGTTTTAAAGACCATAGTGTCTCGCTCCACTTTAAACTGAAGCATAACCAAGACCCGTCTGGCCTTAAATTCTGGGGCATCGACCATTTAAAACCAAACTGGAGGGGTTCAAATTTGGTCCGCGATCTGTCTAAGAGAGAGACCCAGTGGATCTTTTTGGCGGACACATTATCGCCAAGAGGGTTGAACGTGGAGCTGGACATTAACTGCTTTATAAGCGATTTGTAAATGTTCACTATGGGGTAGAAATGGTTTCGTTAAACTTGATCGGCCTTAGGCCGCATATAGTTTTGGCTTATGCCATATACAGATGCGGCTGGTGCGCAGTTTTTTTGTTAAATTATGTGCTATATCCTTTGTACATATAGGTGATGATAGCGCATGGTTTATGCTGGCAGCCGTAATCTCTATCATAGATGCCTCTCTTCTCTCCATTATTATTTCTACGTGTATTGATGTATGTCGTTTATTTGTTTATGGGTCTCATTGTATTCGAACGGTCCCTGTTTTTTAGTAATTAATACCCGCATTGCTCTTTCTAACCTACTGCATAGAAGATTTTAATACGAATGGCTCTATTTAATTTTTGTATCTATGATGGCGTATTTACCATTTATACTTAATGTTTCTGATGAATTGCATTTAATTTATGTTCTATGGTTTTATTTATTTATGTTTTTATTATGTGTGTTTACATGCAGTGAGCGCGTCATGTTGATTGCCTGTTATGTTGCAGTGTCATGCAGCGTTCTGGGGATTGTCTGCTGCTGCACGTATACACATGCTGAAGGGCTAATGATGATGGATTCAATGTGTGCGCTGACTGCATGGGGTTTTTTATAGTGTTTTATACTATATCCCCCTATTTTTAAATCCCAATGTGCAATGTCATTCTTCATTGTTTATACATTCACCGGCTGGTGCTATCTGGCCTGTGAGTGGGCTTACTCGCTGATGTGAACTAATGTGCAGAGCGGCTATTAGTCTTCCCCCTCTCCTGTGGAGAAGCCGTCAGTGTGTCTTTCGGCGGATGTCTTGCACCTGACGTCACGCCGAACACTTGCTCTGATTGGTTAGGGTTGATGGGGCATGACATTATAGCCTGTCCGTCAGTCGTGTAGGCACGCCCTCTGTTGAAGTCAGGATATGACGAAACGCGTCAGGGCGTGGCCTACACGACGCCGGAAGTGACGATTGCGCTCCACCACAGCCTTGACTGTAACCAGGAAGTCAGAGATTGGTGCCTGGAAAGCGGAACCGGCTGGAGTTTAATACGGTGAAGTGCTGTGTCTTATGCTTCCTTGTGATATGCTCATCTGATTGCTTTATAATGTACGTATAATGTTTGAAGGGGGGATCTTTGTGTGATGTGAAGGACTTTATATTTAATAAACAGGATTACGCTATGTGCGCTTTATCTTTTGTTGTTTGGTGATTTATGAGCCCTGACCATCTTGGATTCCTCTGGAGGGTAGCTGACAGTGGCTGGTGGCTTGGATTTCTCCTTACTTGGATGCTTGATATTACTAAGCTCTGGTGAGTTTAACCCCCTGAGGGGAGTGTGTTCTCACGGGGTGGAGGTGGATGGATCGGTGGAAGGTGCACGCTGAACTGTTTCTACTTTGATCGCCTATGAACACTATCTGAACCATCACTCTCACTGCTCTTCTCTCTTGAAGGACTTTTTTTGCATGTGTTGTTGGCCACATTATCCGTTTAGCTCAACACTAGCGCTGTTTTCAGTGTGTTACTATGATCACTTTGTTGATTTTGGTATGCCATGATTTGTGATGTTTTTGTAATTTTAAACGGCTGCTTCCTATGTGGGATTCCTATTCGGGATCTTTTGTCACTTTATTTATTCATTGGTTCATTACTGCTCGGGCACTGCTAGGGCCTTTGGCGCTGAGTGGTGTATTTTTGGGCCTGTGAATACACTCTTTTGCAATCTTTGTATCCTTTTTTCTCTTGGCAGCCATGGATGCATTGCAGTTCCTGAGCAGTCGAACTATTGATATTGGGAATGTATTTGCAGTCAATGAGCAGACTGCTGCACAGTCTAACATTAATGGGGTGCTGACTGCTTTGGGGAATGTGCTCGAAAAGCAGGTCCGCACCTGGTGGGACATTTGCACGTTTGAACAATATATTAAAGAAAAGATTTTAGTTAGAAGTCTAAGATGGGATGTAGTCCCCCAGGATGGTCTTAATGATTCTGAATCGATGAAAGAATGGTACGACTTTTTTACCAGTATGGGATTTAAGCTGCAGGATTTAGTTCTTGCGCGTAAACGTAAGAAAATGGCCATTTTGGAGGGCAAAATTAATGAATTCCGTTTACAGTTAGAGCCCATTAAGGATTCTCAGCAGGTAGTTGATTTCAACACCCGGATAAAAAAGAAACTTGAAAAAATTGATAAAGATACACAGAAAAAGAAGGCTAAAAAGTTCCATAGGGATCTGAACGATTTTAGATCTGGCTCTGTGTATCTTTGGCAACAAGGTAAAACCCCACCTAACATTGAAGGAAATGGGGATGGTGATCATTACCAGAATTCCACCACTCAGGCAGGTAATATCCCGAGTGTGGCCCCATATATGGGTGGTAATAGGAGGGATAATGGCCCTTATCGCCCCCCAGACAATAGGTCTACCCCTGACAGGAGAAATAATGGCTACGGGAGAAGTAATGATGGGAGAAACGTTTCTAACTCCCATCATTTCATACCCCCCAGTAATCAATACCAAGTCCCCACCTATAATAGGTTTGATCCCTTGAGGGAAAATATGGATAGAGCCCGTGGCCAATCACCGCGTCCTTTTTTAGGGAGGGGGAGAGGCTGGCAGAAACGGGGTCGGGGGCGCCCGCAGCAGAGGGGGAGACCCCCGGGGCGCTGGCAGCCAGGACAGGACTCCCGAGTATCTCAGTGGAGGGAGCAACCGCAACAGGAGTGGAATTATGCCCAACACTCCAATTATTGGAGAGAAGAACCAGGGGCTGCAGGGCAGGACGAAGGGTCCAAAAAAAGAAGGCTGGAGCAGGATTAGGAGGCATTTTTAATCTAAGCAGTGCGGTTTTATCTCATAAAGAGACCAATATTTTGCATTTAGGGTTGAAGTGTGGCCTGAAAAGGCCGATCAATAAATTTGATGTTTTTATTGACATACATAAATACATAAGAAAAGTAAATATTAAGAAGTATTTTTTAAATAAGAATTCCCAATCAGCGAATATTGTGAAATCAGGGCCAACTGATAGTGGATTAAGAAATAGGTCCCTCTTCAATCCTTTGAATAGTGCTAACCAACATATTGAGGTATTTAAAGGATTGGTGACACGGGATTTAGAGTGTTTAGTACCTAGAAAGAATGTTAATCCTCAACATGTTTTAGATGGAATCACTATGCTTGAAAAAAAAAAGGATATAGTGATAAGACCCGCTGATAAAGGGGGTGGGGTAGTGATTTTAAATAAGGAATTTTATTATGACCAACTGACCGCAATGTTAGACGACGAATACACGTATACTAAGTTAAGCAAGGACCCGACTTTACAATATGAAAAGGACCTCAGGAATTTGGTTGAAATGGGGTATTCGACAGGTGTGCTGTCGAATAGAGAAAGAAAGTATCTGGTGCCAAGTAACAGCAGGATCCCCACGATTTATACGTTACCTAAGATTCATAAAGATTTAAATAATCCACCCGGGAGACCTATAGTAAACGGGATAGGTTCAATTACTTCCCGAATGGGCCAATACCTGGATCACTTCCTGCAGGACAGTGTTATACAGACTAAGGCGTATCTTAAGGATACGAAGAGTCTCCTGCAGATTTTGCAGCAGGTGGATTTATCAGGTAAACATGAGCTATATCTAGTAACGGCAGATGTGGCTTCTTTATATTCAATCATCCAGCATGATGACGCTCTGTTGGCTTTGAACTGGGCCTTGTGTCAACGTGATGATTTGCCACATAATCAAAAAGTATTTATTAGAAATGCTTTAGACTTTTGCCTAAGCCATAATTTTTTTTTGGTTCGATGGCCGTTTTTTCTCACAAAGTAGGGGCGTTGCTATGGGGGCGAAATTCGCCCCAAGCATAGCAAATTTGTTTATGGGTGAGTGGGAAGACAAAACGATTTTCTCGGTACCCCGCACCCAGCTCCTATTATACAAAAGATACATTGATGATTTGTTCTTTATTTGGGAAGGATCCAGTGACAGTCTACAGGAATTTTTAAAGGAACTCAATTCTAATGTTAACAACATTGAATTGACTAGCGAATTTAGCCAGAATGAGATACATTTTCTGGATGTAAGTATTTTTAGACAAGGTGACAAGTTGGGCACCAGGGTCTATTTCAAACCTACAGACTCAAATAGTTATTTGCCCATTGACAGCGGCCATCACCCGATGTGGCTTAAAAATATTCCGAAGGGACAGCTTACTAGGGTGAAAAGGAATTGTTCAGAAGATGTAGATTTCTTGGCACAGGCGCAGATTATAAAGAAAAAATTTATAGAAAAGGGTTATCGTGAGGAAGCGCTAGATTCTATTATTTATGACTTAGCGGTACAACCCAGAGGAAATTTTTTGGGAAACAGTCCTCGGGTCCCTAATAGGGACAGTCATGAATGGAGCTTTATTTCAAGTTTCCATTCTCAGTACAAAGAAGTGGAAGGCATTTTTGCCGCCCATTGGCATGTGCTGAGTATGGACAAGGTGCTACAATCAGTCTTACCCCCTAGGCCTAAGTTTATATATAGAAAGGCCCAGAGCTTTTCAGATAAAATAGTACGAAAGGTGCTGGACCCTCCGGCTAGGCTCCCGACCTTTTGGAATAAGAGTGGCTTTTACAGTTGTAGAAGGTGCCGGGCTTGTAAGGATGTTGAAAGACCGCTAAGAGCAGTGGAAAGTTTTACGTCCACTTCTAACAATAGGGAGTTTGCTATTAAAGAGCTCATTACGTGCAACACCTCCCATGTTGTCTATGCTCTCCAATGTCCGTGCGGTCTTATGTATATAGGCCGCACTAAGAGACTTTTAAGAATTAGGGTCGCAGAACACATAACCAACATTAAAATTGGTTTTAAAGACCATAGTGTCTCGCTCCACTTTAAACTGAAGCATAACCAAGACCCGTCTGGCCTTAAATTCTGGGGCATCGACCATTTAAAACCAAACTGGAGGGGTTCAAATTTGGTCCGCGATCTGTCTAAGAGAGAGACCCAGTGGATCTTTTTGGCGGACACATTATCGCCAAGAGGGTTGAACGTGGAGCTGGACATTAACTGCTTTATAAGCGATTTGTAAATGTTCACTATGGGGTAGAAATGGTTTCGTTAAACTTGATCGGCCTTAGGCCGCATATAGTTTTGGCTTATGCCATATACAGATGCGGCTGGTGCGCAGTTTTTTTGTTAAATTATGTGCTATATCCTTTGTACATATAGGTGATGATAGCGCATGGTTTATGCTGGCAGCCGTAATCTCTATCATAGATGCCTCTCTTCTCTCCATTATTATTTCTACGTGTATTGATGTATGTCGTTTATTTGTTTATGGGTCTCATTGTATTCGAACGGTCCCTGTTTTTTAGTAATTAATACCCGCATTGCTCTTTCTAACCTACTGCATAGAAGATTTTAATACGAATGGCTCTATTTAATTTTTGTATCTATGATGGCGTATTTACCATTTATACTTAATGTTTCTGATGAATTGCATTTAATTTATGTTCTATGGTTTTATTTATTTATGTTTTTATTATGTGTGTTTACATGCAGTGAGCGCGTCATGTTGATTGCCTGTTATGTTGCAGTGTCATGCAGCGTTCTGGGGATTGTCTGCTGCTGCACGTATACACATGCTGAAGGGCTAATGATGATGGATTCAATGTGTGCGCTGACTGCATGGGGTTTTTTATAGTGTTTTATACTATATCCCCCTATTTTTAAATCCCAATGTGCAATGTCATTCTTCATTGTTTATACATTCACCGGCTGGTGCTATCTGGCCTGTGAGTGGGCTTACTCGCTGATGTGAACTAATGTGCAGAGCGGCTATTAGTCTTCCCCCTCTCCTGTGGAGAAGCCGTCAGTGTGTCTTTCGGCGGATGTCTTGCACCTGACGTCACGCCGAACACTTGCTCTGATTGGTTAGGGTTGATGGGGCATGACATTATAGCCTGTCCGTCAGTCGTGTAGGCACGCCCTCTGTTGAAGTCAGGATATGACGAAACGCGTCAGGGCGTGGCCTACACGACGCCGGAAGTGACGATTGCGCTCCACCACAGCCTTGACTGTAACCAGGAAGTCAGAGATTGGTGCCTGGAAAGCGGAACCGGCTGGAGTTTAATACGGTGAAGTGCTGTGTCTTATGCTTCCTTGTGATATGCTCATCTGATTGCTTTATAATGTACGTATAATGTTTGAAGGGGGGATCTTTGTGTGATGTGAAGGACTTTATATTTAATAAACAGGATTACGCTATGTGCGCTTTATCTTTTGTTGTTTGGTGATTTATGAGCCCTGACCATCTTGGATTCCTCTGGAGGGTAGCTGACAGTGGCTGGTGGCTTGGATTTCTCCTTACTTGGATGCTTGATATTACTAAGCTCTGGTGAGTTTAACCCCCTGAGGGGAGTGTGTTCTCACGGGGTGGAGGTGGATGGATCGGTGGAAGGTGCACGCTGAACTGTTTCTACTTTGATCGCCTATGAACACTATCTGAACCATCACTCTCACTGCTCTTCTCTCTTGAAGGACTTTTTTTGCATGTGTTGTTGGCCACATTATCCGTTTAGCTCAACACTAGCGCTGTTTTCAGTGTGTTACTATGATCACTTTGTTGATTTTGGTATGCCATGATTTGTGATAAATAATTACATACCTGAAAAGCAAACGTGATAAAACATAACAACAATAAAACATTGCAGAATAGAATACAGTAAAAAAGAGCAGAACAATAGAGAGAGAATAGAGAGAGAGAGAACAATAAAACGACAACTATTTTTATTTTATATTTTTGTTTGTGTTTTTTTTTTTTTTTTTTTTTTTACACTTTTTTTTGTAACTAACTTTTATAACTGTAACCGGTTCCAGGTTTGGGTCTCTCAAAATGCGATGGCATCTCGGGAGACCCTGTGAAAGTGTGCCTAGTCTGTGCAATGCTGTACCCTACGCTAATACTCAACTAGTGCATGGTAGCGTTCAAAACATTCACCAATGCAAAGACCAGGATTATCAGGACAGGAGGGACAATAATAGCGGGTGTCACACCTATATCCGCGCTTTCTGCAGACACAACATCTTTTTTGGGGGGGTTCGTTGGGTAGGGGTACTCGGGAGGACATAAAAATGCCTCTCATGCAGCCGACTGCATTTGGTTGGGGATGTGAATGGGGGAAGTACGGGCGCTGCAGAAGTGGTGGGTTCCCAATTAGGATTGGCGAATGCAGCAGGAAGGGCATTATGGGCACGACGGTCCTGTGTTTGTCTTTTTGGTGGCAGCGGGACACTACTTGTGCTTGCCAGCTCACCAGCTTGAACTGCACTTATGGGACTCGCCACGTCACCAAGTGTTACTGCAGTGCTGGTTTGACTACGACCGGGGTGTACTAGGCCGCTGGCGCTTGCCAGTTCACCAAAACGCTACAAAAAAAACTGTTAGCGATCACAGGGATCCGGCCTGACTCTGCGAACGCTGCAGTTATGCGTTTAGTGTTTTGTAAGTGACAGTGATCGATCGATACTGCACTTGGGTGGGCTGGGCCGGGCCGGGCGGAGGGGCAAAACGCAGGTGCTAGCAGGTATCTGGGCTGATCCCGCTAACACTGCGTTTTTGGGAACCCTAAACTGCTGGGGACGCTAGTATAGATCAGATCGGATCAGATATTGATCCGATCAGATACTATACCACTAAGGGAGGCGTATGCTGCGTGCGTGGGTGTTAGCGGTACTGGCGCTAATCTGACGCTGCCTGGGGCTGGTGCTTGCCAGTTCACCAAAACGCTACCAAAAAAACTGTTAGCGATCGCAGGGATCAGGCCTGACTCTGCGAACGCTGCAGTTATGCGTTTAGTGTTTTGTAAGTGACAGTGATCGATCGATACTGCACTTGGGTGGGCTGGGCTGGGCCGGGCGGAGGGGCAAAACGCAGGTGCTAGCAGGTATCTGGGCTGATCCCGCTAACACTGCGTTTTTGGGAACCCTAAACTGCTGGGGACGCTAGTATAGATTTGATCGGATCAGATATTGATCCGATCAGATACTATACCACTAAGGGAGGTATACGGTGCGTGCGTGGGTGTTAGCGGTACTGGCGCTAACCTGACGCTGCCTGGGGCTGGTGCTTGCCAGTTCACCAAAACGCTACCAAAAAAACTGTTAGCAATCGCAGGGATCAGGCCTGACTCTGCGAACGCTGCAGTTATGCGTTTAGTGTTTTGTAAGTGACAGTGATCGATCGATACTGCACTTGGGTGGGCTGGACTGGGCTGGGCCGGGCGGAGGGGCAAAACGCAGGTGCTAGCGGGTATCTGGGCTGATCCCGCTAACACTGCGTTTTCGGGAACCCTAAACTGCTGGGGACGCTAGTATAGATTTGATCGGATCAGATATTGATCCGATCAGATACTATACCACTAAGGGAGGCATATGCTGCGTGCGTGGGTGTTCGCGGTACTGGCGCTAATCTGACGCTTCCTGGGGCGACGCATATCACCGCCGGGCGATCAGGGGGCTAAACCTTTATTCGGTAATAAACGGCGGGTGCCCTGACACTATAAAAAATAAACGAACTAACCAGCGTCACCCGTAACAGTTATACAGTGATCAGTGGTGAAAGGGTTAACTAGGGGGCAATCAAGGGGTTAAAACATTTATTAGATAGTATATGGGGGTCCCTGACGCTATAAAACACTGACGGCGAACCTAAATATTTACGTTCCTAACTAGCGTCACCAGCGACACTAATACAGCGATCAGAAAAATGATCGCTTAGCGACACTGGTGACAGGGGGTGATCAAGGGGTTAAAACTTTATTAGGGGGGGTTAGGGGGGTATCCTAGACCTAAAGGGGGGTAATACTCACTGCCCTAACACTAACTGTCACAAACTGACACTATGCAGTAATCAGAAAAAAAAAAAAAAAAAATACTGCTAATGTCAGTTTGTGACAGGGGGGGGGGTGATTGGGGGGGGATCGGGGGGCGATCGGGGGGGGATCGGGGGTGTAAAGTATGCCTGGCATGTTCTACTGTGTGTGTGTGTGTGTTGTGCACTCACTTGTCTTCTCTCCTCGGCGCTGGAACGGAAACTGCCAGACCGAGGAGAGATGACATCACATCCTCTGCCTGTGTGAAACGACACACAGGCAGAGGAGGATTCCCATTGGCTGGGAGCGATCGCGAGGGGGGGGCCACGATCGGATGGTCTCCCCCTCGCCTCCCGACGCTCCCAGTCAGATGCCGACCGCCGATGGCACCGGGGGGGGGTCCGATCGGACCCCCCGCCCGCGGGAGGCAGATCACGTACGGGTACGTGATTTTGCCTGCCCGTGCCATTCTGCCGCAGTATATATGCGGTAGGCGGTCGGCAAGTGGTTAAAGTGTTTGTAAACCCTCAGAAAAAAAAAACCTGCAAGACAAAGGCATAATGAGCTAGTATGCATAGCATACTAGCTCATTATTGAATACTTACCTTAGATCTAAGCCCCCGCAGCGGTCCTGGCACACCGATGTGGCCAGCGACATGTCTCCCAGAGTTATTTCCGGGTATCGTGGGCTCTGGCGCTGTAATTGGCCAGAGCCGCAATGACATCACTTCTGTGCATGCGTGCTGGAGTCGCCGGTAACGGCTCAGCAGCTGAAGAAATGGCACAAGCAAGCTGTTTCTTCGGTGCGCATGTGCCGATGATGTCGGCACATGCTGATACAGTAAATATCTCCTAAACGGTGCAAGTTTAGGAAATATTCACACTACCTACAGGTGAGCCTTATTATAAGCTCCCCTGTAGGTAAAAGTGGTGTGTAGGGGTTTACTACCACTTTAAGAAGCTCCACATAAGTGATAACCTTCCCTGCCACACAAATAAAGTAGAGGCTCCAGGTAAGTGTTAATGTCAGCAAAATCAAACTCATCCCCGTGCTCAAAGAAATGCAAATGAGTGCAGAACTGTGCACAGAATCAGGACCATGCACGCATCTACACGTGCACATGCATATGCTCATGAGCGTTAACATGCTAACGTGCATGCGCATTTAAAAGCCATGCAGGACTCAGGATCATTACTGTGGTCATCAGCTCCTTCTGCCTGTGACCTGATCCTGAGTTTATGTCTGTATCCTAAACATTCCTGATGAACCCTCTGCACACTGCAACGCACCCTCTTTAGCAAACTTTGCATTGAAAACTGAGGATTTTTAGTTCACATACATTGCAATACATGTTTAATCTGGCCAACTGCATCAAAGTAATTCCTATTTGGACTGTGCTAATCTGCTCGGAAAAATGCAACGCACCCTCTTTAGCAAACTTTGCATTGAAAACTGAGGATTTTTAGTTCACATACATTGCAATACATGTTTAATCTGGCCAACTGCATCAAAGTAATTCCTATTTGGACTGTGCTAATCTGCTCGGAAAAATGCAAATGCTACATTTGCTACAAGTCCCTGGTCTGGTCACTGACCTGCAATGCAACAGAAGAAAGATATACCTGTGCTCAAATCCCAATCCATTTTTTTTTTATTGTACAGTTTGCTAAAGAGGGTGTGTTGCAGAGGGTTCATCCAGAATTTTTAGTGTTACCATGTGGTCACACCCCCTTTTAACATCTGCTATATTATATGCATGTTGAAGCTATTGGGATTTGAGCATAGGTAAATCTTTCTTCTATGTCTGTATCCTGACCCTGCTTGTTGACTCTGCTTCTTGAACCTCTGTTGCTGACTTTGGCTTGTGACCCAACTTTGCCTCCTGCTGGCTGTTCTGGTACCTGCTCTGCTCACCCAATACTGACCTTGGCCTCCCCCTGACTCTGCTCCTGGTTCCTGATTCTGTACCTCTGCCACCTGGTTGTTGCTAACTTCTGCCGTCTGGCCACACATCTGAGATCCTACGTCTACCAGCTGCCACCTTGTCTGCTGCACTGTCTTCAAAGCCACATCTGCTTTAAGATCTCCTGGCCTGGATCACCTACAGGCACCAGTGCCACTCTGTGCTCCGTTATACCCTATCATCAAACCCAGGGGAAGCAGGACAAGAGGTATAGGGGAAGCCCTCACCTCAGCCTCGACCAGGTACATGACAGTTCATCTCCGCCTCATCCTGGCACTTTGATAAGAGCAGCTGAACTTGAGGTACCAAAGCTAGCCATAGCCATAGACATTAAAGCAGTATTAAGCCCCCATTCAAATCGGGCCGATTTGACATGTCAAATAGTATGCTAAATCAGAGCCTATTGCTGGTAATGGCACTGTCCAAATCGGTGCGACGCAGACTTTACAGCACTGCACCAATTTCCAAAAGTAGTTCCTGCACTACTGTTGGCGACATCGGGGGCGATTTCAATAGACATCTGTGCATGAACCCGTACAAATGTCTTTCAAATCACCCCCCAAACTCGCATTGAAATGCAGGTTTGAAATCATGCGAGTTCAGCTGAATTCGCAAGATTTCAAATCTACCTCCAATGTGAACAAGGGCTAAACCCAAAAACAAACATTTATTATATTGCAGTTTACCAATTCTCAGATGTGGATGTATTAGTTTCCCTTTTTATGCTTTTTTTTCTTCTATTGTCCTCTGATAATCCAACCAGAGGGGGTGACTGGGATCGAGAAATCCTAAAACGGGAATCTTTCTGGATAGAACGATTGAACGCTCTTACTTCCCCGGGCCTCAATGAGGCACATACATATAAGCATTTTTTATAGCAATAACGATGATGCTTATGATCTGCCCAGCCCTGCGGCCGCTCCCTGATGGTATCCCTTTCCACTAATATTAGGTCGCCCTCTCTTCTGTTCCCTTCCCCCTTTCTCCCTTTCCTCTCCTCCCTTTCTTCCCCCCCCCTTCTCCTTCCCCCCCCCTCCCTCTTTTCCCTCCCCCCCTTCCCCATTGGTATTTCCCCCACTATCGGAAGTCCCTCTTGCCTTATCTCTAACACGTGAACATTATAGGCAGTCCTTTCCAATGCCAAGAAAATATGTAATATAATGACTGGTTTTCATTTTTGTTTTCGTTTTTGTAATCTTGTGTATCAATATTGTTGTGATTATTATAATATTACAAGGACTGTTCAAGTTGATTATTTACATGTAATCGGATTGGTCGATCGAATGCCATGTATAGATCTTCTGTTTGCATCACATTGTATTCTCGGCTTCAGCTATTTAAGATGCTCACCACTAATGTGCGGTGTGAGGAGTTCATTCTCCCCCCGTGGCGGGCATGTGGCTTTCCAGGCAGAGGAGGGGCCCCATCTCCGGATCGGACCCCCTTCCTCCGCCTCCTTCGGCGGTGTCTATCACCGCCAATCTATTGGGCTAGGCGCAGTTGCGGATTAAGGTCTGCGCTTGCGCTCTAGGTGAAAGCCTGACCCGGAAACAATGTTGCGGATGCCCCAGCGCCGCACTTCTTCCGGGTTGGGGGTATATAAGGCCGCCGGTATGGCAGCCTTGTATCTACAGCAGACACCTGGCAGGCCACCCATGCAGGGACGAACCACAAGTAAGTCTACATTTGAATTCCCTTTTTCTCTACTTTTTTGCTGTTTACTAGCAAACATTTTTTATCCTCATGAGTATGACGGTGTTTTTCTCTTGTTCTCAGCTTGACTCTACAGGTCCGCTGTGACCATTGACAACCGCAGTATTTACCTATTACCTCTTTCTACCTTCAAAAGCTGCAATGTGCTAACCCGCAATAACTGTCAAACTATATGGTCCCCAAGTAAAAACCCTGCCTAAGGTGCAAATTATTGGACCCTCATTGGCACTTAAGCAATGGTGGGTGTTTTTTGGTTACTCATCAATACTTATTAGATATACTATTGGTGGAGGGCTGCTCCCTCCTCACTTCTCCCCCCTTCCCTTCCCCCCTTCCCCCCCCTTTCCCTCTACCGCCCTCCTTCTCCCCTTCCCCCCCCCTTCCCTCCCCTCCCCTCCCTCCTCTTTATTCCCTCTTCCCCCACCTCCCTCCCCTTTTCCGCCGCTGACTCTGCCCCATCTCCCCTCCTCTTCCCTTGTCCCCCCATTTCTGCTTCTCCCTTTTTCTTTCTCTTCTGACTATCTTTCCTTTCCTTACCTCTCCTATCCCTTTTCCTTTTCTTCCCCTCCCTCCTCCCACCTCCCCCCCTCCCCCTCCCCCCCCCTCTTCCTCCCCCTCTTCCCTCCCCCCTCTGTCCCTCCCCCTTCTTTCCTACCCCTTTCTCCCCGTCCCCCCCTCCCTTTTTTCCCCCTTTTTCCCCTTCCCCCCCTTCTCCCCTTCCCTTCTCTTTTTTCTTCTCTTTTCTCTGTTTTTTCCCTTCCCCCCTCCTTCCTCCCTTCCCCCTTCTTTCCCTCCCTCTTCCCTTCCCCTCCTGTTTCCTTCCCTCTCTTCCCCTCCCTTCTTCCCTCTCTCCCTCCCTCCCCCACCCCCCCTTCCCCCCCTTCCCAATCCCCTTTCCCCTTCCCCGGGTCACTTCACCATAATTCTTACTTCACCCGGGTGGTTCTTACTTACCCACAATCGATCCCTACCTTTATTATCTAATATATTTTGTATTCTTTTTATACATTAGTGTACTCTGCCGTAAAAAAAACCCCGTGCTCGCCCCCGGGGGAGCGCCCAATTATTTTGGGGGCATCTCACAGTGCCGTTCAAGTCCGGATTGGGCAGTGGTTGGTGAGTGTATACTTATCTGAAATGAATTACCACTCCAATGTTCATGTTATTGTCAATGCATTTATTGTTATTTACTATATATATAACTGTAGTTATTTGATCCTTAGAGAATTTACTTGGACGCCTCCTGAAGAAGCAATCAGTCCGCGAAACTGTTGAGGTCACGTTCCCAAGTATTCTAATCAACAGCCTCCAACTACCTTTGTTGGCACTTTTTAATGTCACTGTAATTTCTGTACTGTAAGCAATTGTTATGTGTGAAATCTATATTGTGTGTATATAGATGTTTTAAATTTGATGTTTTTTGAATAAATCGAAATTTTACTTATTATTGTATCAGTGTATGAGGTACCGGAATAGTCCAATTAGTTTTGGGGTGGCGAGTTGGGACTCAATTGGAGTAGTCCCTATGAATCTTTTCTCCTCTCCCCCCATTTTTCCCTATACAAATCCAGCCATCAAGTCTGTTGTTTTTTACAGCATAAACTCTCCAGCAGAATTTATCAGTTTACATGGATGAGACAAATCACTTAACTTCTGGTAGTAATTAAAATTAATTGGCTTGTATTTATGCAAATCCTTTATCCCAAAAGGAAAAACTGTTTGCAGTAACTGCTAATAAAGTGTGAGCTGGAGTTTGGATTCAATTTGTTAGTGGTTCTAAATCTACTAATACAGGTGGTATTTTACTGGCCAGATCACCAGGCAAAAACGGAACCCAAAGAAAAGAAAACTGATGCAGAAACCACAAATAATGATAATGATAAGCTGCAAAATATTACATTTTTGGTTTTGGGTTCAATACCACTTTAAGTACTCACAGGATCTGAATGCCAAACTGCACTTTTTTAAATAATAGCTATAAAAGCCCAGCTTGACATCTTTTCTCCCTAGCATCTGAAGTAGGTGTCTTACAGTTAATCCCTCAAAAATCTACCTTTAAATGCATTAATATCTTTGCCAATTTTCATTTTTATTCCAAACACTTTATAAGCTTAAGACACAATTTGAAATCTCATGTTTTTTTCTAAAACTTTCATGTTTGCAGCACATTTTTGGAATGTTACACGACTTATGTCACATACCTTCTTGTCATGCACAGAAATGATAAAACCCCTACTGTTCTCTAAGATTATCTAATAAAACTAAAATTGTATTTATACCAGTATTATTCTTTCTTAGGAATTTTGCCTGTGGGTTAAAGGCCTGATTATCTCTGAGAAAAACTAAAATAATTTTAATTTATTTTGATGTCGTAACTATGGGATTAATGGGATAGTTTAAAAGTTCTTTTTTGCACTAACAGACGTGTCTTATTTATTGTCTGTTGACATAGTTTTATTTTAAACCATACCTTTACATACCATGCTAGGTTTCTTTGATTTCAGCATGTGCTCCCCTACCTACAGAAATCTGATCTTCATGTTAATGGAGGAGCACACAATGACACCACAAACTTGATTACCGGTATATAACAGTTCCTACCCATAGTAGTTCTTCTACCCTAATTTTAATCCTATGGGTTCAAATCATAAATCCAAGTCACCTGGATGGCTTATCTGATGTTGATGGGGAGCATAGATGCCCATACGTGACAGAACTAATGATTTGTAGTAATACAGTCTATGAATGCCACTGTTTAATGTCTTTTGGGCTCCTTACTGCCAACATACACTGGTTTGGCTCTCTAAAAACTGCTGCCTGAGGTTTTGCCTTTTTGGAAAAGGAGAACATGAAGTATGGGAAGCACTGGTGGTTTCAGACCAATGTAAAGGGATCACCAGTGAGGCCATAAGATAACAGAAACAGGCAACAAAATAAAGTCCACTTGTCCTCAGCATAATAACATTACAAGTGGTGAGTCGGCTGTATTTGAGCATTAGGGTGTGCCACATCCAATATTATAGAGAACAAACAAAATCCCCTTGTGGTGGACTTTTAAGGCACAGAAGTTGTTAAGGAAAATCTAGTTTGAAAAATGTTTATTCAATATAGTAGGTACAAAATATATAAAAAAAAATGTAGAAAAGATATAATAAGACAAATTGACAGTGCTGTCATCACAATACAATACAGGTAATAAACCAAAAGTTCTTGCATCCGATGCGTTTCGGAGCACATATGTGTCTCTCCTTCCTCAGGGGTAAGCAAGAATATACAGTGTTCTAGAATGAGATGTTTGAAAAAAATCATATGAGTAAAAAAATATACATAGATATGTAGAGACAACAGGCAGAAATGGTGGGAAGTTCAGAAAAAAAATGCTTGTGACCGTATGTGTCCAGCATCCAACACAGGACTGACCTGTCCTGTGCTATAGAGGTTTTTTTTTTTGTTACAGTTTTATGGGATGAAACTTGGCTTGCCATCTCTCACTCTTTTGACCAGCTGCCTCATTTTGCAGTCCATATGCCTTTGCACACGGACTCCCTGCACTCTGAATCATATATATTTACCGGTATATGAAACATATGCTCTGCTAGCTTAGAATATTTTTCAAAAAATGCTTATTACACATGTAAAAAATTAATATATATATATATATTTTTCTTTTTTCTTTATAGTTTTTCGTGACTGTGCTCTCTACAACAACAAATGTGCTCTGCACACTTTAAGTAATTTTTACTCATCATTGGCAGGTATACTTTTGTAATATATTACAACGTATTTATTTTTAAATGTTTTTTAAACGTCTGTACATGAATTGAATCAACCTCTCTATTACTCTCATTAGTAAATTAGTAGAAATTAAAAATAAATATTAATAAAAATTAAATTTTAAAATTCATGTATTCATTATTTCCATTTCATGATTGCAGGGTCTGTTTTCCTCTTTTTGGCCCCAGTGGGTTCCCTGGCGCTTTCCCCTCCTTGGGTCTGTGTTGTGTGTGTGGGGGAGCTGGGTCAGCTCTTCAGGCCAGGCACCCCTCTTTTTGAGGCACGCCATTTGTGTTGGAACTCCGGCTCAAGCAAACTGGGAACATCTCCTTGTACTCATATGTTTTTAATCTGCATGCTTTGAAAGGGTTGTTATCCCGATATGTAGGTGAACTTCCCACCATTTCTGCCTGTTGTCTCTACATATCTATGTATATTTTTTCACTCATATTATTTTTTTCAAATATTTCATTCTAGAACACTGTATATTCTTGCTTAACCCCGAGGAAGGAGAGACACATATGTCCTCCGAAACGCTTCGGATGCAAGAACTTTTAGTTTATTACCTGTATTATATTGTGATGACAGCACTGTCAATTTGTCTTATTATATCTTTTCTACATGTTTTTTTTATATATTTTGCACCTACTATATTGTATAAACATTTTTCATACTAGATTTTCAACAACTTCTGTGCCTTAAAAGTCCACCACAAAGGGATTTTGTTTGTTCTCAGCATAATAACATAAACAGTATCTTACTGACTCAAGGCTATTACCTGCAGGATGGGTATAACAGCCCCAGAGACACAGATCTCAGCGGTGCTCAGAAAATAATTAGCTCAAACAGCTTTCCTCACACGGCCGGATTAAGAATATCATGGGCCTGGTGTTGAGGATTTTGGTGGGGCTTTTTATTAAAAAAATAAATAAATAAAAATTTAAACAATTTTTAGTTATAACAATGTAAATTAAATAGAGAACGGGAGGATGAGAGCGAGAGAGAGAGAGAGAGAGAGAGAGAAAGGGGATGAGAGAGGAGTGAGGGGTAAGGGAGGGAGGATGAGAGAGAGGAGGAATGAGAGAGAGGATGCGCATGAGAATACGTGGAAGTGACATCAACGCAGCCCGGCCAAGACAAGTGACCGAAGGCACAGAACCCGGAAGGAAGACCCGGTGAAGATGGAAGCGCCCGGGACCCGCCGGATTGATCACAGTGCAGAGCTGGTGGGTTCAGTCTGACAGGTAAGTGTACCCTAATGTGTTAATATGAGGTGCATACTTGTAAATTAAGTCATAACTTACCTCAGGGCCTCTAAAGAGTATTAATGTTAGCAAAGTTTACTACCGCTTTAATATCACGGGGTCCCAGGAGCCTTTCATGGGGCCCCCTACTGACCCAGTGGCCCTTGGGCAGTGCCCAAGTGCATAGTTGCCAGCATTTAAAAAATATTTTCAGGGACACTTTTTTTTTACCAGTGGTATATTTAGAGTAGCTGACATCCCCTATGTGCCTCTATACATCACAATAGTAATCACAAAATTAAATGAGTACTAATAATGGGCAGAACAAATATGAGGACTGAGAAGATTTCCTTTAGTTGAACTAATAAAAGTGTGCCCATTCTGGAGCTGGTAACATTGTGGATATTCAATATAATTTTAAAGAACTGTTTTTGTGGCTGAGAGGCATAGGGGAGGAGTATGGATGGTATAAACGTGGGAAGTATGTACAGATGAGAAAGAGGAATGTGGAGGGTATAACAGTGGGCACTATGTACAGGAGAGGAGTGTGGAGGGTATGGTAGTGGGCACTATGTACAGGAGATGAGTGTGCAGGGTATTACAGTGGGCAGTATGCACAGCAGAGGAGTGTGGAGGGTTGACAGTGGGCACTATGTACAGGATAGGAGTCCAGAGGGTATGCCAGTGGCCGTATGTACAAGAGAGGAGTGTGGAAGGGATGACAGTGAGCAGTATGTACAGGAGAGGAATGTGGAGGGGATGACAGTGGGCAGCATGTACAGGAGAGGAGTGTGGGGGGGGGGTATGATGGGGCAGTATGTACAGGAGAGGAGTGTGGAGAGAAAGACAGTTGGCAGTTTGTACAGGAGGGGAGTGTGGAGGGTATGATGGGGGCAGTATGTATAGGAGAGGAGTGTGGAGGGTATGATGGGGGCAGTATGTATAGGAGAGGAGTGTGGAGGGTATGACAGTGGGCAGTATGTACAGGAGAGGAGTGTGGAGGGGATGACAGTGAGCGGAATGTACAGGAGGGGAGTGTGGAGGGTATGATGGGGACAGTATGTATAGGAGAGGAGAGTGATGGGTTTCACAGTGGGCAGTATGTACAGGAGAGGAGTGTGGATGGTATGAGAGTAGGCAGTGTGCACAGGAGAGGAGTGTGGAGGGTATGACAGCCAGCACTATGTACAGTAGAGGAGTTTATGAAAGTGGGCATTATGTACAGCAGAGCAGTGTGGAGGGTATGATACTGAGCAGTATATACAGGAGACGAGTGTGGAAGGTACGACAGTGGGCAGTATGTACAGGAGAGGAATGTGTGGGGTATGACAGTGGGCAGTATGTACAGGAGAAAAGTGTATGACAGTGGGCAGTATGTACAGGAGAGGATTGTGGGGGTATGACAGCGGGCACTATGTACAGGAGAGAAGTGTATGACAGTGAGAAGTATGTACAGGAGAGGACTGTGGAGGGTATGACAGCGGGCAGTATGTACAGGAGAAAAATGTATGACAGTGAGCAGTATGTACAGGAGAGGAGTGTGGAGGGTATGACAGCGGGCAGTATGTACATTGGTTTTATTTATTGATGTTATTGTCCCATTCGTATGCTGCCATTAGCTAGTCTATATTTGTCCCCCAAATATAATTTTTCTACACTTTTGTCTGCGCTGGGACCTGTTGTCCCACAGCGCCACCATATAAATAGTACTATTACGACATTCCCAACCCAGGCCAATAGAAGGAGCTGTAGCTCCGAGCGCGTAGCTTGCCAGTCCTTTTCCTCTTTCTTTGGTGAAGTTCCCCCGGATGTGCTCCTGTGACTGTGATTTCATCCACGAGTGTCCGACGCCCATTTCGGCTCCCTCCTGGTGGCCACAGGACGTACTGAGCGACCAGACCATCACACAGCAACACACAGTGACCAGATCCAGACCCAGGGACCTCCAGATGGAGGCCACATACTTATACAGATGAGCCTTTTATGTTCTTACTTCTTGTAAGTTTTGTTACCTTGCCATTAAAGCTACTTCTAATACTACACTTAGGTGGCGCTACCTGTGTTCTCCCTTTTGTCTTCCTATACACAGAGTCAGCTCTCCAAGGACAGCAGCCGCTGTTGCCTTGCCATTATTTTATTCTTTTATCTGAATTACTTTTAACCCTTGACTTACTGACTTCACAATGGACTAATGATTTATTAGTTGTGATTATTTCTCTTGCACTGTATTTGCGCTGATAGTTACTTTTACCCGTTTTAGTATGTACAGGAGAAAAGTATATGACAGTGGGTAGTATGCACAGGAGAGGAATGTGGAGGGTATGACAGTGGGCACTATGTACAGGAGAGAAGTGTATGACAGTGGGCACTATGTATAGGAGAGAAGTGTGGAGGGTATGATAGAGGGCAGTATGTACAGGAGAGGAGTGTGGAAAGTATGACAGTGAGCAGTATGTACAGAAGAGGAGTGTGGAGGGTATGACAGTGGGTACTATGTACAGGAGAGAAGTGTATGACAGCAAGTACTATGTACAGGAGAGAGGTGTGGAGGATATGACAGAGGGCAGTATGTACAGGAGAGGAGTGTGGAGGGTATGACAGTGGGCACTATGTACAGGTGAGGAGGATGAAGGAATCTGGGAAGGAAAAATGTAAAGGTTTGTGGAAGAATGTTTTGGGACTGCGTAGTGGTTAAGCGGGCCATACATGGATTGAAATTAAGTCAATTAAGCAGAGACCAGCCATAGTCAATCTATGTATGGGCTAGCTGGTTGTACACAAGTCAATCTATTTATCGAGTTGAGTACAACCAGCCTGTCAGGTTTTTTTCAAAACAATCAGTGCTGCCAGCTATATTTAGGAACACTGATCATTGTATTCTGTGGGTAGGGAAGGCTCCCCACTGGCAGAACACTGCGGGAGGGATTCCCCCATCCATAGGTCAGCCGGTGAGAGTTTGTTTGGGGACAGGTTGGGGAGAGAGGTCTGTCAGCTGGGGGTTGTGAGGTGGTCATGGAGGGATATCAATCAGCGGGTGGTGGGAGCAAATGGGAGTGATATCTTTTGGAGTAGGGTCTGTCATATGCAGGTTGGGAAATGGTCACCTGTGATATAAGTTGAAGGGAGGCTAACATGGGAAGTGCCTGGGGAGTGACCTGGTTGGTGATGAGTGTGAAATGGATGATGTGTTTCAAGTTTCTTTGACATTTGTAATAGGAGTCAACAAGGCCTATGATGAAAGGTACGGAGGTGGATCGCTGATGTTTTGGGGATGTGTGAGCTACAAAGGCACAAAAAATTTGGTCAAAATTGTTGGCAAGATGAATGCAGTATGTTATCAAAAAAATACTGGAGGGACATTTGCATTCATCAGCCAGGAAGCTGTGCGTACTTGGACATTCCAACATGACATTGAGCCAAATCGACCTGTCATTGGCTACAGCAGAATAAAGTGAAAGTTCTGGAGTGGCCATAAGGGATGGGCGAACGGTACTCGGGCCGAACTTTGGTTGTTGGGATGTTCTGCGAACACTGAACAATATGCGGTGTTCGGGGCAAATTCGAAAGCCACCGGAATAACGTTAAAGTATATGGGACACTAACATGAAAAATCAAAAGTGCTCACTTTAAAGGCTTATATGCAATTTATTGCCATAAAAAGTGTTTGGGGACCTGGGTCCTGCCCCAGGGGACTTGTATCAATGCAAACATTTTTTTTTTTTAAAACGTCCATTTTTTCGGGTGCAGTGATTTTTTTAATGCTTAAAGTGAAACAATAAAAACAAAATATTCCTTTAAATATCGTGCCTGGGGGGTGTCTATAGTATGCCTGTAAAGTGGCGCATTTTTCCCGTGTTTAGAACAGTACCACAGCAAAATGACATTTCTAAAGGAAAAATTGTTATTTAAAACTGATCGCGGCTGTAATGAATTGTCGGGTCTTGGCAATATAGAAACTCATATAATAAAAACTCATATATAAAAACTCATTGAAAAAAAAAAAAGAATGGGATCCCCCCACCCATTACCAGGCCCTTTGGGTCTGGTATGAATATTAAGGGGAACCCCAAACCAAAATTTTAAAAAAAAATTACGTGGGGGTCCCCCCAAAATCCATACCAGGCCCTTTGGGTCTGATATGGAAATTAAGGGGAACCCTGCGCCAATTTTTTTTTTTAAATGGCGTAGGGGTCCCCCGCAAAATCCATACCAGACCCTTCAGGACCCTTATTGGAATCTGGAAGCCCCTTTTAACAAGGGGACCCCCAGATCCCAGCCTCCCCCCCTGTGTGAAATGGTAACGGGTACAAATGTACCCCTACCATTTCACAAAAAAAGTGTCAAAATGTTAAAAAAACAAGACACAGTTTGGGACAAGTCCTTTATTAAAAATTTTTTAAAAATGTCCCACAATGTCCATTCATCTTCTTATATCGCTCTGACGACGGACCGAAAAAGAAAAAAAATCCACCAAATCCCACCATGTGACGCTTCATCGCCTTTGACAGTTCTTATATAATGTTTACGTCACCTGGTGGCCCCGCCCCCCCTGATGCCACGGGGAAGTCCCCGTGGCGTCAGAGGGGGTGTGGGTCACCCGGGTATGTCCCCGGGTGGCCCTGCCCTCAGTTATATAAGAACTGTCAAAGACGATGAAGCATCACATGGCGGGAGCCTGCCATGGAGGCTGGTCGATGATTTTTTTTCCTTTTTCGGTCCGTCGGCGGAGCGATATAAGAAATGAATGGACATCGTGGGACATTTTCATTTTTTTATTTTTTGTCCCAAGCTGTGTCTTGTTTATTTTAACATTTTGACACTTTTTTTGTAAAATGGTAACGGGGCAAATTTGTACCCCGTTACCATTTCACACAGGGGGGAGGCCGGGATCTGGGGGTCCCCTTGTTGTCCCCATGTTGTTGATCTCTGTAAAGAGCCGCGGCTCTTTAACCATGTAATTGGCTGTGTCCAATCACAGCCCGTCACATGTAAATACGGAAGTGCCGTGAATCGGCTCTCCTCGCCCTATACTGACAGAGTGTAGGGCGAGGAGAACCGATCATCAGCATCTCCTCGCAGGGCAGGTAATCAGAGCACTGATCATCAGTGCCCTGATTACAGGAAAGCCCCAGCAGTGCCACCAATCAGTGCCTGTAAGTGATGCCAGTCAGTGCTGCCCACCAGTGCCCTCCAGTGCCACCTATCAGTGCCACCTAACAGTGCTCATCAGTGCCGCATATCAGTGGCACCTATCAGTGCGGCATATTAGTGCCTCCTCCCATTGTGTTTGTTATATGTAAAAAGAGTGCAGAGCTAAAAATAACTATATATATATATATATATATATATATATATATATATATATATATATATATATATATATATGTGCATTTGTGCAAATGCAAACAAATATACTAATATGCAGACAATCAATTATATATAAATAATAATAACTGTGAATAAAGTCTGAAGACACATATACAAAATTACATCACAAGTGAATATTGTGCAATAGTGCAAACAAAAAATTAATATAGAGCTGGATTCCATCAAATAAAGTCCCATGGGAGAAACGAGTGTTTGGAAATGATGATCATACACCTGACGGCATGACACCCATCACTATATTCAAAAACTGAGGCATACCGCAAAGCCAGTGACCCCTCTTACACAGAAAGGTCACACACCACTTGGTTGGATCTCTGATCCTCTGAGAAGGAAATCTGGACGTTCCTCTCCTATGACCATGGGTGGTATACACCAGGAGGTTCACAGCAACTCAGAATACAGGATGCAATATTAAGAAGCCTTGATAGCAGAATGTTTAGGAGACAAAAGGACTCCACATAGTGTGATTACTGTCTCAACATCTGGTTTATTAAAAAGCACACTTACATAAAAGTCTAAGCTATGATCATCCGCAGATCAAACAGACACATTTCTTGTGAGTTTCAAGCAGCGACCATGCAGAGACAGCAGCATGTGTATGTGACTATCCCATTGTGTTGTTTGTTGTTGTGACTTAGATGAGGACCAGATCACATTTTATGGCAAGTTACTGCAGAAAACCAGTTAATTCCAAGGGGTTCTCATACTTTTTCTTGCCACTGTATTTAGCAGGTCCAGGACCCATTCCTAGTGTCCTATACACCAGTAATTTAAAGTATATATCCCAAATAAATGCTGAGCTGATGTCAGCGTATTATTATGCTCTGAAAGAAGATACGGCTGCTCACATTAATATCCACAAACAGATATTAAGAACATACATATACCCCTATGTGAAAGCAATAAAGCCCTTTAAATTAACATGTCCTACCAGTGCATACTTACAAAATTTCTTTTACAAAGGTTTTTATTGAAAAAAAAATGAGTACAACAGACTTATGCAACAATGAGATGGTTACATTGAACAGAATATGAAGGGAGGATCTCTGCTGAGGGATGCTACAATAATGGTACAATATTCGTCATTACAAAAATATAAAAAATGAAAAAAAAAACATATATGAAGACAAAAAACACTAACATTGTACCATGACAAAAATGTAAACCATGTCTCAAAATTTTGTTGTTCATTGGGTATATGTTTAGATTGGATAATAATGGAGGAAGGAACAACAGAAAAGTTGCATCCACTCTTTTACCAACCATAAGATATTTATAAATTAAAAAAAATAAATAATAGAAATTTTGGTCTATTTTATTAGTTTTTGGTTGATTCGCATCACGGTAACCAGCATAAGTGAATCGACTCCTTAGTGAAAGAAGTCACAAAGGAGATTACAGTAAAAGATACATTAAAAAAATGGTTGAGAGTAAGTTGAAAGCAGGAAATAGGGAGGAATCAAAAGAGAATGGAGGAAAAGAAACAGAGAGGAAAGACAGAAAAGAGGGAAGAGTCTATTCTACAAGATGGGGGGGGGGTGCATCCGGAGGCCACTAGATTGACAAAAGCAAATTAATCAAACCTGGAGGTATGTTTATATGATATCCATGGTTGCCAGACTTTAAGAAACTTGTTGTGCGTGTCAGAAGCCAGGGACTCATATTTACAAAATTTCAAACAAATACTATATATGCAATAGTATCACCTCGAGTGCAAAAGTAATATTAACAGCACTTAAAATTGTTACAACATACTGTATAATCTTAAAAAATTCTTAGGGTAGAATTAGATATGTTTTTAAATCTCTCTTGCCTCTGAAGACCAATCCCCATTCAGATCAAGCTCCACAGGCTACTAACAGGCGGTGGGAAAGAGATGCAACACTTCCTCACCACCAGTTTGAACCCCATGCCGTTTCCCCATTGATGTGAAAATGTAGCGCTCATGGGGCTTGTTGCACGCCAAGGGCTACATGTCAGGGGCAACTTTGCTATGGGCGCAAGGTTGACCTGCAAAGCAAAGTTAACTTTTCAACAGACCTTTTCTAAAACTTTTAAGCATCAGCCCCACAATCTTTTATTAATCACAATAGAAGTCTCTGGGGTGCAGACTGGAGCTAATCATTTTAGTAATTTGTTTTAAGTGCATGCCTTGCACAACTGAATAGCCTAGTAATTGGCATAAATAAATGAATAAAGCTAACAGTACATAACACAATGCTTATACAGCAAACCATATTATGCTTAAAAATATTATTCATATTTCCCTACCAGTAATTACACAATTAAAACAAAGCCTTATGTTTTCTTTCTAAAAATATTTACAGCTGCATCCAAGAATCTCAGACATTGTCCTAATAAACATTTTGGTGTAGTGTTTATGCTATATAAATGGAGTGCTAATTAAATAATACAGTGGAGAATATAGACTCTTCCCTCCAGTATGCCCTCTAAAAAGCAACACAGACTTAATGAAGACATTTTTCCTTATAGGAAGAAGGATGTAAAACTCTTTAAAGTGAGACCTATCTAGAGCAATGCTCAGCATAAATTACAAAATCACCCTTGACTATCAAGCCCAGTCTTAAAAGCTAATTAGAAAAGTTAAAGAAAATTACCATCAATGTCAACATGTGCAATATTTTCTCATCAAATTAAGGCTTAAAATCAAAGGTGCTTCAGTGACTTTGGTTTCTCTAACTCGATTAGATACAAAATGGTGAATAAACCTAAAACCTTTGTGGTGTTTTTCTGTTAAAATAACAGTAATGCAAAATTTCAACATTTTCTTTTTCAAAGAAGTAGTCACTTTCAGCAAGAAAGCTGTGAATTTCCTTACTGTTGTTGTGTTGCAATCACTGTTTTGCTTAGATTCCCAAGGTTTGGCTGTATGGTCCACCCTTAGGTGATGAATGCAATAGTTGCAACTAGGCTTACAACTTGACTGGTATTTTACCACAGTGGAATCTCTTGCCGTTGTTATTGTAATGCTTTTTACACTGTATAACATAGCTAAGGACCACTAAGATAGGAAAAAAAGGTCACATTGTGGACCCCAGTTCACTTACATAGCTGGAATGCACTACACACACACTTCTTTCTGAATTGTTAAATAAAAATGGGCTTTATAATCTGTAACATTTATTTTTTTAGAATGCAGAATTGTGGATACCCAGATACTCCAACTGCAATTGGTCTCAGACACCAGGTTGAGTTTTACTCCTCTTCAAAAGCATATACTTTCCCTGTGTAGCAATAGTCTAGGTTGGCTTATAGTAACGAATAGATCGCTGGTGTTTTAGAGTTCAAACTTTTAGTAGTATCTTGATAGCATATTCTAAAATAGGAGAGCTAAGAATGTTCTTCTGTAAACTTCTTGCAGCAACTAAAAACCTTTTTTGTAAGTGGAGGCAGCTGCAGGTGATTCCAGGCCAAAGTACTTGTTATCTTTCAGTATGCCAGTGCCTTTCATTAGTATCCCAGTAGGGATGATTTTCCCAGACCTGTGCCTATGGGACACAAAACTCAGCACACCACCCCCATGGGCAGGAGTCCAGAGAACCAAGAGCCTTCTGGGAGGGTTTCACCAAACATTTATCACCTACCCAACTCACATCACTAGGAAAAGCTCCTAAAGCCTAGCTGAAAAAAAACAAAAAAACTCACAATGTTAGTACAGTGATCTCCCCTGCTGTGCTAATGTGTTCTTCTACTGCCCCCCACCATAACACTCCGGTCAGCGCTCATGATCCTGTGAGAGCGGCTGCCATACACACAGGCCGATTGATGGCTGGTTTCTATTGAACTAGCTGATGTCGCCCCTGTCGGCCCCTGTGTGCTAGGCTTAAGTGATTGCTAGGGCTGATTACTATTCATAACTCAGAACATCTAACTCAAAACTGCTGAAACATGCTCAACAGCATCAGACAGAAGAATTTACAACTAAAAGTGGTTAGTCCTTCCTCCTGTTTAAAAAAGGCATCATCCACAAATACTGTAGTTGCTGACTTTTAATAAAAGGACACTTACCTATTTGGGGTCCAGTGCTGTCCTCACCTGAACTGATTCTTCACTGGTCTTCGGATCCCCGACGTTGGCATGTTTACTGTGTGCAGCTGGCTGTGATTCCTTGTGGCTTCACAGTCATCTGCCCTCTGTGCATACACTAACCATGCTGTGCTTTGTGAATGGTCCCACATCCTTCTGGGACCCGGGACATGTCCCAGAAGGTTGAGGGTGGGGGAGAGAAGAACTAACTTCTTTCCGCAGATCATAAAAAGTATAAAACACAATTACAGGTCCCTTTATTATTAATAAAGAAGAGATAATAAGGCTAGTATTTTTCCCCAGAAAAGTGGCAAGTTTACTCCAAAAAGGTTTTCAGGGTGGAATCTGTACAGTGTTAAAGAGCCAAGTACTTCAGGAGTCTCATATGAAGTGTAATGAAAAAAAAAAAAAACATATACTGTATAATCAATTGACAAGTAGGCACAGAGATCAAAAGGCTAAATATTACTATCCAGATCGAGATTTACAAAACCAGACCCTAAAGCCTAAATACATAAAATGATTTCAAAAACAATGCAAATACCACTCTAAATTGATAACATAATAAGTGAAAATACATGAGGCATAAAAACAAAATAGGTTAAAATCCTACTGTAAAGGGATAGCTATTCCAATATAGAAGTAATGTTATATCAACTGACTTCTATGGGTGTCAGCTGTCATCATAGTGTTTTAATGTATATATGTTAGCTTCCCAGGCTACACAGAACTGTTGTTATTTATTAAGAATTTACTAAAATGCACATCTCCTGCACATCCTTATATAAAAGGATGCTATATTAATTTCCATGTGGATATATTTTCTGCATTGATTATTTTCTGTATTATTAACACTGCCATTTTTCTTTTACACAATTTAAAATTGCATAGTCTTTTTTTCCAGCTAGTTGTAAACAACCTTTGGAAATGTATAATTTATGGTTAGAAAAGGATACATTTATATATGTCTTATGGAAGTTTTTCTGATATGTATCTCTGTATGCCACCAAACCCTCCCACCTGTGCTGCCCATAGTCGTTCTCTGTACATGAGATTATGAAATGCATTTACCTACCTGCTTGTTCATAAAGATGTAGATGATGGGGTTGTAAACAGTGCTGCTTTTTGCCAGAACAGAAGGTATAATGCTAGCAGAAGGGGTAATCAGGCCGGGTCTCCCAAAAGTAGCAATCAAGGCCATTATTCCGTATGGCAGCCAGCAGAGAAGAAAGCAGATGACCATCACAATGACCATAATGAGGACTCTCTGCTCCCGAGTTCGGGCTGTGACTTTTGTGACACCGCTGATCTGCAGAAGACACAAGACAGCATGTAATTCAGCAGTTTTTTTTTCTATCCACTTCTTGACTTTCAATACAGCTCATAAATCATGTATAATAATAGGAGAAGAGATTTCAGTGCTATAAACAGTTAAAGAAAAACGTCAATGTAAAGCCAAATATAAGGCAGATATACAATACATGGCACAAAGTGATGCAGCTCTGTATTTAATAATTCATAATTAAGCATATTTTGTAATGCATGTTTTAATCTCCTATATAGTAGAGCTCAGACTGGAAGAATGAGTCAATTGTGCACGCTGATAGAGTGAGAGAGCTGAGTGACAGAGGGATGAGATGAGCCAATTTTTGCTTTCCCTGTCCAGTCACAGGCTGTAAGATCTGTAAGTGTTACTGGACTGCAGGAGACAAAAAGTATCTTGCCCTGCCAGACTGGGCTGTGATGTATGACAAAGCTGTATAATCCCCCACCCAAAAAAAAGACGGCCACTCAAATTTCAGATAATATATAGACTTAAATGATTTGTATTACATGTAGTTTTTAAAATGTGCTTTTATCTGTCAGATCTAGTAATGTATGTGTGTATTAAGGCTAATCACGCAGATGAAATAATACGTAAATTAGGGCTTTTTTCAGCCAAACAATTTGTACTTCTGGTCATCCAGTCCTGAGATTTGCACAGTTCTGTAACACAGCAGAGCCAGGTGGAAAATACCACTTACATTTAGGAAATAGAATGGTGTCCTCTTATCACTGTCAGCCTGCTGATTGGCTTCAGCAGATGGTTGCATGCAAATGTGCCCCTAGTCAACACTATTGCATACAGAACACCTGACTGGCACCTAGTCATACCTCTCCCTTTTAAAATCTGACTGCTGCTGTATGGAGGATTTCAAGAGGCTGAAACCAAGTTAAATTCAGATACTTAACTGTTTTTTTTCTTTTTTTAAATATATATTTAATAATTAGTTAGCGACATAAAGCTGTGATAATTTGTCACCTGGCATAATTTCAAATGTAATGGTCAGTCAGTAGTCAAAAGTGTTTTTAGAGCCATACTCATTGTGCATGTCATAATTTTCATTACATCGTTGTTTGTATAGACAGCGCCACTTGTGATATGTTCATATACAAATAACCAGCAGCAACATGTCCCATGAAATTCTATTAAAAAGTTGACATCTATGATTGCAAGTAATATTATAATGTTGTTAAATGGTTGCAAGATTAAAATTAGGTCTGATGTTTAGTAACCTAATCAAGGTGGATTGGTTTGTTCAGCTTAAGACAAGTGTGATTTAATCATTTAAATATAAAGAGGATAAAGGTGTACTGTAGAAAAGGAGACATCAAAGAGACATACATAAGTTGTACCAATATGAAGTGAAGCTGTCTTTCTTATACAGTACTCTTCAGTTAAAAATATCATAGACAGTTTTTAGGCAATTTTCATTTAATCAAATATCACATCCAAAATTTCAGTTGAGTGCTAACTTCTACAGTCAATCTTTTAAAAGCGTGTTCTTCTAGCTTCTTTGATATGGCTAAAGTGTTCTATATATCGCTGCAGTTGTCCTGTGATCATTTGTGATTGACCTTGCACAGCTCCAGCACTATGTAGCCGGTATTCATACTAGTTTATGGGATTACATGTTGTACTGCAGTTCAAAATGGTAAGGCTCAAGGTTTTTTACCTTAATGCAGTCTATGCATTAAAGTATAACTAAAAGCAAAACTTTTTTTCTTCATTTTGAATAGAGTGGAGTGCCACCAGTTTTTATTGCTATCTGTGCCCCGGATAGGGAGATTTCACCCTCTCTATTTGTCCTGTTTACCATTATCATTGAAAGTGAAAGTAAAAGAAAATCCCACATTTTGGGTTGTCCCCAGAAAAGTAATAGGGGGGAAATTTTCCAATGGTGACACTAGTTCTGGTGACCTGGGGGTCCCCAAGGAATTCCCTTAATTTTCAGAGATTTCCTCTCACTTCCTGTTTGGCCATGGGACAGGAAGTGAAGGTAAAACTCCCCAATTGGACATAGATGGTGAAAAAAAATCTGACAGGGGTTACAACCCTCTCTTACTCTATTAAAAATGGACAAACAAGTTTTGCCTATAGTTCTACTTTAAGTTAAAAACACCTTCTGCTCCCCCCCAGCCCCCCCTTACACTTACCTGAGCCCCATTTCAATCCAGCAATGTGCATGAGAACAGCGGCTCTCCCAAATCTCCCTCTCCTTATTGGCTCACACAGCAGTGAAAGTCATTGGCTTCTGCTGCTATCAATCACAGACAGCGAGCTAATGAGGAGAGAGTGGGGCCAAATCACGATCTGTGTGTGCATGGACACGCAGAGCGTGGCCCGGGAGCAATCCTGTCCCCATAGCAAGAGACTTGCTATTGGGGGGCTCTCGGCAGGGGGGGAGCCAGGACCAATGGTGGGGGACCCAGTAAGAAGAGGATTGGAGCTGCTATGTGCAAAACCATTGCACAGAGTAGATAAGTATGACATGTTTGTTATTTTTGTTTTTAAAATCTTTCCTTTATAATCGCGTTAAAGTTGAGTTGGGACTTTTGCGACCCACTTTTGTAATCAAATTTGAGAAAAAACTTTTATAAATAGCTTTTTTTTTTTTTTTTCTTCTTTGGTTCCTTCAGGCTATTAATTAGGGGGAGGGGGTAATTGCTCACAGGTGCCTGCAGTCTATATAACTGTGTGTAGGATTCATCTTGAGCCTGCTCATTGGGAGATTGCTGGAACTTAAACCAAGTGGAACTTTTCTAAGTGGTGAGTTAAAAACCAGAGTTTAAAACAGGAGATTATAATAGGGGTCATAGTACCTGTGTAGTGTGAGTGCATGAGTGTTGTCTGAGTAGTGTGTGTGGATCGTTAGTACTTGTGTATTGTGTATTGTATACTTGAGTATTGCGAGTGTACATAGGTCTGCGACTGTTCTGCGATTGCACGTAGGTCTGTGAGTACCTGTGTATTGTCTTGTGTACCTGTGTATCTGTGTATTGTCTTGTTGTGTACCTGTGTATTGTCTTGAGTATTAGTGCCAGGAAGCTAGCTGTTAGGTAATTTGGACAGGGTAAAATCCCCAATCCTCACTAAATTTAATAGGTACGATGCCCGGCGGGTGTGGAGAGGCGACTCTTTGTACATCTTGCCGCACGTATGCGTTCCTTGATCATCCGATCGAGGGCGAATACTGCTGTGCAAAATGTAAGCACATTGTTTCCCTGGAAGCCCAGGTTCTGAATCTGGGGAAGCAACTATCAGCACTGAGAAGTCCCTCCATACTAAAGGAGAGCCAGGAACGTACACGGCAGGTGCCGGCAGGGGCCAGCACAGAGGCGGGTGGAGACAAAGAGGTGCTGGCACTAGCAAAGAGTAGATGGGTGACAGTCAGGAGGGGTAGAAGGGGAAGTGCCAGGGAGGCCGATCCAGGACTGGAGCATCCCAATAAGTACGCTACTTTGAGTGACATTGGTGAAACCAGTCAGGGACCAGCACTGCTGGAGCTGAGGGACTCTCCTAGCTGCCGGGGGAAGAACTCCTCCAGTGAGAGTGGGGGGGCAGCAAAGGGAAAGGAAAGACAGTTTCTGGTGGTAGGGGACTCAATTCTTAGAAGGACAGAGAGGGCAATCTGTAACCAAGACCTGAAGCGCCAAACAGTATGTTGTCTACCGGGCGCTCGGGTGCGGCACATCACGGATCTTGTGGACAGATTACTGGGAGGGGCTGGGGAAGACCCGGCTGTCATGGTGCACGTTGGCACCAATGACAAAGTCAGAGGCAGATGGAGTGTCCTAAAGAACGATTTTAGGGACTTAGGAGCTAAATTGAGGAAAAGGACCTCCAAGGTAGTATTCTCAGGAATACTACCGGTACATCGAGCCACACCAGAAAGGAAGAGGGAGATTAGGGAAGTAAACAAGTGGCTGAAGAGCTGGTGTAGTAAGGAGGGGTTTGGGTTCCTGGAGGACTGGGCCGACTTCTCAGTCGGTAACCGGTACTATAGAAGGGACGGACTGCACCTAAATGAGGAGGGTGCAGATCTGCTGGGAAGGAAGATGGCCAAAAACTTAGAGGGGTTTTTAAACTAGGCGATGGGGGGGAGGGTCCTGAGGCAGAAATAGCCAGCGCGGAAGATATTCCAGAGGGTAGTATTGGGGGCATTAGTGGTAGGTTAACCAAAGCACAAAAACACAAGGTGAGTATAGTAGCAAGTCCTAGTTGCAATCTCGAAACACCCAATACGAAGACAATATGCGACCGGTCTAAACTATGTGGCATGTTCACCAATGCCAGGAGCATGGCGGACAAGATGGGTGAACTAGAGATACTGTTGTACGAGGAGGATTTGGATTTTGTGGGAATTTCAGAGACCTGGTTCAACAGCTCTCATGATTGGCTGGCAAACATTCAAGGGTATACCCTATACCGCAAGGATAGAAAGGGTAAAAAAGGGGGAGGGGTATGCCTATATATCAAGAATAATGTACAAGTGAATGTGAGAGATGACATCACTGAGGGAGCTAGAGAGGAGGTGGAATCCTTATGGGTAGAGCTCCAAAGGGATAAAGCTAAGGGGAGACTAATACTGGGAGTATGCTATAGGCCCCCTAACCTGAGGGAGGAAGTGGAGACGGATCTCCTATCACAAATTGGAGTAGCAGCAAGGATGGGAAGTGTTATCATAATGGGGGATTTTAATTATCCAGACATAGACTGGGCGGAGGGAACCGCGCATTCATTTAAGGCTCGCCAGTTCCTTAATGTCTTGCAGGACAATTTTATGGGTCAGATGGTAGACGCACCAACTAGAAATAAAACATTACTGGATCTACTGATTACCAACAATACAGACCTGATCACGGATGTGGAAATGCGGGGCAATTTAGGTAACAGCGATCACAGGTCAATTAGTTTCAGTATAAATCACACAAATAGGAAACATAAAGGGAATACAAAGACACTGAATTTCTAAAGAGCCAACTTCCCTAAACTACAAACCTTGCTAAAAGGCATAAACTGGGATAAAATATTAGGAACAAAGAATACGGAGGAGAGATGGGTTTGCTTTAAGAGCATATTAAATAAGGGCATTAGCCAATGTATCCCATTGGGTATTAAATTTCAAAGAGTGAACAAAAGTCCTGGATGGCTTAACTCCAATGTAAAAATGCATATAAAAGCAAAGGAGAAGGCCTTCAAAAAATACAAGGTTGAGGGATCATCCTCAGCATTCAGACTTTATAAAGAATGCAACAGGAAATGTAAAGGTGCAATTAGGACAGCTAAGATAGAACATGAAAGACACATAGCGGAGGAGAGCAAAAAAAATCCCAAGAAATTCTTTAAGTATGTAAACAGTAAAAAACGGAGGACAGACCATATTGGCCCCATAAAGAATGAGGAAGGACATCTGGTTACAAAGGATGGGGAGATGGCGAAGGTATTGAATTTATTCTTCTCCTCAGTCTTCACGAGTGAATCAGGGGGCTTCAGTAACCAAAACTGCAGTGTTTATCCTCATGAAACAACACAGGAAGCACCTCCATGGTTAACAGAGGACGGAATTAAAATTAGACTTGAGAAACTTAACATTAATAAATCACCGGGACCAGATGGCTTGCATCCGAGGGTACTTAGGGAACTCAGTCAAGTGATTGCCAGACCGTTGTTCCTAATTTTTACAGATAGTCTACTGACTGGAATGGTACCAGCTGATTGGAGAAAAGCCAATGTAGCACCTATATTTAAAAAGGGCCCAAAATACATCCCTGGAAATTACAGACCAGTTAGCCTATCATCGATAGTATGTAAACTCTTGGAGGGAATGATAAGGGACTATATACAGGATTTTAATAACACGAATGATATCATTAGCAGTAATCAGCATGGATTCATGAAGAATCATTCTTGCCAAACCAATCTATTAACCTTCTATGAGGAGGTGAGTTGCCATCTAGATAAAGGAAGGCCTGTAGACATGGTGTATCTGGATTTTGCAAAAGCATTTGACACCGTTCCCCATAAACGTTTACTGTACAAAATAAGGTCCGTTGGCATGGACCATAGGGTGAGTACATGGATTGAAAACTGGCTACAAGGGCGAGTTCAGATGGTGGTGATAAATGGGGAGTACTCAGAATGGTCAGGGGTGGGTAGTGGGTTTTCCCAGGGTTCTGTGCTGGGACCAATCCTATTTAATTTGTTCATAAACGATCTGGAGGATGGGATAAACAGTTAAATCTCTGTATTTGCAGACGATACTAAGCTAAGCAGGGCAATAACTTCTCCGCAGGACGTGGAAACCTTGCAAAAAGACCTGAACAAATTAATGGGGTGGGCGACTACATGGCAAATGAGGTTCAATGTAGAAAAATGTAAAATAATGCATTTGGGTGGCAAAAATATGAATGCAATCTATACACTGGGGGGAGAACCTCTGGGGGAATCTAGGATGGAAAAGGACCTGGGGGTCCTAGTAGATGATAGGCTCAGCAATGGCAGGCAATGCCAAGCTGCTGCTAACAAAGCAAACAGAATATTGGCATGCATTAAAAGGGGGATCAACTGCAGAGATAAATTGATAATTCTCCCTCTCTACAAGACTCTGGTCCGGCCGCACCTAGAGTATGCGGTCCAGTTCTGGGCACCAGTCCTCAGGAAGGATGTACTGGAAATGGAGCGAGTACAAAGAAGGGCAACAAAGCTAATAAAGGGTCTGGAGGATCTTAGTTATGAGGAAAGGTTGCGAGCACTGAACTTATTCTCTCTGGAGAAGAGACGCTTGAGAGGGGATATGATTTCAATTTACAAATACCGGACTGGTGACCCCACAATAGGGATAAAACTTTTTTGCAGAAGAGAGTTTACCAAGACTCGTGGCCACTCATTAAAATTAGAAGAAAAGAGGTTTAACCTTAACCTCCTTGGCGGTAATCCTGAGCGTGACTCGGGTCTGACTTTTACTGTCAGGAGCGGTAACCCCGAGTCACGCTCGGGATAACATTGCAGAGCATCCAGCGGAGCCCTTACCTTCTCCTGGGTTCCAGCGATGCCCTCCACTGTCCTCGGCTGTGCTCCCCTGTGATCGCCAGCGCAATCACAGCATCTCACTTCCTAGTTCCGTTCCCTGCGAGCAGCAGCAGCGCACGGGAGCGGAACTAGGCGGGAAGTTCAAAAGTTCAAACACAATAACACACATATAAAAAGAGGTGATACAGTGTAATCTGAGAGGATTACATTGTATCATCTCAGATCTCACTGATACAGTGCCCCTTGCCCCAGTGCCCCTTGCCTCCAATAAAATATTGAGAAGATGGAATCCAAAAAGCGCCATTTCGCTACAAAATCGCCTTTGGAGCAGTTGAATGACAGGAACAGCGACAGCGACATGGAGTTGCTCCCAGGACTCAGCGATAGTGAGTCGTGGGGAGATTTGTCGTCTGACAAGTGACAGCGATGACAGCGGTGATGATCCTGCACCTGACATCAGCGATGTGCGTACTTGGTGCCCTATTGAGTGCGATACGGACCAGGTAGCGCCCCCAAGATTTCCCTTCACTGGATCACCTGGGATGAAGGTCGAAGTTGAGCGTGGCAACCCTCTGGCATACCTGCAATTATTTCTCACAGAGGAGGTAATTGAAAAAATTGTCATAGAGACAAATCGCTACCAACAGCAGCAATCCGCTACGCTGCATGCCAGGTTTTCCCGAAGCAGAAGGTGGGAACCGGTGACTAAAGAGGACATCTGGCTGTTTCTCTGACTCATTATTCTTCAGGGGGTGGTAGGGAAACCACGCCAGAAATGGTACTGGACTACCAACAAGTTGGCCACTCCGTTTTTTGGTACTGTGATGTCCGAATACCGTTTTTCCCTCATCATGAAATATTTTCACTTCACTAACAATGAAGAGTTTGATGAGGCCACGCATCCTGCGCCCAAGCTAAAAAAAATCTGGGAGGTATGCCAAATTATTGGGAACAATTTCCAGCGGGCCTACGAGCCAGAAAGGGACATCAGCGTGGATGAGAGTTTGATGGCCTACAAAGGACGCCTAAGCTGGATCCAGTATATTGCATCCAAAAGAGCGCCGTTTGGCATCAAATCATACATGCTCTGCGAGTCATCCACCGGGTACATATGGAACTCGGTCATTTACACCGGTAAAGGCACGAAGTTCAACCCCAGGTACAGCAATTGTGGGATGGCCACATCATCTGTCCTTACACTGCTGGAGCCATTACTGAACCAGGGATATTGTGTGACCATGGACAATTTCTATACGTCGCCGGAACTGTTTGAGGTTTTGATTCAAAACAAGACGGATGCCTATGGTACAGTTAGGCCTAACAGACGTGACATGCCATCTATGTTTGGAAAGAAAAAACTAAAACCCGGAGATATGGTTGCCTGGCAGAAGGGTAAGATGATGGCAATACGTTGGCGAGACAAGAAGGACGTGTGTCTCATGAGCACTGTGCACAATACCTCCACTGCCACGGTCCACACAAAAGGTGGGAAAGATGTGCTGAAGCCGCAAGTCGTCATAGACTATAATTGCACTATGGGAGGTGTCGACCGAGCCGATCAGGCAATGACCTTTTATCCGACTATGCGGAAACAGCAGAAAAATTATTACAAAAAGATTTTCAGGCATCTTCTGGAACAATGCCTTTGGAACGCTTACATCTTGTACCGAGCAGGGAGTGACAGGCCTCTTGTTCATGCAGATTTTATCTGGAAGGTGGCTGAGCAGATTTTTGCCAAACACCAGATGCCATCAGTTGATGCGAACAGACCTGGACGACGTGCTGTTGGTGTTGCCAACCCAGAACGCCTAACAGGTCGGCACTTTATGGACTATATACCGCCAACCGCAAAAAAGGCAGCACCTACCAGGATGTGTGTGGTTTGCTGTTCACACAGAGATGACAAGGGAAAAAGAAAAGAAAGCAGGTTCTATTGTCCGGATTGTGACGTGGGACTGTGTGCTGTACCTTGCTTTAAAATTTATCACACTCAGTATGTTTATTGAATTTTCTTTGTCTGACAAATTTCTTTAGTTTGTATTACATTATTGAATAAAATTATATTATTTAAAAATTTAAAATCATGATTTTGTGTTTCAAACTTTATCACATCTGGGATGTCTACTAGAATCTTGTTTGGTCAGGTTTAAGTAAGTAATTACTAAGAATTGCAGGCCTATAATACATAGCATCAAATTTCCATGCAAAATAATTGTACCGCTTTCAGCACAAAATTCCAGACAGAATCATACCGCCAGGGAGGTTAAACTACGTAGAGGGTTCTTTACTGTAAGAACGGCAATGATGTGGAATTCCCCTCCACAGGCGGTGGTCTCAGCGGGGAGCATTGATAGCTTCAAGAAACTATTAGATAAGCACCTGAATGACCACAACGTACAGGGAAATACAATGCAATACTGACACATAATCACACACATAGGTTGGACTTGATGGACTTGTGTCTTTTTTCAACCTCACCTACTATGTAACTATGTAACTATATGTTTATTATGTGTTCCCATTCTCAGAGCATACCAAAACCCATAACGTTTTTAAAACATATTTCTTACCTTTTCAGTTGTTTCTTTGGAGCAGACATTTGGGCAGACTGCAAGATGCTCTAAACAGTTTTAAAGTGGAGTGGCAAATTGGGGACAGACAGAATTTTTAGCTCATTACAAGGCAGAGTTCTGGTTAAGATTTTCAAGATTTCCCCCACAAAATCGCGGAGTACAGCTCTAAACAGTCTTAACACCCACGGCCGAGCAATGTACGCACTAGGCAGCATTAGTGGTTGGTTGCTAAGGGCACCTGGCGTCTAGCAACCAACCACATGGTTGGTCCACCCCAAGCATTGAGTTGAAGGAGAAAGTCTTTCTCCTCTGGACCTGGCAGCTGCCTGTGCCCCGCCTCCTCTCCCTGCTTCTTTCAGACTTGGACTGCACAAACGGTGCTGCATTAAAAAAAAACACTGATACCGAGCCCATTGGGTCCTGCCCCCTAAGCCCCGCCCACCAAGTCCGGCCCACTAAGCTCCGCCCATTGATTGCCGGCTCCATCCAGCCCTCGGTCAGGGCGGACTACAGGTATTCAACATGGGGGGGCAGTAATTGTGTCTGCTCCCAGCTGTCAGTGTTGAGCGACACTGATGGAGGGACCTCTAATGAGTGGGACACTGCTGCCAGGAATCTTTGATGGGGGAGATAATGGTAGAGGATGGAAAGGAGGATGGAGATGATGGTAGAGGATGGAAAGGAGGATAGAGATGATGGTAGAAGATGGAAAAGAGGATGGAGATGATGGTAGAGGATGGAAAGGAGGATAGAGATGATGGTAGAGGATGGTAAAGACAATGGAGATGATGGTAGAGGATGGAGATGATGGTAGAGGATGGAAAGGAGGATAGAGATGAAGGTAGAGGATGGAGAGGATGATGGTAGAGGATGGAGATGTTGGTAGAGAATGGAAAGGAGGATAGAGATGATGGTAGAGGATAGAGAGGATGATGGTAGAGGATAGAGATAATGGTAAAAGATGGAAATGGTAGCATACAGAGAATGGTGATGATGGAATATGCTGTACTGTATGAGGACAGGTTGAATGTTGGTATTTTAATCATTTTGTCTCCTTCTGTACTCTTTGATGGAGAGAAACAGACAAATAGAAGGAAGGGCAGTGAAAGTCCATGGAGGGGGAGAAAGATCCCCCACTGATGGGAAGATGCCTCCAGACTAGTGAGTGTTGGAATAGGTGAGGGGTAGGTACAGAGGTGAGTGGTGGAATGGGGGGTGCAGAAGTGAGTGATGGAATGGGGGGTAAGGCTCACCACCCACCCTGGCCGGGACTGTGTCACTCACTGGAGGACTGGACATGGACTCTAGAGGAGGACTGAGAGAAGAGGACAGAGATGGTATGAGAGGAGCTGCCCGGAGAACTGTGTCTGACTGCCCTGCATGCGAGCCAGCAATAGAGGAGGTCAGTGACAGGCAGCTTCAACCTCCGGTGGCCACACAAAGTCTGCCAGAGGTCACTGATGTAAGGGAGAGTAAATACACTAAGGTAAGGGGAGACACTGATATAAAGATTCCTCTTTATATTAGTAACTCTCCCTTACCTTAGTGTATTTACTCTGCGAAAGGTGGTCTGTTCCCGGCATTCCCCTTTACATCAGAGTCTGCAGGATTTCCCTTATAGTGCATGGAGGAACTTTGTGGACTCTGATGTTAAGGGGAGCTCTATGAACTCTTATGTAATGGGGGCCAGCACCGGTGACTGCACTCCTCTCCTGCACATACTACCCACCACCATACACTCTGCACTCCTCTTCTGCACATACTACCCATTGCCATACACTCTGCACTCCTCACGTGCACATACTACCCACCTCCATACACTCCACAATCCTCTCCTGCACATACTACCCACCTCCATACACTCCGCACTCCTCTCCTGCACATACTACCCACCACCATATACTCTATACTCCTCTTCTGCACATACTACCCACTTGTATACACTCTGTACTCCTCTCCTGCACATGCTACCCGCCACCAAACACTCCGCACTGTACATTCCCTATTTAACATTACCACATTCTGCACTATGTAAGTAATCTCAGACTCTATTAAACCACACCCCCTTTAAGCGACGCCTCAATATTTAGTGCAGTTTATACCCCGCCCACATATCACTGCGGCACGCTTAGTGCATTTTTTTTTTAACTGCCTAGGGCCCGCTTTTTATTTTGCACATGGGCCCGCTGATTTCATGATATGCCCCTGTGTACTGATGGTTTTGTTTAAAAAATAATAATTCTTTAAATTGCCAGAAGGGAGAATCAGTCCAGCTTATGAAGTGAAACTTTGTTCTAAATTTAAATTCCAATATTGTACCACTCGAGGGGCAGAGTTATATATAGAGAAAACCAATCTTTTCAGAAAGACAAGATCATGAGTGAAAGAATAAAGGCACAGTAATGTCACAAACGCCATTATAGTAAGAGACACATCATGATTCAAATCAGGAGAATAAGACACAGGAAGTAAACAAAAACAGAAATGTATATACTGGAATTTAAAGAAATTGTTCATGCATTTAATACCTGTTTTATAATTCAAAAAAATGTGTATTTAATATTGTGCCTACAAGCAACAATTTTTGTTTTGCAAGATTTTGCTGAAATACATTGTGACTTAACTAGAGCATATAAACTGTAAGAACACTGGCAGGATAAAAAAGATACTTGAATGCATTCTGCTCCATTGCCTCTTTAATATACAATACATTCCTGAGTTATTAACATCACAAGCTCACTCAACAGGCTGTTTGATGGTCCTCCAGGAAAATCTCTCTCTGATTTACAGAAAGAGAGCATATTGCAATGTGAGCGTGTGATATGCGCATGCATCCTGGTTTAACATGAAGCACATGCAATATTACTACAGCACAATTGAATGCCCCGCTTGCTGTGCGTCCAGTCTTCCCAAACCTATTCTCTCCAGCACTCTGGATGGCTGTCGTATTCTGATGTCATCACCTACATTGAGGCCTGCATTGTAAGTGAAGGCAGTCCGGGTTTGTCTACAACCTGGAGCAAGGATTGAGTTAAGTATTACAGCTAATTCCTCTAGCCCTAGACTTACCAAACATTTAAATCTTGCAGTGTGTTGGGTGGCTGGGGCAGGGGGGCATTGCAAAGGTATTTTTTTAAATACCAAATTAAAGCATCAAGAATAGGTAGTGTAGTGGTTCATCTCACACATGAAAGGTCCCCTCTTTTAAACCTGGCAGAAAAGGTGTGCCTGGAGATTGTTTCTATGATCAGTGCTACTTTCTGCATCTCTTTTTATCATTTGTACTTTAGCACAGACTTTCAGTTTTGATGCCAAGGTAAAGCACCAAGAATAGGTTTCTATAGTGTAGTGGTCTACACTTTTGCCACAAACACAGAAGGTTCCCAGTTCAAAACTGGCCAGAAACACCTTTTTCTCACTCAGTCAAAATCAAAGCTCTTGCTTTGCCTTTCTCCTTACAGCTGTAAGTGGAATATGCCAATATCAGGCAGGGTTTAGTTGCAATGTCTACAATGTAAGTTCTCTTGACTAGGGTAGTTAAGACATAACCTGCTCCTCTAATACCCCTGAAATACCAAACCGCCCCTCCACTTCTCCCTCATTAATTACATTAATGGCCACGCAAGACATAAGTGGAGTTAAAATGGCCGAACACGGCCTATTTATTAAACATAACTTTATAAACATAACCTAAACATAACTGACTTATCCAGCTATCAAGATTGGAGGTCCCTGACGGTGCCATCTTGCCAAAATTATTTTGTGTCTGAGGCATCAGATAGCTGAGCTGCGACCCCAGCCGCAAATGTCGGCTCGGAGCCTAAACCAGCTGACCTCAGACACCCACCGTTCTTAACACTGATATATACGTCGTAACGTACCCACTCGAGGATTCCATACCTCGGATGTATCCCCACCATTTATCCAATAACCCTGAATAGACCTCCGTCAAGGACCCCAACCGCCACCGCGCTCCAAGAGTAATGCCTTACACTTGGATGCCCCTCCACGCCTGAACACCTCGTTGGAGCCCATCCTCCAAATCTAGCATCCATAGATCCATCCCAACCACATTAAGGTGAACACCATCACCCCTAAGAAACTGCCACGTGTCCCTCTCCAAATCCAAATGGCGGATAACTAAGCCACCATTCCGAACAAAAAACCTCCCTATTTCTTTGTTTACTTTAAACCTTGCTTTATTGATTTTTTCAACCGATCTAGCCATCCGCCAGGCTGTACGAGCCACGATATCTGACCAGATAATAATCATACCAGGGCACTCGGAGCAAAGTCTAAGAAAATCGAACTTAACATCCCTGATCAACTCCCTGCCAGAGCGGATGGCTAAGTCGTTGCCTCCCACATGAAGAGTCAAAACATCGGGATATTTATCCAGCCTAGCAAAATGAGAAACCTCCGGGACTACCCGGCCCCATAGCATGCCTGGGATCCCTATCCACCTGATATTACTCAAATCTCTATTAAGACCCAACTGTCTGGTATTAGGTCGTACTTCTGCCCTCCTAGCCCCCCAAAACACAAAAAAGTGTCCCATTATCCACACGAGGCATCTCTGGGCATCTGAAAAGAAAAACAAAACAGTGCACCACACAGGAAATAGACAAACCACACTAACACAACAGTACAAGAAAAGTAAGAAAACCCCTCCGCATAAACTTACTCTTACAAAAAGTGAGGCCTGACATGCAAACGAAATCGGTTAGACTCCCACCTGCCAATTCGCCTAACAATTTTCTCATCCAGCCCCCACCGGGACGCCTCAGTGGTCGCCCCAATACGAAAGGAGTGAGAAGCATATTCAAGAGGATTAAACCCAGATGCCGCCAGGCATCTGCGAAAAACGGCTATAAATTGAAATTTCGATAAACCCAAACCATCTGCATGTATGAACAGAGCACCCCCGGTCCTCGGTCGAACCCGCAAAAATTGTTCCAAGGCAAGCACCGGGCAAAATGGGGGATCATTACCCCCAAAAAAAGCCTTACCAGCAAGCCTTTTCCACTCTGATCAGTCTTGGATCACCGAATCCAGATCCTAACTGAGGATGCGGAACAAGCCACGTCCTCAACCATAATTTTTTCCCAGCCACCCTCTTAGAAGGCCTGACCAGTTCACTAATACGAAGAGCCCCAAAAAAGGCAACCAAAAAGGCCGCCTGAAACAAAGTCTGTTCATAAGAGTATGAACAGACTGAACGTAACTGACCCAAAATGGCTTTTAAAACATCAAAAGACACCGAGCGTCGTAAATCAAGCCCTCGGCGACCCTTACGATACCCTCTCATGGCCTGACGTATCACAAACGCTTTAGTACAATCCTGTACACCCAGCAATTTGAAACTGTGAAGATATAGGAAATATAGGAACCATATCTTCTTCTACATTCAGAGTTCTCCTTCAGTATTGAAATATATATATATATCTCTGTATTCTTGAGAATATCCATTGAATCTGTTTTCCAGTAAAATGTTGTTGTTTCTGAATTCTTTGGTATTGCAACACATGTGGCTGGCCAGTTGACATTAAAATGTTCTGCCAATGACCTGACACAATTCTCGGAAAAGATGTGATAGGAAAGATGTTGACGTAGAAAGTCCCTGTTTAAAGGCCAAATTAATTTCTTCCAAATAATTATTCTTTCTTTCTGTCAAAATAACTTGACAGTTGAAATTAGCCAGGTCAAAGTAACCCAGAAAAACTCAGAACACTGGCCAAGAACTGTGTTGAAATATTGAGTGAAATACTTCTTGAAATACGTATTTGTGATGTGTAACTTTGGGCTTTTGCCCGACATAGACATGCTAATGATATGAGTTTCTATAAAAGTCTGTATCACTCTGTAACCTGTATCACTATCAATCCAGATGTGATCCGCTGTATGTACAGTGTATATTCTTGAGTAAACCATGTGTGAGACGAATGCAGCTCTATTGGCGTTGATGTCCTTTATTTCAAGGTTCAACTTTACATTTGGTGACCCTCGATTCGTGTCTTCTTGTTTGCATCTCCACCACCGGCTCTCCACCTTCTCCAGGACAGACAGCAGCAATGAGGCCTCAGGTGAGAAAACTTTTATTTTCTCATGATAAATACTGTCTTTTCTGTGCGGTGTGGAGGGGTCGGTTGGGGGAGTGCAGCCACAGAAGGTAACACGTTTTCTATTTTTATTTTGCCTGCATACTTGTCTCTGTATGGTTACTAGAGAATGTTAAAGGTACCTATTATAATTTAAAGCATGCTAAGTAATGATCATTTTAAGCGCTTGCCTTTTTCTCCTTGTCTCCAGAAATGACAATATATATATATATATTTTATGAAGGGATGTATAAGTGCAGGTACCACAATTTCTAGAGAGTGAATAGAAGTTGGTGGTGGTGTTGTTTTTCTTTGTGTATGTTTTTTTTTGTATTTTTTTTGCGCATTTGTGGTCCTAAGGCGGATAGATATTGCCTTCAGCGGATAGCCACAAGTGAGGTAAATGACCTGCTGTGTGTTCTCTGGGATAGGGAGTCTAGATAGGGACTAGCCTATTACCACTCAGAAAGGAGACGTCCTTCTGAGAGTAGAACGAGCGAGATATCTCAACTTATGTACTGGGCTGCTGGTACACAGCCATAATGTTAAACGGTGGAGCTCTTGATCCCGGAGTTCCAAATTATTGTCATTTCTAAAGAGACTAATGAGAAATTGTGATAAATATGGAAAAAAAAAAAAAAAATGTTTTGCCTGTCATGAATACATTTGGGTTAACAAAAAAAATTTAATTTATGTAATTCTTTTTTAGATCCAACTGTCCCCCTGAAGAGACCATATACAGGTCGAAACGCATCGGGGCTTGCTATTTATGTAACATTATGTAAACTAACTATGTGTATTAATATGTGTTTGTTACTGCACTGGGGAATAAGATGTGTGTTACTGTACCAGATGATTCTCTATACTGTAGTTCAAACCATGATATTGGATAAAACTTTTTATACATCCATTAAGAACTTCCTTTCATTATGTGCATTGCTGTTTTAAAGTCCCATGGGGAAAATCATTTTTCTTTAATCCAATTTCGGGGTGTGCAGCCTTTCTTGTCTCTTTTTATATGTGTCTTCCTTTTTTCACATTTGGGTTAACAAAAGAAAGGGCAGAAAAGTTATTGAAAATAGCAAAAGCAACAGGGCTAAGTATTGTTAAATTGCAACCAAGTGCTACTATCATCAAAATGATGGTGTGTGGAGACCCAGATGCCCTGAAACATTATGTAAAATGGTAAAATGGTGTAAACTAACAAAAAAGGAGTATGAAGAGGACCCATCTAAATGGCCGCCAGAGGGATCCTCTAATACATCTACAATTGATGCATTGTTTAAACTGCTTTTTAAAAGGTTAGATTGTGGGGGGATTGAATGTTTAGCAGCCTGGGAAAAATTATCCAGTAACGATATAAACCACCCCCCCTATAAAATGTGCTCAGAGAAAGCTGCTTTACATGTAGAAAATAAGAATAAAATACCCAATGCTTGGGTTCCCCTTATGACTCAATAAGAAGGGAATTATTAGGAGCATCTGCACCTATAGTATAGCAAGTGGAAACTGCAGAAGGGGAGTCAGCTAATGGGGATATAGGAGAGGCGTCTCGTTATCAGCAGACCACTCCAGGTATTATGATGGGAACTCCACAGTGTAGACTCATAGGTAAACTTGTTAATAAACAGTATTCCCCACATTACCGTAGAGAGGAACCATTCTTTGATGTAGATGGTACAATGACATTTGAAAAAGATGGGGAACTGTGGCAGTACACTCCAGCAAGAGCAGATGCCTTAGCAAGATTTAATAAATTAAGTAAATTGGGTACTAATACTCCTCTAGTAGGGAGTTCTAGAGATCATGCCTCACCTGTATTAACTAGGCAACAGGTAAAACGGATGGGATTACTACCCCAGCGTACCCCAGAAGATAGACAAAGGACAAAAGAGTATTTTAAATCCAAATTAGAACCATTTGGACAAATGCCCTTGAGAGAGGTAGTTTTACCGGGGGAGGAAGATGACCAGGGTAATTACACCGCAAGACTAGGAAAAGTTTATGTCCCCTGGAAACCTAATGAGATTAGGGCAATTATTGTTGATCTACCCAACTTAGAGAGATGTCAAAAGAAGTGGTATAAAAAGTTGATGTGGATAGAGAAAACGCAACAAGCTACATATATTGATATGTGGATCTTGATTGATTGTGCAGTGTCAGAAAAGTATGTGTATGTATGGAATGTATTTGCAAGATATGCGAGCATTAATGGATGTTGTGCAAAAGAAAGGTGAGGATGTGTTGGATTACTGGAATAGATTCAAAGATGCTATTCAGAAGCATAGTGATTGGATTCCAGATGATGAGAGTGATATGAAACGAGCATGATATGAAGCGAGCAGAGTTGGTGAATGTATTAATGGATGAAATGTTGTCTGAAATTAGGGAAGAAATAGAGCTTCGTACAGTGGCATGGAGAAAGAAACCTGCCCCTGAATTAGTTGAGATTGCTCAAATAGCTTACGAAGTGTTAAAAAAAAAAAGGGGAAAGACAAGGTAGAAAAGAAGGAGAAAACAAAAATGATGAATATACAACTACCAGAGATTAAGGAAAAAGTCCCTGAACCTAAGGGGGTACCAATATCTACAGTGCAGGTAGCACCTCAGGGTGTACCGGTAGTGGCCCCCCCTTACCCACCTTTGGGAGTGGTATATATCTCTAATTATGGGGCGCCAGGGCAAAGACGTGGAAATTGGAGACAAAATGAGGGACAGCGCATTAACCCTAGAATTCAGTCCCGATACCAGCAAATCATCCTAAATAGAGTAAGGCTCCCAACCCTGCAGCCTCGTGTCCTCTCCACTTGCTACAAGTGTGGATTGAGTGGGCATATAGCCAAGGGCTGTAGGGAGCGCTAGGATAAGCTGGGATGTGGTGACAATATAGATAACACATTTTATCAAGCTTTAGCTGTAATTGAAGTTGATTCTGTTGATGAACCAATAGTTGAAATAAATGTAAACGGTATTGATTTGTGTGGTCTAATAGACACAGGGGCTTCACGGTAGGGATGAGCTTCGTGTTCGAGTCGAACCCATGTTCGACTCGAACATCGGCTGTTCGACCGTCCGTCGAATTGCGAACGATATGGGCCGTTCGCGCCAAATTCGTGTGGCGCGTCACGGCCCATAATTCACTGCGGCATCGCAGTGCATTGCTGGCTGATGATTGGCCAAGCATGCACTATGACCCGCATGCTTGGCCAATCACAGCGCCGTCAGTAGAGAGAGCTGTAATTGGCCAAAGCCAGGGTGGCTTTGGCCAATTATGGCTCAGGGGATTTAGTACACACCCCACACTATATAAGGCCGCCTGCACGGCGGCCCTGTGTAGTGTGTGTTCCGGTGTGCTGAGAGATAGAGAGAGAGAGAGACAGTGTCATTTGATTTGAGTTAGATAGATTAGGCAGAACAGTCAGTCAGTTAGCTGCACTTACAGTGTATTGTGTATATATATGCATCCCAGGTGTTGCATATATATATATACACTGTATTCAGTTTAGCTAGATCCGTTCCTGTTATCTTCTATCTAGACTATTTACATTTAGTGCAGTGTGTCCTGCTCACAGTGTTCAGCTAGATCCGTTCCTGCTATTTACATTCAGTGCAGTGCGTCCTGCTCACAGTGTTCAGCTAGATCCGTTCCTGCTATTTACATTCAGTGCAGTGCGTCCTGCTCACAGTGTTCAGCTAGATCCGTTCCTGCTATTTACATTCAGTGCAGTGCGTCCTGCTCACAGTGTTCAGCTAGATCCGTTCCTGCTATTTACATTCAGTGCAGTGCGTCCTGCTCACAGTGTTCAGCTAGATCCGTTCCTGCTATTTACATTCAGTGCAGTGCGTCCTGCTCACAGTGTTCAGCTAGATCCGTTCCTGGTATTTACATTTAGTGCAGTGCGTCCTGCTCACAGTGTTCAGCTACATCCGTTCCTGCTATTTACATTCAGTGCAGTGCGTCCTGCTCACAGTGTTCAGCTAGATCCGTTCCTGCTATTTACATTCAGTGCAGTGCGTCCTGCTCACAGTGTTTAGCTACATCCGTTCCTGCTGTTTACATTCAGTGCAGTGCGTCCTGCTCACAGTGTTCAGCTAGATCCGTTCCTGCTATTTACATTCAGTGCAGTGCGTCCTGCTCACAGTGTTCAGCTAGATCCGTTCCTGCTATTTACATTCAGTGCAGTGCGTCCTGCTCACAGTGTTCAGCTAGATCCGTTCCTGCTATTTACATTCAGTGCAGTGCGTCCTGCTCACAGTGTTCAGCTAGATCCGTTCCTGCTATTTACATTCAGTGCAGTGCGTCCTGCTCACAGTGTTCAGCTAGATCCGTTCCTGCTATTTACATTCAGTGCAGTGCGTCCTGCTCACAGTGTTCAGCTAGATCCGTTCCTGCTATTTACATTCAGTGCAGTGCGTCCTGCTCACAGTGTTCAGCTAGATCCGTTCCTGCTATATACATTTAGTGCAGTACGTCCTGCTCACAGTGTTCAGCTAGATCCGTTCCTGTTATCTTCCTACTGACAGGCAGGCTTGTCTGGTTACAGTATATAAAGCTACCTGAAGAAAATTACAGGTGTTCTTTTTGATCCTATTAGTACCACGGTCAGGCAGCTAGACTATTTACATTTAGTACAGTGTGTCCTGCTCACAGTGTTCAGCTAGATCCGTTCCTGTTATCTTCCTACTGACAGGCAGGCTTGTCTGGTTACAGTATATAAAGCTACCTTAAGAAAATTACAGGTGTTCTTTTTGATCCTATTAGTACCACGGTCAGGCAGCTAGACTATTTACATTTAGTACAGTGTGTCCTGCTCACAGTGTTCAGCTAGATCCGTTCCTGTTATCTTCCTACTGACAGGCAGGCTTGTCTGGTTACAGTATATAAAGCTACCTTAAGAAAATTACAGGTGTTCTTTTTGATCCTATTAGTACCACGGTCAGGCAGCTAGACTATTTACATTTAGTACAGTGTGTCCTGCTCACAGTGTTCAGCTAGATCCGTTCCTGTTATCTTCCTACTGACAGGCAGGCTTGTCTGGTTACAGTATATAAAGCTACCTTAAGAAAATTACAGGTGTTCTTTTTGATCCTATTAGTACCACGGTCAGGCAGCTAGACTATTTACATTTAGTACAGTGTGTCCTGCTCACAGTGTTCAGCTAGATCCGTTCCTGTTATCTTCCTACTGACAGGCAGGCTTGTCTGGTTACAGTATATAAAGCTACCTTAAGAAAATTACAGGTGTTCTTTTTGATCCTATTAGTACCACGGTCAGGCAGCTAGACTATTTACATTCAGTGCAGTGCGTCCTGCTCACAGTGTTCAGCTAGATCCGTTCTTGCTATTTACATTCAGTGCAGTGCGTCCTGCTCACAGTGTTCAGCTAGATCCGTTCCTGCTATTTACATTCAGTGCAGTGCGTCCTGCTCACAGTGTTCAGCTAGATCCGTTCCTGCTATATACATTTAGTGCAGTACGTCCTGCTCACAGTGTTCAGCTAGATCCGTTCCTGTTATCTTCCTACTGACAGGCAGGCTTGTCTGGTTACAGTATATAAAGCTACCTGAAGAAAATTACAGGTGTTCTATCCCAGCTTAGTGCAGCTACAGGCCATTAGTATGTCTGGAAGGCCAAGAAGGAGAGGCAGACAGTCACAAGCCAATAAGAGAGGGCAAGCAGGCTCTGTGTCTAGTGCTGGTCGTGGAGACGGTGCATCCTCATCAGCACGTGGCCATGGGACACGCTTGGCCTTTTTTTCGGCAGCTGGCCGTGTTGAGCCGCAACATGCGGAAGACTTGGTCGAGTGGATGACCAAGCCGTCCTCATCCTCCTCATCCTCTCTCACCCATGCCCAGGGTGCTTTGTCTGGCAAAGCAGCGGCCTCTTCCCTCAGCTCAATGTCATCAGTGACTCCTTCCCTAGCTCCACCATGTCCTCATGAGGATTCCCTCGAACTGTTTGACCACAGTGTTGGGTACATGCTCCAGGAGGATGCCCAGCGTTTGGAAGGCTCTGATGATGATACTGAGCTCAATGAAGGCAGTAACATGAGCACGGACAGAGGGGGTGCCCAAGAAGGACAGCAATCTGGCAGTCATGCTCCCCCTGCTGCAGCATACTGCCAGGTTTGCTCCAGTGATGAGGAGGGAGGGGATGATGAGGTCACTGACTCAACGTGGGTGCCTGATAGGAGAGAGGAGGAGGAGGAGGAGGAGGAGGAGGAGGTGGCACATCACCAACTAGGCAGGATGCCCTCCAGGGGCCAGCCTAAGGGCAGCACATTGACTGCATCACACCCCAAAGCTCCACATGTGCAGGGCGCTGCAGTCTCTGCGCGTTATTCAAAAAGTTCTTTGGTGTGGGCCTTTTTTGAGACGAGTGCATCAGATCGCACCGCTGCTATTTGCAACATATGTCTCAAGCGTATCTCGCGTGGCCAAAACATCTCCCGCTTGGGTACCACATGCTTGACCAGACATATGTTGACCTGCCATGCAGTTCGTTGGCAAGCGTATCTAAAAGACCCACACCAAAGAACAAAGACGATCTCTCCTTGCTCCTCATCAGCTGAGATTTCCAACCCCACTAGACCTTCAGTCCTCTCTGCGACCTGCAGTGAGAGGAATGAAGGTGTAGAATTAGGTGTGTCACAGCCAAGTACTTATGGGCAATCTGCTTTTGGTACACCGACGTCAGATTGTACCAGGCAAATTTCCCTGCCCCAGCTGCTGCACCGCCGAAAGAAGTTTGCTCCCAGCCATCCACATGCCCAGCGGTTGAATGCTAGCTTGGCAAAATTGCTAGCACTTCAACTGCTGCCTTTTCAGTTGGTAGACTCTGCCCCCTTCCGTGAGTTTGTGGAATGTGCGGTTCCTCAGTGGCAGGTACCCAAACGCCACTTTTTCTCACGGAAGGCGATTCCGGCTCTCTACCGGCATGTGGAAGGCAATGTCCATGCCTCGCTGGACAGGGCGGTCAGCGGTAAGGTGCATATTACCGCTGACTCATGGTCCAGCAGGCATGGACAGGGACGTTACTTAAGTTTCACGGCGCATTGGGTGACTCTGCTGGCAGCTGGGAAGGATGCAGGACAAGGTGCAGTAGTGTTGGAGGTTGTTCCGCCACCACGCCTCCAAAATGCTGATTGTGACACACCTCTCTCCTCCACCCCCTCCTCTTCTTCTTCCTCCATGGCCTCTTCCTCGGAACCAGCGGTGCTCCGTAGGCGTTCAAGGGGCTACGCAAGTACGCAGGCCAAAAGATGCCATGCGGTGCTTGAGCTGGTGTGCTTGGGGGACAGGAGCCACACTGGGGCAGAGGTTCTGTCAGCTCTGCAGGGGCAGGTTCAGAGGTGGTTGACGCCACGCCAACTTAAGGCAGGAATGGTGGTTTGCGACAATGGCACCAACCTCCTCTCTGCCCTCCGACAGGGACAACTGACCCATGTGCCCTGTTTGGCTCACGTCCTTAACTTGGTGGTGCAGCGGTTCTTGGGCAGGTACCCGGGCTTACAGGATGTCCTGAGGCAGGCCAGGAAAGTCTGTGTGCATTTCCGCCGGTCATATAATGCCAGTGCTCGGCTGACGGACCTCCAAAAGGAGTTTAACCTGCCCAAGAACCGCCTAATCTGTGACATGCCCACCAGGTGGAACTCGACGTTGGCCATGCTGCAGCGGCTGCACACGCAGCAGAGGGCCATCAATGAGTACCTGTGCGACTATGGCACCAGGACAGGGTCAGGGGACCTTGGTTTTTTTTCCCCACGCCAGTGGGCCATGATCAGGGATGCATGCACTGTCCTGTCACCATTCGAGGAGGCCACGAGGATGGTGAGCACTGACAGTGCATGCATCAGTGACACTGTCCCCCTTGTCCACCTGTTGGAGCACACGCTGCGTGGAATAATGGACAGGGCACTTGAGGCAGAACAGAGGCAGGAAGAGGAGGACTTCCTTAGCTCTCAAGGCCCCCTTTATCCAGACAGTGTTCCTGCGTGCCCGCCGATCACACAGGAAGAGGACGAGGAGGAGGAGGAGGAGGAGGAGGAAGATTGTGTCAGTATGGAGGTGGAGCCTGGCACTCAGCATCAGCAGTCTTTAAGGGATCAGTCCCAAGGAACACATGGACTTGTACGTGGCTGGGAGGAGGTGGCTGCGGACGTTGTTGTCCTTAGTGACCCAGAGGACTCCGGACCGAATGCCTCAGCAAACCTACGCTGCATGGCCTCCCTGATCCTGCAAAGCCTGCGTAAGGATCCTCGTATTCGTGGTATCAAGGAGAAGGACCAATACTGGCTGGCAACCCTCCTTGATCCACGTTACAAGGGTAAGGTTGCGGACCTTATCTTGCCATCGCAGAGGGAGCAGAGGATGAAACATCTTCGGGAGGCCTTGCAGAAAGGTCTGTGCAACGCGTTCCCAGAGACTGGGAGGTTACAAACTCCTGTTTCTGGACAACGTGTTGCTGAGGCTTCGGTCAGTCAAAGAAGGAGCGGTGGAGAAGGTGGCCGTCTGACCGATGCGTTCAGACAATTTTTTGGTCCGCAGCCCCAAGGTATGATCGGTTCCAGCAACCATCGCCAGCGTCTGTTTTACATGGTGCAGGAATACCTAGGGGCAAGATCAGACTTGGACACCTTTCCCACCGAAAATCCTCTGGGTTACTGGGTCTTGAGGATGGATCACTGGCCAGAGCTTGCACAGTATGCAATTGAGCTACTGGCCTGTCCTGCATCCAGCGTTCTTTCGGAACGCACATTCAGTGCTGCTGGAGGCGTGGTAACCGATCACAGGGTGCGTCTGTCCACCGACTCGGTCGATCGGCTGACCTTCATAAAAATGAATCAGTCTTGGATCACCACCAGCTACCAAGCACCTGATGCAGATGTAACCGAATAATTTTTTTTGAAATCTCAGATCCCTTCAAAGACTGCCTATGCTGATGCTGAGTGACTATCCCTGAGTAATTATCCTCTTCCTCCTCAATCATCACGCTGATAGCTTGTAAGAACATTTTTGGTTCTGGGCGCCACCACCAGTGCCTAAGGCACAATTTTTCAGCCCCTGTTTAACAGGGGCGTGTAATTACAATTTTTGATGTAATACTTTGCAGCAGGGCTCGTTCCTGCATTCCAACTAGAGTGTCTGTGAGGGGTTGCAGTGTTGTGGCACCAGCACCAGTGCCTAAGACCCAATTTTTCAGCCCCTGTCTAACAGGGGCGTGTAATTACAATTTTTGATGCAATACTTTGCAGCAGGGCTTGTTCCTGCGTTTCAACTAGAGTGTCTGTGAGGGGTTGCAGTGTTGTGGCACCAGCACCAGTGCCTAAGACCCAATTTTTCTGCCCCTGTCTAACAGGGGCGTGTAATTACAATTTTTGATGCAATACTTTGCAGCAGGGCTCGTTCCTGCGTTCCAACTAGAGTGTCTGTGAGGGGTTGCAGTGTTGTGGCACCAGCACCAGTGCCTAAGGCCTAATTTTTCAGCTCCTGTTCAACAGGGGCATGTAATTACAATTCTTGATCTAATATTTCACAGCAGGGCCCTGTGAGGGCTTACAGTGTTTTGGCCACAGCAACACCTAAGGCCCAAATTTCTGCTGAGTATATAGGGCAGGACCCTACTTTCAAACATCTAACTTACAAACGACTCCTACTTGCAAACGGAAGGAGACAACAGGAAGTGAGATGAAATCTACCCCTAAGGAAGGGAAATTCTCTCCTGTAAGAGTTAATATGGGAAAACAATTTCTCCTTTCCACTGATGCTTTCCAATCCTTGTTCCACAAAAAAACCCAAATTTTCCAAAAACATTTTTCATTGGGACAAAAAAGTGAGGTGAAATCTTCTGAAGAGGAGGAAAGACGCAAAACAAATGTCACAGGGGTGATAACCCTTCCCTATGTTTTCCAAAAAGCTTAGAAAAGATTTTTTGGCTGGAGCTAAACACATTAAAAATGTTCAAAATTACAAACAGATTCTACTTAACAACAAACCTACAGTCCCTGTCTTGTTTGCACCGCCTGAATACTGCTGTTCAGAGTATATAGGGACCTTTCCTTATTTTAATTTGGGTGCGGGGTTCCCCTTAATATCCATACAAGACCCAAAGGGCCTGGTAATGGACTGGGGGGTACCCATGCCGTTTGTCTCACTGATTTTCATCCATATTGCCATGACCCGACATGACATTAAACCCGCAAGCAGTTTTAAATGAGATTTTTTCCTTTAAAAATGACATTTGGTGCAGGGACTGTTCTAAACATGGGAAACACGCGTCACTTTACAGGCATACTATAGACACCCCCCAGGTACGATATTTAAAGGAATATTTCACTTTTTTTTTTTTACTTTAAGCATCATTAAAATCACTGCTCCCGAAAAAACGGCCGTTTTTAAAAGTTTTTTTTGCATTGATACATGTCCCCTGGGGTAGGACCCGGGTCCCCAAACCCTTTTTAGGACAATACCATGCAAATTAGCCTTTAAAATGAGCACTTTTGATTTCGAACGTTCGAGTCCCATAGACGTCAATGGGGTTCTAACGTTCGTGCGAACTTGCGGTCCGTTCGCGGGTTCTGGTGCGAACCGAACCGGGGGGTGTTCGGCTCATCCCTACTTCACGGTCTCTTTTAAATGCCTTTCATCCTAACTTACCACTTTCCAATGAAAGAGTTTCTTTGCTTGGAGTAAGTAATAATATAATCTCAGCAAGAGTTACGCAATCTATGCCGGTGACATTGGGAGAGCATTCAATAGAACGTTAATTTGTATTGTCTCCGCATTCCCCCTGTAATTTATTAGGAAGAGATCTACTTTCTAAAATGGGGGTAAAAATTGCATTATCTCCGGATAAAACTGTTATTGACATACCGTATAGGTTAAAAGAAGAAGCAACTGATCTGTTGTTCATGCCTTTATTAGTAGCTGATATGGAGGGAGGAATTCCAGAAGAGGCCAAATAAAAAATTAACCCTTCCATTTGGATAACAGGAGCAAACACTCCTGGTCTTATAAAAGTTGCTCCTGTACGGTTAAATAGAGACCCTACATTACCAGTACCTAGATTACCTCAATACCCCTTATCTCCTGAATCAGTTGAAGGGATTAAACCAGTGATACAGGAGTTACTACAGGAGGGTGTTCTTACCCCTTGTAGGAGTTCTGCTAACACTCCTATTTATCCAGTTCCCAAACCTATAAAAGCAGGAGAGGATAGCCGTCGATGGAGATTGGTGCATGATTTGTGCGCAGTCAACAAGGTAATTATACTATCAGTACCTGTGGTACCCAACCCCTTTACTATACTGGCAACAATACCTCCTTCAGCAACTCACTTTACTGTAATTAATCTTGTCTCAGCCTTCTTTAATGTTCCTGTTCATCTAGATGATCAATGGTTGCTAGCCTTCACGTTTGAGAAAAAGCAACTTAACTGGACTAGATTGCCAATGGGATATCATGATTCCCCCAGTTGCTTTTCTCAGGCGCTCAAGGATAAATTAGATGAGTGGCAGCCACTCATGGGATCAGTATTAATGCAATATGTGGATGATCTTTTGCTAGCATCCTCTGATGAACAGGCTTGTACTGAGGATTCTATTTCTTTAATGAATTTTCTAGCCAGTATAGGACAAAGAGTAGATGCTGCAAAAGTACTATGGGTTAAATTAAAAGTACAATACCTGGGCCACTGTGTCTCCCAAGGTATCAAACATTTGACAGCCAAAAAGGAAAAAGGTAATTGCAAAGCAACAAATGCCCACAGCTCTAAAACAGTTGAGAGCATTCCTTGGATTAGTGGGATAGTAGACAGTTTTTACCTTAATATTCTACAATTATAGGTCTTAGCTGTTCAAATTAGAAGGTAAAGATGAGCTAAGTCTAGCAGAACGAAGATGTATGTTACAAATGTCCCAATAGTGGGGGTTCAAGTTCAGCACATAGTGGAGTATGGTGATTTGATTAATGAAAATTTCATTCCTTCCCTGAACTTGCTGTCTTGAATTTGGGACAAAATACAGAACCAATGATTGATGTGTCAGTTAATGGTTTGTCTATTCTGTGTTTAATAGATAAAGGCGATTCAAAGAGTTTGTTAAATATATGTGATGCCAATGTTACCACTTCGAATCAGCAGGTAATTTTGGTCAGGGTAAGTAATGATGTAATTACTGATAAAGTTACTGAACCTCTATAAGTAAGAATGGGAGGTCAGTGTCATAAATGTTCTTTTATTTTTATCGCCATACTCCCCTGACAGTCTACTAGACAGAGGTATAGTATTAAATATAGGACTAACTATAGTTTTAACTACTGAAAGAATGGGAATAAAACATACTTGAAGTAAAGGGAAACTTTAGATTTGCTCCTTATGCCAGCAATTTATTAACTCCAAGCAGAAGGGGCTATTGTAAATATTTATAGTGACTCAACCTATGCTGTAGGCATAATGCATAGTTTTGCACAATTCTGGCAAGAGAGGGATTATCTGGCAGCAGCAGGAACCCCTATACAACATAAAGAGTTAATTGTTAGATTATTGGCAGCGGTCCAGCTGCTTCTTAAAGTTGCAGTAATTAAATGTAAACCACATATTAGAGCAGATGATAGCATATCACTTGGAAATGCTTTGGCTGATAGGTATGCTAAAGATGCTATACATTCTTATGAGCCAACTATAGCGCTTCCAACATTCCTGCTCACAGATCTTCAAGTGGATCTGGATATTGTATCAGCTCTACAGGCAAGTTCGCCTCATACATCCTTTTGGACCACAAAAGGAGCTGTTTGTGGAGCAGATGGTATATGGAAATTAAAATATAGACTGGTTGCTCCTCCGACATTGTTTCCTTCTTTGTTTGCTTTGAGCCATGGGCCTTGACATGTCTCAACAGGAGGGATGTGTCGGGTGGTGGCCAGAGATTGGTGGGCTCCAGGTTTTTCTGCATATGCTGCTAAAAAGGTTATTGAATGTTCTATATGTCAAATGCATAACATTGGAAAGTCAGTGCCCACTCCCATGAAGCATATTCCGCATACTGAGGAGCCATTTCAAATTGTGCAAATTGACTTCTCGGATATGCCCCCTTGTGGTCGATTTAAGTATTTTTGCATTGATCAATTTTTGAACTGGCCAGAGGCTTGGCCCATGTCCAAAAATGATGCCAGAACTGTGGTAAAATGTCAAGGGAATTGATCCCAAGGTTTGGTATAGGGTCAATAATTTCCTCAGATAGAGGTACACATTTTGATAGTAAACTTATGGCAGAAGTAGTGAATATTTTGGGTATGAAACAGCAATTGCATACTCCTTACAGACCTCAAGCTAGTGGGATGGTGGAACGCAGCAATCAAGCCCTGAAGAGGTATTTAGCCAAAATAACTGCTAATGGACAAAGCACATGGGTAGAAGCGTTACCTATAGCCTTGACAACCATTATGACTATCCCTAAAGAGAAACATGGACTGTCACCTTTTGACATATTGTTTGGGCGACCGCCCAGGAGACTACATTCATCTCTTGTGCAGCCAGAGACAGTGACTTTAATGAATGGACATTGCAAATTGGCAAATGTGTTTTCTGATACTTTTTCCAGAGCCAAAGCAGGACAACCTGTGGATACGAGTGAAGAAACTCATGGACTAAAGTTAGGAGATTGGGTGTATATCAAGAATCACACACCCCAAACTACTTTGTCTCCTAAGTGGAAAGGACCATTTCAGGTCATTCTTGTGTCTCCTACCACAGTGAAGCTGAAAGACTATAAGTATTGGGTGCATGGTTCACACTGTAAAAAGTCTGTGACTCCAAAAGAAAATATAAGCCGGTCTGCCGCTGGCAAGAATTGTTCTGTACCTTTACCTTCCAGGTCTCCTCCACTGACTCGTGCGCGAGCAAGAAGACTGCAGAATGAATCTCCTAGGGCCTAAGATAAATGTGAAGCTCTGGAGTGTTATCCTCTGCGGTGGAGTGGTGGTATGGATTACAGTCATGGCATATGAATGAACATACAAGAAAGAAAAGGGTAAGATACAAGACACTTTTCTTTTTAATGCTACTGTAATGGAAGAAATGTCACAACTTGAACCGGTTTCAGATGCAAGCTGCTAAGAAACTGAATATCACTAATTGCTGGATATGCACACATGCACCTATTTCTCATAAGACTTTCTCCTCTTTGTTAGGAATACCTAGCACTTTAGCTAAAATGGAGGACAGTGTACACTTTGGTGAAGTCAGTAGAACAATGATTGACAGAGCTATTTCACTTCTACTATTCACAAATGCTCCATTGAGAAAACCAGCTGTCTGCATTAACTTTTACTTTGGTAGAGTCATACCTGCTACTTGGTATATGGAGGATAATGACTTTCAAGAAACACAGCTCCACAAAATACCTATACACTTTCTTAAAAAAGACTTTGTGCACCTTGTTAAAAGGGATCTCACTGACTAATCAGCTCCAGGAGAAGATGAAATCCCAGGAGGAAAAGAGGAAGAAGAAGATTCCGAGATTAATGTGAAAAATGATGATTCTCCTGATAGGCCTACATTTTATCCTAAATCAGATGATAATTTTACAAATGTTGAATCACATGACAGAGAGATTAAACCATTGTTTTCTATTCCTTGGGTAAATAGATGTTGTATTAAAAAGGCTTTCGGTTTCATCATTGATTTGGCAGACCTGATGGATAACATTACTGCCCTGTATGATAGAAACTTTATAGCCCTTGCTATAGAATTAAAGACGATCAAAAAAGAGGTTTTGCAGCACCGGCTGGTGCTGGATTATCTCACGGCCAGTCAAGGAGGAATATGCGCCATAGTGGGAACTACTTGTTGTAACTACATCGGAAGTGATACTAAGACTGAAGATGCCATCATTTCGCATGTAGAAAAGGTACAACAAATGAAGGTTAAATTTCACAAAGAATATACCGAAACTACTTGGGTTGAAGGTAACTAGGAAAGCTGGCTTTCCTGGCTCAATCCTCCCAACTGGTTTGACAGTATTGCAGGATGGTTTTCTGGAATTTTACATGTTATTTTATACATTGTAGGAATTAGGTATAAATGTTATATAAATGTTGTTTTAAAATAATCACACGTGCTGGTACTAATATTGGTTCTTCTGAGCCCTTAAGGTCTCGAGTCATAACTGCTCATGAGATGGTGATCCGTATACCTGGAGATCAACCTAAGGACACAGAAGAAGCTTAAAAAGGATACCGAAAGAATTCTAAACACAGGAGGGGCTGTGAAGATATAGGAAATATAGGAACCATATCTTCTTCTACATTCAGAGTTCTCCTTCAGTATTGAAATATATATATATATCTCTGTATTCTTGAGAATATCCATTGAATCTGTTTTCCAGTAAAATGTTGTTGTTTCTGAATTCTTTGGTATTGCAACACATGTGGCTGGCCAGTTGACATTAAAATGTTCTGCCAATGACCTGACACAATTCTCGGAAAAGATGTGATAGGAAAGATGTTGACGTAGAAAGTCCCTGTTTAAAAGCCAAATTAATTTCTTCCAAATAATTATTCTTTCTTTCTGTCAAAATAACTTGACATTTGAAATTAGCCAGGTCAAAGTAACCCAGAAAAATCAGAACACTGGCCAAGAACTGTGTTGAAATATTGAGTGAAATACTTCTTGAAATACGTATTTGTGATGTGTAACTTTGGGCTTTTGCCCGACATAGACATGCTAATGATATGAGTTTCTATAAAAGTCTGTATCACTCTGTAACCTGTATCACTATCAATCCAGATGTGATCCGCTGTATGTACAGTGTATATTCTTGAGTAAACCATGTGTGAGACGAATGCAGCTCTATTGGCGTTGATGTCCTTTATTTCAAGGTTCAACTTTACAAAACAAAAAGCCAGGCCGGCCAATTTCCGATCCACCGCAGAAGCCGATAACCCCCTCTCAAAATTTCTGCTAACAAAATAAAGGACCAACCAAGAAGAATCCACCCCCCCAGAGCCTACCTCCTCAAGTAATGAAATCCATTCCCTCGATGCTCTTGAATACGCCTCCCAGGTCGCCTTACTTAAAGAATCTCGAATCAGTCCAGCGGCGACTCCAAAGCGATCCTCCAAAGCCTTCGGGGACAAGGCATCCCATGCTGCTCCGCCTCCGGTGCCAACACACGAAACTCGTCCCACTGAAAACAAGGGCATCTGCTACTTTGTTGCAAACTCCAGGAATGTGTACAGCATAAATAAAAGCATTTAACCGAAGACAGAGCAAAACCAAATGACGCAAAAGGCGCACCACTGGTGGAGAAGAAGCAGATATAGAGTTAATCGCTGACACCACACCCATATTGTCACAGTGAAAGCGAACCTTTTTATTGCGAAAGGCCTCCCCCCATATCTCAACCGCCAGGACTATTGGAAATAATTCCAACAGCACCAGATTTTTAAGAAAGCCCGCCAAATGCCACTCCTCCGGCCAGCCTTCCGCACTCCATTTCCCCCGGAAAAACGCTCCATAACCAGCAGAACCAGCTGCATCGGTAAACAAAGCCAAATCCGCATTGCTCACTGGCCCTTCCATCCACAGGGAGCACCCATTAAAAGACTCCAAAAATAAATCCCAGACCTGAAGGTCGACCCGTAGCTCCACAGTTAACCGAATATAGTGTTGTGGTGCACTAGCCCCCGAGGTTGCTGCCGTAAGTCGGCAGCTGAAAATCCTGCCCATCGGAATAATCCGACTAGCAAAATTCAGCTTCCCTAATAAAGACTGCAACTCCCTCAACTGCAATTTTAGTCTGCAAAAAGCCTCCCTGACCTCCTTTCTCAGCGCCACTAATTTGTCTAACGGCAACCGACATTCCATGGCCAACGAATCAATAATGCCAAGAAAAACCAATTCCGTTCTGAGACCCTCAGTCTTGTCAGGTGCTAAAGGAATACCGAAACGTTGGGCAATATGCTGCAAGGTCCCCAAAAGAATCGCACAAATCCTAGAATCAGAAGGCCCGATGCAAAGGAAATCATCCAGATAATGGATGACAGAGTTTACACCTGACACATCGCGCACCACCCACTCCACAAAGGAACTAAACGTTTCAAACAGGGCGCATGAAATCGAGCAACCCATTGGCAAACAGCGATCGACAAAGTACGATCCCTGCCGGTGACAGCCTAGCAAGTGCATACTGTCCGGGTGAACAGGAAGCAGCCGAAACGCTGCTTCCACATCCGTTTTAGCTAACAGGGAACCTTGTCCATATCAATGCACCCAGGAAATAGCCGCATCAAACGAAGTATATGTAACTGCGCATGCCAACGGGTCAATCCCATCATTAACAGAAGCTCCCTTAGGATAAGAAAGGTGATGGATCATCCTAAATTTTCCAGGCTCTTTTTTTGGAACCACCCCCAACGGCGAGACTACCAAACCCGAAAACGGCAGAGAGGAGAAAAGGCCACTCATGCGCCCCAGAGCCACCTCTTTAAACAGTTTTTCTGAAACCACTTCCGGGTTAAGCATCGCCGAACGTAAATTCTTCGCCACTGGGGGAACCGCATTCAAACTACACGGAATATGAAAACCCAACCTAAAACCCGCTTTGAGGAGCTGAGCAGCCTCCCGATCAGGGTACCTATTTAGAAAAGGAACCATCCTTTCCACCCTCACAGGAGTCGCCCCTCTTTCCAGAGGGGTCCCCCGTGTTTCATTTTCCCTGCTTACGACAGCGGGAGAGTGCATGGCTACCTCCACATCCTGAGCATTCGTGCTTGAAATGACAGGAGTTGCCGAAACGGCAAGACCCGTCGTTAAATTGCCAACACAACCCCTTTTTTCTAGCAGCTGGTGCACCAGAGGTGGAGGTCCCGCCTGACCCTCCTGGAAAAAAACGAAGTACCCGCCCTGGCAGAAGTCATTAACTTCATCCATAAGCCGATATCCTTATGATCCCAATGAATGGATGACCTGATAGCTTTTCTCTGGCGGAATTGCTTGTCATAACGAAGCCATGCTGTACCGCCATACACCCTATATGCCTCACCGATCGCATCCAAATAGCAAAAAAGAGCCGAACAATTATCCTGCGCCTTTTCTCCAATTACACTGGCCAAAATGGCACACGCCTGTAACCAATAGACAAATGTACGTGGGATAAGCCGATACCTCCATCGCTCCTCCTCTTCCTTTTTGCTTTCGTCCGGTTTGATGCGATCTAAATCAAACTTTTCTAAGGGAAGAAGGGAAAATATTTCCACTTGCTCCCCTCTCCAAATTTGGTCACGCACTTCCTGTTTAAGGTGAGCACCGAGCGGTCCCTCGAAGCAAACGTAAACTTCGCATTTCGCCGAATCCGCCAACCTCAATTGATCCGCCGTCTTGTCCGTTTCCTTCTCCTTCCCTGTCGCAGTCGCTGAATCCGTCTTATCCCCTGTCTTCTCCATCCCTGCTGCTGCAGTCAGGCCAAGCTCAGCACTCTCCGTCTGTGTGCCAGATGCTGACCCAACCTGCGCCACTGGCGTGGGGGATGCTCTCTGTGCCGCCGTCCCTTGCGCTGCCATTCCTTTCCCCCCGGCGGGTCCCACGCCGTCACCGGAGCCCCATCCCTAACCGAACTCTCCAGTCTGCCCAGCAAATCCCGCAAGCAAGACAACAACTCATTACCCCCCCAGCAAACCACGGTTCCCCTGACCCCTGAGACCCTAGACCCCTAACCCCCCCACCCCTCACCGACAGAATGATCAAAGGAAGACAATACATTGGAAGTGTACTCACCAGGCTGCACAGGACCAAGGGGCCCCACAGCCTCAGATCCGGAATCCCTGGACACAGCACGGCTCTCCTCCTCCAGCTCTACATCTTTAGCACGGCTCATGTCAGGAAATGTTCCATCCGCTGGTAATATCTGTTATTCAGCATGCAGTACTGAGGTCCACCAGCAGGTGTCTCCTGGCAGTTTGGAACTGTCAGGAGAGCTTTTCCCTGTTAATGGTATGTCATCTTTGGGCCGCAGTACTGGCGTCCACCAACGGATGGATCCTGGCAGTATGGAGCAGGTATTCCCCTCTGCAGACAGGTGTCACCTGACGTTAATTAGCAGAGCTGCAGTATAAATACCCGGCAATTGCACACTTATGTTACCCTGGTATTGTCCTTGAGCCCTGATCTGCATCCTGTTACCCTGATCCTGTATCCTGTATCCTGTATCCTGTATCTGAAGCCTAATTCCTGGAACCTGGAACCTGTTGATCCTGTTTCCTGTCCATTAACTGAACCCTGAACCCTGGACTCTGGACTCTGAGCCTTGTACCTGACCCATCCCTCCTGTATCCATCCATCCTCTCTTGTCCTGTTTATCTCCCTTCCCAGCTACTGATTCCGTGTTTATGACCCCAGCCTGGCTTGACTACGATTCTGGTACTCCCTCTTGCTACATATGCTGGTTGGTTTTATATCACTGATTGTTTGGTTGTTCACTTGTATTTGTGGTGTGTTCACATATGCATTTTCCTTAAATAAACTTACTTTCATCTATTTATGTCTGGTTCACTCTGTCGGAGTCACACAGTTCTGGTCACATCTGGTTTATGACAGAATACCAGGGCCATCCCTGACCAGAAGTGGCTGCACTAGGGAACCATTTTGATTCAGTTGGTTGCAAACATGAATGCCGATGAGGTGATTTATTTTTCTCTGCTGGCATCTGAAAGTAGTGATTATTGCCGCCAGGCTTTGAAAGGATGGTCTAGTGACCAGTTGTTTGCCACTATACATTTGGCTCACTCACTGGTCGATCAGGGTTATATATTGTTTGGGGAGGTGCAGCCTTTGATCAAGATCTGTACTGAGCTGGCCCTGCCCTGTATTCCAGAGTGCCATGATGATTTCACTCCACCTTTTGATTTGAATCAGGTTGTATCCCTAGTGTGGCTTTTTGAAGATGATCCAGCCGATTTCTGTTAGCACTACGCAGCCTGTTCCCCATAGGTGATTGCTGAGTGCATTGTGTCTTCTCAGTCTTTTGTTAGACAGGGAGATTTAAAAGCACAGTTTGTACAACCTATACTTTCAGCATGGTCTGACATGATGCAAGCAGCTCCAGCCAAACAAACCACCTCTGCCACCAAACACCAGCCTACCCAAATGTATGTTTCCCCATCACCCGTGTCAACCGCAGTTGCAGCTCAGTATACGCTGCTGCCAACCAAATACTCATATCCAGTTTCTGCTCCCTGTACCTATCCTGCATTCAACCCACCTGTCTCTTCTCAGCTGCCCACAAACCCACAGGAACTTCCTCCAGCTACTGTTACCTCTTCTCTGCCATATCCCAATCCTCCTTTCCAGTCTGTTGCACCCCTCACCTACAGAGCTTCAGTGGCTAAGCCAAAGAAAAAACGAAAGTTTTTTCCAACCAAGACAATACTGCCAGTAACCCAACCTGCCTCCGCACCAGCTAATCCAACCCAGTCTGACATCCCAGTGCCTGCCTTCCAGCCTGACGTCTCGGTGCCTGCCTTCCAGCCTGACGTCTCGGTGCCTGCCTTCCAGCCTGACGTCTCGGTGTCTGCCTTCCAGCCTGACGTCTCGGTGTCTGCCTTCCAGCCTGACGTCTCGGTGCCTGCCTTCCAGCCTGACGTCTCGGTGCCTGCCTTCCAGCCTGACGTCTCGGTGCCTGCCTCTCAGCCTGACGTCTCGGTGCCTACCTCCCAGCCTGATGTCTCGGTGCCTGACTCCCAGCCTGATGTCTCGGTGCCTGACTCCCAGCCTGATGTTTCGGTGCCTGACTCCCAGCCTGATGTCTCGGTGCCTGACTCCCAGCCTGATGTCTCGGTGCCTGACTCCCAGCCTGATGTCTCGGTGCCTGACTCCCAGCCTGATGTCTCGGTGCCTGACTCCCAGCCTGATGTCTCGGTGCCTGACTCCCAGCCTGATGTCTCGGTGCCTGACTCCCAGCCTGATGTCTCGGTGCCTGACTCCCAGCCTGATGTCTCGGTGCCTGACTGCCAGCCTGATGTCTCGGTGCCTGACTCCCAGCCTGATGTCTCGTGCCTGACTCCCATCCTGATGTCTCGGTGCCTGACTCCCAGCCTGATGTCTAGGTGCCTGACTCCCAGGCTGATGTCTTGTGCCTGCCTTCCAGCCTGATGTCTCGGTGCCAGTGTTCCAGCCGGAAGTGCCAGTGCCTGCTGCCCAGCTTGAAGTGCCCATGCCTGCTGCCCAGCTTGAAGTGCCCATGCCTGCTGCCCAGCTTGAAGTGCCCATGCCTGCTGCCCAGCTTGAAGTGCCCATGCCTGCTGCCCAGCTTGAAGCGCCAATGCCTGCTGCCCAGCTTGCAGTACCCATGCCTGCTGCCCAGCTTGCAGTGCCCATGCCTGCTGCCCAGCTTGCAGTGTCCATGCCTGCTGCCCAGCTTGCAGTGCCCATGCCTGCTGCCCAGCTTGAAGTGCCCATGCCTGCTGCCCAGCTTGAAGTGCCCATGCCTGCTGCCCAGCTTGAAGTGCCCATGCCTGCTGCCCAGCCTGATGTCCCACCGTCTGTTGCCCAGCCTGATGTGCCACCGTCTTCTGCCCAGCCTGATGTGCCACCATCTGCTGCCCAGCCTGATGTGCCACCGTCTGCTGCCCAGCCTGATGTGCCACCGTCTGCTGCCCAGCCTGATGTGCCACCGTCCGCTGCCCAGCCTGATGTGCCACCGTTCGCTGCCCAGCCTGAGGTGCCAGTGTCTGCTACTCAGCCTGTTGTACCAATGCCTGTGCCCGCTGTCCAGATTGGGGTCCCAGTGCCTGCTGCTCAGCCTGACATCCCAGTGTCCATGTTCCAGTCTGACGCTCCAGTGACTACTGCCCAGTCTGATGCACCCGTTGTTCAGCCTGTTGTGCCATCACCTGTTGTTCTGCCTGATGTGCCAGCGCCTGTGTCTGCTGCCCAGTCTGAAGGTCCAGTACCTGCTGCCTGGTCTGATGTCTCGGTACCCGCTGTCCAGTCCGATGAACCTGCTGCCCAGCTCGAGGACCCGGAGCCCGCTGTCTGGCCTGATGTGCCTGCTGTCTGCCCTGAGGTGCCTGATGCCCCGCCTGAAGTGCCTGAGGCCCAGCCTGACATACCCCCATCTGTTGTTCTGCTTGATGCCATAGACTATGAACAATTACAACCAGTTGGAGCGTCCAGAGGCCGCTCCTTTGAGGGGGGGTACTGTCAGGAAATGTTCCATCCCCTGGTAATATCTGTTATTCGGCATGCAGTACTGAGGTCCACCAGCAGGTGTCTCCTGGCAGTTTGGAACTGTCAGGAGAGCTTTTCCCTGTTAAAGTTATGTCATCTTTGGGCCGCAGTACTGGCGTCCACCAGCGGATGGATCCTGGCAGTATGGAGCAGGTATTCCCTTCTGCAGACAGGTGTCACCTGGCGTTAATTAGCAGAGCTGCAGTATAAATACCCGGCAATTGCACACTTATGTTGCCCTAGTATTGTCCTTGAGCCTTGATCTGCATCCTGTTACCCTGATCCTGTAGCCTGAACCTGAACCTGAAGCCTGATTCCTGGAACGACATCAATAGGTCCCTACAGCTACTGCTCACCAGGATGGGGAGAATCAACTTTCCTATTTTTTCTTTTATGTTCAAAAGAAAAATGTTTTCTTGAGTTTTGCTTTCCTTGTTATATTCATTATGTAATGTTTATCTAACTGTACTATTCCATTTATTGTTACTAACTTACTAGAGGCCTTACAATTGTCGATTTTTTACATTTAACCATCAGGCTGAACTGAGAAAATGTAAGAGATTTCTTTTCACACTATTTCCATGTGTAAAGGGTAATCACATTGTATATTTTCCAGTCACGCCATTCAGCTTGCCCCCCACCAGAATACACACCAGATAGTAAGTTACAGCAGGGGTTAACAATACAGTCTTCAACAGTTCATATTCATAGGGCATAGGTTGCAGGCTTGCAATCACTAGAGCAATCGTTAACTGGACAGAGGTTCACAGGCCAGCGCAATCACAAGAGACAACAGTTCAAAGGCTGGCAGGCCCATAGGTAACAGTTCATAGGGCAGTCATCATTTCCAGGGCTTGAGTAACATTGCAGCAGGGTAGATTAGTCACACTGGTGACTTAGGACAATTGCAGATGGTCATGAAATAGGCGGAGGATCAGAGAGGGCACTGGTGTCCCCAGGGTTAAAGGAGGCAAATGGGATAGGTCCTAGGCATCTGGATGCAGCTCAGCAGTGACCAACTAATCTATCTTGCATAGAATCACGTTTCCAGCTGTATGCGTCTTTGTGCTATGCTCTCCATCAAAAGGAACTGTCATGCTGTTGAGGTTAGTTTCCCCAAACATCTTTAATCATTGTCTCTTAATCCCAGACTATCATACAAAAATGAGAGAAGCAAAATGATACCCCAGCTCCACTGCCAATATGATCAGGGGCGTAACTACCACCATAGCGACCCATGCGGGCGCTATGGGGCCCGCAGCCGAGTGGGGCCCAGTGAGGATAAGAGCACCGCCGGCACAGTCTCCCAGCCAGGGGAAGAGAGAGGAAAGGAAGAGGCAAGCTGTCCGTATCAGCAGAGAGCTGAATTGCCTGATGTAAGAGCTTTCATTAGAACTTCCAGTGTTCCCGGGGCTCACGTCACATAGCTCCACCTTTTGGCCCGGTGCCTTTGATAGACAGAACGCCGATCCAATGCGGGACATGTGACGTCATCAAAGGCGTCGGGCCAAGAGGTGGGGCTATGTGACGATGAGCCCCGGGAAGACGGGAAATTCAAATGAAAGCTATCACAGTGGGCAATCCCACTCTCTGCTGATCTGGGTGGCTTGCCTCTTCCTCTGCATAGGTGGGGCTGTATGGGGCACAGGCAGACCAGGCTGCATTGGGCACAGTTCACGCTGCATTGGGCACAGGTCATGCTGTATGTAGCACAGGTCACGCCGCAGCCAGGACGTTCAGGCCCCTAAAATACAGTACTTGAACCAGAAAAGGGCTGGCAACTTGGATGCTCTTGAATAAAAGTCCTTTATTTGGTTACATGGGTACACAGGTACAGGCTACGCTGACGTGTTTCGGCTAAGAAGCCTTCATCAACGCTTCATCATACAAAAATGGTTAAATTAGCACGAGCTGCTATTTGTATATGGACAGCAACACGTGAGCAGTAGCACCACTCATCATTGTATTTTCCAAAAAGGGTGATGGAAGGAATAAAGGGAAAATTTTGGATTGCTTAAAACAATATAATTCAATTCAGACTTTCCTCGCAGTTTTTTAACACCCTCGCTGTCACTTTTTAAACAGCCTTTTTTTTCTTTCCTTCCTTCAGCCTACTAATAAGGGGAGTAGTTTATTGGTGACAGGTGCTTGAGGCCTATATAAATTTCTGTAGAGCACACCTGAATCTACCAGACTTGCTGGTTAGAAGCTGAACCGTGAGAACCTTGACTGGAGAGTGTGAACAAGTTTTGCTTTTGACTGCTGGTGATTGCTATGTTGCATTCTTAGGTTTTTTGGGGAGGTTTCCTTGCATCTTTTTTCACATCCTCTCTGTCACTTTTTTTCTTTGCTTCCTTCAGCCTACTAATTAAGTGGAGTGGTTAAATTGGTCACAGGTCACATGGGTCTGCGAGTGCAAGTGGTCTACGAGTGCAAATGGGTCTGCGAATGCATGTGGGTCTGCGAGTGCACGTGGGTCTGCGAGTGCATGTAGGTCTGCGAGTGCACGTGGTTCTGTGAATGCAAGTGGTCTACAACTGCACATGGGTCTGCGAGTGCATGTAGGCTACGAGTGCAAGTGGTCTATGAGTGCACGTGGGTCTGCTAGTGCACATGGGTCTGCGAGTGCACGTGGGTCTGCAAGTACCTGTGTATTGTCTTGTTGAGTACCTGTGTATTGTATTGTTGAGTAGTAGTGTCAAGAAGCTAGTTGATAGGTAATTTGGACAGGTTATAATCCCAATCCTCATTAAATTATACAATGCTCGGCGGGTGTGAAGATGCGACTCGGTGTACATCTTCCTTGATTATCTGATCAAGGGCGAATACTGCTGTGTAAAATGTAAGCACATTGTTTCCCTGGAAGCCTAGGTTCTGCATCTAGGCAAGCAACTGTCAGCACTAAGAAGAACCTCCGTACTAAAGGAGAGCCAGGAACGTACCCGACATGTGCCGGCAGGGGCCAGCACAGAGGCTGGGGGAGACAAAGAGGTGCAGGCACCAGAAAAGAATAGATGGGTGACAGTCAGGAAGGATAGAGGGGGAAGTGCCAGGGAGGCCAATCCTGGGCTGAAGCATCCCAATAAGTACGCTCCATTGAGTGACATTGGTGAAACCAGCTGGAGCTGTGGGACTCTCCTAGCTGCCAGGGGAAGAACTCCTCCATTGAGATTGGGGGGGGGGGGCAAAAGGAAAGGATAGACAGTGTCTGGTGGTAGGGGACTCAATTCTTAGAAGGACAGAGAGGGCAATCTGTGACAAAAAGCTGAAGCACCGAACTGTATGCCGTCTACTGGGCGCTCGGGTTCGGTACATCACAGACCTGGTGGACAGATTACTGGAGGGGATGGGGAAGACCCAGCTGTCATGGTGCACCTTGGCACCAATGACAAAGTCAGAGGCAGATGGAGTATCCTAAAGAACGATTTTTAGGGACTTGGAAGCTAAATTGAGGAAAAGGACCTCCAACGTAATATACTCAAGAACACTACCGGTACATCGAGCCACACCAGAAAGGCAGAGGGAGATTAGGGAAGTAAACAAGTGGCTGAGGTGAGGAGCTGGTGTAGTAAATAGGGGTTTGGGTTCCTTGAGGACTGGGCCGACTTCTCAGTCGGTCACCAGTACTATAGAAGGGATGGACTGCACCTAAATGAGGAGGGTGTAGATGTGCTGGGAGTAAAGATGATCAAAAAGTTAGAGGGCTTTTTAAACTAGGCGACGGGGGGTGGGTCCAAAGGTAGAGATAGTCAGCGCGGATATAGTCCAGAGGGTAGTATTGGGGGCATTAGTGGTAGGTTGACTAAAGCACATAAACCCAAGGTAAGTATAGTAACAAGTCCTAGTTGCAATCTCAGAACACCCGATAAGAGGATAGTATGCAACCGGTCTAAACTACATGGCATGTTCACCAATACCAGGAGCCTGGCAGACAAGATGGGTGAACTAGAGATACTGTTGTACGAGGAGGATTTGGATGTTGTGGGAATTTCAGAGACTTGGTTCAACAGCTCTCATGATTGGGTGGCAACCATTCAAGGGTATAACCTTTATTGCAAGGATAGAGAGGGTAAAAAAAGGGGGAGGGGTATGCCTGTATATCAAGAATAATGTACAAGTGAATGTGAGAGATGACATCACTAAGGGAGCTAGGGAGGAGGTGGAATCCTTATGGGTGGAGCTCCAAAGTGATGAATCTAAGGGGAAAATAACACCGGGAGAATGCTATAGGCCCCCTAACCTGAGGGAGTATGTAAACAGTAATAATGGGAGGACAGATGATATTGGCCCCATAAAGAATGAGGAAGGACATCTGGTTACAAAGGATGGGGAGATGGTGAAGGTATTGAATTTATTCTTCTCCTCAGTCTTCACGAAGGAATCGGGGGGCTTCAGTAACCAAAACCGCAGTGTTCATCCTTGTGACACATCACAGGAAGCACCCTCATGGCTAACAAAGGACAGAATTAGAATTGGACTTGGGAAACTTAATAATAATAAATCACCGGGAGCGGGTGACATGCACTCAAGGGTACTTAGTGTACTCAGTCAAGTAATTGCCAGACCATTGATCCTAATTTTTACTGACAGTCTACTGAGTGGAATGGTACCAGTGGATTGGAGAAAAGTCAATGTAGCACCAATATTTAAAGAGGGCCCAAAATACATCCCTGGGAATTACAGACCAGCTAGCCTAACATCAATAGTATGCAAGCTCTTGGAGGGGATGATAAGGGACTATATACAAGATTTTAGTAATGTAAACAGTATCATTAGCAGTAATCAGAATGGATTCATGAAAAATCATTCTTGCCAAACCAATCTATTAACCTTCTATGAGGAGGTGAGTTGCCATCTAGATAAAGGAAGGCCCGTAGAGGTAGTGTATCTGGATTTTGAAAAAGCCTTTGACACAGTTCCCCATAAACGTTTACTGTACAAAATAAGGTCCATTGGCATGGATCATAGGGTGAGTACATGGATTAAAAACTGGCTACAAAGGCAAGATCAGAGGGTGGTGATAAATGGGGAGTATTCGGAATGGTCAGGGGTGAGTAGTGGGGTCCCACGGGGTTCTGTGCTGGGACCAATCCTATTTAATTTGTTCATAATTGACCTGGAGGATGGGGTAAACAGTTCAATCTCTGTATTTGCAGACGATACCAAGCTAAACAGGGCAATAACTTCTCCACAGTATGTGGAAACCTTGCAGGAAGATCTGAACAAATTAATGTGGTGGGCAACTACATGGCAAACGAGGTTTAATGTAGAAAAATGTAAAATAATGCATTTGAGTGGCAAAAATATGAATGCAATCTATACACTAGGGGGAGAACCTCTGGGGATGGAAAAGGACCTGGGGGTCATAGTAGATGATAGGCTCAGCAATGGCATGCAATTCCAAGATGCTGCTAACAAAGCAAACAGAATATTGGCATGCATTAAAAAGGGATTAACTCCAGGGATAAAGTGATAATTCTCCCACTCTACAAGACTCTGGTCCGACTGCATCTGGCGTATGCTGTCGGGTTCTGGGCACCAGTCGTCAGGAAGGATGTAATGGAAATGGAGTGAGTACAAAGAAGGGCAACACAGCTAATAAAGGACCTGGAGGACATTAGTTATGAAGAAAGGTTGCTAGCACTGAACTTATTCTCTCTAGAGGTAAGACGCTTGAGAGGGAATATGATTTCAATTTACAAATACCATACTGGTGACCCCACGATATTGATAAAACTTTTTCACAGAAGGGAGTTTAACAAGACACGTGGCCACTCATTAAAATGATAAGAAAAGAGGTTTAACCTTAAACTACGTAGAGGGTTCTTTACTGTAACAGCGGCAAGGATGTGGAATTCCCTTCCACAGGCAGTGATCTCAGTGGGGGCATCGATAGTTTTGAAAAACTATTAGATAAGCACCTGAACGACCGCAACATACAGGGATATACAATCTCATACTGACATATAATCACACACATAGGTTGGACTTGATGGACTTTTTTTAGCCTCACCTACTATGTACTGTAACTATGTAATTTAAATCCTGGGGTCACTCCAAAGACAACTGCAATTGTCAAGTAGTAAGAAAATTCAAAAATTTGATTTACCTCAACATTTAGATGGTTCCTCCAAATCCCATCTATCTTCACATGGTGACAATGATTCAGTCAGTTAAGGGTCATTCTGTCAGTTAAGGGTAGGGTAACCCAGCTTGGGGAGGTTACATTTGAGGAAAGTTATTTGTTCCATCAAATAGGGTGTCAGTTGTGCATGGTGTGGATTCAGAATGTTCCCAGTAATAGAGAAAACTCTCTCACGTTGCACAGTGGTTGGAGGACAGGATAGTAGCTGCTGGGCAACCAGGTAAAGAGCAGGCCACACACTTTTCTTACCATCCCAATTGGTCAAAGGGTCCGCTGTAGGAAGCAAAGGTGCTTCATATAAGTAGGCCCTGACCATTTTAGAGGCACTGCTCTCCTCTTGATTACCTGCTGCTTGACTTGCACCCACCAGATTGTGAAGTGCCTCTACCCAACATGCACATGCTGCACTCGGTTGTTTTTGAGTGCCAGGCTTTGGAATAGCAGACATGGCAGGTGAATCTTCCAAACCAGTATCATCCGGCATACGTCTCTGTTTCTGCAATTTACAGACCCTTTCAATCAGTTTTTCTTTCCAGTAGGAAAGGCTGTTGTCTCTGAGTGCCAGTTTACCATTGATCCTGGGATCACACAGTGAGGCCAGCATGAGTTTAGAGCTTTTGCAGACGCGGTCATTTAGCCGATCTTTTAAGTTGTCTTGTAGCTTTCTGATGAAAGAGGCTACATTGGCATGAAGTGGGCTGCCATAAAAAGGCTCCCTGTTTTCTAGGAACGATCCCATCTTCTCCATGAGATAGGTGAACAAGGGTATGACCTGTCCTAGGCTGGAATTGCTCTGACTCAAGTTTTCCATCACATCCTGAAAGTGTTTAAAGACAGAAACATCTGCCCAATTATATACCAGTCATTACGTCCCAGTGTGGAATCAATCCCAATGCTGTGGCGAGATGATAGATTGTGGATAGCCATCTTTTGCTCAAAAATGCGTTCAAGCATTTCCAGTGTATAGTTCCACCAGGTGCTGACATCTTGTTTCAGGCAATGTGTGGGGAGCCCTGATTGTTCTTGCTCCTCCCTCAACAGTTGACTAGCCCCTACAGTTTGGTGGAAATGCCCTACAATCTTCCTGCAAAGGTCCAAGATTTGAGCAATCTTGTTGTTTTTCTCCACTGGGTTTGCACCCTGGACCACTAAATGCAGTATGTGTGCAGAACAGCGCACACCGACAAAAGATCCATCTTGGAGTGCTTTTACCATGTGTGAACCTCCATCTGTTACTATGAACTCAATAAAAAACATTGATGACTGCCTGCTCTCCAAACCAATTGGCCAACATCGATCTAATTGCCCACAATATGTTGGCAGAGCTGTGTTTATCATCACGGACTTCTGTGTGGAGCAGGAAAGCTTGATAACCCTACTGGTCTTGCGCTGCAGACCTGCTTTCTGATGAAGTTTGACCTCTTACAATAGTGCCACCACCAACAGACACAGTGGCCTGCCACCAGTGTGCAGTTAAAGACAGGAAAGCGTGTTGACCGCTCGGAGCTGTCCACAAATCAGTGGTCAAATGAATTGTCTGACCCTCAGCTTTGGCCATTTTTTCCTTCAATGCTGCAACGCACGAATGGTATAGTGCTGGAACAATCTTTCTGCTGAAAGTTGTTCATGCAGGAACAACATATGGTCAAGCAAGAGCATGTATGAGCTGTTTAAATGGCTCCCCTTTAATCATGCGAAAAGAGGCTCCTCCAACAGCAATTAATTGACCAATTAGGTGGGTGATCTTGTTGGCCTGCTGTTTTGACATGCCTTTGGAACTAAAGACAACAAAGCTATCTAGGGTAGGCTGATGATGTCCTTGGGAAGATGAGGAGCCTGATTGGGTCCGCAGTGGAACTACTACACGTGTACGGTTTGTCTTACTTGAACCCTCTCTATTGGCTGTGCTCTGATTAAGTGGTGCGGTTGAGGAGGTACCACCAGTGCAGTCAGAGTCCGTAATGCTGCTTCCAGCACTACCACCTTCTTTTCCTGCCTCTGCCCACAGTAAAGTTGAGTGGTGGTAATTTTTAAGGTGTAGGTTCATACCAGTATCGGTTAAATGTTTCAACTTTTCTCCCCTACTCACTAGTTTCCCACACAACTTGCACTTTCCAAAGAACCCACCTTTCAATCTGTGAAAGTATTTCCAAACGTTGCTGCGGCGCAATGCAGCTCCTTGACCCTGTTTATCTCTAATATTATTTAGGGCTGACGTAGCTGCAGAAGGTAACACACCAGTGGTGAAAGCTGTTGCCACTACAGTTCCACTTGGTGAACTAGTGCTAATGGCAGGGGCACTGGGGAGGTCGGTGTTATCATCACAGGATTCATCCTCCACTGCTACCTGCCCTACTCCCCACAGAATATCTCTCTTGCACGTCCTCTAGGTCATAGTGTAAGTCTTGTGGGGTAAGAGTGTATAATACGTCTGAGGTGGTTGGGGAAAGAGGAGCATCACATTCAAAATCATCATCACCACCAAAACCAGTTATTGCTGAAACTTGTTGCAAAGAGTCGTCTACCTCAGTTGAACTTTTCTCTTGGGGCAATGAAAAAAAAATCTCACTCTCTGTCTCTGCTGCTGTCTCCCTCAATTGCTTCTTTGGGATGCTGGGCACTGGCAGTGGCAGTGTCATTGGTGGTGGTGAGTGTAAAGGCAATTGCACTTGTTTAATATTGGTTTTCTTGCCTATGCCATAAAAATAAGAAGCCATGACACCTGTAGAAGTAGAAGGACCTGCACTGGCAGTGGCAGTGGCAGCAGATGTTGGTGGTCTGGCAGGAAAACTAGTAGAACTGGTGGTGGTGGAACTAGCTTTGCTGGTGGCAGTGGTGGTGATACCCACTGTTGTGGACGATATGTTTCTGGCGGCAGAAGTGTCAGCAGTACCTAAGGAAGAGCTAGTAGCAGAGACCTTGCCACTTTTTTTAGCACCACAACCACAACCATGACCACGACCTCTATCTGCCTTCACTTTTCTGTTAGAATGGTGCATTTCTGTATATTTAGTTCTAACAGAAAATGGCAGAAAATGGACTGGTGATAGTAATCAGACCTGCAAGCATGTGACGATGTAAAATCAAATGAAAACTAGATACAAGAAATAGAACAAAAACAACAAATATGCCAGAGTTGGCAAAACTACCTGCACACAGGTAACAAATTAGGGTATATAGAATCTATATAGAATCTATAATATGGAATCTATAATAAATAATAACCCCCCCCCCCACAACACAGACAGCCACTGAGGCTATCACAACACTAACAGCACTAGTATCTGTATTAAGTTCAACACAACACTAACACAATAGCAGATTAATAGCAGATGAAATTAAAAATCTAAGTTGAACTATAGCTTGCTTCACTATCTGTTCTGCTGCTGTGCTTATGCTTAATTGCTTAATAATTCAGGTTCTCTGTTAACAAACAAATGGACCAGCTAAGATTGACTGTCTGAAATGATTCAATGTGTCTCTCTCTGCTAGCAATCGTAAGTTAAAATAAGCTGGCTGTACGTGTGTAGTTCTAGCTATTGTACTGCTCCTCCTCTTTGGTTACAATCAGCCAACAACATTCATCATCTTCCTCATTTTACTTCCCCCACCCATTCCAGCAGCAACCACTTATGTCGTGTACACACGGGCGGACTTTTCGGCATCAAAGGTCCGACGGTCTTTCCGACGGACTTTCAACGGAGTTACGACGGACTTTCTAACGAACGGACTTGCCTACACATGATCACACCAAAGTCTGACAGATTTGTACATGATGACGTACGACCGGACTAAAATTAGGAAGTTGATAGCCAGTAGCCAATAGCTGCCTTAGCGTCGGTTTTTGTCCGTCGGACTAGCATACAGACGAGCGGATTTTTCGACCGGACTCGAGTCCCTCGGAAAGATTTGAAACATTTTCCAAATCTAAAGTCTGTCACATTTTCGACAGAAAAGGTTCGCTGCAGGTCAGATGAAGCCCAATCACGGCCGAATTGTCCGACGGATTCGTTCTGTCGGACAAGTTTGGTCGAAAAGTCCAGCCGTGTGTACATGGCATAACAGTCTTTTACTATTGTCTCTATAATGTAGATTAATCTTGGACTAATAGTTAGGTTAGGTACATTCGACCGCAGGTTCCATAGACACAGATCGCTTTTGTTTGTCACCATCATGTCGAATCTTCTATCTATCATATATATTGAACTGTTGTTGCAACAATACATGTATTGTGTATATCAAAATATAATGGACAAGAAAATAAAGCATTTTTGTTATGTCAGATCTTTCGGATTTCAGATTCTGAGCGTTCGTTATCGTTTTGTTAAAACGAATGCGAAAATCCCCATAATTCGAACAAAAACATTCGGACAAAAAAAAATGTACATGTTTACTGGGCTGTGGAGGGGTGGAAGAGGCCAGCTCAGGCTCTAAGCAACTCGCTGAGAGGCTGAGCTGGATGCCGGTCCAGGCATGTGGGTGAATCCCAACCATATGGTTGTGATCTAGCCTGAGATTGGACCAGCTCTGTGGCGTCAGCCGATAGTGGGTTTCAGCAGAACAAACTGCACTCCTGTAATCTACAGGAGAAGTACAGCCAAACAAACTTTGCCTGTACTTCTTTAATTGAACAGAGCTGCACCAGATTTTGCACTCTCCAGTTTAGGTAAATCAACCCCAAAATGCCTAACAAGAGTAGAGTTCTATATATATAACCACTTTTACCTACAGATAAGCCTATATTAAGGCTTACCTGTAGGTGCTTGAAATATCTCCTAAACCTCCACAGTTTAGGAGATATTTACTAAAAAGATGAGCGTCGATGACTACGACCGTGCCGTTTCTAATAAGGGTCATACCATGACTGGCGGCTCCCCCGCTCATGCGCGGGAGTGATGTCACGTGACTCTGGCCAGTTATAGAGCCAGAGTTTGCGGCCATGGAAGGAAGAAGGGCGAAGATGGACGCTCCCTGCTCGTTGGGACAATGGTGACAGCGTGGGCTTCGGTGTCAGGTAAGTGATACATATTGGTCTACTATGCGATTCATAGTAGCCCATAATGCTTTACCTTTGCAGGTAAATAAAGAGAAAGTAAATCCCACCTTTTGTCCTGAATTTTAAATATAGCATGGTTTAAGGATACCTATTAAAACTGTAAAAAAGAACAGCACCTGATTTATTAAACAAGCATACACTATGTATAAACAAATAAAACAACAAAATTGCAAAACCTAGGACTTGATATGGATTGCAGACTCATCAAGAAAACTCTGGACCTGAAATTTTATTATTGAAGAAAACTCTGTTTCCTTAGACCTATGCTATATAATCACTCTTTACAGTGCCTTGAAAAAGTATTCATACCCCTTGACATTTTCCACATTTTGTCATGTTACAACCATAAACGTAAATGTATTTTATTGGGATTTTATGTGATAGACCAACACAAAGTGGCGCATAATTGTGAAGTTGAAGGAAAATGATAAATGGTTTTCAAAAGGTTTTACAAATAAATATGTGAAAAGTGTGGTGTGCGTTTGTATTCAGCCCCCCCCCCCCGAGTCAATACTTTGTAGAATCACCTTTCGTTGCAATTACAGCTGCAAGTCTTTTTGGGTATGTCTCTACCAGCTTTGCACATCTAGAGAGTGAAATTTTTGCCCATTCTTCTTTGCAAAATAGCTCAAGCTCTGTCAGATTGGATGGAGAGAATCTGCAAACAGCAATTTTCAAGTATTGCCACAGATTCTCAATTGGATTTAGGTCTGGACATTGACTGGGTCATTCTAACACATGAATATGCTTTCATGTAAAACATTCCATTATAGCTCTGGCTGTATGTTTAGGGCCGTTCTCCTGCTGGTAGGTGAACCTCCGCTCCAGTCTTAAGTCTATTGCAGAAACTAACGCTTTTTTTTCTAAGATTGCCCTGTATTTAGCCCCATCCATCTTCCCATAAACTCTGGCCAGCTTCCCTGTCCCTGCTGAAGAACAGCATCCCCATAAGATGATGCTGCCACCCCCATGTTTCACAGTGGGGATGGTGTGTTCAGGGTGATGTGCATTGTTAGTTTTCGGCCACACATACGTTTTGGTTTTAGGCCAAAAAGTTCAATTTTGGTCTCATCTGACCGGAGCGCCTTCTTCCAAATGTTTGCTGTGTCCCCCACATGGTTTTTCACAAACTGCAAATGGGACTTCTTATGGCTTTCTTTCAACAATGGCTTTCTTATTGCCACTCTTCGATAAAGACCAGATTTGTGAAGTGCACAACTAATATTTGTCCTGTGGACAGATTCTCCCATCTGAGTTGTGGATCTCTGCAGCTCCTCCAGAGTTAACATGGGCCTCTTGGCTGCTTTTCTGATTAATGCTCTCCTTTCCCGGCCTGTCAGTTTAGGTGAACAGCCATGTCTTGGTAGGTTTGCAGTTGTGCCATACTGTTTCCATTTTCAGGTGATTAATAGAACAGTGCCTTGTGAGAATCAAAGTTTGGGAAGCTGAGGGCTTCACAGAACAGCTGTATCTATACTGAGAATACTGAGACAGGTGGACGCTATTTACTAATTAGGTGACTTCTGAAGGCAATTGGTTCCACTAGATTTTAGTTAGGGGCATCAGAGTAAAAGGGGCTGAATACAAATGCACACCACACTTTTTATGTATTTATTTGCAAAATATTTTAAAAACAATTTATAATTTTTCCTTCCACTTCAAAATTATGTGCTACTTTGTGTTGGTCTATCACATAAAATCCCAATAAAATATATTTACGTTTTTCGTTGTAACATGACAAAATGTGCAACATTTCAAAGGGTTTGAATACTTTTTCAAGGCTCTGTATGCCTTTACATTTATTTTGTTTAATTTACTTTGTTTAAAGCCTAACTGGGGACATATTTGAGGAGCGGGGGAGATCTGGGACCTCATTTTTTTTATTGTTAACTGTAATTCCAATGGGGAGATTTCCCATCTCTTTTTATCCCATGTGACACCAAGACAAGATATTAGAATTGTGTCACTGACAGATGAAGGCACAGCAAGAAAACTAAAATTATTCCCCCTAACATGTATCCCTCTAACCTCTTAATGTTGGGACATGAAGTAAGCAGCAGGAACCTTTTCTAACCCTTAACCATTCTATCAAAACTATTAAAAAGCTTCAAGACTCTCTTGGTCTCATGGTGGCAGTAAACACAGGATGTAGCTGGAACTTTTTGTACAAAGGCTGTGTGGTACCAGGAAGGCCTCACAGTGAAGATCTCTGGAAAGTAATATTTTTCTATATGGCTTACTCTGAGAAGGGAAGCAAAAACCAATAAATCACAACTTAATTAAAGTGATGTGAACTTTATCATGCACACTGGACGTCATAAAAAAAGCCAGTAACGTTAGCTGTAGAAAGCTGTAGCTGTAGAGTGAGTTTTTCAGAGTTTTTGCACTAGCGTTGTTCAGTGTTTCTTGGCATTTTTGTAGCTGTAGCATTTTTAATCTTTTTTTAGGAAAGCTGATGCAGAGCGGACATGGACAAAGCCCGCCTGTTCTCTATGGGGTGGTCTGATGGAAACGGACTGCCTGTCCATTTCCATCGCATGCCATCCGATCCGATCTGCTAGATGGATGGGGAATGGAATCCCCATCTGTCTGTTTTTAGCGAACTGGATCGGATGCAGGCGGGTGTAAACGGACACATTTATATCAGTCTCTCCATAGAGAACAATGGGTGGTCCGATTGGGCCTGCCTGAAAAACAAACAGGCAGACCTGATCGATGTGCTTGTATGAAAGGGGCCTAAGGCCTTGTTCACACAGGGCATACACAGCGTACCTTTGTGGGGATGCACAGGTGTTCCGTGTATCCCTGTGCAGGCAGTCCCATTGATGTCATTTGGGATGCAGCAACAGAGCCGTTGCTCCCAATTTTACATTCATGTAGGTCCACATCCATGGGCCTGAGCTCACATTGTCTGCGTTCGGGCTCATGTACACACACCCACACCGATGTCAGATTGGGAACAACAGCTATGCCTGTGCAGCTGTTGCATCCCAATTGACATAAATGAGACTACCTGTACGGGGATGCATGGAACACCTGTTTATACCTGTGCGGGTAAACATGGCCCTCCATGGGAATACACTTTAGTATGCCACATGTGAGCGATAAGTTATGTTTTTTTATGCGCACTATTAATGATTTTAGTGTATTTTTTGTGAAAAAAGAGATATGATGAACATTTTTGGGGCCCAAAAATTAGTGGCACTTTTTTTATTCTACAGGTCATGTGCTTTTAAAAAATGTGAAGTTTAAGGGGTCTTTTCAAATTCTGAAAGCTGTAAGTGAAAAATGGTAACCTCTGGATTTTTAGAGTAAATTGTTTTTAATTTCAGTTTTGCATACCTTCAGTTTTCACCATTTCACAAAAAGGTGCAATTTAAAATGTATTATATTTGCGTTTTATTAACTCAATACAGTTTTAACTTTTATATTTACTAGGGATTTAGCAGGAATTTTGTATATTTTGCCATGTATGAATCCACTATTAATGATTTTAGTGTATTTTCAGCAAAAAGTTTGCTTCGGTAAACATTTGCGCAAATATCACAGGCCTTAAAAATCAATAGCACCTTCTTTTTATTCTACTGGTCCTATGCTTTCAGAAAATATATGGTTTGGGGGGGGGGGGAGGTGTCTTTCACAAATTCTGAATAATGTAAGGGGAAAAATGAAAACCTTCATATTTTTAGAGAAATTTGTATATTATACGTTCGATATGAATCATTTCAAGGCGTAATGTAGAAATTACAAATATTTGTTATGTATTAACTCCATACAGGTTAAGCTTTTATATTTATAGTTGGAATTTAGCAGGAATTTTGTAATTTTGTAAAATTTTTGAGAAATTTGGATATGTACGCTTTTGCGTCTGTTCAATTTTCACCATTTCTCAAAAAGGCACAATTTAAAAGTTACAAATATTTTTATTTATTAACTCAATACAGGTTAAGCTTTTATATTTAGTAGGAATTTTGTAAAATTAGCTGTGTTTTTATCTGCTAATAATGGTTTTAGTGTATTTTTTGCAAACACCGCGGGGTCTAAAAAAATCAGTAGCACCTTCTTTTTATTCTACTGATCATGTGCTTTCAGAAAATATATGCTTTGGGGGGTCTTTCACAAATTCTGACAGCTATAAGTGAAAAATAAAAAAGCTAAGGAAAAATTGCAAAAATGGTCTGGCCACATGAGTGTGCAAAATAGAGCACAGAGCCTGGCAGCGAAAGGGTTAAGGCCTTAAATGCTCTATATGTGACAAATTAAAAGAACAAAAAAAATAAACTGACAATGGCAACAAACTATCAATCAATCCCTAAAATAAGTACATTTATTTTAACGTTTCATTGAGTACCCCCTGTTTGGTTTATATTTTATAAACTTCCCGCCCGTCCTATAGTACAATGACAGCCGGGTGGGAGCTCTGTTGTTCTGGAAGGATGTCATATGACGTCCCAGAACAAGCCTCCCACACGCCCATGGGCTGTGCAGCGGCATGATCTGTCACTGGCTGTGATGACAGTTCGCTGCACCGACCCGCTGCCAGTGTCATGTGATCACTATGACCAATCACAGCAGATCACATGACAATTTTAAACGATGGATGGCTTCCTTTCATGCCATCCATTGTATACAATTGTGTTGTTAGCAGTGATCACAGGGTACAGACAGGGCCAATCACAGGCCATCTGTACCATGTGATTGACCAATCACAGCTACTCACAATAAGAGACACTGAATGAACCAGTTTCATTCAGTAAAAATGGTTATTTATACCAATGAAATTCATTGGTATAAGCAATCATAATGTGTTAAAAAAAAAAAATCCTGATCACTTCTCAGAGTAGTACACTGTTATTATCTTAACACTGTATTGCTCTGGTCACAGTGTGTTAGAAAAAAAATTACAAAAAAATAATAAAAACAAATGTAAAAATTATTAGGTTTTTTGGGGTTTTTTTTTTTTTTTTTAACATACTATCACCAGTCAGTGTCCCTGATCACTGCCACACCAGTTATATGATGACACTGTACTGCACCGGTGAAAGTATGTAAAACATTTTTTTTAAATATATATTTTTAATTCCTTCATTTTCCAAATAACTATGACAGAAAATTACAACTTCAAAAAACTCGCCATGCCTCTTATTCTTAATGTGGGGATATTTGTACTGTTCTGGCATTTTGAGGTCTCAAGAAATGAGATAGGCCATCAGTACATCAGAGTTAATCGATTTTCAAATAATAAGTATATGCACCATAGTTTGTGAACTTTCCTACAGACTAAATAATAAACACTAATGTGGGTTATTTTCACCAAAGAAATGTAGCAAAATACATTTTGACATAAATTTATAAAGAAAGATTATTTATTTCCATTTTTTTTGTTTATTTAGCAAAAAATAAAAAACTCAGTGATGATTAAATACCACCAAAAGAAAGCTCTATTTGTGTGAAAAAAATGATAAAAATGTCTTCTGGTTACAGTGTTGCATGACAGCGCAATTGTCATTCAAAGTGTGACAGCACTGAAAGATAAAAATTGCCCTGGGCAGGAAGGGGCTAAAAGTGCCCGGCATTGAAGTGGTTACATTTCTTCTTTTTTTTTTTTTTTTCAATTTCAATGTTTTAAAAGAAACTTCCAGCACCAAAATAAATTATTGTTTGAAAGGGAATCCTAGTTAGAATTTAGATCTCAAGTGTTACAAAGTTTATGTACAGTTTCCGAGCTCCAGAGCGCCTTGTGGCTTTCCACACATAGCCCCAGTGTTTACTTATTTTCATATTAGCAGGAAAGATCTTTAGGTATGTTTGATCACAATTGTTTCAGACAATTATTTGACTACCCATGTGTGCAAATAAAAGTTCAGAGATGCAGATGATCTAGGAGCGTTGTTAGTATATGAAGATAAATATAGTCAGTATGCCTGATCGTTTGCCTGAATAATAAGTAAATGTAAAATGATGCTTATGAATAGGATATTGTTTATTTAAAAAAAGATGTTAAATATTAACATAAAAACTGAAACACTTAAGAAAATGAAAAGATAATTGACCCAGGGCCACTATATTACTTTAAGGGGCTGTAGTTCAATTGATGGTCTTGGGGAAATCTGTCCTTATCCAATCCTTATGTGAAAAATGGAACTTGATTAGTGGCTTTGGGTCGGTGTTTCCCCTTTCACCAGATTTCCTTATTCCATTATCCCTAAAAAGTGACATTTTTCCAACATCTGATGTCTATAGCCATCATCACTACTCTCCATTCACTGTGGAGATTGTGTTGACATTAAGGATTAAAATCCCACCATATTTGACAAAGCTTGTCATGGTGGCTGACTTTCTGTACATGTAATACATTTGAATAGAAAAAGATAATGAGCATTTGTATATAGTTTAGATAAGTGTAAGGTTGTGTCCTGTGCACAATAAACCAAGCTTGTTGAAGAAGAAATACTTGGAAGTGATTGTCAACAACAGACTGTGCGCAATGTCATTTTTTTCTGTAGAAAAGGTCACTAAGATCTAATCATGTCTACAATTATGCTGTATAATGAAAGCATTATTTTAACCCCATGCAAGTCTTTGGAAGCAGTATGTCTAATATACTTTAACAGTTGTAATACATTGCACTACAGCTGCCATAATCATTCATTATTAACAATAATTTGAATAATATATTTACCATAGTATAGATACAACCAGGATCTCTGATTACATGCAGAGCCAACACCTTTGTGTACCTGGCTTCCAGGACTTCTCAGTTTATTACTGACAGCATTGTAGGAGCTGTGTGCTCCACTTCCATTATTGGGTACAAAACTTATTATCAACCTATATAGTTATAAAAGAAAGAAGCTTAAAATACTGCAAATAATGAAGGCCAAAACTCATAAATCCAACATGCAGAAGATAAATTATTCATGCATTATAAAATAAAAAAAAAGACTGCTAATACAGGAAACTAGTAAAAACAGAGTTTGCAGCTGCCAAAACTATGTTGTTTGTTTTAGAATAGTTTAGAGAAATACATTAACTTCATTCAAATATCAGATTTGGGTGGAGTTCACAGGATATGTTTCTTTATCAGGTCTTTAATTTTGTATTTGACACTAACAGAGAGACCTCTGTCAGGGCTGGGCTCAGCCCTTCCTTCTCTGAGCTGGCCGCTCAGCTGTCAGCTAATTGCCAGCTTCCATCTCTCTCCACAGTTACTCAGCTGTTGATGATACCCTGCTCGTCAGTCCTGCCTACTTAAGCCTTCCAGTCCAGAGGATCTCTGCCTTTGCCGTGATCAACGTCACAGAGATGATCTCCTGCGGTCCTGTTTAAAGACTGGCTTTGCTGACATCCCTTCTGGCCCCAGATACTGCTTGCTGTTTCACTACATTGATCCCTGACTTTTGGCTTGGCTGGCTATTTGTTCCGGTTACTGAAATTTGGCTATATTTTGACTATGTCTGTTCTTTTTACTTTTATTATTAAACAAGTGTGATTTAACTGTACTTCTGTCTTGGTCTGATTTCATAGTTTCACTCTGAAAGCGCAGTTGCTTTATAACTTAGTAAATGAGCAGAAGCGTTGCTGACTACCATCATTCAATCACGTTTAAGCAAAAATGCTGTTTTTTTTTTATTTTCCTTGCACGTGATGGGGTATTCTTTGCAAAATGAAGATTTACCTCATTTACTGAGCTCTGGAGCAACTGCACTTGCAGAGTGTGACTGCACTTTTCCAAGTGCACAGTCTATTTACCTTTAGTAAATCAACCCCATCGTCTCATCATTGGGGTTTATTTAACCACTTCAGCCCCGGGAGAATTTACCCCCTTCCTGACCAGTGCGTTTTTTACGATTCAGCACTGCATCTCTTTAACTGACAATTGCGCGGTCGCGCGACGTGGCTCCCAAACAAAGTTGACGTCTTTTTTTCCCACAAATAGAGCTTTCTTTTGGTGGTATTTGATCATCTCTGCAGTTTTTATTTTTTGCGCTATAAACAAAAAAAAAGCGACAGTTTTGAAAAAAACGCATTATTTTTTACTTTTTGCTATAATAAATATCCCCAAAAAATATTAAAAAATAAAATTTTTTTCCTCAGTTTAGGCCTATATGTATTCTTCTACATATTTTTGGTAAAAAAAAAATCACAATAAGCGTTTATTGATTGGTTTGTGCAAAAGATAGCGTCTACAAAATAGGGGATAGTTTTATGGCATTATTATTAATAATTTTTTTTGTTACTAGTAATGGCGGCGATCAGCATTTTTTATCATGACTGCGACATTATGGTGGACGTATCGGACATTTTTGACACATTTTTGGGACCATTCTCATTTATACAGCAATCAGTGCTATACAAATGCACTGATTCCTGTGTAAATGACACTGGCAGTGAAGGGGTTAACCACTAGGGAGCAGTGTAAGGGTTAAGTATGTCCTCGGTAATGTTTCTAACTGTGAGGGGGCATGGCTATGTGTGACACGTCACTGATCTCTGCTCCCGATCACAGGGAGCAGAGATCAGTGACACTGTCAGTAGGCAGAACGGGGAGATGCTTGTTTGCCATCACGAGTATCCCCGCGCACGCAATGGCATGGTGGAAAATTTAAAGGGACGTACGAGTACGCCCATTTGCCCAGCCGTGCCATTCTGCTGACGTACATCGGCGTGCGCTGGTCGGGAACCGGTTAATAAAGGCACATCCACTGTGCACTACAAGTAGATCTAAGGGGGAGATTTGAAATGAGGGGACACTCTGCTGATTTCTATCATCCAATCATGTGCAAGCAAAAATGCTGTTTTTTATTTTCCTTGCATGACCCCCTCAAATCCAGTGACTGCACTTCCAAGTGCACTTGTAGTGCCCAGTGGATTTGCCTTTAATAAATAAACTCCATTGTGTTCTCCACACTCCTCTGCATACTTAACCACTTGATGACCAGCCGCCTCAGTTGTACTGCAGCTGAATGGCATGGCTGGGCGGAACAACATTATATAACATCGCTTCGCCCTGTGGCCAATAGGGGCGTGGGCCCCCTGCTCGCCCACAGAGCCGATGCGAGTGCCCGGCAGTCATGATCACCGCCGGGCTCCCGCGATCGCTCGTGGCACACCGAGAACTGGGATCTGTGTGTGTAAACACACAGTTTCTGGTTCTCTGAGGGGAGAAGAGACAGATCGTCTGTTCATACAGAGTATGAACAGCGATCTGTCATCTCCCCTACACAGTTCCCTACCCCCTTCAGTTAGAACACACACTAGGGAACACAATTAACCCCTTGATCGCCCCCTAGTGGTTAACCCCTTCCCTGCCAGTGACATTTTTACAGTAATCAATGCATTTTTATAGCACTGATCGCTGTATAAATGCCAATGGTCCCAAAAATGTGTCAAAATTGTCCGATGTGTCCACCATAATGTCACAGTCCTGATAAAAATCGCAGATCACCGCCATTACTGGGAAAAAAATAATTAATAATAAAAATGCCATAAAACTATCCCCTATTTTGTAGACGCTATAACTTTTGCACAAACCAATTAATAAACGCTTATTGTGATTTTGTTTTACCAAAAATATGTAGAAGAATACATATCAGCCTAAACTGAGGAAAAAAATCGTTTTTTTAATATATTTTTGGGGGATATTTATTATAGCAAAAAGTAAAAAATTATTGCGTTTTTTTTTTTAAATTGTCGCTCTTTTTTAGTTTATAACGCAAAACATAAAAACTGCAGAGGTAATCAAATACCACCAAAAGAAAGCTCTATTTGTGGGGAAAAAAGGACGTCAATTTTGTTTGGGTGCAACGTTGCATGGCCGCGCAATTGTCAGTTAAAACGACACAGCGCCGAATCGCAAAAAGTGCTCTGGTCAGGAAGGGGGTAAAATCTTCCGGGGCTGAAGCGGTTAATAAACGCCACTCACTCCCTCTCCATTATGCTAACTGAGGAGTGAGAGGAATACACACACAGAGACATTGAGCATCAAGATGAGAGGAGTGTTCAGGCATAGAGGAATTTCTTGCTTTATCTATACTCTGTCACTATAGTAGGCATACTTTCCTCGTATTCTTTTAACACAAAGACACATTGGAGGCATGTGTAGACTGTTTGGTCCCTGAGGTGTGGCAAATGGGGAATTCAATCAGGTGTTGGATGTATGGATTGAATATTAAGCCATGCAACTAATATATTTAAGACACCTTACTAATGTCACAAAATAAAACAATATAAAAACCTCTGCGCTACTAACAGGTTAAGGTGACTGGGTGCTGCAAAATCTAGTGGTGTTCACAAATCAACCAGTAATGCCAAGTGCATATACAAAGTGATTTTGCGCAAAGCCATAAAAATTAATAAAATAACTACAGTATTAATCAAGGGTGAGTGTATCAAAACATACACAAATTCAAATAAAATAGTGAAGGTCCAATATAGTCCTAATACTGAATGGCTGTGTATAACCTCTTGAAAAAATATCCAAAAGACAACGTGATGGCAATAAAAAGTCCGATGGGACATCACTAATGTCATTTTTACATGCACATGAACTTTAATGGTAGGCCGTAGGGTTTAATATTGAGTTGACCCACTCTTTGCAGCTATAACAGCTTCAACTCTTCTGGGAATGCTGTCCACAAGGTTTAGGAGTGTGTCTATGGGAATGTTTGACCATTCTTCCAGAAACGCATAGGAGTTCCCTTCACTGGAACTAAGGGGCTAAACCCAATCTCTGAAAAACAACCCCTCACTATAATCCCCCCTCCACCAAATGATTTGGACCAGTGCACAAAGCAAGGTCTATAAAGATATGGATAATCAAGTTTAGGGTGGAGGAACTTGACTGGTCTGCACAAAGTCCTGACCTCAACATGATAGAACACCTTTTGGGAAGAATTAGAGCGGAGACTGTAAGCCAGACTTCTCGTCCAACATCAGTGCCTGACCTCACAAATGTGCTTCTGGAAGAATAGTCAAACATGAATATGAATGATAACACGAAAACTTTTCTTTCATGCATGGTTAGTGTTTGGTTCTTTTGAATCATAATGGCAACAGAAACTACCCAAATGACCCTGTTTAAAAGTTTACATACAGTGGAGGTTTTCGCCTGATAACATGCACACAAGTTGACACAAAGGGGTTTGAATGGCTATTAAAGGTAACCATCCTCACCTGTGATCTGTTTGCTTGTAATTAGTGTGTGTGTATAAAAGGTCAATTCGTTTCTGGACTCCTGCCAAACCCTTGCATCTTTCATCCAGTGCTGCACTGACATTTCTAGATTTTGAGTCATGGGTAAAGCAAAAGAATTGTCAAAGGATCTGCAGGAAAAGGTAATTGAACTGTATAAAACAGGAAAGGGATATAAAAAGATATCCAAGGAATTGAGAATGCCAATCAGCAGTGTTCAAACTCTAATCAAGAAGTGGAAAATTAGGGGTTCTGTTGAAACCAAACCACGGTCAGGTAGACCAACTAAAATTTCAGTCACAACTGGCAGGAAAATTGTTCGGGATGTAAAGAAAAACCCAAAAATAACTTCAGATGAAATACAGGACTCTCTGAAAACATGAGGTTTGGCTGTTTCAAGATGCACAATAAGGAGGCACTTGAAGGAAGATGGGCTGCATGGTCAAGTCGCCAAAAGAAAGCCATTAATACGCAAATGCCACAAAGTATCCCGCCTACAATACACCAAACAGCACAGAGACAAGCCTCAAACCTTCTGGCACAATGTCATTTGGAGTGACGAGACCAAAATTGAGCTTTTTGGCCACAACCATAAACGCTACATTTGGAGAGGATTTAACAAGGCCTGTGATGAAACGTACACCATTCCTACTGTGAAACAGGGAGGTGGATCGCTGATGTTTTGGGGATGCGTGAGCTACAAAGACACAGGAAATTGGGTCAATATTGATGGCAAGATGAATGCAGTATGTTATCAAAAAATACTGGAGGAACATTTGCATTCATCAGCCAGGAATCTGCGCATGGGATGTACTTGAACATTCCAACATGACAATGATCCAAAACACAAGGCCAAGTCGACCTGTCATTGTCTACAGCAGAATAAAGTGAAGGTTCTGGAGTGGTCATCTCAGTCTCCTGACCTCAATATTATTGAGCCACTCTGGGGAGATCTCAAACATGCAGTTCATGCAAGACAGCCCAAGAATTGACAGGAACTGGAGGCTTTTTGCCAAGAGGAATAGGCAGCTTTACCATCTGAGAAGATAAAGAGCCTCATCCACAAATACAAAAAAAAAGTCTTCAAGCTGTCATTGATGTTAAAGGGGGCAATACACGGCATTAAGAACTAGGGTATGTAAACTTTTGATCAGGGTCATTTGGGTAGTTTCTGTTGCTAATATGATTTAAAAAGAGTAAACACAGTTGATTGATAATAAATGGCTTCAGACAAACACTAACCATGAGTGAAAGAAAAGTTTTTGTGTTATCATTCATATTCTCTGAAAAATGGTAGAGAAAATATAAATTCTGCCAGGGTATGTAAAGTTATGAGCACAACTGAATGTATACAGTATATAAATATATTATATGTATATATACACACATGTGAACATGCCTGAGGAAAAGGGAAAAGGAAAAATCATGCTCCCTTCGGCCTATGTCTTACTGTTTGGAGAGTGCTACAGTTAAATATAAACTTTGCCCCTCTTTTCCTAAGAGTTGGTATTTGCATAAACCTTTCGAGGTGCAATTAGTTGTGTATATGTATAAAATGTATCTGAAAACACTCCTCTATAGATTTCAAAAGTCATGGAATAATCCATTTCAGTGGACCTAGTGTATGACAGCAAACATATCTATGTGTGGATGTAATAGTAGTTGTTAGGTAATAAAATGTAGGTACATATACATAAATAAGTACATTACATTTAACAAATATGCAACTATGGCTACCTGGGGCAATATCTAATGTAAATGCTGACTTCTGCAAAGAAAGTCAGACTTCTGCCCGCCCTGTGCCTTCCACAGCTAATCATAGGTAAATCAGATTAGCAATCTTTCTGGCCATAGTTGAGTAAATGCAACGGGCATGAAGACAGCTTTTCATCTTTTCAAAGTTAATCCAGTACTGTGACAAACTGTAGTCCCCACCCAAAACTGACAGTGGCGCCCCATGGCAAAGAAAAGCATCAAGCCCACTTACAGGAGATTTTCCATCTGGTTGGAAAAACCCCCTGTGCAATAATTTGTACATCTGATCACTAAATACACCCATTTTGCTTCTTAGCTGTATTAAAACAGCTTATTTAGGAATATTCATAATCAGGAGCATAGTCTGTACCTATGGAGTCATTTATGGTCAGCCAAGGTAATCCCATCTAACCAGCAAGGGGTTGTGGGGAAAGTTAAGACAGATTTCAACATTCTGTGCAAAAGAGTGAAATTGCAAGCTTCCCAGGACTCATGAACAAAATATACTAAATATGCAGAAACTGTTGGTATGTGTAATCCATTGATCGTGGCTGCTTACTGAGTTGCAACACAAAAGGGTTTCCAAATAAAATATACTGCTGTATATGCAGATACTGTACTTGTAGGTGCCTGCTGTCCATTGAATGTGGCAATTTACTATGTGTAAACATAACAGGTGTACATTAAGTAGAAAGTATTTTGATGTAGCTATTAAACATCCAAAATGTTGATTTAATGCCACTTAAGGACCAAGCCTCGTTTTGAGATTTTGATGTTTACAAGTTTAAAACAGTTTTTTTTGCTAGAAAATTTCTTAGAACCCCCAAACATTATATATTGTTTTTTTTTTCTAACACCCTAGAGAATAAAATGGCGGTCAATGCAATACTTTTTTCACACCGTATTTGCGCATCGGTTTTACAAGCGCACTTTTTTTGGAAAGAATTCACTTTATTGAATAAAAAAATAAGACAACAGTAATGTTAGCCTAATTTTTTTTTTATATTGTGAAAGATAATGTTACGCTAAGTAAATTGATACTCAACATGTCACGCTTCAAAATTGCGTCGCTCGTGGAATGGCGTCAAACTTTTACCCTTATAAATCTCCATAGGTAACGTTTAAAAAATTGTACAGGTTACATGTTTTGAGTTACAGAGGAGTTCTAGGGCTAGAATTATTGGTCTCACTCTAACAATTGCGGCGATACCTCACATGTGTGGTTTGAGCACCGTTTTCATATGCGGGCGCTACTCACGTATGCGTTCGCTTCTGTGCATGAGCTCGTCGGGACATGGCACTTTAAAAAAAAAAATTTTCTTATTTATTTTACTTGATTTTATTTATTTTTTCACTGTTTAAAAAAAAAACAGTCACTTTTATTCGTATTACAAGGAATGTAAGCATTCCTTGTAATAGAAAAAAACATGTCAGGTCCTCTTAAATATGAGATCTGAAGTCAAAAAGTACTCAGATCTCATATTTGGACTTAAATGCAATAAAAAAAAAAAAAAAAAAAAAAAATTGTCATTTGAAAAAATGACTTTGAAAAAAATGGCCCTTTAAGACGTATGGGCGGAAGTGACATTATGACGTTGCTTCTGCCCTGCTATGGTATGGAGATGGGTGGAGGCCATCTTTCCGTCACTCGTCTCCATACCTGGCCACGGACAGGTCATAGTTACATAGTTACATAGTTAGTTAGGTTGAAAAAAGACACAAGTCCATCCAGTCCAACCATAAAAAAAAAGGTCCTGATCGCCACGGCTCCGGTAAGTGGCGGAAGGCGCGGGAGAGCGGCGGGAGGGGGGTGGCACCTCTTCCGCTGCTGATAATGGTATTCTCATGGCGAATCTGCCACAGAGACCACCATTATCGTAAACACGACCGACTCCTGAAGAGATGGATACCTTGGTTGTGGCAGCAGCTGCCACCGTTACCGAGATATCCATCTTTAAACTGCCGACGTATATGTACAGGAGCCTGTCGGCAAGTGGTTAAAACAAATACAGAGGACAGTTAGTAGGTATGAAATACATTATATTACCAATTGGGTGCATGATGGATTCTGAAAACACTCTTCCATTCCTCATTCTCCAACCAGCATGCACAATTCCTCTGGGCTCCTATTAACACGCTCCATTTAATTAACACTTTGTTTGACATCTATTCCCAGCAGATTTACTTGAGATATTGTTAAATAATGCACATGCATTACAAAATTATTATAATAATAATAAAAAAAAATCTTACTGAGCAGATAATTCTTCTAAAGATGTGTATCAGAGTTAGGTGAAGAAGTTCCTGATTGGACCACAATTTTTGTGCCCCTGTTAGTCCCATGACACATTAGCAAGCCTGTTGTTTCTATTGCTGCTGTGATCCTACTAGGGAGAGTCATTCTCATCAGTTTTTCTAATTTCCACATGTCAAAGTGCACAGATTAGATAAATATATGCTATAAACTATGCAGAGTGTAGAATAAACATTCTTAAAAGTTTTTTTTATTGTATAGCATATTAAAGGTAAATAGTATGAAAAGGTATTGTTAGGGTTAAATGCTCCCTAATCCATTGTGATGTATGCATTATACAGTATAATATTTCTTACCCTACATAGACAACTAAATAGATAATGCTGACAGCAGGTACACTTGTCTGAAATGATTCTGGCTGGATATATGCACCCATATAATTTAGCTACAGCTATTGTAAACCATGTCCTATTGACTGTGGTGTGTGACAGGAATCACACATCACTTATTATGCATGCACACCAGCTACCAGTAAGCGTCCGACAAAGTGTACCTTTGTATTTTGCCTGATTTTGTTCACACCATGCTACATCCTTTTATAGTATACAGCGCTATACAGTGGATATACTTTATTATATTGGGTTATTTAATGCATATAATCATAAGAAAAGTAATGTTTATCTAGTCTTGAGGTATGCAATTTATATGATCTTGTGGCATATTATGTACTAACATCGGCAGTCTAATTTCACTAATTATAGCAAATAAACAGCCCTCCTATAGATGTTTAATAGCAAATAAAGAAAATGCTAAATGTTTTCAAAAACTTCATAAAAAATTAGAAGTCTAATAAAATGAGATGTTGTCTAGCTGGATTTATCACCAACAGATAGTGAGGGATCCGTTTGCAGTGCTTTATCTATGTTTTGCAGTGTACATAACCATGATTTCAGTTTTCAAAACAGCATTTCCCTATATGGTCTGGAATTGAGGTTCCATTTGTGGTGAGCAAACTTATATTTTGTAGTTTAGATTTGACATCATCTAAGCTCAGGCTGTTGGTTTAGTACACTTGGTGCCCTCCAAATAACCCTTGGCAGGGCGCTACATAAACTCCCTCTTGCCAGCACCCTCTCCTGGGCAGTGAAGTGACAAAGTGCCCAGTGACTGTCAGCAGCTGGCACCAGTGCAGGCACTTGTTTTTTTAGGTGGGCCCTTCTCAAAGCAGTACCCAATACTGAAAGACACTTAGACTGCTTTCACACTGAGGCACTTTACAGGCGCTATGCAGGCGCTATTTTTAGCCTCTCCTGACTCTCCAGTGTGAAGGCCCGAATGCTTTCACACTGGATCGGTGCGCTTGAAGGACGGTAAAAAAAGTCCTGCAAGCAGCATCTTTGCAGTGCTGTAGGAGCGGTGTATACACCGCTCCTAGAGCACCCCTGCCCATTGAAATCACCCTTTTTTGGCCGCTAGCGGGGGTTAAAAGCGCCCCGCTAGCAGCCGAATAGCGCCACTAAAACCCCGCTAAAAATAGTGGCGCTTTGCTGCCGACGCCTCGGTGTGAAAGCTCCCTTAGTCTGGTACCAGCATAGTAGAGGGACTGCAAGATATATACAAGATATGTTGTAGGAGGGTGGCTATGCTGTTTTTTTTTTTTTTTTACTTGAACAAAAAATGAAAAAATAACCGTGGGAATACTTAGTCTGTATTGAAAGCACAGACTCAGCACTCCCCATGCTCATCACCGATGCTGGTAAACAGCCATTGGCCAGCGGCTGTTTACCACGTGATCAGCTGTGATCCATTCACAGCCGATCATTAAACACAGACCGGTAACTATCTGTTACCGGCTCTTCCCTCCTCAAACACCGTTTCCAGTGTGAGGAGAGAAGAGCCAGGAGCAGTGAGTTACAGATCTGTGTTCTATAGTGTTTGCACCAACACCACACTTGTCCCATCGCCCCCCATTGCCATCTATCACCCAACAGTCACCACAGTCACCCCATAAAGTGCACCTGTCACATAAGGGACTGCCATCAGTGACTGTCAGCGGTGCACCCGTCACTCATCAGTGACCGTGGCCTATCACCCATCAGTGACCGTCAGCAGTGCACCCATCACCCATCAGTGACCATGCCCTGTCACCCATCCCCCGTCACCCATCAGTGACCGTCAATGGTGCACCCCTCACCCATCAGTTACCATGCCCTGTCACCCATCACCCCCCTCAGCCATCAGTGACCATCAGCATTGCACCCGTCACCCATCAGTGACCATGGCCTGTCACCCTTCACCCATCACTGACCATCAGTGGCGCACCCGTCACCCATCAGTGGCCATGCCCTGTCACCCATCCCCCGTCACCCATCAGTGACCGTCAGCGGTGCACCCGTCACCCATCAGAGACCATGCCCTCTCACCCATCACCCGTCAGCCATCAGTGACCATCAGCATTGCACCCGTCACCCATCAGTGACCGTGGCCTGTCATCCGTCACCCGTCACCCATCAGTGACCATGGCCTGTCACCCGTTTGTGACCATCACCCATCACTGTCCGTGTTCTGTCACCCATCAGTGACAATCGCCCCTAACATCATCATAACCTATCAGTGAACGTCACTTGCCACCCATCGCACAGCCCATCAGTGACCGTCACCTGTCACCCGTCACACAGCCATCAGCGTCATGTCCAGTGTGGAGGCGTTCCAGATCCTCTCCATGACTGATGAGAGCAGCAGGGAGTTCTGATCAGATTCCAAATCTGACTCTGAATCAAATTCGGCATTTGAACCGATTGAGGGTAGTGAATCGGCAAATGATTCGGAGGAAGAATGGGTCCCTCCTAAAAGGGCACGGCGCTCTGGAAACCAGGCAGCTGCCAGCAACCAGGATTATATTCCCAGGCCCAGTACCAGCGCTGCCGCCAACAATAGGCCCCAAGAACAAATTCCCAGGCCCAGTACCAGCGCTGCCACCAGCGATAGGCCCAGAGAACAAATGCCCAGTACCAGTGCTGCCGCCAGCGATAGGCCCCGGGAACAAATGCCCAGTACCAGTGCTGCCACATCACACCTGAATACCAGCACAGGAAATTCAAATCCCCCAACTACTGGAGTGTCATGTCCCCCAAAGCCAGGGCCTCTACATACATGCCAGATGGTCTTGCCAACCCAACATGGCTGCCTTCCGACTCTGGATCACCAATTATTCCCCCTTTCACAGCACAGCCAGGTATGCAGTCCAACACCCAAAATTTCACAGAGATCGATTGCTTTTATCTGTTTTTGCCCGACACTTTGCTACAATTCATTGTGGACCAGACCAATTTATAAACCCAGTAGGGGTGCAACGGATCGTCACCGATCCGTGATCCAAACGGGTCAACCTGTTCGGATCGGCACACCACGCGATCCGCAGAACACTCCGCTGCCTCGGCCTTAGGAAAGGCCGTGGCTTCGGCCTAGCTCTGGAGCGGCGGCCACCTTGGTACACTCAGCGGCCGTTTACCACGTGATCGCTCTGTCAAATGACAGAGCGATCACTTGTAAACAAACCGGCGTCACGTCATGATGCCGGTTCCTCTCTCCCCTCTGTGTACTGATCTGTACAGTGGAGGGGAGAGATCGGATGGCAGCAGCGCTGTGGGCTGGATCTGTAGTGCCCACAGCGCTGCTCTGTGACAATTGCAGTCAGATCCATGGATCCATCCATCCAAGCTCTGCCATCCCTCCATAGTCTGCCATACCCTGCCATACTCTGCCAATACCCTGCCAATACCCTGCAATACTCTGCAATACTCTGCAATACTCTGCAATACACTGCAATACACTGCCAATACTCTGCAACACTCTGCCATACCCAGCCATACTCTGCAATACCAAGCCATACTCTGCAATACCCAGCCATACTCTGCAATACCCAGCCAATACTCTACCATACCCTGCCAATACTCTACCATACTCTGCCAATACTCTACCACAGTGTTTCTCAACTCCAGTCCTCAAGGCGCACCAACAGGTCATGTTTTCAGGATTTCCACTATTTTGCACAGGTGATTTGATCAGTTTCTTTGCCTTAGTAATTACCACAGCCATTTCATCTGAGGGAAATCCTGAAAACATGACCTGTTGGTGCGCCTTGAGGACTGGAGTTGAGAAACACTGCTCTACCATACTCTGCCAATACTCTGCCATACCCTGCCAATACTCTGCCATGCCCTGCCAATACTCTGCCAATACTCTGCCATACCCAGCCATACTCTGCCATACCCAGCCATACCCAGCCATACTCTGCAATATCCTGCAATACTCTGCCGTACCTTGCAATACTCTGCCATACCCAGCCATACTCTGCAATCCCCTGCAATACCCAACAATACTATGCCGTATCTTGCAATACTCTGCCATACCCTGCCAATACTCTGCCATACCCTGCCAATACTCTGCCATACCCTGCCAATACTCTGCCATACCCAGCCATACTCTGCCATACCCAGCCATACTCTGCCATACCCAGCCATACTCTGCAATACTCTGCAATATCCTGCAATATCCAGCAATACTCTGCCGTACCTTGCAATACTCTGCCATATCCAGCCATACTCTGCAATATCGTGCCATACTCTGCAATACCCTGCAATACCCAGCCATACTCTGAAATACCCAGCCATACTTTGCAATACCCAGCCATATCCTGCAATACCCAGCCATACCCTGCAATACCCAGCCATACTCTGCCATACCCAGCCATACTCTGCCATACCCAGCCATACTCTGCAATACTTGGTGATACCCAGCCATACTCTGCAATACCCAGCCATACTCTGCAATACCCAGCCATACCCTGCCAATACTCTACCATACTCTGCCAATACTCTACCATACTCTGCCATACCCTGCCAATACTCTGCCATACCCTGCCAATACTCTGCCATACCCTGCCAATACTCTGCCATACCCAGCTATACTCTGCAATACCCAGCCATACTCTGCAATACCCTGCAAAACCCAACAATACTATGCCGTATCTTGCAATACTCTGCCATACCCTGCAATACTCTTCCATACCCTGCCAATACTCTGCCATACCCTGCCAATACTCTGCCATACCCTGCCAATACTCTGCCATACCCTGCCAATACTCTGCCATACTCTGCCAATACTCTGCCAATACTCTGCCAATACTCTGCCATACCCAGCCATACTCTGCAATACTCTGCAATATCCTGCAATATCCAGCAATACTCTGCCGTACCTTGCAATACTCTGCCATACCAAGCCATACTCTGCAATACCCTGCCATACTCTGCCATACCCTGCCAATACTCTGCAATACCCAGCCATACTCTGCAATACCCAGCCATACTCTGCAATACCCTGTAAAACCCAACAATACTATGCCGTATCTTGCAATACTCTGCCATACCCTGCAATACTCTGCCATACCCTGCCAATACTCTGCCATACTCTGCCAATACTCTGCCATACCCAGCCATACTCTGCCATACCCAGCCATACTCTGCCATACTCTGCAATATCCTGCAATATCCAGCAATACTCTGCCGTACCTTGCAATACTCTGCCATACCCAGCCATACTCTGCAATAACCTGCCATACCCTGCAATACCCTGCCATACCATGCAATACCCAGCCATACTCTGAAATACCCAGCCATACTCTGAAATACCCAGCCATACTCTGAAATACCCATCCATACTCTGCAATACCCAGCCATACTCTGCAATACCCAGCCATACCCTGCAATACCCAGCCATACCCTGCCATACCCAGCCATACTCTGCAATACTCGGTGATACCCAGCCATACTCTGCAATACCCAGCCATACTCTGCAATACTTGGTGATACCCAGCCATACTCTGCAATACCCAGTCATACTCTGCAATACTCTGCAATACCCAGCCATACTCGGCGATACCCAGCCATACTCAGCGATACCCAGCCGTACCCAGCCATGCTCAACCGTACCCAGCCGTACCCAGCCAATATTACAGTGGGGGAGATGTCCATTACAGTGAGGCAGATGACGTGGATATTACAGTGGGGAGATGACGTGGATATTACATTGGGGGAGATGACGTGGATATTACAGTGGGGGAGATGACGTGGATATAACAGTGGGGAGATTGTGGATATTACAGTGGGGAGATTGTGGATAATACAGTGGGGACTATATGGTGGTGGAATTTTCACAGGTTTTTGCAAATTCAATTATTATTTGCTGATCCAAAAAATGATCCGATCCATGACTCTGATCCGAGGAACGATCAGATCTGTGAGTTTTTTTATCTATTGCACCCCTAATGCCCAGCAGTATATTGCCAACAACCCCCAATCATCATATGCTTTGTAAGCCCCATAAACATGGGACTTACAAAAAAAAACAAGGACATGCCTATTGGTCCACCAACCCCATCCACCACACTCCAATTTATTTTGCTGTAATGTCCAGGTCCTGATGCGAGATGATTATGCGATTCCTTCATTTTAACGACAACACCCAGTGCCCTCCCCGCAATCATCCAAATTACGATAAGTTATATAAAATTCTTTTCCCAACGATTTGCAGAACTCTCTGTCCCTGATCAGCATATATGTGTAGATGAGTCTCTGGTACCCTTTTCAGGCCGGCTAGGAATAAAGCAATACATTCCTAGCAAAAGGGCCAAATACGGAGTCAAATTTTACAAGCTCTGTGAGAGAGTCACTTGATATCTGTATGCGTTCTGCATATATGAAGGAAGAGATTCCCAGCGCCAGCCCCCTGAGTGCCCGGCCTACATGGACACAACTGGAAAAATTGTATGGGACCTGGCATACCCACTTCTAAACAAAGGATATCACATGTACCTTGACAACTTCTACACCAGCCTGCCCCTTTTCAGACACTTATGCATCGCAAAAACCCTGGCCTGCGGAATCTCCAGAAAGAATAGGAAGGGCTTCCCACAATCTCTAGCGAACAAAAAGCTGCGAAGGGGGGAAAGAGTAACACTGAGATGCAACAAAGTGCTGGCCTTGAGGTGGAAGGATAAAAGGGATGTGCACATGATGTCCACCATCCATGATAACACTACAATTGAGGTTCAAAGAAGACGAGGTCCCATTGAAAAGTCAACATGTGTCCAAGATTACAATCTCTATGGGGGGGGGGGGGTGGATTTCAATGATCAAATGATTCAGCCCCATTTGTCAATAAGGAGGTCCCAATTCTGGTACAAGAAGGTAGCAATTTATCTCATCCGTTTGGCCATTTATAATTGTCTACACTAAACCCACGGAAAGCCCCGTCCCCTTCCTAAAATTCATAGAAGTTGTCACGTTCCTCATCTATCAACAAAGACCCCCCCCCCCCAGAAGACCTTCACTCTGATGCTGTTAGCCAACTTCATGAGCGCCACTTCCCATACAACATTCCACCATCTGAAGCAGGCCGAAGACGGCAAAAAAAAATGTTGCGTGTGCAGCAAAAGAGGATTTTGTAGAGATACCAGCTACCATTGTCCTCAGTGTCCCTCCCAACCTGGCCTTGCATTGGTGAATGCTTTTAACTTTATCATATATCCCTAAAATATTAGCCCATATTTTTTAACCATTTCCCCATTTTCATCATCTGTGCTGACCAATTTCCATGCTTCCCCAAATAACCATGCACTGACTTCCATGTGGACTGACCCTGGCCTGTTTTTTGACTACGCCTCTGCCTACTGTTTGGACTACTTCCATGTGAACTGACCCTGGCCTGTTTTATCAACTACGCTTCTGCCTACCGCTTGAACTACTTGCACATGAACTGACCCTGGCCTATGTGTTGGAAATATCTGTAAAAAAAAAAAAAAAAAAAAAATGCGTTTTCATTTTTTCCACATTTTCCAAAAACTTCTGGAAAAAAAAAACTGAAATATCACATGGTCCTAAGTATTCAGACCCTTTGCTGTGACGCTCATATTTTTAACTCAGGTGCTGTCCATTTCTTCTGATCATCCTTGAGATGGTTCTACACCTTCATTTGAATCCAGCTGTGTTTGATAATACTGATTGGACTTGATTAGGAAAGCCACACACCTGTCTATAAAAGACCTTACAGCTCACAGTGCATGTCAGAGCAAATGATAATCATGAGGTCAAAGGAACTGCCTGAAGAGCTCAGAGACAGAATTGTGGCAAGGCACAGATCTGGCCAAGGTTACAAAAAAAATGATTTGGCCTTAATTCTAAAAAAAACTTTTTGGCCTTAATTCTAAGCGGTATGTGTGGAGAAAACCAGGCACTGCTCATCACCTGTCCAATACAGTCCCAACAGTGAAGCATGGTGGCAGTATCATGCTGTGGGGGTGTTTTTTAGCTGCAGGGACAGGACAATTGGTTTCAATTGAGGGAAAGATGAATGCAGCCAAGTACAGGGATATCCTGGACAAAAACCTTCTCCAGAGTGCTCAGGACCACAGACTGGGCTGAAGGTTTACCTTCCAACAAGACAATGACCCTAAGCACACAGCTAAAATAACGAAGGAATGGCTTCACAACAACTCCATGACTGTTCTTGAATGGCCCAGCCAGAGCCCTGACTTAAACCCAATTGAGCATCTCTGGAGAGACCTAAAAATGGCTGTCCACCAACATTTACCATCCAACCTGACAGAACTTGAGAGGATCTGCAAGGAGGAATGGCAGAGGATCCCCAAATCCAGGTGTGAAAAACTTGTTGCATCTTTCCCAAAAAGACTCATGGCTGTATTAGATCAAAAGGGTGCTTCTACTAAATACTCAGCAAAGGGTCTGAATATTTAGGACCATGTGATATTTCAGTTTTTCTTTTTTAATAAATCTGCACAAATGTCAACAGTTCTGTGTTTTTCTGTCAATATGGGGTGCTGTGTGTACATTAATGAGAAAAAAAATGAACTTAAATGATTTTAGCAAATGGCTGCAATATAGCAAAGAGTGAAAAATGTAAGGGGGTCTGAATACTTTCCGTCCCCACTGTACGTTGGGGTGTTTGCTTTCCAAAATGGGTTCATTTTGTGGGCAATTCCATTGTACTGGTTCTCCAGGGCCTTGAAAATTGTAATAGGTGGTTGAGAAATGAGATGTGCAATTTATGCGCCTAGAACGCTTGAACGTACTACTTCAATGTTGGGCCTTTGTATGTGGCCAGGCTGTGTAAAAATCTCATACATGTGGCATCGCCATACTCAGGAGTAGTAGCAGAATGTATTTTGGGGTGTCATCTTTGCTATGTACATCCTATGTGTTGGAAATATCTGATAAATGGACAACTTTGTGTAAAAAAAATGCGTTTTCATTTTTTTCCACATTTTTCAAAAACTTCTGGAAAAAAATTAACAGTTCAGATCATTATGCCTCATAGGTTATACGTTGGGGTGTTTGCTTTCCAAAATGGGGTCATTTTGTGGACAATTCCATTGTCCTAGTTCTCCAGGGCCTGCAAAAGTGTATTAGGTGGTTAAGAAATGAGATGTGTAATTTATGCTCGTAGAACGCCTAAAGGTGTTACTTCAATGTTGGGCCTTTGTATGTGGCCAGGCTGTGTAAAAGTCTCACACATGTGGTATTGCCATACTCGAGAAGAGTAGCAGAATGTATTTCGGGGTGTAATTTGTTGTATGCATATGCTCTGTAAGAGAAATAACCTCTTAATATGACATTTTTGTAAAAAAAAAAAAAATCTTCATTTTGCAAAGAATGGTGGGGAAAAATTACAACTTAAAAAACTCACCATGCTACTTACTTAATACCTTGGAATGTCTACTTTCTAAAAATGGGGGATTTGGTAGGTATTTGTACTTTCCTGACTTGTTAGTGTCTCAAGAAATGATAGGCCTTCAGTACATCAGGTGTGATCCGATGTGGTCAATTTTCAGTGATTGGCACCATGGTTTGTAGACTCTATAACGTTCACAAAGACCAAATAATATAAACTAATTTCTTTTGTTTTTTTACCAAAGATATGTAGCAGTTTAAATTTTGGAAAAATTACAAATTTGCAAAATTTTATGACAGAAACAATTTTTTTTCACAAAATTTACGTTTTTTTTTATTTATAGCACAAAAAATAAAAAACTCACTAGTGATTAAATACCAACAAAAGTAAGCTCTGTTTGTGTGAAAAAAGGACGCAAATTTCATATGGGTATAGTGTTGCAATTGTGAGTAATTGTCATTCAAAGTGTGAGATTGCTGAAAGCTGAAAATTGGTCTGGGCAGGAAGGGGGTGTAAGAGCACTGTATTGAAGTGGTTAAATAAAGTACCCAGATGCTGTTTTATATTATATTCAATACAGTGGCATGATCTTTATACATAAATAGAAGGGATCATGGCAATTAAACATAGTATGTTTAGTATCACTTTAACCATGCCCACTGTTAAGCTTTGCAAGCTGTATGCACAGATAATTTATTCTGTTCATTGTGCCCAGGGGAGACCCAGGCGACAAACAACCATTGTTGGTTTCCCTGCCTTATCCAAAGCTGCAGTGATGACTCTGCACCTCATAAAATATTCTACTAAACATTTCTATGGTCTTTAGAGTCTTAATTTTTTATTAAACCTAAATAATCTACTGATGTTTTATGTTGCAATGGACATCAAACATTCATAGTCAATTGCAGGGTCTGCCACTCGGGGACTCAGAAAGGTTATTCAGCACAAACTAATCCAAGTAGTCCTGGTTATAACTTCCCAAATCCTTTATATAACAAAAAGTAGAAAAATATCTCTGTTTTCAACATAATGATATTAGCCTCCCTGCTCATTTAATAAGCTAGTGCTTATTCATTGAAAAATTATAAAATAATTCTATATTTTTGGATGATGCTTCATTATCATCAACCACACAGCTAAGTCTAATTCCCTCAAAAAAAGTAATTTAGCCCAATACAGACAGCAATATAATTAACTATAATGTTTATATTGGTCAACTCTATAGTGGAACTTTAGTCAGAAATGGAACTCCTGCTAGATCACTTCAGGCTGTCCCCTTTTGCAGGTATAGCTATGCAAAACATCAAAAATAAGTACCTATAATGTGTAAAATCCATTAATACATTGTCTCACCCTGCTCTGCACATGCTCAGTTGCTCTCTATTTTTAGGCATTGCCGAGTTTGTAGAGGCCGATCTGCTGACAGTCTTAAAGCAGAATTATCCTATCCTTTACAGCCAAGGAAGCTGCTTCTGTTTGGCCTGCAACTGCCATGGTAGTGCTCACATGATCAGTTATGACACCAGCCATTTCATTGATTGACGGTTTGGTTGAGGATGCAAATGTGACAATTAGCAATCCCGGCATTCCAGGAATGTAACTACTTTTTCAAACCGTTAAATTGATGGGTTTAGTTCCACTTTATGATATACTACTGTTCAGGGGTTCTGGAATTCAGCAAAATGGCAGCCTCCGACAAGAAGAAACAGAAGCAATACTGGGGGCAATTTACAGCAGATACTAACTTTGGTAGCGTAATTATTATTGTGGAATGTGTGTTCCTTGCTAAAGAAGAATACCTTTTATCACGTTGTTATGGGTAAAGTTCCACTTTAAGATGGGTAAAGTTCCACTTTAAGGTAAATGGATGCTTATTAAATTCAAATAAAGACAACTGTCAAAAAAAAGAAAAGTTAAAAAAAAGGTAAACAATAACAATTTGTGTGCACCATGAGATGCTTTCATGCTGGCAATGCTGTGCACTGGGGTTCTGGGGTAGGTTGCCAATTATGTGAATTTCAAAAAATTTGCTCATCTCTACCTGCAAGAGTTGCCTGTGTGTGATCTTCTATATTTGTACTAAGGCTCCATTCACACTTCGCGATTTGGAATCGTGGACAGAATCACTGAGATTCTTCCCACGATTGCAAATTACCTAGCAATTGCTATACAACAGGCTATGCACAATGGGGTAAATAACAATAAGTAGCAGCGCTGAATAACCTAAAGATGTACACCAAGGATAGCATACAAAGTGCAAATAATAATGTCATATACAGGTACATGTATGTGAAACCAGCCCATATACTAAATTATATAAAATAGAAAAACAGCTCTGAATGGGCATCAATAAAGTTCATCCAGATGCAAGTGAAAAAGTCAAACGATCTATAGTAATATCTCCAAAGTGATGTTGCTGGGTAAACATATGAATCCTCCACCGCACCACTGTGATAACACCGGTAGAATTATATGCTTACCACAAGGCAAGCTCAGGTAAGCTTGTGACCTTGACCCGGTGATGTGAACAGTACACATCATTTCCTAACCTATGGTAAACTGGCTACATTAAAAAAATGCCCCTATAAGTATCCGGACATATCTTTAAAGCTGAACTCCTGGCACAAAACATCCACTTTAAATTATTAAAAGATATTCCTCAATAGGAAAAATACCAAATTACCTTGTAAATATAGCAGTGATATAATTTCTGTGCTGCGCATGACCTGTGCTGTGGAAGGAACCCAGTGGGCTGCATGTAGAAAAACTACAGGAGGGGAGAGAATACAAGACCAATCACTAGGGTCACCATCAGGGGGGGCCCGGCAGGGCTAGCACCAGCATATCGGTATTAGCATCCTGCCCCAATGCCCAATTAGACACTGCTGATGCATAGAGCCACGACGCTCAGCCTCAGCAACAGCAATCAGATCTGTGGACACAGGTGTGTGCAACCTATTGCATTAGGGTGTGCACCCCAAACAGAAGCTCAAACACATATGAATATATATATAATGTAGCAATTACCCCCCGAAGGAGCTGCTGATATTTGATTGGGCCTGTACTCTGCTATCTTACCCCTAAATGAATTGGCTCAACCCGCTTGACACAACTGTGGAACAGTGTTGGTGTGAAGCTTAACAACAAAAGGACAATCTCACAATAACAATATACCAATAATGTACCCTTACCATTACCTAGGCATCCGCTGTTCCACCGTAGGAGAATGAACAACACTTCACACCAATTGTAATTTACCAGAATGTAATTTTACTGAGACTGGTATAAACGGTAATTACAATAACTGCATTGCCACACAAACGTAATATGACAATGTTATAAGTATTCACAACTCATTAATATGTAAAGATTTCTTGAATGACCCTTGCAAGCGCGTCTCCAAGTGGGACTAATACTCAGAGTGACAATGCCTCAACACTGGGCACCTTTCCACTTCCAGCACGCTGCACTAATCACACTAACTCAAAGTTATCAAACACAGCACAGTACAATTACTCAAGAGCTCCCCCTGAGGTATGATGCAGTCCCTTGTTACTGTAACTGAACAAAAGGCCTCTCAGTGAAAGATGTAGTCTTTGGTCTTCTGTCTTCTGCTAGCTATTATACTGCAGTGTTTGTAATCCAAGGGTTTAACAAGAAAAGAAGTAATATAAACTGATGATTGAAAACTGTTCTTGTTGTGTAACACACTTATAACTGCCTCCGGTATAGTTGTCTCTGAACCGCACAATTTCAGTTCCCAGTGAAGTATATGCCATATCGAAAACGATCTGGGCTGTCCTGCGCCCCAAGATAACATAAACAAAATTGTATAGTGATGATTGTTGGTCGTTCATCGATCTAATGTAAACAAAGGTTTTCAGAAATCCGGCAAAACTGAACACAATCCACCACAGTGTCCTATATAAAAACGTGTGAAATTCCCACAACCAGTAGAGTTGGAGGCTTACCGGAGGGTTTGAACCCGAAACAGCATATGCTGTAATGGTCAAACCAGCTTGTATTGCATTTTCACCAGCTTCACAGTTAATGACACGTTAAATTAGTGTGTTCATTTCACTTTTGTACATTTATCTTTTTATTTATCACTTTTTAGCGCTACACTTTGTTTCACTGGGTCATTAGTACAGTGTACAGTATTATCACGGTACTAGTGGCATCAGTGTCAGTTCGTGACCCTGCCAGCCAGTGTCAGTTAGTACCAGATTGCCCGCAGAGGGGCAAACCCCCTTACCTCAGAGCATGACACAGTAGTACCCTGACATCAGAGCATGGCACAGTAGTGCCTTGACATCAGAGCATGGCACAGTGTCCCCTAACATCAGAGCATGGCACAGTGCCCCCTGACATTAGAGCATGGTACAGTGTTCCTTACATCAGAGCATGGCACAGTGCCCCCTGACATCAGAACATGGCATAGTGCCCCTGACATCAGAGCATGACACAGTGCCCCTGACAGAGAATGGCACAGTACCCCCTGACATCAGAGCATGGCACAGTGCCCCTTATATCAGAGCATGGCACAGTAGTGTCCCAAAATCAGAGCATGGCATAGTGCCCCTTACATCAGAGAATGGCACAGTAGTGCCCCCTGACAACAGAGCATGGCACAGTATTGCCCTGACATGAGAGCATGGCACAGTAGTGCCCGGACAGAGAATGGCACAGTGCCCCTAACATCAGAGCATGGCACAGTGCTCTCTGACATCAGAGAATGGCACAGTGCCCCCTGACAGAGCATGGCACAAAAGTGCCCTGACATCAGAGCATGGCACAGTGCCCCTTACATCGGAGAATGGTCCAGTAGTGCACCCTGACAACAGAGCATGGCACAGTAGTGCCCTGACATGAGAGCATGGCAGAGTAGTGCCCTGACAGAGAATGGCACAGTGCCCCTAACATCAGAGCATGGCACAGTGCTCCCTGACATCAGAGCATGGCACAGTGCCCCTTACATCGGAGAATGGCAAAGTAGTGCCCCCTGATATCAGAGCATGGCACAGTAGTGCCCCCTGACATCAGAGCATGGCACAGTAGTGCCCCTTATATCAGAGCGTTGCACAGTGCCCCCTTACATCAGAGCATGGCACAGTGACCACTTACATCAGAGCATGGCACAGTGACCCCTTACATCAGAGCATAGCACAGTGCCCAATGACATCAGAGCATGGCACAGTGTTCCCCAACATAACATCAGAGCATGGCACAGTGCCCCTTACATCACATCAGAGCATGGCACAGTGCCCCCTGACATCAGAGCATGGCACAGTGCCCCTTGACATCAGAGCATGTCACAGTAGTGCCCCCTTACTGGGGGTGGGGCAAGTACGTGATTGATTTCTAGGACATCGTCGGTCAGCTCTTCTGTCTCTACTCATACATCGCTGACCTGGCACATCTGATCCTCATCTTATCCATATTTATATATACAGTGATGGAAAAAAGTATTTTATCCCCTGCTGATTTTGAACGTTTGTCTAATGACAAAGAAATGATCAGTCTATAATTTTAATGATAGGTTTATTTTAACAGTGAGAGGGAGAGAGAGAGAGAGAGAGAGAGAGAGAGAGAGAGAGAGAGAGAGAGAGAGAGAGAGAGAGAGAGAGAGAGAGAGAGAGAGAGAGAGAGAGAGAGAGAGAGAGAGAGAGAGAGAGAGAGAGAGAGAGAGAGAGAGAGAGAGAGAGAGAGAGAGAGAGAGAGAGAGAGAGAGAGAGAGAGAGAGAGAGAGAGAGAGAGAGAGAGAGAGAGAAAAATGAATTTCAAAAAGTTATAAATTGATTTGCATTTTAATGAGTTATTTAAGTATTTGACCCCTTCGCAAAACATGACTTGGTGGCAAAACCCTTGTTGGCAATCACAGAGGTCAGACGTTTCTTGTAGTTGGCCACCAGGTTTGCACACATCTCAGGAGGGATTCTGTCCCACTCCTTATGCAGATCCTCTCCAAGTCATGAAGGTTTTTCAGGCTAATGTTTGGTAATGCGAACCTTCAGCTCCCTCCACATATTTTCTATAGCAGTGATCATCAACCCTATCCTCAGGACCCACTAACAGGCCAGGATTTATGTATTACCTTGGGGAGATGCAGACTAGAATACTGCAATCACTGAGCAGCAAATTATATAAGTTGTGCTGTGTTAGAAAATTTTAAGTTTATTATTATTTTAAGTGATAAAAGTTTCTGAAAAATTATATGAAACACATGAGTGTTATATGTAATTAGTGATGGTCTTTGAAGGTTACAGGATGGAGGACAGAGGACAGTGAAGAGTGGTTTTGCTGGGTAGATATTTCTATTTTGAGTTGCTATGTCGGGACAATGGGTGGAGTTATACAACTGTATCTATAGACTGAAGCCATATAAGAATGGGTGTTATTCTAGGATATGCTGACATAATATTATGAAACAGTATAAGAGTGCACGAGAATTATGGTAGTGAGGAATGGAGTAGGGTTGGAGAGAGAGAAGTAACCCTGCGCTTCACTATGCCATATGTTACCGATGTCAGTCTTGTCTTTGCTTATCTTTATGAACAAATAAACAAACTTTCTGGAAGCATCGTATGAACGAAGGATTCTTCAATTTCTATTAAGAAATTAATTTCTAAAAGTAAGTTGGAAATGCGGCCTTGGACAAAGTACAGAAACATATCTCCTATACACCCTATCCTCTAGGAGAGAGGACACTGACATATAACACATTGCTATACATCCAGAAAGTCCCTGAGAATAAGAATATCTAGAATTATAGTATTTATACTTTTCTTCATGATGTACTTCAGTTATCTTGTAAACCTGGCCTGTTAGTGGGCCCTGGGGACAGGATTGATGACCAGTGTTCTATAGGATTAAGGTCTGGAAACTGGCTAGGCCACTTCAGGACCTTAAAGTGTTACTAAACTCATAACAGTAAAATCAGTCTGTATATGCAGTAAAGCATGCTTGTTATACTTGCTGTGGAACATAAGGGGTTAATCCTTTGTATTGTGTAGAGGGGGCGGACTGGGTGGCCCCGCCCCCTCTGACGCTACGGGAAAGCCATAGGGATGTCCCCTCATCGTGTGGCCCCGCCCTCAGTTATAAAAGAGCTGTCACCTGAGAGCGGCCAGTCATTACGGCGGGTGCCTCCCATGGAGGCAGATTGTAGGCGACGTGTGGCTTTTTTTTTTTCTTTTTCAGTCCGGCGGAGCGCGAGAAGTAGAAAACTCTGTGGGACAGTTTTTTAATTTTTTTTTTTAAAAAGGACTTGTCCCAAGGCATGTATTGTGTGTTTTTTACCATTTTCATTTTTTGTGAAATGGTAGGGGTACATTTGTACTGGGATCTGGGGGTCCCCTTGTTAAAGGGGGCTTCCAGATTCCGATAAGCCCCCCGCCCGCAGACCCCCACAACCACCGGGCAGGGGTTGTGGGGATGAGGCCCTTCTCCCTATCAACATGGGGACAAGGTGCTTTGGGGGCCTACCCCAAAGCACCCTCCCAATGTTGAGGGCATGTGGCCTGGTATGGTTCAGAAGGCCTGCGGCCTGCCAGGTTGCGTGCTCGGCTAAGAGTCTGGTATGGATTTTTGGGGGGACCCCCACGCCATTTTTTTTTAAATGTTGGCGCGGGGTTCCCCTTAATATCCATACCAGACCAGAAGGGCCTGGTATGGAAATTGGGGGGACCCCACGCATTTTTTTTTATTTTGGTTTCGGGGTTCCCCTGTTGGGGAATCCCATGCGGTTTTTATCAATGAACTTTTATGTGTATTGCCGAGAGTCGGGACCGACAATTCATTATAGTCACAGGAAACAAGCGCCACTTTACATGCATACTATAGACACCCCCCAGTTACGAAATGAAAAGGAATATTACACTTTAATTGTTTTACTTTAAGCATTATTAAAATCACTGCTCCTGAAAAAACGGCCATTTTTAAAACTTTTTTTTGCATTGATTAGGGTTGTCCCAATACCACTTTTTTAAGACCGAGTACAAGTACCGATACTTTTTTTCAAGTACTCACCGATACCGATTTCCGTTTTTTTTTTTTTTAATGTCACGTGACGGGATTTTTTTTACAATTTTTTTACAATTCTTTTTTGTTTTTTTACAATGCTTTCTTTTTTTTCTTTTTTTTTAGGGAGGGAGGGGGTGGATGGTGTCTGTGTGTTTTTTATTTTAATTTTTATTATTTTTTACAAAAAAATTTAATTATTTATTGCAATCCTTTTTTTTTTTTTTTAATCAGCCGTGTTGGGGGGCTTTGTGAGATATCAGGGGTCTTAATAGACTAGATGGCCCACAATGGGCAATAGTTCTCATCCAGGCAATCTCATAAAATGCAAGAAGGGAAAATCCTCTTCAGCCTCTGCGACAAAATCAGGGTCCTCAATACCTTCCTCCAAAATATGCTCGATGAAAGGAAGCAAACTTCCTTTCGTCAAGCATATTTTGGAGGAAGGTATTGAGGACCCTGATTTTGTCAGAGAGGCTGAAGAGGATTTTCCCTCCTTGCATTTTATGAGATTGCCTTGATGAGAACTATTGCCCATTGTGGGCTATCTGTGGCACATCTTTTGCCTGGAGTTCCTATTTCGATGACCTGCCCTGAGGACCCCTGGAGGTTCGGTTGAAGTCCATCTTGCCAGCTCCGTCTTCCGGGATATCTCCTCATCTGCCCAGTTGGGCTTACTGCCTTACTGACTCCATGTCGCCGACAGGGGAGTCCATCAGATTTGGTAAGAGTACCCATCTTTACTTATCCATTGATGTTGAGTATCATTGATGTCGGTTCCATCTATCCTTGCCAGTTCCTTCTGGATATCCATGATCCATGAATGGCCTTTTCTGTGTTCTGACACAATTGGAAACTTCATCACTTCACTTTTTTGATTTTAGACTTTATGACTTGTTACACCATATTATTTATCATCTAGTTTAAAGACGTATGGACTAGATTTCATCTTGGTCAATATTGTTGAATATTTATTTATATTCACTTAGCGCTACATTTTTTCACTTTCCTTTGTATTGTTTTTTTCACAACGTATGTAGCTGCTTTTTCTTTTTTCACACTAGTGAGCGCAGTGTTTTTGTATATTTTATCACATGTGTATATATATATATATATATATATATATATATATACATATATATATACACTTATATATAGAGCATCTTGTAAAGCTGGGCACACAGCCTGACTGGACATGGGATGAATGAGGACACGTTATAGAGGAGATTGGAGGAGGAGGAGAACATGGGATGGAGGCGATGAGACTGGAGGAGGAAGACATGGGACTGGAGGAGGAAGTGCGATGGAGGAGATGGGATTGTAGGAGGACATAGGATGAAGGATATAATAAGTTGTAAGAGTTTTAAAATAAAGGTGGGTGGCCAGTGGGTGGATTTGGTGGGACAGCCAGTGGGAAGGCCCTGGGGAATGTTTGTGGTCAGGTCCGGGGGGGGCAAGCCTAAAGCTGTGTTAGGGGCCCCAAAATTTCTGATGGCTGCCCTGTCAGTAACCCTGCACAAGGAGAGAGAGCAGCAGTGACCGGTGTCAGTGAACTCACAGCACTAGCTCCCGTCTCCGTGCAGCAGTGACTAACGGCCATGCGCGGTGTCCCCGACAGAGGCGAGCGAGTTCCGGATCGAATGTGCACACTCACGCACCCGTACGAACGTATGCACGCACCCGCACACCCATACGAGCGGGTGTACGTTCTCACGCTCGCACGTTTACGTCCACCAATCCTGGCGCTCAGCGCCATATATAAACAAGGTCCTTGCCTGACACTTATGCTGGATCGTCTTCAGCTAGTTCCTGAGTTCTTGATTTCTGTATGACCTGTTACCTTGCTCCTGACTACCCGGCTTCCTGACTACTCTCTTGGATCTCCCTTGCCTGCTACCTAGCTTTGCTGATTATACTGACCCCGGCTTGGACTCTCTACTACGGCTCTGCTTCCTGACTTTGTACCTCGCTGCCCGCCCGTTGCCAACCTCTGCCTGACCTTGACCATGAACCTGCCTGCTGGATACCTTGTTGTCAGCCAGTTGCCAACCCTTGCCTGTCCTGACGTTGCAGTTGTCCTTGCCTGGCTTCTACTAAACAGTTCTGGTGATCAGTCTTCTCATCTTCTCCAAGAGGATCCTGAATCTCCAAGTTCCAGCTTCCAGCCGCAGGCACCTGCACCCTTCCGTGCCCCAGCACGCCCTGTCCTCACTACCAGGGGTGTTGGGACCGGAACCGCGCGGGAGGCCTCCCTCAGCATTCAGACTCCGCTGTAAGGTACGTGACACCGGTCTTTACTACTGAAAGCTCCTGCATGGTGGTAACATGTTATGCTGGAACAATGCACATATCTTGAAGAAAAGCACAAAGCACACCAAGATTCAGGAAAGAATACACATGCTTATCCCAGAGTTCAGCTTTAAACCACTTCATGAGTGTGTACAAGATCAAGTATGAAGGCCTCTAAAGCGCAAACTGTGAAGCTTCTTGGTAAGGTCAGGAGCTGGCCTTCCTCATACTGATGTAGTTCAGAGTAGGGTGCTAAGTAAATTTAGTTAGCTCCTCTGTAACAGTGAAGCAGGGTTTGATTTGGGCTGTTCAGTGTCTTACAGGCTACTGTTCTGCTATTCACTATCTTCTAGAGACTTCTAGAAGTATAGCGGGAGGGAGAGCAGGACAGGAAGTCTGAATATTTATGGGAGTCCAGCCAATCCCTGGGGAGGTTTGCCCAGAAGGTGGAGGAAGAGCCCATAAATATTCTGAGGCCTGGCAGCCAAGGTGCAGAGTTCCTGGATCCAATTCTTCAGGAGGGTCTTTGCCCCTGGGCCAGAGAGAGAGATAAAAAGGAAGCCAGAGTAGCCTTTGAAGACATTGAGGTCCCAGCAAGGCTTGGCTGGGGGGGGCTACTGAAGAGAGCTGTGTCCAGAGACTGAGCAGAGCCAGAAGGGAGTTGGGAGAAAGCCCAACCATTCTGGTATTGAGTGAGTAGCTAATTCTGCTATACAGAGAAGAAGTGACTCTGGGGTGGTCTAAACCCTCAAGCAAGTACAGTGCAGCCAGGAGTTGGGCAAAACAGCCAGGGATGTGCAATACTGCTCAGAAGTTTGCCCAGTACAGCCAGCAGTTGTACAAGACAGCCAAGAGAGTACAGTACATCCAGAGATCGTGCAATACAGCCTGCTTTTTTGTGCAGTCCAGCCAGAAATCAAGCAGTCCTCACGTTGTGCTACAGTTCTTGGGTATCCTATGCTCCCCTTCCCTATCCAAGTTACTGTTCTAATAAAAACCCTAAAAGAAACTCCTAGACTGATCCTTGAGCCAGAGGAATAATGCTGAAAATGCTGTGTGCCTGGCTGTGTATGCTGTGAGTGGGAGAAATGGCCCAAATTACCAGCGACTCATGCAGGAGTAACGCTACTCTAGCTTTAATATCTTCATATTGACCATTATTATGGGATTTCCTCCCTGCCCATAAAGAAGGTACAGAAGGGTAGGTTAACTCTCAACATCTGCCCATTTTTGGGGACTTGCTAGAGAGGAAGATGTACACAAGGATCTGCAGCGCAGCAATCTCATTGCTCCTACATAATTCATTCTCTGGATCTATGTTCCCTCCACCTCTGTTTTTTTTCCTTTTGAGGTCTCAACTTATTGTATGTAGTTACATATAGTTACATAGTTACATAGTAGGTGAGGTTGAAAAAAGACACAGGTCCATCAAGTCCAACCTATGTGTGTGATTATATGTCATTATTACATTGTATATGCCTGTATGTTGCAGTCGTTCAGGTGCTTATCTAATAATTTTTTTTAATTATTGATGCCCCCCACGGAAACCACTGCCTGTGGAAGGGAATTACACATCCTTGCCGCTCTTACAACAAAGTACCTTCTACGCAGTTTAAGGTTAAACCTCTCTTTTTCTAATTTTAATGAGTGGCCACGTCTTATTAAATTCCCTTCCGCAAAAAAGATTTATCCCTATTGTGGGGTCATCAGTATGATATTTGTACATTGAAATCGTATCCCCTCTCAAGCGTCTCTTCTCCAGAAAGAATAAATTCAGTGCTCTCAACCTTTCTTCATAACTAATATCCTCCAGACCCTTTATTAGCTTTGTTGCCCTTCTCTGTACTCGCTCCATTTCCAGTACATCTTTCCTGAGGACTGGTGCCCAGAACTGGACAGCATACTCCAGGTGAGGCCGGACCAAAGTCTTGTAGCGTGGGAGAACTATTGCTTTATCCCTGGAGTTAATGCCCTTTTTAATGCATGCCAATATTCTGTTTGCTTTGTTAGCAGCAGCTTGGCATTGCATGCTATTGCTAAGCCTATGATTTACTAGGACCCCCAGGTCCTTTTCCATCCTAAGTTCCCCCGGAGGTTTACCCTCAAGTGAGTAGATTGCATTCATATTTTTGCCACCCAAATGCATTATTTTACATTTTTCTACATTAAACCTCATTTGCCATGTAGTTGCCCACCCCATTAATTTGTTCAGATCTTCTTCTTGCAAGGTTTCCACATTCTGCGGAGAAGTTATTGCCCTGCTTAGCTTAGTGTCATCCGCAAATACAGAGATTGAACTGTTTACTCCATCCTCCAGGTTGTTTATGAACAAATTAAACAGGATTTGTCCCAGCACAGAACCCTGGGGGACCCCACTTCCCACCTCTGACCACCCACTTCCTACCTCTGACCATTCCGAGTATTCCCCATTTATCACCACCCTCTGAACTCGCCCTTGTAGCCAGTTTTCAATCCATGTACTCACGCTATGTTCCATGCCAATGGACCTTACTTTGTACAGTAAACGTTTATGGGGAACTGTGTCAAATGCTTTTGCAAAATCCAGATACACCACATCTATGGGTCTTCCTTTATCTAGATGGCAACTCACCTCCTCATAGAAGGTTAACCAGTTCCAGTTTTACTGCGGCAGAATGGCACGGGTGGGCGAAGCGACGTTATGTTACGTCAGGCACGCGGCCGCCTAGGGGGCCGTGACGATCAGATTCATTTCAGAGCCGATCAGTCTCCAGGCCCAGGCCAATGATTTCTGGCCTGGACCTGCTGATCGGTCCTGACAAATGAAATCCTCCCCTGCCTGTGTAAGTGTAAACACAGACAGGAGAAGTGATGTCATCTCTCCTCGTGGAATTATTTTCCATTCCAGAAAAAGGAGAGAGGATATCCAAAAGTGAGTTGCATCAACACTACACTGACATAGGCACATATTTCACCCCCCGATCGCTCCCCCCCACCGGTTAACCCCTCTACTCCCTGTCACTGTGTCACCCAGTGCAGTGTTCATATTTTTCTTTGATCACTATACTGGTGTCATTTGTGACACTAATCAGTGTTAGGGTACTTAGTAGTAGCCCCAGATAGGTCTAGGGACTCCCCTAACCCCCCAATAAAGGTTTAACCCTGTGATCACCCCCTGTCACCAGTGATCACTGTATTAGTGTCACGGTGACGCTGGTCAGTTATTTATTTTTTTATAGCATCAGGGCACCCGCTGTATATTACCTAATAAAAGGTTTAACCCCCTGATCACCCGGCGGGTGATATCAGTTAGGTTTTAGCGTCAATTAGGGTCTGAGTCGTCCCGGGCAGCGTCAGATTAGTGCCAGTAACGCTAACACCCCTGCACGCACCATACACCTCCCTTAGTAGTATAGTCTCTGAACAGATCGATATCTGATCAGATCTATACTAGCGTCCCCAACAGTAGTAAAAAGGTTATTCCTGCGCTACCATGTAGAAAGGGACAGGTGGAAGAGCTGCATGCACCGAATGAGGGTCAAGCCAAACCCAGCAAATGAAAGTGGGGGGTTGGTGCTGCTCTAATCCATAGGAAGAACAATGTGTTGTTATAGGTAGCAGTACAAAATAAATTGTAGTAGGTAGCCCTCTAAAACAGGAAGTATAGTATGAACAATCCCAGGATGGGTAGAGAACACTACAGGTGAATAAGTAGGGGGTAATACTATGACATGATATAATCAATATATATTACTATAATATAGTGCACAGTGCAAACATAAAACCAAAAGAAATCATTCAAATTGTGCTAAATATTGGCGTGCAATAAAAAGAGAACCGTGCAATGAATAAGAATTCCTGTGCAAAGTGCAAAATAAATATAAATGGTACAGTGCGGTGTGTGCTTATAAATAAAGCACATACACCGCAATACAATAGTGCCAACTGAAAAAAAAATAAATGACAAACATTTTTTTTTTTTAATTGTTCCTTGGTGTGAAGGTACTGCAAAACAGTAGTGAGATAAAGTCTAATGGGAGTATTTCTTCTCAGAGTGGGTGAATGTTCCAATGTGCAAATAGCAAGGTGGGGTGTTTGAAAGGCAAATGAATGGTGACTCCTCTTCGTGTAGAAAACACACACTAGTGAGCAGTGGCCCCTTACCTTGTGGTAATGAGGTAACAGCATAAGGTTGGGTACTGGTAATAGCTGCCTCTTCTTATAATCCTGGACCAGAACGTGATATCTAGAAATCCTGGTCCCTCAGTGGGTGCAGGAGCGGTAAAGAACGAAGGAAGTACCGGATAGTGTAATATTGTTTAAACACTAATAGATTTTATTTAAACAGCAGAGAGGTACTCACAAAGGTAGCAGGATAAAAAACGTTTGTCTCCAGACAAGCGGCGAGCTCGTAAACCTATGTCAGTGTCGGGTGCCTGTCCCGTCCCTACGCGTGATGTCACATACACATACAAACGTGACTTCTTCCCCTTCACATTTTGAGAAACCCTAATCTGGAACGTTTACAGTTTTTTATAAAAGTGCAAAGAAAAAAAAACCACAAACATTTTAAATTAAGAAGCCAAAAATAGTTGTGGTTTTATTTTTCTTCTCTCTCTATTGTTCTCTCTCTTATGTTCGCTTTCTATTGTCCGCTCTATTGTTCGCTCTCTATTCTATAGCTATTGTTCTCTCTCTATTGTTACTGTATTTTAGAACTGTAATGTTTTATTTTTACTATGTTTTAATGTATTTGCTTTGCAGGTATGGTGTGTCTTACTGTTATGCTATAATGTTACTTTGTTTTATTGTTAACCATCATTTGCCATGGTCGACCAAAGAAGTTGAGTGCACTTGCTCAGCGTCATATCCAGAGGTTGTCTTTGGGAAATAGACGTATGAGTGCTGCCAGCATTGCTGCAGAGGTTGAAGGGGTGGGGGGGTCAGCCTGTCAGTGCTCAGACCATACGCCACACACTGCATCAAATTGGTCTGCATGGCTGTCGTCCCAAAAGGAAGCCTCTTCTAAAGATGATGCACAAAAAAGTGGACTAAGGACATGGATTACAGGAACCATGTCCTGTGGTCTGATGAGACCAAGATAAACGTTTTTGGTTCAGATGGTGTCAAGCCTGTGTGGCAGCAACCAGGTGAGGAGTACAAAGACAAGTGTGTCTTGCCTACAGTCAAGCATGGTGGTGGGAGTGTCATGGACTGGCGCTGCATAAGTGCTGTCGTCACTGGGGAACTACAGTTCATTGAGGGAACCATGAATGCCAACATGTACTGTGACATACTGAAGCAGAGCATGATCCCCTCCCTTCAGGGACTGTGCCACAGGGCAGTATTCAAACATGATAACGACCCCAAACACACCTCCAAGATGACCACTGCCTAGCTGAAGAAGCTGAGGGTAAAGGTGATGGACTGGCCAAGCATGTCTCCAGACCTAAACCCTATTGAGCATCTATGGGGCATCCTCAAGCGGAAGGTGGAGGAGCGCAAGGTCTCTAACATCCACCAGCTCCGTGATGTCATCATGGAGGAGTGGAAGAGGACTCCAGTGGCAATCAGTGAAGCTCTGGTGAACTCCATGCCCAAGAGGGTTAAGGCAGTGCTGGAAAATAATGGTGGCCACACAAAATATTGACAATTTGGGCCCAATTTGGACATTTTCACTTAGGGGTGTACTCACTTTTGTTGCCAGCGGTTTACACATTAATGGCTGTGTGTTGAGTTATTTTGAGGGGACAGCAAATTTACACTGTTATACAAGTTGTACACGCACTACTTTACACTGTAGCAAAGTAAAATTTTTCTGTAGTGTTGTTACATAAAAAGATATAATAAAATATTTACAAAAATGTGAGGGGTGTACTCACTTTTGTGAGATACTGTATGCCCATCATTAGAAGTGGGTGGATGAAGGGCGGTATTCTAATGGTGGGCATATCCACCGATCAATCTCTTTTTTTCATTCAGCCCACATTTGCTCTCCTCCACTATGTGGCTTTCGTGTTCTATCTTAGCCGCCCTAATTGCACCCTTACATATCTTGTTACATTCTTTGTAAAGTCTCAATGCTGATCATAATCCCTCAGCCTTGTATTTTTTTAAGGCCTTCTCTTTCGCTTTTATATGCAATTTTACATTGGAGTTAAGTCATGCAGGACTTTTGTTTGCTCTTTTAAATGTATTTAAATGCATTTAAATGCACTGGCTAATGCCCCTATTTAATATGCTCTTAAAGCAAACCCATCTCTCCTCCTTATTCTTTGTTTCTAAGATTTTATCCCAATTTATATCTTCTAGCAAGGTTCGCAGTTTAGGGAAGTTGGCTCTTTTAAAATTCAGTGTCTTTGTGTTCCACTTATGTTTCCTAATTGTGTGATATATACTGAAGCCAATTGACCTGCGATCGCTGTTTCCCAAATTGCCCCGTATTACCACATCTGTGATCAGGTCTGTATTGTTGGTAATCAGTAGATCTAATAACGCTTTATTTCTAGTTGGTGCGTCTACCATCCGACCCATGAAATTGTCCTGCAAGACATTTAGGAACTGGCGAGCCTTAGACGAATGAGTGGTTCCCTCCGTCCAGTCTATGTCTGGATAATTAAAATCCCCCATTATAACACTTCCCATCCTTGCTGCTAATCTGAATTGTGATAGGAGGTCCATCTCCCCCTCCTCCCTCGGGTTAGGCGGCCTATAGCATACTCCCAGTATTATTTTCCCCTTAGCTTCATCCCTTTGGAGCTCTACCCATAAGGATTCCACCTCCTCCCTGGCTCCCTTATTGATGTAATCTCTCATATTCACTTGTACATTATTCTGGATATATAGGCATATCCCTCCCCCTTTTTTACCCTCCCTATCACTGTGATAAATGGAATACCCATGAATGGTTGCCAGCCAATCATGAGAGCTGTTGAACCAGGTCTCTGAAATTTCCACAAAATCGAAATCCTCCTCGTATAACAGTATCTCTAGGTTCACCCATCTTGTCCGCCAGGCTACTGGCATTGGTGAACATGCCACGTATCCAAATATAGCCTCTTTCTTCACTTTTTTTTTTTTTATCATTCCTCATATGTACTTTACGTGTCTTACATGCTTATATAGCATTTTATATAATTAGTTCCTTTTTTCTACATTATTTTGCCGCTGCTTACACATATACACCCTGCACTCACAGGGATTTTCACCCCACTGACCAATGTTTACACCCTTCACAATCAGATCTCAGCTGTTCTGCATTTTAGATTTACCACTTGGTCACATGATTCATGATAAATGGTATTTATGTGGTTTCATTTTTATCATTGTTAGCTATGAGTAAGCGCTCCGCAGAGCGTGAAACGCAGTAGCTGATTATCTGTACATTCTATCCATGGTGCTTTGTACATGATTTGTTCCTGATTTTACAATAAAAAAATTTCGTTGGATTATATTCTCCTGGTGTGCGGCTGTCCTGACTTTTTTCCTCCCTCACAACATGAACATGCCACGTAGTCTAGACCGGTCGCATACTGTCCTCTTATTGGGTGTTCCGAGATTGCAAATAGGACTTGTTAGTATACTTACCTCGGTTTTATGTGCTTTAGTCAACCTACCACTAATGCCCCCAATACTACCCTCTGGAATATGTTCATTGCTGACTATGTCTACCTCTGATAAAAAATGTGTTTGAAGCGCTTCACTATGTGATCAAAAATAAATAGATAAATAAATAGTTAAATATTCAAATAATATAACCCACATACACAATTCACTGAACAAATCCAGATACTGTGCAAAAAGTGCAGTATAAAATTCATAACCACATGTGTAAAAACTAATAAATACCTAGTAACACAAAGTTCACAAATAAACTATAAAATCCTAATGAGTCAAATGATTGGCCACTCTATTAATATAATCGGTAAATACGTGAAGAGAAAAATCAGACAGCCAAGTCCAAAACAGGAAATTAATCTACGCCCAGTATAAAAAGTTCTGCAATAGCTCTATAATTGCTTAATTGGAGTACTCCTATGTCAATCTTGAACGACAATGTCATTTAGCTCCAACCGCATCAGATGTAGTAATCACCATCAGAAATCATATGTAAAGCAGATAAAAAAGAAAGAAATATCATTGCGCAATGCTCCATACAAATGGTACACCAGCAAACATGCTATGAGATCCACTCACGTGCGCCCAAAAATGTAAAGGCATATGCAGATGTATTAAGCAGTCAGCCACCACGGACGAGAGCAGGGTCGCTGCAGTACACAGCCAGATACTGACAGTCTGCACAGTGTATCCTAGGCTCCTCTCACGCGTTGCGTCACGGTCACGTGACTTTTTCAAGGATCCTTGAAAAAATCACGTGACACAACGCGTGGGAGGAGCCTAGGACGCACTGTGCAGACTGTCAGTATCTGGCTGTGTACTGCAGCGACCCTGCTCTCGTCCGTGGCGGCTGACTGCTTAAAACATCTGCATATGCCTTTACATTTTTGGGCGCACGTGAGTGGATCTCATAGCATGTTTGCTGGTGTACCATTTGTATGGAGCATTGCGCAATGATATTTCTTTCTTTTTTATCATCTTTACATATGATTTCTGATGGTGATTACTACATCTGATGCGGTTGGAGCTAAATGACATTGTCGTTCAAGATTGACATAGGAGTACTCCAATTAAGCAATTATAGAGCTATTGCAGAACTTTTTATACTGGGACTAGATTAATTCCCTGTTTTGGACTTGGCTGTCTGATTTATCTCTTCACGTATTTACCGATTATATTAATAGAGTGGCCAATCATTTGACTCATTAGGATTTTATAGTTTATTTGTGCACTTTGTGTTACTAGGTATTTATTAGTTTTTACACATGTGGTTATGAATTTTATACTGCACTTTTTGCACATTATCTGGATTTGTTCAATGAATTGTGGGTTATATTATTTAAATATTTAACTATTTATTTATCTATTTATTTTTGATCACATAGTGAAGCGCTTCAAACACATTTTTTATCTATTTATTTTTAGTGATTCTGAACACTTTTTTTTGATAGCAGCCTCACTAAATTGATTTATTTTATATATTTAATTGTTTTGATTTTTGGAGCTTTATTTTGAATAATTATCACAGCGCTTTGTGGTTTTACACACTATATGTCTACCTCTGGACCCTCCCCCCCATTGCCTAGTTTAAAAACCCCTCTAACTCTAGTTAATGTGGCCATGATCACAAGTTACTATTAAAAAAAAAAAAAAAAAAAAAAAAGAAACAAGCTATAACAAGAATCACTGATGAAGCACCTTTAGGCCTCATGCACACTGGATACTTTTTGACGTTTTTACAGCAGCTGTTTTTGGCTGTAGACGTTTTTTTCTACAGTCATTAAACTCTCCATCATGTTATCCTATGTGTCCATGCACACATAAGCTGTTATCAGCAGTTTTGGGCAGTGGTGTTTTTGAGTAGTAAAAGCTGTAAAAACGCTCTAACGCTGATAAACGTTGATAAACGCTCAAAAACATCGCTCAGCAGCTTTTTTTAACATTTTTGATCCATTGAAAAAAAATAAAATAAAAAAATGTTTTTCTTAAAAAAAAAAAAAAAAGCTAAAACGTTAACGTAGAAAAACGCTAAAAAACGCTAAAAAAGCTATTGCAGAAACGTTTAAAAAAACTCTTTGCAAAACTACTGATGTTCTTATAACATTATTTTAACATCCAGTGTGCATGAGGCCTTATTGTAAAAATCTGCATTAGTCATGTCTAAGTAAATAGCCGGTTTTAAATGATCTTCCAAAACCATATCAATATTTATAATGAGTTGTCACTGAAATAATCCATTGTTTAGACATCATGCACATGAAGGTTAAGTGAACAGAAGTGTCCTGATACCTGTGGTTACAAATAATACATTCTAACTTCCAGTAGGCACTCCATTGTAAGCAACATTTTATTTATCTTTGAATTTATTTTCATTTAAGCTAATTTACTGTTCCCACTAGTCACATTGATATGGCATGTGCTTCCATTTCAGCCACTAAGGCAAAAAGAGATTATATTGAAATAAAAGATGTTCAAAATGCAATATGCTCCTTGCTGAGTAAAATAAAGAAATGCACATGTACATACTGTTTAAGGATTATTGAAAAATCTGAAAACTTCCTGTAATGGTAATTATAATGTTTCTAGTTGGGTCACATTTTAGCTAAGAACAGTGATAAGGTTTCATTCTACTTGTCCTCTGTATACAACCTAAATTTAAAAGAACATAACAAAACGTGGAATATAGAATTTAGGCAAATATATACAGTGCTTATAAACAAATTGTTCATCAAGGCACTGATGTTAAAAAAAATATTTTACCGTTATACCATTGGTTTAGGGCTGGAACTGAGCTTTTACAGAAGTCACCAATTTCCTGCACACACAAGAAGTTAATTGATAGAGAAAAAAACCTGATAGATGTTCCCGCCAGTACAAACAGCTTACTTCCCAGTACGCACACTACCAGATTTCGGTTCAGATACTTTATTAATCCCAAGGGAAATTATTACTCCAAGTGAGATCTGCACTCCCGTACACACACTTTATCAATGCCACAAGTGATATATGCAGGACAGCACATAATGTACACCCCACTTACCCAGCATCCATGCCACAAATGAGATCTGCCATCTTCCCTGATCCAATATAAACCAGCCCTGTCCTACTTTCATTTCCTCGTTCCATACAGAATTACACAGTATGGGAGGAAATGAGGAGGCATATAAGGTCCTGGCCACCTGTTTTCTTTAGAAGACAATGATCAAAGAGGAAATGAGAGTGGACTTGGACAGATGTGTAAGAGAATGACTAGAGACAAGATCCAGTATAGATGGAAGCAAAGGAGAACGATCATAGAGAGGAGGAGGGTAAGTATGAATGGAAATGTAGAATGGCCAGAATGTAGAATAGTCAAATTACCAGAGTGGGCACAGGAGCGGGGAATAAAACAGAGGGAAGGACAGTGAAAATGGATGCAGAGTACCAGTAACTTTTAACCTCCTTGGCGGTATGATTATGTCAGATTTTTGATGCTGAAAGCGGTACAATGTTTTGCATGGAAATTTGGCGTTTTATATTGTAGTCCTGTAATTCTTAGGAATAACTCACTTAAATCTGTCCAAACCAGAGTCTAGGCCCAAGTATGATAAAGTTTGAAACACACAATCATAAACTATAATATAATAAATAACTATAAATAATAACAAATAATAATATAAAATTAATACATTGTATTCAATACATTTTAGTCAATAATATAATCAAATCAAAACCACAAAAATAAAAAAAATTTGTCCAAACAAGGTTGCATTATTACTAGTCATATTGCTTTAGTAAACATCCCAGGTATGATACATTTTGAAACACAATCAGGACAATGGAACCTGGTTTCCTTTCGGATTTTCCTTCCACTGTCATCACACTTTGAGCAACAAACCACGCACATCCTTGTGGGTGCTGACTTTTTTTCAGTTGGTGGGATGTAGTCCATGAAGGGACGACCAGTCAGGTGTTCCGGGTTGACAACACCAGCAGCACAACGTCCAGCTCTATTCACAGGCATTAGTGTTTGGTGGTTCAGAAAGATCAATTCGGCAACTTTCCAAACAAAGTCAGCATGAACCACAGGCTTGTCACTCTTTTTTTTAGCAGAATGTAGGCATTCCACAAGCATTGATCAAGAAGATACCTGAAGATCTTCTTGTTATATTTTGTTTGTTGTTTTCTCATTGCTGGATAAAATGTCATTGCTTGGTCGGCTCTATCAACACCTCCCATGGTGTTGTAGTCTAGCACTACCTGTGGCTTCATCATGTCTTTCCCACCTTTTGTGCGTACCATGACAGTGGAGGTGTTATGGATTGTACTCATTAGGCAAACATCTTTTTTGTCATGCCATCACAGTGCCATCATTTTGCCTTTCTGCCAGGCAACCATTTCTCCTGTCTTGAGCTTCTTATTGCCAAAGATTGGCAGCATGTCACGCCGGTTAGCCCTAACAGTTCCATAGGCATCCGTTTTGTTCTGCAGAAGGAGCTCATAAAGTTCAGGAGATGTGTAAAAGTTGTCTGTAGTTACACAATAGCCCTGATTTAGCAATGACTCAATCAGTGAAAGAATGGAAGATGTTGCCATTCCATAATTACTGTATTTTGAGTTGAATTTGGTTCCTTTCCCAGTGTATAGGACAGAATTCCAAATGTAACCAGTTGTCGATTCACATAGCATGAAGGATTTTATGCCAAATAGTGCTCTCTTTGATGCCATGTATTGTATCTAGCCGAGCCTTCCCTTGTAGTCCATTAGACTTTCATCTATGCTGATGTCTCTATCTGGCACATAACTCCGTTGGAAATTCTTCTGAATCATTTGATATACCTCCCAAATCTTCTTGAGTTTTGGTGCTGGATGAGTAATTTCATCAAATTCTTCATTGTTTTCAAAGTGCAAATACTTCATAGTCAGAGAAAATTTGTACTCTGACATGACCGTGCCAAAGAATGGAGTGGCTAGTAATTTATTGGTTGTCCAATACCACTTCTGCATGGGTTTCCCCACCACTCCCTGAAGAATTATTAGGCCCAGAAATTTCCAAATGTCCTCTTTGGTCATTGGTTCCTACTTTCTGCTCCTTGAAAACTTCCGATGTGTAGCAGCTTGTTGCTCCTGGTACTGGTTTGTCTCTGTAACAATTTTTTCAATAACCTCATCGGTCAAAAATAGTTGAAGGTATGTCACGGGGTTGTCATCTTCAACATCTACTTTGATACCAGGTGCTCCAGAAAATGGGAATCTTGGAGGCGCTGCGTAATCCATACCTCAATCAATAGAGCACCAAGTCTGCACATCACTGAGCTTCGTCGCAGGATCGTCGCTGAAATCACTTTCTGTGTCTGATGACGAATTTCCCCACAAATCGCTATCACTCAGTTCTGCAAGTGATTCTGTATCGCTATCGCTGTTTTCCAGCAGGTCATAAACCGCTTTCGATGTAGAGGCACGCTTTTTGGATGCCATGGTTGCTCTCCAGTTTCCAGGCAGAAAGTACAGTAAAACTGCAGGCAATGGCACAGGACAAAGCACTGGGGGGCAAACTGAGGTCAAATTATTTGAAACAGTAATGTTATCCACAAGATTACAATGTATTGTGTGTGCTGTGTTTTACACATTTTGAATCACACAAAGCATCAGGGGGAAGATCCAGCCACCGGACACAGCGGGAGTACATCGTGGGATCCCAGGGACAAGGTAAATCACCTCTTCCAGGATCCAGCGATGCAATCCCGAGTGTGGCTTGGGGTTTCCGCTAATGGTACTGAAATTTCACACCGAGCCATACTCGGGAATACTGCCAGGGAAGTTAAAGCATATCTAAACCCAAAAATATTTTTTTTTTATATTAGAGCTTACCAGACCTTAGCGTTTCATGCCTTTTTCCTTTTAATTGCACCTAGTAATCCTGCAGATAACACACTTCTGTCAGTTTGTGTTCACGCTTATTTTTTCATTGTAGCTATGGAAGGAGTCATGTTTGTCACACAGGCTGGACTTCAAACATGTTTGTCTTTGTTAACTTGCATTGTTTGTGGAATTGATGGGACTAGTAGTTTACAAAAGATAGATAACATTGTTTATGCTGTCTTTTTTAGTTGACAGGAAGTGACAAGGACACAACATTTCTAGCAAGAGGAACAGGTACATTTCTGTCAAGAGAACAGATAGTTCTTAGCCTGGAATAAGAAAACCAATGCAACAGCCACTTTTAAGGCCTGGTAAACTGCAATATATGACATTTTTGTTTTAGGGTTTAGATATACTTTAACACCTTCTCGTCTGGCCTATAGCAGATTAACAGCCAGGCGGGCCATTCGTCCTTCAGTGTGGACATCATTTGATGTCCTCCCAGAAGGTGCCGCTCGGGGGGGGAGGGTGCACAACGGAAGGATTTGTCACCGGCTGTGTCCACTGGACACGGCCGTTTACTGATCACTAGATCGGCCTGCTCTCAGTATCATGTGATTGCTATGACCAATGTTTGCTTATACCAATGGAATTCACTGGTATAAGCAATCATAATGTGTAAATTAAAAAAAGAATCCTGATCACTTCCCCAGAGTAGTACATTGTTTATGGTAACACTGTATTGCTCTCATCACAGTGTGTTAAAAAAAGAGAACTGGCTATGTGTTTCAACCTGATTGTACAATCTCAGTTCAACTCAGTTTACATAGATTTGTACAGAAATCTACAAGTGTGCATACTAACATAAGCTTCATTTCATTGATAACATTTTTTAATGTTATATATAAATTGGAACTTTTTTTTTCCTACAATTAAGCAGACTTGAAAGCTTGCCACACATTTTATAACTAGGTCGCACTGACTCAATGGCCACCTGGGTAAATTAAGGGCCACAAACTGGTCTAAACTTTTTCGTTCCTGAGAACTGGGATGGACCTTAACCACTTGACTTCTGGAAGATGAACCCCCCCCTTCATGACTAGCCCATTTTTTGCAAAACAGAACTACATTACTTTAACTGACAATTGCACGGTCATTTAATGCTGTACGCAAATAAAATGTATGTTCTTTTTTTCCCACAAATAGAGCATTTTTTTGGTGGTATTTGATCACCTCTGCGTTTTTTTATTTTTTGTGCTACAAATAAAAAAGACCAACAATTTTGAAAAAAAAAACATTTTTTTTTACTTTCTACTCTAAAATATATCCAATAAAAAAAAATAAAATGTCTTAATAAATTTAGGCCAATATGTATTTTGCTACATATGTGGTAAAAAAAATCCCAATTAGCGTATATTGATTCGTTTTTGCAAAAATGGTAATGTCTACAAACTATGAGATATTTTTAATACTAGTAATGGTGGCAATCAGCGACTTAGAGCAGGACTGTGATATTGCGGCATCTAGGGCCATCAAAGGGTTAGCTGAGTGCCTAGCCAGTGTTTGTGTGTACTATGTGTGGGGTTTTTACTAGGGGAAGAGATGGATTGTCTTTCCCTGCTTCGCAGGGAAAGACAAGCCATCAATTCCCCCTGTCAGGACGGAGCTCTGCCTTGTTTACATAGGTATAGAAAAAACAACCAGCGCAATAATAATAATAACCCTCTTTAAAGCTGCTGAACACTCAGGGTCAATCATTCAAATCCCATGCAGTAAAAATGTAAATAGACAGTGCAGCACTGATGATAAGTCCATATATCAAAAATATACCAATGTGTGATCTCTTCAATGGTGCCAAAATATGGTAAACGTGCAGGTGACTCCGTGGGTAAACCTCCACCAATGGAAAAAATGTCTCCTCAACCCCCAGCATAGACCCTTGATTACAGAGGGTCACACACACACTTCCCCTTATAGGGTATATCAATGTATCACCGGTCAGCCAAGGAAGACTACAGATGTGGATGGATACCTCATGATAAGATTCCCTGACGAAGTTTCGGCCACTGGAACATAACGGGTACTGACGGACGAAAGTCACGTGACGTCATCCGTGGCCATAGCTGACTCATTGTATACAAGCTGGAATACCAGGCACTGGGTTTGCAGTGCATGATTTGTTCATTGTGGCTCTGGAGTTTGGCTTTCTTCATCCGGTATTTTGGACACTGGTTCCACTTATCAAAAGGTATCCATCCGGATCTGTAGTTTTCCTTGGCTGACCGCTGATACATTGATACACCCTATAAGGGAAAGTGTATGTGACCCTCTGTAATCAAGGGTCTACCCTGGGAGGGGAGCGGCCATTTTTTCCATTGGTGGAGGTTTACCCACGGATTCACCTGCATGTTTACCAGATTTTGGCACCATTGAAGTGATCACACATTGGTATATTTTTGATATATGGACGTATCATCAGCGCTGCACTGTCTATTTACATACATACTTGTTTACATAGGTAGAGCTCCATTCTGTGTCTCTCCTCGGCAATTAGTGGGTGTTGGTGGATATCCATTGGCTGGCACTCACTGATCAGTTTCATCTGTGATAAATCACAGCAAAAGCAGCGTGCCGGCGGCATATGCGCACACCCCTACCTGGAAGTGCATAATCATGTATATATATATATGTAAATCTGCACAGCACGGCCACCCTGTAGCAGTAAATCTGCTATTGGTAGGTTGGCAAGCGGTTAAGAGAGTACATTGTCCAAACATTTTGAGATTCATTGCTGTAGTCTAAAGGTCCTTCACACCAATGAAGTGACCATTAAGTCACTTGGATTTTTTAGTTACTGTGAAATATAGGTGTAGCAGGTACCTCTCCAGGCTGATTGAATCCTAGAGGGAGAGAGCTGCCTGCTAGCAGTGGCGTGGGTCTTTCACCCCCCTTCCTCTCCTCTCTCACACACACAGACACACAGAACTGTATACTTTGTAGCCTCCCTATTTAAAGAGACTGAGTAACAATTATCAGGGAGCAGCAGCAGAGAATGGTGGAATATGAAGTCCCAGCACAAGGCAGCCTGACCGACTGTGTGAGGGGGCAGGACTGCAAATCCCAGGCTGCACTGCAGAGAGTTAGGAGGATTGTGGGAGAAACTATAAAAGTACAGGGTGGACCAGGCCAAGGAGGCCTTGCTTCCTGGATCCTATCGGGAGAGCAACCTTCTGTTGCTGTGTGAGGGGATTGCGGCCTACCAAGGGGGACACAGCCTGCAGCTCCAGCCCAGAGGGACAGAACCCTGCATGCTTCCAGAAGGATGCTCTGCAGCAGTGCGGAATGTCACAGAATCAGCCGACTTGCCGGGTCAGCAGACTGAAAGCCATCGCGACACATCTGCAGCCAGGAGAATAGTTTGATCGCTCTTTGGAGGACCGCTGAATGCGTACAAGATTGGCGAGGGGGCTTTGCCCAGGAATCGTATTGCCTTCCCCAAAACACCACACTTGAACACTGTGCACAGACACCTGTTATCCAGATCATGTAGAGGAGTGCTATATCACAGCACCAGCTATTTTACATTACTCCCCATCACTCTGTTACATTGAGGGACCCTTGTCCACAGAGCTTCAACATGCCAGTGAAGAGAACAAATGCAAGGCCTTGCTCTTAGAACATTATTGTTGTTGCTCTTAAAGGGGACACGTCACTGGTGTTTATATTACTTTATTGTGTGCTAGTATTGAAGGTACTATAGGCCGGCCTAGGGTTCCCCTTTAGCCATAGTATTCTACATCAATCAATAGCTTGTTTGGGGAGTCCATTTAATCTGTGTATGTTGTTATTATTCTCTTATTGTTGCAAAGTGTTATTGACTGTTTTAAGAACTGGCTACTTATACAGGACTTGGTTGACTAATAGTACTTTAAACTTTTCTCTGGTCCAAGTAAACTTGAGACAGCAGAATTGTGTCTGTGAGTTATTACTGTGTTATTCCATTAATCACATTGCTAGGTGCGCCAGAGGGGCTGGTACAATTCTTTGGGGATGAGAGGCAGAGTAACGGACTGAACAAACAAAAGCAGCTCCTTCGGGGGTATTGCTACAAAGGTTTCAACACATTTGCAACTAGCTGCTGGAATAATGTCTGACATACACACAACCAGGGCTGAAAGGGAGACTGGATGGTCACATATGGCATTTCATTACCTCTAAACAATCAGTAATGCTACATCTTAGGCTAGGGTTCTAAGGGCAAATTTTAATCTTGTGGAGGGGTGTAGACTGTTTTCAGTGCAATCATTTAAAAAAATTAACTTCATGGGGTTTAATGGTAAAGCAGAAGCAAAACAGGAAAGTAGTGGTGTTGTTTGACCGCCAACAGTTTGCAAGGGATTAAATTATAGTAATATGGTCCTCTAAATGGCAGTGACTTGACAATATGTAGGAAAATAAGTCAGTCCTGAAATAACATAGGAAACAAAAAGGACAAGCATAATAAGAGGTCAAGAAACAGTCAATTATATGTTGCAGGTAAAAAGAGGCAACCATACACATATAACAAATAGGCACTTACATAACAATTGGACAATCGTTACTGTGACAGAACCCACTGTCATTGTGTGTTTTAGAGGGGGCTGTGGGCTATCCTCCTACTCACAGACTATTGCCCAGCAGAGAATGAGAGACTTGGGGACAAAATGGCATTCGGATAATGTAACTATATCCTTATATAGGTTGCATCTCTTCTCCCCATTCTCCACCTCTTGTTATTGTGTTTAATTATGCTATGTCATGGCACGTAGACAAAAGGTGTGGAGACGCATCCCAGCGGGGGATGTGTAAGGAAGGGCTGCCTGCTTATCATAATCCCTTTATGTGTTTCAACTGTAGTTTCTGTTTAAATGTACAAGTGTCAAGTTTCCATTGGTTCTTCCTTGTCCCCTACCCCCTCTATGACAAGGCTAAGGGGAGTGTCCCTAACTGTATTTATAGGTGTATGTTTTGTACTTAATAAACAATTTATGCTCTGCAGGTTTAACCCTCAACATCTGTGTGGTTTGCCTCGTGATTGGGGGTTAAGGGCTGGTTATGGCGAGTCTGCCGGCTAAGGGTGCGTATGGAGAACAGGAGACACAGTTCTGGCGGAACTTACAGTTACAATATATGGGCAACAAACAGGTAATCATGACATTATGCAGGCCAAAAAATAGACAATTAAGACAACACAAGGGTAATACATGAACAACAATAGAGCAATAATTACAATACTCTAGGTGGAAAACAAATGGGTAGTCTTGACAACATGATAGCAACAGACGTGACCATATGTGAGCAAAAAAAGTGGTAATCATGGCAATACACAGGTAACAGCAATGTTAGTGACAACAGTGACAATAAATTAAACCCAGTCAGTGGGAAAAAAGTATATGTGTGTGAATAATTTCCCGTATATAGGTGAGTAGGTGGAAAAATGCCTTTTACATTAGTGATAGGTGAGAAGAAGTATAATCTCCAACTGTTTTAAAACAAAACTACAGACAAACAGGTACATATACAGTTGAAATACATACAGTGGGGACGGAAAGTATTCAGACCCCCTTAAATTTTTCACTCTTTGTTATATTGCAGCCATTTGCTAAAATCATTTAAGTTCATTTTTTTCCTCATTAAATGTACACACAGCACCCCATATTCACAGAAAAACACAGAATTGTTGACATTTTTGCAGATTTATTAAAAAAGAAAAACTGAAATATCACATGGTCCTAAGTATTCAGACCCTTTGCTCAGTATTTAGTAGAAGCACCCTTTTGATCTAATACAGCCATGAGTCTTTTTGGGAAAGATGCAACAAGTTTTTCACACCTGGATTTGGGGATCCTCTGCCATTCCTCCTTGCAGATCCTCTCCAGTTCTGTCAGGTTGGATGGTAAATGTTCGTGGACAGCCATTTTTAGGTCCCTCCAGAGATGCTCAATTGGGTTTAAGTCAGGGCTCTGGCTGGGTCATTCAAGAACAGTCACGGAGTTGTTGTGAAGCCACTCCTTTGTTATTTTAGCTGTGTGCTTAGGGTCATTGTCTTGTTGGAAGGTAAACTTCGGCCCAGTCTGAGGTCCTGAGCACTCTGGAGAAAGTTTTCGTCCAGGATATCCCTGTACTTGGCCACATTCATTATTCCCTCGATTGCAACCAGTCGTCCTGTCCCTGCAGCTGAAAAACACCCCCACAGCATGATGCTGCCACCACCATGCTTCACTGTTGGGACTGTATTGGACAGGTGATGAGCAGTGCCTGGTTTTCTCCACACATACCGCTTAGAATTTAGGCCAAAAAGTTCTATCTTGGTCTCATCAGACCAAAGAATCTTATTTTTCACCATCTTGGAGTCCTTCAGGTGTTTTTTTAGCAAACTCGATGCGGGCTCTCATGTGTCTTGTACTGAGGAGAAGCTTTCGTCGGGCTACTCTGCCATAAAGCCCCGACTGGTGGAGGGCTGCAGTGATGGTTTACTTTTTAAAACTTTCTCCCATCTCCCAACTGCATCTCTGGAGCTCAGCCACAGTGATCTTTGGGTTCTTCTTTACCTCTCTCACCAAGGCTCTTCTCCCCCAATAGCTCAGTTTGGTCGTCTCAAACGTCTTCCATTTAAGGATTATGTGCTCTTAGGAACCTTAAGTGCAGCAGAAATGTTTTTGTATCCTTGGCCAGATCTGTGCCTTTCCACAATTCTGTCTCTGAGCTCTTCAGGCAGTTCCTTTGATCTCATGATTCTCATTTGCTCTGACATGCACTGTGAGCTGTAAGGTTTTATATAGACAGGTGTGTGGCTTTCGTAATCATGTCCAAATCAGTATAATCAAACACAGCTGGACTCAAATGAAGGTGTAGAACCATCTCAAGGATGAGCAGAATAAATGGACAGCACCTGAGTTAAATATATGAGTGTCGCAGCAAAGGGTCTGAATACTTAGGACCATGTGATATTTCACTTTTTCTTTTTTAATAAATCTGCAAAAATGTCAACAATTCTGTGTTTTTCTGTCAATATGGGGTGCTGTGTGTACAATAATGAGGGAAAAAATGAACTTAAATTATTTTAGCAAATGGCTGCAATATAACAAAGAGTGAAAAATTTAAGGGGGTCTGAATACTTTCCATCCCCACTGTATATGGGATCTGTTTTACCTAGCAAGGCATTTGTATTGCCATTTTGAATTACAATATCTACACAGACCTGTCATACAACAGGGCCAGATTGGTAACTTTAATTTTCTCCTGTAGTTTAGTAATACAGACCAGTCCCCTCTCTGACCCCATGCTGTGACTGGACAGAGAAGGAACAGCAGGAGACTGAAGAATCATCACTCTGCTCTCTCTCCTTTCATTGAAACCAATGGAGGCGGCTGACATGCGTCAATGCCTCATTAAAGCATCATGCCACCTAATTTAATGTGCACATAGCCTGCTACCTGTCTTGCATGATTTTATATATGTAGCGCTGGTAGATTTATGATCTACCATCTGATAGGTAAATTTAGTGAATTGCTCGTTATAGGAAGTTAGATTTGCCTCTGTTCCAGCTTGGCTGACGTTGCGTGTGGTTCCACATTGTGCCGGTGGGTGTCGTTGTCACCATCGGCGGGTGTTGGAAAAGCAACGTGTTAAAGCGGATGAGTGCTTCTCTGTCCCAGAGACAACTTGGTGGAGGTGGTCCTCCGAGTTGCATTCTGGGAGTGGGTATTTTTGGGACAGACGCCATGTTTAGGGGTTTGTTTTCAGCCACCTGCTGGCCCTCCTGGCCTACAGGTATGTATTAGAGTACCACCTCGTGGTCCTCCGTTTCGGAGGCCCGCTTCGCTGCGGCGCGTGGGTGGACCCAGAAGCCTGTCTGGGGCCTACCACAGCAGCCGAGGAATGGTCCTAAGCTGTCTATCCAGAGTGAAGAAGCTGGACAACCGAGGAGATCCCAGGGGAGGACCCAACATGGAAGGATCATGCAGAGTGCTGGTCTGGAGAGGGGCCTGGTGACTCGGTTGGAGAACGTATCCTAAAGTAATCCTACCGCATAGTACTGCCGGGTTGGCTTAGAGGTCCAAGTACTGTGTCTGACATTCATCGTGAACCAATACATCCTGTGGCAGAGGATCGTACAGGTTTATTTCAAGCAAGTCTGTGGCAGAGACTTTTGTTCGTGCTACGTACTGGCTGCTAGGCAAGTGAGAGAGGCCTATCCAGGCGAGCAAAGATCGTGTCCCACAAAAAGTGGATTGCATTCAATTACAGTATTCAACTTTAAAGGATGTTCTAAAGAAACCTAAAGAAAGGCATTTGAGCTTCCCTGCAGTTTTCCTCCTGCCTCTTTCCTGCTACTTCCTTTGTTACTTGGTTCAATAAAGCATTGAAAATGTACTCAAGTGTTGGTGCTTATATCGTCCAGAGGTAAACTCAACGGAAACCCTAGACCCGGTGCCGGTGAAACAGAGGTATCGAGAGTGAAGGTAACAACCTGCTTAAACCAGCAGCTCCACCGAGAGTTAGTGCTACATATATAATATATATATATATATATATATATAATGTATATACACTGTATATTACAAATACAATTCAAGGACTTGGATGCCTTGGCTTTCTAGTTAACTAAAAAGCCCCTTGTGAGCAGATAAAAAAGGATCCGACTTTAGACACAGAGTCTTAGACCCCATACACACTATTCAATTTTTTGCAGTTTTTTGCCTTCAGATTTATCAAAACCATATAATATGAGGTCAAACCTTAAGAGTTTCAATTTGTATGCAATCAGCAGGCCCTTGGACTACATAATTTTGGTAAATCTGAAGACAAAAATCTGCAGAAAATCTAATGGTGTGTATAGGGTCTTAGACTTCTTAGTTTGAGACAGGGGAACAACCCTGTGATATTCTTAATAATCTTCAGAGGAGTATCCTGTAAAGAAACACCTGAAACTTTGGAAGAAGTATGCCAGAGACTAAGAGTCCCGATATTAGAAAGCAGGCACAACATATACATATGCCAGAGCCTGAAGCAGTTGTTTCAGCAGGTCCATGAAAAACAGAAGACCACCCAAAAATAGTGAAAGAGTTTGAACTAACTGGTTAGGTATGTGTAACAAGGGGTGTGGCCAAGGCAGGACACATCGGACACATCGGGAATCCTGGCTGGGGTTTCTGGGTGACATCATATCCGCCAACTGGAACCCACACAGAGTATATACAGAGAGGCGAATCCTAATTACAAAGTGATTGTGTACATTTGAAATGTAAGTTCATTGGTTTTCATTTTTTTTAAAGAAGTAAGCAGTATTTGGCCATACTCATACTTTGGATTTGATGGTGTTATTTGACCCATTTGTTTATGCAAGGAGTCAATGCCTTCTGGTGAGTGTGGTGTGAAGGTGGAGCCCACATTTTGAAGAGGGTGCACCATGAAGTAGCAGAGTGCACCATCTCCTAATTTGGACTTTTTATATGTTGATGATTGAGCACTTTATATGTTGTTGATGTGTTTATTATTCTGGGTTTAGGGTTTTTACAGTGCTGTCCCTTGATTTTGAGATTTTTATATAGATCAGGCATTCCACAAGGATCATGCCACAGTCTTAGCCTTCCTATCTTTTGTAGCGCTTGGGTATTACACTGATAGTCCTCACTTCTTTATTGACAGCCAGGTGCAAGGTATTTTCTGCAGCTAGGCAAACATACTTAGGCTCAATGTAGTCAAAGACAAGTCTAGGGATGTTGTTTTTGTAGTTTTATTTTATAGGAACTTGGATAGGGTAGGGGATTTTAGTAAGATACTCCGGAATAAAACTATGCACAATTTTAGGACTCTAGCTAATCTAGAACTGAAGTCTCTTGCTGATGAGCAGATGGCAGATTTCTCCTGTGTAGCTGTGTAGAAATCAATAGCATTAGCAAAGTCTCTTGTAGTGTAGAACAGGGAGGCAGAGCTCTTCAGGTACAAGCCAGTTAAGGTAGACTGCCCGGCAGTCCAAAAGTAATAGAATTGAGCAAAAATCCTATGCAGTAGCAACAGCTGGACAAGCTCTTCACATCAATAGCTAGTGATCCCTTTAGTTGGACCCTTAGCTGACTGTATTAGCACATAGGGGTAGCCAAAAAGGACAGGCCCCTGGATCATTGGTCTGTACTCACTGGAGTTGCAAACAGATCCTCAGGCATGGCTTCCGTTCAGTCAGCTCTTCAGAAGCACCAGGGTCACTCCTTTACTTTAGCTTCAGGCCCTCAGGTCGACAACCTGAGGCCACATGGCAGCAGATGCCAGGAGCAGCAAGCCTGCCTCACCACCGGCTGGTGCACTCCACCATCTGGGAAGGGAAGGACCCAGAGATCACATGTTCTCTGAATATATAGACCAATCCCAGCATGCTCAGGGGCACCTCTCCTGTAATTGGCTGAGACTCCTACATACTCATGCTGTCTATTTGCCTAACTCCCACCCATGTTCCAAAAAGCTCTACTAGTTTCTAGAGGGTGGGAGGAGTTCAAGCAACTTTAACAGCACCAGAACACAGGAGCAGCCCTAACTAATACATTCTACAAGCTTTTATTTAGATTGAACAGCCAAACATTTCCAGCGCTCAGTGGTCCTCAACAGAGGGATGGCCAAACCAGTGACACATGTATACTATGCTCGGTGGATGCCGCCCTCCTCGGATGGGGAACAAAAAAAACAAAGAAGAGAAGGCACAAGCCCCTAGTGCTCTACCCGAGTAAAAAGATGTTTATTAAAGTGGTTGTAAACCCCCTTCTTTCACTTTTACCTATAGGTAAGCCTAGAATAAGGATTACCTATAGGTAGTGAAAATATCTCCTAAATGTGCGCCGTTTAGGAGATATTTACCTTGTAGTGCGCTGATGATGTCATCAGCGCATGTGCTGTGAAGAAACGGACCTCCGTGCCGTTTCTTCACTCGTATCTGCCGTGACTGATGGTTCCCGCGCATGTGCAGGAATGACATCACGCAGCTCCAGCCAGTCACAGAGCTAGAGTCCATGGCCTCGGAAGGAAGAGGGCAGAAGATGGATTCTTCCACCACTGGGGACAGCGTGGGCTTTGATTGCAGGCAAGTGCTCATCAGGGTTTACTTCCTCTTTAAAATGGAAGGAAGCCAATAAAATTCATACTCACAAAAATATCAAGGTGTACAGCATGTAAATGGAAGGATAACAATGAGGTAGAAAGTGCAAGTTCTTCTAAAACCTCACAGGGAGCAGGCTGACGTGTTTCGTTGGAGCACCCCCTTCTTCAGAGCTGAGCTCTTTGTCAAAATTGTTTATCACCAAAAGAAAGCTCTATTTGTTGGAAAAAAGGACATAAATTGTATGTGTGTACAGCCTTGCATGACCATGCAATTGTCAGTTAAAGTAATGCAGTGCCGTATCGCAAAAAAAGACCTGCTCATGAAAGGGGGGGGAGGTAAATCTGCCGGAGGTCAAGTGAATAACAGGTATTTTTTGCACTTATAAAACAGATATAGGTAAATGCTTTGAATTGCATATTAAAAAGACCAAAGGGAATCAATTATTAGTTCATTGTTAGGGTTTACATACACTTTATTGTGAATCCCACATAAAATAAGATTCATACCTTTCTCTGTTCCAAAGCCATTGACTTTTACCACACCATATCCTTTGTTAACTAACTGCCCGGAGGAAGTGGGAACAACTTCTCATTAATATCAGCACATCCCAGTGCTTTAAATAAAGACTAAAAAATTACCCTCAACATGTTTCACTTAACTATATTAAACTTCACCAGAGTTTTAAAAGCTTACAGTATGTCAAATTCCGTCACTTCACTGTATTTTCAGTTTACCAAAACCTTTGTCAGTGCAGTTCTCCAGGCATCTTCCGCCATATAAGTTCTCTCAGACTTAGTTAAGTTTGGTATTCTATAGAGGGAGTGTTATATAGGCCAAAACCAGAATACTAGTGCTTTGTAGAGGAGCCTGGGGATTCAAATAATTCTCTGCACAGTATCCTGGATTAGATGCTTGAAGATAGAGTAGTACTGGAGGGCATCTATGCAAAGTCTGGTTTGTATGGCATGAACGTTACTTAATAATGGCATAATCTGTTACAAAAAATACTTATCACAATAATTCTCTTCATACTAAATCCATATGGTAGAATAATTTTAACCTTAGCCTCCAAAGCAGCAAATGAGAGATAAAATGTTACTCTGTGGCTAAACAACATGTTTTCCTTGGCTTCTCAATGTAGTTACAGTAGAAATAAAGGCAAAACTTTCATTTTGAATAGAATAAGGAATGAATATAAAACCTGAAGTGAAAGGAAATCCCTCCAAAGTGAGGGATTCCCTGGATGTCAGAACTAGTTCCCCCATTGGAAGATTTCCCCTCTGTTCTGGTGTCAACCCAAAATGTAGGAGTTTTTTTCGCTTTCACTTTCCATCATACTGGTAAATGGAACAAATAGGGAGAATGAGAGCATTTGTCCTGAAATACTGAAATAAAGCTGACATTCAAGATGAAAAATAAATAAAGGTGCTTTTTTCTCCTTCCTTTTGGACTCTAAACATTTTCATGGTCCCCAGACCCAGTACCCACATGTGTCTAATGGAAAATCCCATCCTGCACATAATAATCAACCACAAAAACCCTTCCCCAGATTCTTTTCTGCATCCAGTAAGCCCAACACCCTTACAACTCTTTTCCCTTTTCATTATCCTGTGATAGGAAGCATTTAGAGAGGGAACTTTTGCCCAATCAACATATTTCATTCATAGACCCTACCTGACCATGGCAGATATCTCAAAACAGGAGCTTAGCATTCCTAAGGCAGAGGTGAATTCTTCCAGATAATTGCTTTTGTCTGCAAACAATATTTTCAGTTTTCCCACCAAGAGATCCCCCTTTACTAGAAAATGCTGATGTCATTTTAATGCCCATGTTTTAAATAATATACATTACTGTGCAAAAGTTTTAGGCAGGTGTGAAAAAATGTCGTAAATAAGAAAGCCTTCAGAAATAGAAGTGTTAATAGTTTATTTTTTATCAATTAACAAAATGGAAAGTAAATGAACAGAAGAGAAATTCAAATCAAATCAATATTTGGCGTGACCACCTTGAACACAGTTTTTGAAGAAACTTGCCAGGTAGGTTGTTCCAAACATATTGGGGAACTTACAGGTCTTCTGTGGATGTAGTGAAGTGAAGTGGATGATGTGAAATTATGCATGATGTTTCTTTTTTATCTGCTGCATTAAGATTCCTTGGATAACCACTGCGTCCACGGTCCTTAATGTTGCCTGTTTCTTTGTGCTTCTTCAAAAGAGCTTTAATAGCACATCTTGAAACCCCAGTCTGCTTTTAAATCTTTGCCTGGGAGTGATCTTACTGATGCAGCATAACTATCGTGTGTCTTATTGCTGTGCTCAGTCTGGCCATGGTGTATGATCTGTGACATGAAAATGTCTTCCACAACCTCACCTTAGCAGCAGAGTTTGGCTGTTCCTCATCCAGTTTTAAGCGTCCTACACAGCTGTTTCTGTTTCAGTTAATGACTGTGTTTCAACCTACATATGACATTGACGATCATTAGCACCTGCTTGGTGTACCTGATTAATCATACACCTGACTCTAATCCTTCAAAATCTGTGACTTTGTGCAAGTGTAAGAACTGATGGTGGTATGAAGTCAAAGGGTAGTCACACCAAATATTGATATTTTCTTCTGTTTGCTCACTTTGCATTTTGTAAATTGATAAAAAAAAACAATTAAAATATATAATTTTGAAATAACTACAGCATTTCTTCACACCTGCCTAAAACTTTTGCACAGTACTGATATTAGGCAGCAAGTGAACATTGTCCCTGAAGTTGATGTGTTGGAAGCAGAAAAAATAAGCCAACATAAGGATTTGAGTAACTTTGACAATGGCCAAAATGACTAGGGCAGAGCATCTCCATAACTGCATCTCTTGTGGGATGTACCCTGTTTGCATTGGTCAGGACCTACCAAAAGTGGTCCAAGGAAGGAAAACTGGCGAACCGGCGACAGGGCCATAGGCTGCCAAGGTTTATTAATGCATGTGGGGAGCAAAGGTTATCATAACATAAGTATATAAAGTGACAAATAGAGTGCTATAGTGCATGAATGTGATGCACTGACAGTGAATTCCATAAATCAGTGCAACATAGTTAAACCATAAAGCCCATAACAAATGATATAGTTGATTCTTAATGTGGTGATCCAAACGTGTTGATGTGTTCACACGCTGGTGCTCCCCCCCCCCCCCCTAGGTAATTAACGCTCACTTCAGAGCGTGTGACCTCACACTTATGTTCAAACACACCTGTGAACCACCTCTGGGTTCTGTGAATGCTGTGGGATCCTAGGCTGCCCAATAACGTTGTCTCAATATACATGTAGGACAACAAAAAAGGCTGGATAGTGTGATACCGTTTTAGTATAAAACTTATTAAACACAAGCCCCAGTCTGGGGTACTCACATGGAACTGGTGCTTCAGTGAACCACTCTATAGAAGGCAAAAACGCTGGGATCGTGTGAGATCATATGTCGCTCCTCCTTGAGCCAGACCAGCTGTCTCCAGCACCATCCTGTCCCCTCTCCGACACGAGTCGATACAGGGATGTGTCGCATCTTCCTCAGGGGGATCGTGATTGGACGGTTGGAATATCTGTTAAATAATCTGCCAGCTGCCATTTTCTTGTAGCCTGAGGACACTCTATCGTCCATAGGCTCAGTGTGTTCTAATAGCTGCATGATCTCCACAGCCAAGATACACATGTTATCCCCCGACTAACTACAGGGATCTCATAACAACTCTATCATGCCGTAGCCCTATAATATAGAATTTAACCAGCATAAACTCTCATTAATGCGGCAGTGATGTGACTAACAATATCAGGACGATGCTGTGGAACAGACATACTACCTATTCCCAGAGAACTCAATCAAACATAATATACATAATACCTCATTAATACATATAATTAATAAATTACATCCAAATGATCATTATAATATTATAAAGAATATATAAACATTTTTAAAACAAAATATATATAAAAATAAAATTAAAATATTAAAAAAAAAAGATATATATATATATATATATATATATATATATATATATATATATATATATATATATAATTAAAAAAGGGGTGTAATTGTATTTTAATTGTTACACAGAAAAAACCTCCATAGGGATCCCAATATTTACTCCAGCTGTCCCCCAAATAACTACCCCACCTTACACATAACAAGAAGACGGACCTAGGGATAACATCTTTACATAGATATTAAGCCGAAAAAATTAGATTAAAACATAAATATGGAATCAGAATTAAAAAGGCCATATGTATTCCTCAAACTAGGAGCACCATATATACATTGGCCAAATGGGAAAAACAGGGAAGTCATAGGTATTCCTTAACCAAAGAAACCACTATTCTATATCTCAGTGTAAATTGGTCTTGAATAAGGCCACCCATGGTTAGATTACAACTGCAAAATATCCCAGACCCACTTCAAAACAAAGAGGGACCATCTCTGTATAACTGGTCACTACTCCCCGGATAGCTATTCTTAAACCACAGGATACTAAATATAAAAAAACCTGATGTAAATCAAAGTTAATTACTAATTACTCCAGAAACTTTTTTAGTCAAATTCTTTGTTCAGCCCTCCTGGTGCCAAAAAACACAATTGGTGAATCCACCACGATTCCCTCTTACTGATCTCCCTTATGTAATTTAAACCCCTCCAGCGACGCTTTGGGGCCACAATACCCCAAAATTGCATCCCTTCTGGGTTTTTGTTATGTTTATCCCTGAAGTGTACTGATAAAAAATGCTTATCAAAACTGTTGCGGATATTTCTAACATGTTCTTCCATTCTATCCTTTAACGCTCTTATGGTTCTGCCTACATAAATTAAATTGCATTGGCATTTAATGGCATATACCACTCCTATGGTGTCACATGAGATAAAATCCCTAATGGTATGCAAATGATTTGTATTAGGTTTTATAAAGGATTTTAATTTATTTTTTTTGGGACCCTCACACAACTGTAACACAGACCGCAGCTGTGAAAACCCTTGATGTCCCAGAACATCAATAGTTTAGGTGGAGGCTGTTCAATGACATTGCAACAGCCTATCCCTTAAATTAGGGGCCCGTTTGTACACACTCTTAGGTTTATCTGGTAAACTACCTTTGAGATGTGCATCTTGCTAAAGGACCTCCCAATATCTGTAATGATCTTTTCCACATCCTTATTCTGTAAATTATAATCTAGAACAATAAAAGGTCTCTTTATTTGTACTATTGTCTTTTAACAGATTCTCCCTATCTGTATTTCTAACCCCGTTGCTTTCAGCATCCAAAAAGTCACCTCCATATCCTTTATCCCTAAACATCTTGCACAATTTGTCTGTTTGTGCTTCAAAATCATAATTTCTCATTCAATTCTTCTTTATCCTCATAAATTGCCTTCTGGGGATATTATTTATCCAGGGTCTATAGTGGCAGCTAGTGGTGGGGATATATGAGTTGCGGTCGGTTTCTTTGAAATAAGTTGTACATTTCTAAATCAAAGAAATGTATACTGTCCTTACTGATATCCCACCTCAAACTGATATTTTGATCATTATCATTTATGGATTGTAATAAAATTTATATACCTTTAACATTCCCTTTTCATATCAGCCGTAAGTCATCAATAAAACGTCTATATAATATAACCCTCCTTTTATAAAATTCCAAACATTTTAAAATAAATTTCCGCTGCTTCTGCTTTATAGAACTATTCTTTTTTAAGGCCCACATAACTGCTTTTATAGCCCCCTGGTGGTCAATATTGGTATATAGTGAAGCCGCATCAGCTGTGGCCATCACCATATTTTCACTCCTATAGCGCATCTTTTCAGCAACTGTAGGGTGTGTTTGGTATCTTTTAGAAAGGCCTTAGTCTCCCTTACTAGAGGTTGTAGGTGTATGTCTATATATTCACCTAATCTAGATGTGAGGTAATAAAGCCTGCTTGGTGATTTTTACCTACAATAAGTCTCACCTGTAGGTAAAATTAATATCTCCTAAACGTGCATGGTTTAGGAGATATTCACCCTGGATGCAGCCAGCAATGTCACCAACGCAAGCGATCTGAATGTCCGTCATACCTTGCCGGACCTTCAGAGCTTCGTGCCGGAACCGAGGGCTCCCATGCACAGAGTGACATCATCATGGCTACGGCCAATCACATAGCCAGAGCGTGTGAACCCAGAAGATGTCAGCCCTCTCAGCAGTGACAGCGCGCTCCTGGAAGGCTTCGTTCTAAGGTAAGTATTTCATAAAGGGTTAGTATGCAATTGCCTTACAGGTGTTTTTTTTTTTTTTTAATAACCAGCCGCAGTTTACTAACGCTTTAATATTGGTTGTGATAGAAAGGTATCAGAACACACAGTACATAGCATTTTATTGTGCATGGGTCTGTGTAGCCCCAGACCAGTCAGAGTGCCCATGCTGACCTATGTCCACAGCCAAAGGTGCCTACAATGAGCACATGAGCATTCGAATTGGACCATGGAGCAATGGAAGAAGGTGGCCTGGTCTGATAAATTCAAAAATGTTTTTAGGAACACAATAATAAGGTTGAGGTGTTGACTTGGCTTCCAAAATCTTCAGTACTCAATCCAATCAAGCATCTATGGGATGTGCTTGAAAAGCAAGTCTGATCCATGGAGCCCCCACCTCCAACTTACATGACTTTAAGGATCTGCTACTAAAAGCTTTGTGCCAAATACACCAGCATACCTTTAGAGGTCTAGGGGAGTCAGTTCCTCAATGTGTTATGGTAGATGGACATAATGTTATGGCTGATTGGTATATACACATATATATATATATATATATATATATATATATATAAAGAGAGAGAGAGAGAGAGAGAGAGAGAGAGAGAGAGAGAGAGACATATTTTGTGTGACTTGAACATTCAACATTCTTCTCTGCACAACTCATCAGCATTTATTGATCGGTATTCAGTCACCGCAAACTACAGGTATGTGACTTTTTGTTTTATCTTTAGCTACTTTACAGTCTACCTCATCTCAAACAGAGCACAGCATGATGGTCTTCAGCCATAAAGGGCCAAATAAACTTTGTTCTACAATGCAAACAAATAAAAGATACTGACATTTTCGCTTTTATTGTAGTTTGTTCCCATCAGCATAGAGTGAAAATTGTTTGTTTTAAAGTATAAAATTGGATTGGATGCTGAATTACTGAGTGCTTGGAAGAACTCAGCTACATGAACACTGGCTGATTATCATCGAGTACAGCAGGACTGGATTTTGGACTAAGCAGTGAGTTCTTTCAATCATAATCTCATGCTGTGTATTCAGGAAATAACAGTTAACCCATATTTAAAGGTCCAGTGTATGACTGAATACATTTTATTAGAAAACCTATAAATCTTAGTATACAGTATAAAGTGTTGTTTTTTTATGATTTTCAGATTAAACAAAAAAGTTAGATTACATTCAAGAAAAATATGAGAGCCTAAACATATAACTATATTAAACAATGTTATTACTCTTAGATATCAAATAAACATAGTGATGATATGGTTGATTTAAAAGCAAAAAAAAAAAAAAAAAAGAATCAGGTTGAAGGTACCGGTAATTGATGTAATCATTCAGCAAACAACCCATGTAAAGTAAAAAAAACTTGGGAAGACCCAAGTCTTATACTGAATCACGACAATCATTATTGGCTATGCTGAACCTAATAGGAAAGAAAGTATTCCACAAAGCAATGAGAGTGTTCAGTCGTGTCATATATCACAACATTATTTAATAGAATCCTAAAGAGGACTTGCATGTCCAAAATGGGCAAGCAGAAGCCAAAGGACTAGTTACCAATACAGTGGTAACTAGTATTGGTTTGAAATTAACTTGGTTTGAGAGCATTTTGCAAGACAAGCAACATTTTTTAAATACATTTTGACTTGAGAAACAAGCGATGTCTTGATATACAAGTAGCGTCATGTCACAACAGAGTATAAAACAGAACAGAGATGCCTCTAAGTGTAGCAATATGGTTACATTTAATGAAGGTCCAACATTTAACAACTCACATGGTTGATGATTAAAATAGGTACATCTAAGTATGCAGGCACCCGGGGTAAAGCTTTCCACATAGACCATCCTCCGCACCACCATCAACGTCGTCCCTTCCACTCTGCGATCCATGAGTGCTTCAAGCCTCGAATTCAAATCGCTCTACTGCAGGGTAGTCTTCTCGGTCATGATTGCAGATTGACAGCGGTGAGAGCCAGTGGTGCGGGGGATGGTCTATGTGGATAGCTTTAACCCGGATGCCTGCACACTACCATGTGAGTTGCTAAATGTTGTACCTTCATTAAATGTAACCATATTGCTACACTTAGAGGCGCTTCTCTTCTCTTTTATACTCTGTAGCTCCTGCTGGATTTTGCTTCTAATCCCCTTGTGGAGGCTTCCATTTGTGGATGGACATTTTATGATTACACAACCTATCACATCGCTATAATCTTTTTATATGGACTTTAAATTGAAGGACTTATGAATAAATGGTTGTGGAACGAATCATCTGAGTTTTTATTATGGGGAAATTTGCTGTGATATACAAGTGCTTTGGACTACAAGCATGTTTCTGGAATGCTCGCAATCCAAGGTTTTACTGTACTGTGTTTCTGTGTTGGGGTAGCCATTTTGGTAGAGGAACATGACTTTGCTTCCACATGTCAGAGTTACCCTCCTCCCCGATGACTGGTGGGGTCAATATTCAAGAAGCAGTGGGGGAAGTGATGAAAGCACAGGTCCACCGAATGAAAAAAACAGAAGCAGGGAGATGCATGCGGTGCAGATTCCCCTTTAACGGGTAACATAGCAGTGATATCACCAAATGTCACTCTAATTCTACTGAGTAGCAGCCAGACAACTGTGCCTCTCATATTGTATGCATACAGCTATGGAAATGACACCATTTCTGGGAGATCTGAGAGTGGGTTTGTCCAGACACCGCAGAGAGAGGATTTGCCTGCAGGTCCATTGATTACAGGTTAGAATACCATTCAAGGTCCTGGCGGGGTAATCAGCCACAAGCGTTACTGGCCTTTCTGAAAGGTCCAGTACTGCTGGTAAGCATGCATTTTTATTCTTGGTGGTGGTTTCTGTGGTATCTAGTCACCTTTTTGGATTCAGCTTGACTGTGTATCATCGGGACTGTGATCCACATGTGGAACATTGTGCAGGATTTTTTTCCTTTGCTCAACAATCACCTTCTTTTCTTAAGGGGACTATATTTCTCATTGATTGATGCTTAGTGCACTTCCCATTCAAATTTACTTTATTTATGTTATGTCAGCTTAAGCGTGACTCTGTTCTATATTATACATACAGCTATGGTCTGAAGACACCAGAGTACCTAGGCACACTTACGTTCCAGGAAGTGCACTGCTACCTATCAGAAGAAATTCAAGACAAAAGATATATTTTGTAGGGTACTGTTTAGGCAAAATTAAAGCGGTTCTTAAAAAAAATTTAAAGTCAGCAGCTACAAATACTGTAGCTGCTGACTTCTAATAAAAGGACCTGTCTAAGGGTCCAGCGCTGTTCTCACCCAAACCAGTTCTTCACTGGTCTTCGGGCCCCCGCCACCAGTGTGTTTACTGTGGGCCGCCAGCTGTGATTCCTGTGATTCCTTGTCCAGCCCTCGAGTTGATGTTTTTTTTTTTTTACACTTTATGATCTAGTTTATTTATTATCAATATACATTACCTAATGGAACTGAGGTAGATAACAGGAAAAAGAAAGCTCTACGAGTTAATACTTCATTCTCCACAGAACATACTGTGAGCACACAATGGGTAACAAAACTGACGTAATAGTTATGCTTTGGACACTGTCCTCATGTAATTACTACCTTAGAATACAAACGATACCTGTACTCATCCCTTGCTCATGTCATATCATGTCATGTCTATTTCACCTAGGGCCTAATAAAAAAAAAACTAATATTTACAGGGAAAAAACAGATGATGGAATTTGTTCCCCCAAACTGCACTATAAGAAGGAATATGACTCGTTGTTATAGATCTTCAGAAGGTTCTTCCTTCTTAGATGCTTTCTGCATCCTTTACTTTCTGCTATAAAACACATCCAATAAAAAAATTCTTAAAAAATCAAATTTCTTCATAAATTTAGGCCAATATGTATTCTGCTACATGTTTTTGGTATAAAAAAATCCCAATAAGCATATATTTATTGGTTTACACAAACGTTATAGCGTTTACAAACCATGGGATATATTTATGGAACGTTTATTTATATTTTATTTTTTTATACTAGTAATGGTGGCGATCGGCGACTTATAGCAGGACTGTGATATTGCTGTGGAATATCAGACACTGACACTTTTGGCAATTTGCGGGAACCAGTGACACTAATACAGTAATCAGTGCTAAAAATATGCACTGTACTAATGGCACTGGCTGGGAAGGGGTTAAACATCTAGGGTGATCAGAGGGTTAACTGTGTGCCTAGCCAGTGTTTTTGTGTACACCTTGTGCTGCTTTCACTAATTGAAGAAATCGATTCTAGTCCCTGCTGTACTAGAAGAAGGAACCTGACTCCATATAGATCTTCAGACAGTTCATCCTTCTAAGTTGGATAGGTTAAGCCCATATAGGCAGTCCCCGAGTTACGAACGGGTTAGAGACTGCTTATGTGTTCTTAAGTCGGATTTGTTCGTAATTTGGAAGCGCATGCACAGAACGATGGAGACGTCATTTTTCGATGTTTTACAACATCGTTTTCCGATGTTTTCCGCTATTTTCTAATGTTTTCCAACATTATTTTCCGATGTTTTCCGCTGTTGTTTTCCAATGTTTTCTGCTTTTTCCAATGTGCCCGCTGCCGCCGCCTCCCGTTCATAAGTAGGAGTTGTTCGCAAGTTGGTGGTTCGTAACTCGGGGACCCCCTGTAGTTACAAAGAAAAGGCTAATATTTATCAAGTGGCATGCCTAGGATAGGGCATATTGTGCACTCCATCTGTACAGTCAGATGTATGGTGCTCTACGAGTGTAAGGTGTCAAGGTTCAGGTCACAATTATGTGGGAGTATGTGTAGAGCTGTGGGTTGTGTTGTCCACAGCTCTGCAGAAGCACCCACATAGCAATAAAGTGCCTCCACTGTTCAGTCTCAAGATGCGGAGTGACACAGAGTCGAGGAAAGTCTCTTTTTTTTACCACTACTAATCCTTTATATTGGTTTTTGAAATTTACAAATCCAACAATTTAGAAAATGGATGAAAGGTTTAGCACTGGGAAACACGTTTTGAAAGATAATTAGTGCATTTGATATACAACAATATAGATCAGACCAAAATTAGGGACAAATGAGGGGGGAAAGAGGGACAAAGGGACTTTGTTCTAAATCAGGGACAGTCCCTCAAAATCAGGGACGGTTGGGAGCTATGTGTTTTTTGTCTACGTTTTGTATATAAATGGTCATTTGTGGCCAATGTATTTTCCAGGTTGACATTTTTTGCCCACATATCTCAGCTCTTTAGAATACCATATTATTATAATAAAAATCCTCCGTAGACCTGTTACTATCAAATCACATCACTATTATGCCCATGTTTTAACATGTGCTACTGTTAAGCCCTCTAAACTGGTTTAGTTTTTTTTTGTTTTGTTTTTTTTTTTGTTTTTTTACTGGCATGAATTTATATATACAATGTTCAGATAAAGAACGTTTTCACTGTCTCCATTTCCTTTCTGGCCGTTATAAGAATTCATTTAATTTTATGATTGTTTTTAGAAATAACCGTGATATATTGCTTTTTAACAAATCAGCTACAATAGTTGTAGCCTAAATACAACACTAAATGCACTATCACATGCATTTTTCTTTTGACTCATGCCCAGCAACATCTTCGCCTGGTCGTCTTTCAGGTTTGGGATCTTTGACCATCCTAATTGACTGGGTGGGGATCATGTAAAATCCTGTGCATGTGCAGCTCAGAAGATTGAAAACAGGCATGTAGGAACTTTTATTGCAGTAGAGACATATTACTATTGTCTTCTGCAATAAAAAAACCTTGCCGGATTGCAAATTTTCAATTTTTACTAAATTTTCCACTTTAAGGCAATTCGATTTATATTTCTAATGCTTCAGGTGTGTTCACAAAAAGACTTGCATATAAGAAGCATAGGACAGTTGTTTACAGGTGACACCTTGTGGCTAAATTTAGAATTGCATCCTTTTTATAAATTGATTAAATTACCTCCCTTGAGCCCAAACACTGGCTTAATCTCCTATTCGGATATGTGGAAATAAATTCCAGAGAACACATTCAGACAATCACTAAAAATTCACTGAAATAAAAGTTTCATAGCTGTTTTTAGGAAATATTTTGATAATATAGCCAACAATCAGCAGAAGATGAATTGATGATTAGATAAGAATCATGGGTTGGACCACTGGAAAGACTATCTTCCTGAATTTCAGACTCAATCAAATTCCTAGGACTCTAGGTGAGATAGTGATGTCCGCTAAAGCCTTTATAGATATAAAATGACTGTTACCTGGCAATGGTTAGTTTGAGAAATTACTATATGTTTAGGGACTGACCTTAACTTGTGCAGACAGTACTGGACCAAAATACCTTAGTGGAAGGATAAGTTGCTTAAGATAGCTTTTTCTAGATGATCACTACTGTTTAAACAAACAAATGGCAACTGACCCAACCTATAATTGGCCTTTGCAGCAAAGGACACCTGGTGATGCATGTCAAACAACAAAAAAAAAAAAAAATTTCCAGTTCACTTACCAGCCAGCCTGCAACAAACCAAATTGTCCTGTCTAACAGTTCACATTAAAAACAAGAGGTTTAGTTTGCACATATTTTCATATATACGTGTAAGCTGCAGAGGCTACGTCATGGCACCCCAGTGTACTGCAGTCCTAACTCTATGAATATTGAGAGCCTCCAAAGTTGGAGCGCATACAGTATATAATAATGGATAGATTAAGGGCAGATATGCCTGGAAGGAGTCCACCTCTCCTAGAAGGTACAGGAATGCACTGGACACCGAGCAATAGCACAATGGCAGCAAAGGTATCCAGTGCGTTCCATTACCAATAGACCAACAGTACAAACAAATGGCAACCACCCCAGCCACTACTGTTTCCATCACATAAGCATATGGAGTTTGTAACATTAGATATAAAAAGTAGGGTGATATGTTCAGTGTACAGACAAATGTGGTGTCAGATTTGCATGTAACAGAATCTGAATAGGCATCTATCAGACCTGTAAATCTGAGGTATTAATACTACAGTGCTAATGAGGCTCTGACACAATCCTGTAGGCTTGTTGCTATAGATAAAGGTAATCAGCTATTACCTCTTAAACCAGATAAACAATCCTCCCAGACTTTGCAACTGCAAATTAGAAAGGAAGGAATAGTTAGTCAACCCTGGGGACCTAAGATCATTAGTCATTCCTATAGATGGGAAGGAGTATGTTTTATCCCTTGTTAGATATAAAATATTAGTCATGGGAAGATGAGCGTTATTCCTTCTGATAGTATGAATTATGAACTGCATGTAGATATAAAATGGCATGTCCTTGCCCAATAAAACCTACTAGGGACTGACTAAACAGTTATATGGAACCTTTAAATAACAATTTGTCACATTTAGGGAAGTGTGGGGAGTGCTGGCAGCTGTCTATTTTATTTTAATTTATTTTAATTTTATTAATTAATTTTAGCAGCTCACAAGGTTTTCATTTATTTATAGCTATATGGAACCTGCCCTTGGCAGTCAGGTTGTGTTTGGACTGGCTGCGACCAGCATTATGCACTGGTTGACAAAATCCTAACTTTAACCCAGCCATCAAATAGGGCTGGTCCAAATAACTGATAGTCAAGTCAGAGGCAAGAACTTTCCTCACACCAGCGTGGTAAAACCCTCAAAGGTGGTCAGCCAAGAAGGGAAGAGTCTGTCCCACATCTCTATGCAGAAAACATTAAGTAGAATTAAACTGAACAGTGTAATTCATCTGGGGCTTGTTCTAAACAAGGCTTTTCTAATGCCCCGTACATACGGTCAGTCTTTCGTCCAGAAAATGTTCCATGGGAGCATGTTGTCGGAAATTCCAACCGTGTGTAGGCTCCATTGGACATTTTCCATCAGCAATTTCTGTCACACAAAATTTGAGATCTGGATCTCAAATTTTCCGACAACAAAATCAGTTGTCGTAAATTCCAATCGCGTGTACACAATTCCGACGCAAAAAGTTCCATGCATGCTCGGAATCAAGCAGAAGAGTCGCACTGGATATTGAACTTCATTTTTCTCGGCTCGTCGTACGTGTTGTACGTCACCGCGTTCTTGACGTTCGGAATTTCCGACAAGATTTGTGTGACCGTGTGTATGCAAGACAAGTTTGAGCCAACATCCATCGGAAAGAATCCATGGATTTTGTTGTTGGAATGTCCAATTGTGTGTGTGTACGGGGCATTAGAGTGCTCCCAACAGCAGAATAAAACAATACTGTCCAAATGGTAAAGTTTACTTATGTTTTTCTCCTGTTTTATCAAATAGCCAATATACAGTATACAGTATGTATGTAATTTCTTCTTTTTTTAAAATTTTGTATTACTTCTGTGCATATCTTCCTGCAATGTTCTGACTTTGGAATATTACTAATTACAATTAGAAAGTCACAAAAAGTTGACTTTCTGTGAACTAAGCAAAGAATTTACAGTTTTTAGAGAAACAGTTGCACTACCTGTGTGTTACCAGAACCTGGTAGTCCTTGGCTGTATATATGTTACAGTACTAATCTGTAAGAGATTGTATCATGTAGCTGCTCCATTGTATTCACTGTAATTGCAGTGGTTGACTGACAGAGAACAAGACAGTCAATCTGATTGCATGCAGATTAGTGTCAATATGTGCATGAAATTTTTGGTTGATTTGAGTTGTTGATAATTTGGCGATGGTGGCTGGTGAATTTCAAAGAAAGTGCATCAGACAGCGATATCTTGTGCATGGTCCAGCCTCCTTTGTCCTTGTATCCTCTGTAAACTTGATCTGTGACAGAGTTCTTCTCCAAAGGATATCTAATAACATATACAGTAATGATTTAAATGTGAATGGAAAGCCTTCCTTTCTCAAAATGACATACCCGGCTATGTTTAGTAGAATTCAATAGCAAAGTGATTTATCAAGGGAAATATCAAGGTCAAGATTGTGAAGATAAATTGACTTGTCTCAGTGTGGATATTTTTGAGGTATTCTGGATCAAACTTATTACAGTTTTAACAGGTTGAACTTGATATACCTTTTTGAGTACTTTCCAATGCGTGTTTGGCAATGCTTAAAGCTGAACTCTAAAAATATCTGAAATCTAAAAATATAAAAGATCCAAATTTAACAGGAACTACAGTCATTAAAAAACAAAAAAAACAAAAGCCCCATACACATGGGCAGAATGTCGGGAGACATTTGCCGGTACAATAATACCTACTGACATTCATGTCAGTCTGTCTAACAGAAGCCGGCTTCTGTCGGATTTGCATGCTGGAAAGCTAGCAGCCGACCGACTCTCAATCAGCTCTCTTAGCCAATGGCAGAGAGTGCTGATCGGAGTGTTCTGGTGGGGGGGCCATCCCCTTTTCAGAACACAACAGCTCAGCGGGGGAGATCACTGAAGTAACCTCACATAGTTAGTACAGCGGCTCCAATCAGAGCTGTCAGTTTTTTTCTTGCAACTCGCTTGGTTGCATGAGAAAAAAACTGTAGTGTGTACCAGGCTTTAAAGTCAGCAGCTAAATAAACTGCCAAGAATAGCAGAAGTGCAAGCTTAGTAATGTGCTTAAATTCAGTAGGTCATCGTGTCTGACCTGAGGTCTGAGTCAGAAAAAGCTGGCAAATAAGTCTGGATGTCACACCACTTCCTCAAACTCAATCTATCCAAAACCGAACTTATAATTTTTCCTCCCCCATGTGCCCCTTCCCCTGATCTCTCTGTCAAAATCGATGGCACAACTTTAAGCCCATCCCCACATGCCAAGGTTCTAGGTGTAGTCCTAGACTCTGAACTCTCCTTCAAGCAACACATCCAATCACTGTCCAAATATTGCCGCCTCAACATCTCCAAAATACGCCCCTTTCTAACCAATGATACAACAAAGCTCTTAATTCACTCGCTGGTCATCTCTCGCCTTAACTACTGCAACTCCCTTCTCATTGGCTTGCCTCTACATAGTCTATCACCTCTTCAATCTATCATGAATGCCGCTGCCAGACTCATCCACCTTACCAATCGCTCTGTGTCTGCCACTCCTCTCTGTCAATCCCTCCACTGGCTTCCGCTCGGCCAAAGAATTAAATTCAAAATTCTAACAACTACATACAAAGCCATCCACAATTTCGCCCCCAGCTACATCACTAGCTTAGTCTCTAAATACCAACCTACTCGTTCTCTTTGTTCCTCTCAAGACCTCCTGCTCTCTAGCTCCCTCGTCACCTCCTCCCATATCCGCCTCCAGGACTTTTCCAAAGCCTCTCCAATCCTATGGAATGCCCTACCCCAATCTGTCCGCTTATCTCCTACTCTATTAGCTTTTAGACGATCCCTGAAAACCCTTCTCTTCAGAGAAGCCTATCCTACCCACACCTGACAACTGTATTTCCATTTTTTTGCATCAGCTCACCTCCCTTTTGTTTCCACTTGACCCTCCCTTCTAGATTGTAAGCTCTAATGAGCAGGGCCCTCTAATTACTCCTGTATTGATTTGCATTAGAAGTGTACTGTCTGCCCTCATGTTGTAAAGCGCTACGCAAACTGTTGACACTATATAAACCCTGTATAATAATAATAATAATAATAATAATAATAATAATAACAATAATATGTTAGAGGAGGGGGGAAGATTAGTAGTACTTTCACTGTTAATTGAAGGTCCACTTTAACACAACTCTGTAATTAACACATCATTAACCACTTGACATCCAGATTTATTTGTACCCAAATAAAAGTTATATCATATTTTTTCTCCCAAATACTGCTTTCTTTTGGTTTGGTTTTGAACACCGCTGCGTCATTTATTTTTTTGTGCTATATACAAAAAAGCCGACAATTTTGAAAAAAAAAAAACAATATTATTTACTTTCTGCTATAAAAACATATTCAATTAAAAAGTTTAAAAAATCAAAATTCTCCACCAATATGTATTCTGCTACATATCTTTGTTTAACAAAATTACAATAACCATGTATTGATTGGTTTACACAAATGGTATAGCAGCTTCAAAATATAGGATATATTTATGGAACTTTTATTTATTTCTTTTTTTGTATTCTAATAATGGCGGGTGCATTATAGCAGGACTGCAATATTGCAGCGGACAATCGGACACTAACTGACACTGTGCAGGAACCAGTGACACTAATACAGAAATCAGTGCTAAAAATATGCACTGTCAATGCACTAATGACACTGGCTGGAAATGGGTTATACATCTAGAGTGATCAAATGGTTAACTGTGTGCCTAGCCAGTGTTTTGGTGTACTGTATGTTCTGCTTTACTAAGAGAAGAGATGCATTTGATTCCCTGCTTTGCAAGGACACAAAACCCATCCTTTCCCCCTATTAGATCAGAGATCTGCCTTGTTTACATAGGCAGATCTTTGTTCTGTGTGTTTTACACACGATTGGCAGGTGCCGGTGGACATTCAGAGCTCGGCACCTGCAGATCAGTTTCTGCTGTAATTATTCACGGCAGAAGCGGGCCGGCGGTAGCGTGTGCATATGCCCTCTAGGCGTAAGTGGAGAATCATGTATATATACGTAATTCTGCACAGGAGAGCCACCCTGTGCCCTGTAGCAGTAAATGGTTAAATATACCTGAATTTGACCAAGTATTAGCTTCAGGAAGACCCTGTACTGGCAGGCTGGAGTATGAGAGGAAGAAGCAGTACAAGGAGGCAATTAGCAATTGTTTACAAGAAACATGCTGACAGGAGGAAAAAGCAGAGTGGCAGAGGGATGACCTCATTACTTTGCTGGATCTCCTTTCACTGTCCAGTCATAGGTTGGCAGGGGTCCAGGACAACCTGGGCTCAGAGTAAATGGGTTGAATGATGTGGCCATTAGACTGAAGACATCTAGCAGCAGAAAAAAATTGCTGCTGAGGAATTGAAGCTGCATATTTCAGCAAAAGGTGGTTTTGTCATTTTATTTTTAATAGGCTCTTAATGTATCTTTGTTTTTTGGCTGGATTTCTGTTTTTAAAAAAATGAACAAACTGAGACTGTTATGTTTTCATGCTTTGCTATGAGCAAATACAGGGCTTTTTTTCAGGGGGAACTAGGTGGAACTCAGTTCCACCACCTCTGGCTCAGACCCTGCTCACCACAATCACTTGTAAACACAGAAGTCTGGTTTCTCTGTTTACAAGTGACAGCTCTGCACTCTGTATGTAATGCAATCCTGGTATTTAATGCCCCTTTAAGACCCTCCTACGGTTTTCGTGAAATTTGACTGAACACACCCACTATTTGAAGTGATTTGGAGGGTGCGTGTAGGGGGAGGGGTTTTGTGGGGCCGTGGTTAAGTTCCAGCACCTATTGTTTGAGAAAAAAAGATTTTCAGGTTTTTTTTTTTTGCTCTGTGTCCTCACTGGGGAGAATCGCCCCTATTTTTGTCTTGGCGACCATCCTCAGCAAGAAAGAAAGTGATGGAAAAAATGAATTTTAGAGTTTTCGCCAGAACAGAAGGTAAGGCTGAATCTTCTAATAAGTGTCTAAGAGAATTCCCCTCATTTCTCAGATATTTCCTCTCACTTCTTGTTATCTCCCCAGGACAGAAGTGAAGGGAAATCTCCCCAAAAGAACACGGACAGCTAAAAAATGAACTACTCTTTCCAAATCTAGTTTAGGCTTTTCTGACAACTCCTTGTAGTTCTTCTATTGGGTAAGGAGAAACCTTGTGTGACAAGCACTTGTCTCCTGTGTCTCCGGTGACCCAGGAGCGCCCTATGTCACTCAGTCAAATACAAATGCAATGTTCCCCACACGTTCAAGAAAACTGGCTGTTCAGTGATGCTGTTTTTTTTTTTTTAGATCAATAGTTTTTATTGAAAAAAAGTTTATATTTACAAGACATTTTCTTCACTGTGTTACTCAATGACCACTAAAGGCCCGTGCACACGATCAGAAAATCGTACAAAAAATACCGCTTTTGAGGCGATCGTACGATCAGGGTTGCCAACCTACCAGATTGTAATTTACTGACACGACGCCCAAAATTTACTGGCACAGCCAAGTTTTTACTGGCATATCCAAAAGTTACAAAATTACAGTTTTAAGTGCAAATTTCAGTATTTAGGCTACAAACAAGTTACAATATGCAATTAGCAAAGTGGTTTAAGGTAGCTATCAAGGCAAAAACCTATTTCTTATTTTATTTTCGATATAATAAATAAGAAGCCATGGGACAGGAATTGAGAGGGCAAGAAATTTGAATGAGCAGCACACACACACACACGCACACATGAAACTGACTCTCACAGTGACACCGACAGCAGTGTGCAGCAGCACAGATGATGATGGTACCTCACCGACATGACACGTCCCCTCCTGAATCACAGTGACAGTCTCTCTCTATGCCAGGTGGTCCCTTCAGTCCACACCCAGCTTGCATTCCTCCCGTAACGCACACCTGCACATGAGGCGCCGGCTGCTCTGTTCCCATGCGCCATGACTTCACATGACACACTGCCGGCACAGTCCAAACACACTGTAGCAAGCACTCGGATGGTCTTGGCCAAGCATCACAGCCATATTTTTTACTGGCAATCTTTTTCTTTCACTGGCATTTACTGGCAGGAGAATAGTGCCCATTTTTTACTGGTTACCAGTAAAAATACTGGCAGTTGGCAACATTGCATACGATAATCTGATCGTTAGTACACAGCTTTCGAGAGCCAATCACGACAGTTCATGCAAAATTATCCGATGGGACAAGCACGAGAATTTCTCGTACGATACCAGATCGTACGATTTTCATTTAATCAGTACAGTTGTCATCCGCAAATACAATATCCAGTGGGGACGGAAAGTATTCAGACCCCCTTAAATTTTTCACTCTTTGTTATATTGCAGCCATTTGCTAAAATCATTTAAGTTCATTTTTTTTCCTCATTAATGTACACACAGCACCCTATATTGACAGAAAAACACAGAATTGTTGACATTTGTGCAGATTTATTAAAAAAGAAAAACTGAAATATCACATGGTCCTAAATATTCAGACCCTTTGCTGAGTATTTAGTAGAAGCACCCTTTTGATCTAATACAGCCGTGAGTCTTTTTGGGAAAGATGCAACAAGTTTTTCACACCTGGATTTGGGGATCCTCTGCCATTCCTCCTTGCAGATCCTCTCAAGTTCTGTCAGGTTGGATGGTAAATGTTGGTGGACAGCCATTTTTAGGTCTCTCCAGAGATGCTCAATTGGGTTTAAGTCAGGGCTCTGGCTGGGCCATTCAAGAACAGTCATGGAGTTGTTGTGAAGCTACTCCTTCATTATTTTAGCTGCGTGCTTAGGGTCATTGTCTTGTTGGAAGGTAGTTTGCCCAGTCTGAGGTCCTGAGTACCTTTGACCTCATGATTCTCATTTGCTCTGACATGCACTATGAGCTGTAAGGTCTTATATACACAGGTGTGTGGCTTTCCTAATCAAGTCCAATCAGTATAATCAAACACAGCTGGACTCAAATGAAGGTGTGGAACCATCTCAAGGATGATCAGAAAAAATGGACAGCACCTGAGTTAAATATATGAGTGTCACAGCAAAGGGTCTGAATACTTAGGACCATGTGATATTTCAGTTTTTCTTTTTTAATAAATCTGCAAAAATGTCAACAATTCTGTATTTTTCTGTCAATATGGGGTGCTGTGTGTACATTGATGAGGAAAAAAAATGAACCTTAATGATTTTAGCAAATGGCTGCAATATAACAAAGAGTGAAAAATTTAAGGGGGTCTGAATACTTTCTGTCCCCACTGTAAATACATAACAATACATTATATCACAAGAATTTTCATAACTTTACAAACCTCTTTTATTTTCAATGTGAGACTAGCATGCCAAAAAAAAAAAACAGACGATCATTTAGTTGATAATCTCATCGTGTGTACCAGGCATTGGCATCCAGTGACCAGTAGTTCTCAGTATCCTCCCATGACTCCTTTGCTCCTTAGGTACCCCTATGACACCTGCATCCCTAAGCTGCCCGTGGGCAAATTGACTCTGAAGTTATTTTGATGATAAAACACACCAGGTGGAGTGTATCTGTGGCAGTATTTTTAACCCCTTGCCGACCAGCGCACGACGATATACGTCGGCACAATGGCACGGCTGGGCAAATGGGCGTACAGGTCCCCTTTAAGATGCGGCATTGTGGGCGCACGCGCGCCGCCGTCTGCTCAGTGACTGCGGGTCCCGCGGACTCGATGTCCGCCGGGTGCCCGCGATCATGTCACGGAGTCGAAGAATGGGGAGATGTAAACAAGGCATTTCCGCGTTCTGCCTAGTGACTTGACAGAGATCACCACTCCCTGTTATCGGGAGCAGTGATCTCTGTCATGTGAGTAGTAGTCCATCCCCCCCACAGCTAGAATCACTTACTAGAACACACTTAATCCCTTCATCGCCCCCTAGTGTTTAACCCCTTCACTGCCAGTCTCATTTACACAGTAATCAGTGCATTTTTGTAGTGTGCATTTTTATAGCACCGATCGCTGTATAAATGACAATGGTCCCAAAATAGTGTCAAAAGTGTCCGATGTGTCCGCCATAATGTCGCAGTCACAATGAAAATCGCAGATGGCCACCATTACTAATAAAATAAAAAAATAATAAAAATGCCATTAAACTATCCCCTATTTTGTAGACACGATAACTTTTGCGTAAACCAATCAATATACTCTTATTGTGATTTTTTTTTTACCAAAAATATGTAGAAGAATACATATCGGCCTAAACTGTGGAAAAAAAATAGTTTTGTTATATATTTTTGGGGGATATTTATTATAGCAAAAAGTAAAAAATATTGCTTTTATTTTTCGAAATTGTCGCTCTTTTTTTGTTTATAGCGCAAAAAATAATAAAAAACGCAGAGGTGATTAAATACCACCAAAAGAAAGCTCTATTTGTGGGGGAAAAAGGACGTCAATTTTGTTTGGGTGCAACGTCGCACGACCGCGCAATTGTCAGTTAAAGCGATGCAGTGCCAAATCGCAAAAAGTGCTCTGGGCAGGAAGGGGGTGAATCCTTCCGGGGCTGAAATGGTTAATAAACAAAGTGAACAATACACAGTAGTGCTGTTAGCACTTGAAAAACATGAGTGTAATAATCCTTATGGTTTTATATGTATATTTGTTTTAGCAAATCAATTAAACTAGATTCTTTTTTATGAGACAATATTGAATCAGAGAGAGAGGAAATAATTGTGGATTGTTGGAAAATACTCTCACTTCTCTGTATTGGAAGGGAGGAAGAGAGGAGAAAAATTGGAATGTTGTTATAAATGATAACCAAAGGAGATACCTAAAAAGCTGAGGTGCCTTTCTGCAAAAGGGAGGGGTTTAGTTGGCAACGCTGATTGTTTGGGGAAAAAAATAAATCACAGGGTTCTGTCCAACCAGGGTGCCCATGCATGGATCGAAATTCGTTAAACCGGCCCGAATTTCTATTAATTTACGGCCAGCTTTAGTTTCCTGGCTTGCATTAGTTGTGAATTTCATATTATTACCTACTTTGTGGTATTTATTTAAGGGGGAAAAACAAAATGATAAATAAAAGCCACAACATAATTAGGTTTGTAGTTTGCAATGCTGACACTCCAATAAGTAATTCATGGGTTACTTATTTTAGTTTAATCTCTTATGTTTCTCATAGGGAGTTACATCTAAAACAATATAGAAATTGCATAAAAGTGTCATAAAATTATACAGTACATGTAAGCATGTTAAATTATAACGAGACGCGTACAGAGCCTGGAAGACCAATATATCAATGCCCTGAATTGTAGATGATTGTTGTAAAAAGGTTTGCATAGTTGCATGTGGAGAGTCATTATATTAAAGTGCACAACTAAACAATATTTCAAAGACTGGTAAGTACATTATGAGCTTGTTTTTGTCTATACAGAATTAGAATTGCTATGTACCAAGGATAAATTCAGCAGGGACATGGACAATAGACTATCAGAACGCTCTAAATTAATGATTATTCCACAGAGATACAGTTGTGCTCATAAGTTTACATACCCTGGCAGAATTTATGATTTCTTGGCCATTTTTCTGATAAAATGAATGATAACACAAAAAACATTTCTTTCACTCATAGTTAGTGTTTGGCTGAAGCCATTTATTATCATCAATCAACTGTGTTTACTCTTTTTAAATCATAATGACAACAGAAACTACCCAAATGACCCTGATCAAATGGTTACATACCCTGGTGATTTTGGCCTGATAACATGCACACAAGTTGACACAAAGGGGTTTGAATGGCTTTTAAAGGTAACCACCCTCACTTGTGATCTGTTTGCTTGTAATTAGTGTGTGTGTGTATAAAAGGTCAGTGAGTTTCTGGACTCATGACAGACCCTTGTATCTTTCATCCAATGCTGCACTGACATTTCTGGATTCTGAGTCATGGGGAAAGCAAATGAATTGTCAAAGGATCTGCGGGAAAATGGAGTTTAACTGTATAAAACAGGAAAGGGATATCAAAAGCTATCCAAGGAATTGAGAATGCCAATCAGCAGTGTTCAAACTCTAATCAAGAAGTGGAAAATGAGGGGTTCTGTTGAAACCAAACCACGGTCAAATAGACCAACTAAAATTTCAGCCACAACTGCCAGGAAAATTGTTCGGGATGCAAAGAAAAACCCACAAATAACTTCAAATGAAATACAAGACTCTCTGAAAACATGTGGTGTAGCTGTTTCAAAATACACAATAAGGAAGCGCTTGAAGAAAGATGGGCTGCATGGTCGAGTTGCCAGAAGAAAGACATTACTAGGCAAATGCCACAAAGTATCCCGCTTACAATACGCCAAACAGCACAGAGACAAGCCTCAAACCTTCTGGCACAAGTCAAATTTAGTTTTTTAGCCACAACCATAAATACTACATTTGGAGAGGCGTCAACAAGGCCTATGATGAAAGGTACACCATTCCTACTGTGAAACACGGAGGTGGATCGCTGATGTTTTGGGGATGTGTGAGCTACAAAGGCACAGGAAATTTGGTCAAAATTGATGGCAAGATGAATGCAGTATGTTATCAAAAAATACTGGAGGAACATTTGCATTCATCAGCCAGGAAGCTGCGCATGAGACGTACTTGGACATTCCAACATGACAATGATCCAAAACACAAGGCCAAGTCGACCTGTCATTGGCTACAGCTGAATAAAATGATGGTTCTGGAGTGGTCATCTCAGTCTCCTGACCTCAATATCATTGAGCAAATCTGGGGAGATCTCAAACGTGCAGTTCATGCAAGACAGCCCAAGAATTTACAGAAACTGGAGGCTTTTTGCCAAGAGGAATGGGCAGCTTTACCATCTGAGAAGATAAAGAGCCTCACCCACAAATACCACAAAAGACTTCAAGCTGTCATTGATGTTAAAGGGGGCAATACATGGTATTGGGAACTGGGGTGTGTAAACTTTTGATCAGGGTCATTTGGGTAGTTTCTGTTGTGATTATGATTTAAAAAGAGTAAACACAGTTGATTGATAATAAATGGCTTCAGCCAAACATTAACCACGAGTGAAAGAAACGTTTTTGAGTTATTATTCATGTTCTCTGAAAAATGGCCAAGAAATCATAAATTCTGCCAGGGTATGTAAACTCATGAGCACAACTGTAAGGGAGTTTACATTAGAAAGATATTAGAAAATATGGGTCTAAGAAATAAATAAACTGAAAGAGAATGGGATATATGGGAATAGAAATAACCATGCAGGGTTAGTCCAGCGATCTCCCCCTCTGAGCTGTTGTGTTCTGACAGGGGGACGGCCCCCCCCAGTTTTTCAGCATGCTCGTCTGACAGAAGCCAACTGGGTTCTGTTGGACAGACCGACATACACACGGGCAGAATGTTGGTTGGTATTTTTTGTACTGGCAAATGTCTCCCAACAATCTTCCGTGTGTAAGTAAAGAGAATGAATGGGGAGAAGGGAAAAGAGGGATGGTTATATGTAGGCCTCTTCTGGGTGCCACCCCCCACTTCAAACCGTCCCAGAGGTGTCAAGTTTACGTGAGCAGCCCTATAGACAGAGCAATTTTTTTTTCCTGCAACCACTGGTTGCAGGAATGAAATTTGCTTAATTCCTCCATCAACACAGTCATTATTGACAGGGGAATGCCTCCTGTGAAGACATTGTATTCTCCAAGCATGGGGGAGGGGGAAGCCACCCCCCACCGGGAGAACACACAGTGATTATTGCTAGCTGTTAGCAATAATCACATGTAAAATCCGTCAGTTTGCTTTTACCCAGGTTATATCTCATATCTCGGCTAGTTCCTACTGAACTGGCCGACATTCGAATTGTCTATGGCCAGTTCAAGTTTGTTATATACTGTATATAAGGATAGATTTTCAGAGTATCTGAAATGAAGTCATGTGGACCGTGCTACACTGAAAATGTCTATCATACTTCTCTGAAAGTGGTGGAGGTTCTGCTCTGTGCCTGCAGTGTTGCCCACCCATATTTAATTCAAGGACATTTTTCGGCTGCACGTAAATGTCTGTTACGTGCACCGCTGCCCGTAAAAAAGATGGCCGCTAGCCGACCATGCAATTGCCACCCTAAACAATAACACCCCTCACGACCTCTCCACCCTAAACAGTAACCCCCTCTCCACCCTAATATATAACGCCCCGCCCCACCCTAAACAATAACCCCCCTCCCCACCTCTCCACCCTAAACAATAATCCCCTCTCCACCCTAAACTATAACACCCCTCTCCACCCTAAACAATAAAGCCCCTCCCCACCTCTCCACCCTAAACAATAACACCCCTCCCCAACTCTCCACCAAAAAAAAAAGTTAAAGTTATAAAGTTAGTTATAAAAATGTAAATTAAAAAAAATGTAAAAATAGGTATCGGTAATTAGTATGGGCGGGTACTTGAGGAAAAGTATCGGTACTAGTACTCAGTTTTAAAAAACTGGCATCGGTGCAACCCTAGTTTAAATATTGATATTTGCACTGTTTAGCACTGAAAGCTGTCATTTTAGGTACTTTTTTGCAGTGTCAGTAAAAAAAAAAAAGTGGCTCCATCAGTAAATTTCATTAACTTTTCCAGTAAAAAACTGGTGGCGTTTGTAAATTTTGGCATCCTGCCAGTACATTTCCCTTCGTGGGACACCTGTACCAGTAGGATAAAACCATATTAATATTATTTTGAAGGAATGAACATCCTGGCCCTTAACAAGACAACTACAGTCAAAGTAAGTCCTCCTATCAGGAGATGACCTTGTGCATGCAGCTGCATGGAGCAGACAATAGCTGATGATTGCATCTCATACTATGTTAGTGGTACACTTGACTCTGGGGTGCCACAACAAATACAGTATAGACCCTTCTCAATGCCCCAGAAGACCTCTAATTACTGTTACTAGTGGAACAGGAAAATATTAGCATCGTTGCACATTCCAATTCTCCGCAATGTTTTCTCATAGACACATTAATCAATGTTACAAGTTATACAATCAAGTAAAGACCAAACAAATATTATCTTAGCATAATAGAAAGCAGTATAAATTATGCATGTGGAGTCATAAAGCCACGTTCCAAGTGTATATTCTCATTAATCACTATTAAAGGGAGTATTAAAAAGGGAAGTCACATTCAGTTAGTTAATTTGACATTGTTCCAGTCCTTGTGTACAATGTGTTAAATAATGTTTTCTTTCTGTTTTAATTATAGTTCCATTGCAATCAGAAACTATGTCTTTTACTGGAAACGTTATATTTTATCATACAATATTTAATTCTTCAGTGACTCCACTACTTATTAATTTCAAATTTCACACTCAACTTCACTTGCCTTTACTTAAAAAGTTTTTGTTTTTTTGAAGGATTAGACCCTCTGTCAAGTTAAAAAATGTTTTTTTTTCCCTAATTGGGAGAATCACCCCACAGTTTCTACTGGTGACCATTGTCTCCAAGCAAGAAAGTGAAGGGGAGTCTAAAATCTATAGTTGTCCCTAGAGCAAGAAGGAGGAGAGGACATTTTCTAAGGCTCTATGCACACTAGCGTTTTTTATAAGCTCAAAAAAAGCTATAAAAAACGCTATATGAAAAATGCTGATAACAGCATTTTTGTGCTGGCTTTTAGTAGCATCTTAGTAGCTTTTAGAAGCATTAGCATTTTATTAGCATTTTTACAGTACATAAAGAAAAAAAAAAACTGTTAGTAGCGTTTAGGAGCATTTCGTGTTTTTTTTTTTTCTGCTGGGAAAACACTCCAAAAAAAGTTACCAAAAAAAATGCCTGCTTCTAGATGCTGAAGATTAAAAAAAAAACACTACTACCCTAATGTGCATGGACATGTAGGATAAAACTATTTTTGATTCTGGCAGCAGAAAAAAAATGCTAATACAGCTTCTAGGAGCTTACCAAACTCTAGTGTGCATGGAGCCTTAGGCTTGGTTCACACTGGGGCAACCCAACTTAAAGCGCGACTTTGCAAGGCGATTTGGAGGTGACTTCAGCGCAACTTTGCGCAACTTACAACGCAATTTAAAGTTGCCTCCAGGACAGGCGACTTTGGCTGTGGCCAATCATAGAATAATCGGCTCTGTGGGAGGGAGGGGGTTGCCTGTGTAAAGGTGGGAAATACCTGTGTAAATTATTTCCATTTTCCTGTAAAGTTGCTTCAATATAGATGGAGATCCAACTTGGAGGCAACTTCCATTAAAATCTATGGGTACAAGTTGCCTAGAAGTCGCCTTGAAGTAGTACATGAACCTTTTCTGCAGTCGGAGCAACTTCAGTAGTGTACATTAAGACGGCTCTCATTTACTTCTATGGAATTTCTTATGTCCAGCGACTTGGGGCAACTTGAGGTCTGACAAGTCGGATCCCAAGTCGTTGTAGTGTGAACTGGCACCTAGGCTTGGGTCACATATATGTGAATTGGATGTGTTATGAACCGCATCCAATTCGCATGACATGTGAAATAACATTGATTTCCATTGAAGCACTTCACCTATATACGGAGCATCCACCTTGAGAATTTATAAAGAGTCCTGTGTGTTTTCTGAGCACTGCGTTGCAGTTCAGGGGTGAATTCCAAGCTCATTGAGTTCTATGGGAACGCTTCTTAATTGCACGTGTTAAGGATTCAGTTAAGGATTTCAGTAGGGATCGCTCTCCTACTACAGGAGTTGACATACTTATTCTACTATGCATTGGCCAGCAATAAAAACGCAGCTGTGACAAAAATCCGGTCCTCAAACCTTCTAGCTGGTTGGTTTCTATGCTGGGATGTGCTGGATTTTGCGCTCTCCTTTTTTTGTGAATCGCCCCAATTATCTCTTCTGTTTTTAATATATACCTATTAGATTGATCTCCTAATTACTGTTCTTGCAAAATGAACCAATAGCCACTAGCTTTTTTTTTTTCTTCTGATGGAATATTCTAATACTTTTGATGTAATACTTTATTGGTTTATTTGGTGCTCTACTCGTTACATTTTTACATTGTTATGTACTCATCCTGTTCCTAAATCGATATGTTTAGCTTTATTGCTATTTGAATACATACATCCTTGTATGTACTCAATTTGTCAATCTTTGTTCTATTTAAAAAACAATAAACAAATTTGACGAGAAAAATCCAGTCCTGAGCCTTGCAAATTTGTATCAGAACTGCATCAAAAACGCTCCTGAACTGCTGAACAAAATGCTTTTTTCATTTGCATGGAAAACGGACAATTTGCGCCGGGCATGTGTGAACCCAGCCTACTTTGGGAGATGTTCACTAAAATTATAGCACACAATTAGAAAAAAAAAATCCAAGTTTCCACAATCTGCTATAATATAGGCTTAGTAGTGATCTTTATCCTGATCGGGGTCTCAGTTTTTTTTCTACAGTTTTTTATAGACTGCATAAAGCTGCATAGCGAATATAGGTTCTTGATGTCTGAGTGTGTGGCTACTTTCATTGTGATATAGTAACCTACATTTAAAGCTAACTTTCAGGCATATAGTATACTACGCAGAAAAAAAAATATATGGGGGATATATTTCCGTTATATATGTCATATCTGTTTCTCTCCATCCAGGTATGAGATTTACACAGCTCTGTTCCACAGCACAGCCCTCTTTAAGGGGGAAGGTAACCTGCTCTCTATTTGCATTTGTTTCCCTTTTAGGCTTAATGTACACGGGATGTTTTTTCAACCTCTCCTGAACGATTTAACTTGACAGATAGTAACCCATGTTTAAAACATCAGTTTTGCCGCGTTTACATGCCACATTTAGCCGTGTTTAGATGCATTTACGTTTAGGAGCATTTGAAAAAAAAAAAAATATTTTTTTCAAAATAGCCAAAAATGAAAAACGCCTGTTAATGCGTTTGGCGTCTGAAACGTCGGAAACTTTGGCGTCTGAACTCATTTTTTTGCCTTCAAAGAAAAGCCTATAAACGCAACTGTCTAAAAACGACATTAAACGAACCTGTGTACATGTATACAAAAGATAACATTGAATGAGTTCAGGGGCAGCTGAAAAAAGCAGCCAACTGCCTCTGAACGTCCTTTTACCAGCAGCGGTGTACATGAGGACTTGTTACAAGTCTCCTCCTCACTCCCATCCTATGACTGGACAGATTAAGGAGAAGCAGCACAGTGATGATCTCCTCTCTCTGTCCCTCTGGTCTCTCCTCCTACCAGCAAACTCCTTGTGATGAAACTCAGCAGACTCTTTGTGCAGCTTCTTCCTCCTCCTCTCTGAACCCTGCTGAACAGAGTGTACAGTAGACTGGAAGAAACTAATACCAAGTCAATTTCAGGTACTTACACTGTCTGAATTAAAAAAAACAATGATGTATTAATGATTACAGTGCAGAATAATATGTGTCATTTATATCCTCTTGATGTTCAGCTTTAAATGTATTTTTATTATTATCTCTGGCTAATTTGTATAATTAAGCGTTTCTAAAACAATGTTATAAATTATTCTTAGGCTCTTTTCTCTTTTTAGCTTAACATATATTACAGAGTACATCCACGACATTTAAAGTGGTTGTAAACCCTTCCATATACCCAGTGAAGTGATTGGCCTCAGGTGATACACAGAGATGAAACAAACCCTCCTGCATAAGTTGTACCTGTTTATCTGCATCCCTCTCTCCTCTACATCTGTTCAACGTACAGAATTTAAACAGCGTGTCTGAGATGTCAGAAACCAGGGAGTGGGGACCTGAATTTACATTCAGCAGAGCTCAGCCAGAGCTGATTGGAGGGAGCTCTCTGGAACGCAGGCTGAACGCGATTGGCGTGCCTGCCTGTTTTTTATGGTCTTTTATTGATCTGCAACATTGTAAGTGTTATTCTTTTATTACAATGAAAATAAAAGTTACAAACTGCACTATGAGGAGCTCTCTCTTTTCTCCTTGATATATGTGATTCACCATACCCTCGTTTGGCGGGTGTACATTGTTTTTGGGCCATTTTCTTTCCCTTGAGGATGCATCTCTGCTGCACATGCTTATTATGACTACCTGTAATGGGTGTCATAGACGTCTGGTGAGTAGGATGTAGGCCTAGGGGCTAGTGAAAGAAGGCATCTTTTGTTTTTTTTTCACATTTATGGATGAACTACTAATGCTCGGCACACACAATCAGAAAATCATACAAAAAATACCGATTTCGGAGTGATCGTATGATAATCTGATCGTTGGTACAGAGCTTTCGAGAGTCGATCAGGACAGTTCATCCAATATTATTTGATCAAATATGCATGATTTTTTTTTTTTTTTGAACGATGCCAGATTGTATGATTTTCATTAAATCAGTACAGCTGTCATTCGAAAATGCAATACACATGCATTACAACACATGACATCACTTCCAAATTTGTATTCTGTCGTGCACAAATTTTCGTGACTTTAGTAAACTCATCAGATTCGATCTGAGATTAGTATGCAAAAAAAAACGGACGATCATTTGTCCGATAATCTCATTGTGTGTACCCCGGGCATAAGAAGACATCACTTTACTTTCACTTGATTGGAGACATCTGGTGGTGGTGTACGGACATTACACATATAATAATTGATTCACCATTTATTATGCATTGTTTTATATATGTGTTTTGTAAAAGATGTTTAGGAGCACGGTATGAAAATTATTGTTTTCTTTTTATGATTTAGACTACTTGACTTGACTTGAGTCTCACTACGGGTTGCTCTTTGTTTAAATTCTATATATATATATATATATTTTATTTTTTTTGTGTGATCCAGAGTGCGATGGTTGAAAGTTTTGTTTGACCTAATTTACATGCAATATAATAAATGTTTACTTTTGAGTTTAAGACCTTTTTCACATTAAATGCAGCTTTAAAATACTGCCACTTCATCTGAAATTGCATGATTTCAAAGCCGCCAGTGTGACTTCAGGTGCGACTTGGAAGACATCTATGTGGCTTCATGCACAGATGTCTATGCAAACTGCACCCGAAATCATCAAAAATAGTGCAGAAACTACTTTTTCAAATCGATGTGGCAGCGCAAAGTCGGCATTGCACCGATTTGAACAGTGCAATTGCCGGCAATAGGGTGTGACTTTTCATGCGATTTGACCTGTCAAATCACATGACAAGTCGCTCCAATGTGAACGAAGGCTAATACTGCTATGAATTACAAAATTTATTATGTAGCAATTTTAGTAGATTGATTCCATCCGATGATGTCACTGGCACATACCCAGTACATTCTGCATTCAGGGCACAATGAGTGTTGTGAGTGCAGAGAGCACCATGCCACAATGGTGACTCCCAGGCGCATTCCCTTGAAAGTGAACAGTCTAATTGCCTTTAGTAAATCAGCCCAAATATCATAGACTGTGGTGGAAATTGATCTCTGTAAACGTAGGTAAAACGTAAGAGGGTTTAACTGGAAATTTGGGGTTATGCACGAACAGTGTTCTAACAGAAGCATTTCTTATTGCTAACAGCAACCAATCAGCATTCTTGTATCATTTTCAGACTTGGGCTGTAGTAGTGACTGTTGGAAGGTAAGTGGATGCTATGGGCAACAAGGAATTTACCTGTTAGCACATGCTTCAAGGAGAAGCTCCAAAACTCCATATTAATTATGTAAAGCAAAAAAGATGTAGCAATTATATAGCACCACTGCTATGTGATTACTACAACCTTACTATTTGAATTGTATAAGCTTTTTGATATATTGATCTACATTTTAGGGTGTATTTATATATTTTCTGATGATTTAGTTGCATATGATATATATATATATATATATATATATATATATATATATATATATATATATATATATATATATATATATATATTTATTTCTATAAACATTTATTTATTTCTATAAACATTTATTTATTTCTATAAACATTTATTTGAACTTCTGTGAAAACCCTATGAAAATAGATATTTTTACTGTAGTAGTGTAAAAAAAAATGTCGCAGACATATATTCGCCATCTTGGAACTGATTTCCTGTACTAGCCTGTCTCAGGGGTCTTCTGAGCTTTACCATGCAGAAAGAAAACAATAGCAGGACTGTTAAATAAGAGCATTTGCTTGTAACATTTATTGGCCATCCTGACCTGGAATGGCATGCCTATATTTTATCACATGTATCAATATGGGAGTCATAAGCTGTTTGTGTCTATAAAATCCACAATCGACGATTATGGTTTATTTTGTGTATAACAGTATTGTATAAGACTTCAGTATGCTGTAGCATGTGAGTTAAATATGTTATGGAATGCACATCAATAGCTCTACAGTTGTCTCTTGGAATAAAAACATGGGGATATGGTTGCATACTGACTTGTTAGGATGCATTTTAGAAATGTTTTATAGCAATAACAATAAAGAACTAAAAATAAAAGGATTCCTATTATTCCATAGTCGTTCTGCATATCTGGTGTGAAGACAACATAATCATCAGTTCAAAGATATGACTATGTTACACCCACAGTGCTTTTGTTTTTTTTTCCAGCAGGAAACCTTTGTACTTGTTCCTGTGTCTGTGGGTACATACCATAAGAACATTCTTAAAGAATAGGGATATTGTATGATGGGTCTGATATTCTTCGACTGGGATCTGATACAGTGTATCCTCTTTTAGAGATTACTTGGCTTCACCATGTGGTGATTATGCCAGTAGTTGGCCCTTCACACCTGTGGTCCGACTGTCCATCCATTGACAGATGAAAAACAGACATCAATGCATCTTTATGGAAAAAACAGATATAAATGGATGATCATCCATTTACATCAGTTTACATCTGCCAACATCTGTTTTTTTGAAGCTCTATTTTTCTTCCGTTAAAAAAAATGGATTGGATAAAAAACAGATGTAAATTGACAAATGGTCAGTTTTTCCATGCGTTTTTTCTTTGGTAGTGGATGTAAAAAAAACTGATCAAAAACTGATAAGCGGCTGATGAAAGACTGATGAAAACTTCATCTGTTTTTTCTTTGAAAAGACGTGACTGAACTGATGAAATGAACAGTCCATATGTGTGAAAGGGGTCTTAGGCATTAAACCATGCCCAAATTATTATTTTTTGCATAAAGTGTGTTTCTAAGCAAAACTATTTTTTTCTTTGGATGGAGTGAGGAAGCCACTGTCAAGTTTTTCATTATTGTCATTGTTGTCTGTGACCCCATCAGGACGATTCACCAATCTATTTTATCTAGTGCTTTCACAATCCACCTGGCCTGTTTGACCCCTTTACATGCCCCTTAGGCTGTAGTACTCTAGTCTGCCTACTTGCAGTTCTTTATATATATTCACACAATGTTCTTTTTCACAGAAATCCATTGGAACTGCCACAGAGTCTGTACCAATATTTAATTGCCAATTAGGGACTACACTAACACTGATGTCTCTCGTATCGCTTATTTGTGCCTCAGTGTGGCCGTGGATATGTGGCCACAGCTCCCGGGGGATGTTGCTTCCCATGGTGCCTTCAGCCACCAACACTACTTCTTGTATACCTAACTTATATGTATGTAAGTAGGTAAGAGTGTTTGGGAAATATCCTATCCCTTCTCTTCGTATTTTCCCCTCGTGCCAACCATCTGTTCACTTTGCATCATTTGTCTTTTTATAGATTTATCCATTTTTTTTTGCTCCTGATGAGTGGACATCTCAATGAAACGCGTAGAGCCCCAGCCTTATGCTACATCATTGCAATCATGTGATTTTGAGATTTAATAATATGGAATTTTATAATCAATTATTATCACTATTAATATAATCATGCTCATTATGAATTGGAACAATTTACTATATATCTATGTATTTATTACCATTATACTGTGAATTATGTTGTCATTGTGTACATTAAACTGGTAAGGTGCTATTATTGTTTATCATGTTATAATTTTACCAGTCAGTGTATACTTGTTTGGAATCAACAAACATGTGATTGCATACCTTATTCTCTTAGCCGTGCTTCATATAAAGTCCCAACCAACCCCCCTCTTTTAATCTATTGTACTGATGATCATTTTCACCAAGAAAAAAAGCCAAAGTTTTATCACTGCCCCCAGGACAAGTGCTAAGGGAAATATTCCAATGGGGACACCTGTTTAATAGGGGAACTCCCCTCACATTGGAAGATCTACCGTACCGTCTGACTGATTATTGTGTTAAGTAGGGAGCCACCTATAGGGTGTTCATGGCATCTATGTAAGATATATTTCACCAGTACAGGCAATCTTTACATGGATAGCTGGTGAGCGAGGGCACAGGAGGAAGGGGAGCACAGCACTTTCATCACTTTGCCATATATTTCTGCATGGATTTCACTTTTTAAAGAACTTTTTCTGCACGGACTGCAGTCTACTCTTTTCAGAAACAGGATACAGGAAGTTTCAGTATCAGCATCAGTCTAGATTGCCATTTTAGCTTCCAGAAGAACAAACCAGTGAAGGCCTCCTTTCTCCCTTTAATACACATATGATTGCAAGTTCATTCATTGTTTGATTGTTTGTTAACCACTTACCCACTGGGCACTTAAACCCCCTTCGTAACCAGACCAATTTTCAGCTTTCGGTGCTCTCACATTTTTAATGACAATTACTCAGTCATGCAACACTGTACCTATATGAATTTTTTGTCCTTTTTTCACACAAATTGAGATGTCTTTTGGTGGTATTTAATCACTGCGGGGCTTTTCATTTTTTGTGCTTATAAAAGAAAAAAGACTGAAAATTCTTTTAAAAAAATGCATTTTTCTTCGTTTCTGTTAAAAAATTTGCAAATTAGTAATTTTTTTTTCATAAATTTTGGCCAAAATTTATACTGCTACATATCTTTGGTAAAAATAACCCAAATTGGTGTATAGTATTTGGTATTTGTGAAAGTTATAGAGTCCACAAGCTATGGTGCCAATCTCTGAAAATTGATCACACCTGAAGTACTGACTCATTTCTTGAGACCCTAACAAGCCAGGAAAGTACAAATACCCCCCAAATTAACCCTGTTTAGAAAGTAGACACGCCAAAGTAAGTAAGTAAGAGACATGGTGAGTTTTTTGAAGTTGTATTTTTTTCCCACAATTCTTTTCAAAATCAAGATTTTTTTTTTTGTTCTTCACAAAATTGTCATATTAACAGGTCATTTCTCACACACAGCATATGCATACCACAAATTACACCCCAAAACACATTCTGCTACTCCTCCTGAGTACGACGATACCACATGTGTGAAACTTTTACACAGCGTGGCCACATACAGAGACCCAAGATTGAGGGAGCACCTTCAGGCGTTCTAGGATAAATTACACATATAATTTCTTGAATACCTCTTATGCCGCGTACACACGGTCGGACTTTTCAGCTACAAAAGTCGGACAGCCTGTCCGACATACTTCCGGCGTACCTTCGGCGGACTTGCGGCAGACTTTCTTACGAACGGACTTGCCTACACACGACCACACAAAAGTAGGACAGCTTAGTACGCGGTGACGTACACCAAGTCCGACGAGACTATAAAACGGAAGTTCAATAGCCCGTACGACACCCTTTGGGCTCCTTCTGCTAATCTCGTGTTTATCTCGTGTTAGTAGAAGTTTGGTGAGAGACGATTCGCGCTTGTGAGACTCGTATTTTTCAGTTCGTTTTAACTGTTGTTCAGTCTGTGCTTGTGAGGTTTGTATCTGCTTTTCAGTGCATTTGGTCAGTTGGCATTGAGAAATCTTTGTTTTATTGGCCGCTCGTTCCTGATTTTCAGGTCGCTCTTCACAGGCCTTGCTGTTCTTCAGTGCGTTCTGTTTAGTGCGTTCTGACCAGCCGACCGTTTTGAAACCATGTTACCTGTACGTACTCGTCGTCGAGCTCGTGCATTGTATGTGTTTGGTGCTGTAGTTTATTCTTCAGCCCAAGACCAGTCCATGAACAGGGCGAGGAGGAGTTCATGGACCAAGAATTGGTTGCTCCAGCGTGACCAGTTCTGTCACATGCCATTGCTCCGTGAGATCCGTGAGAATAATCCTGAGGATTTCAGGAACTTTCTCCGGATGACGGACCCCGTTTTTGACCGTTTGTTGGCTTTGCTGACCCCCTATATCAGCAGGCAGGATACCTGCATGAGGCAAGCCATCACTCCGGAGCAGAGGCTGGTCGCTACCTTGCGGTATTTGGCCACAGGGAGAAGCCTGCAGGACCTTAAGTTCTCGACAGGCATCTCCCCCCAGGCTCTGGGGATCATTATCCCAGAGACCTGTTCTGCCATCATCCAGGTCCTGCAGAAGGACTATATTAAGGTAAGATATTTTTCTTTTATTAGCATCACATGTTCTTTTATGTAATCTTTGATAATGTAATGTATTTCTTGCTTCAAACACTACTTACCATCATTGCAATATAGTGTGAATGTCCCCTTTTTATCCTCACACATGCTGGATTTTTTTCCTGTTATTTTTTGTTATGCATGTATATTTTCCTTCAATAACCTCCCCAGCATGCAGTGATGGGAACATATCCACCTAGTCTACTCATTTTGAATGTATTTTGTTTGAGTGTATTTAGTGTGCTTATAATTAGCAATTAGCTAGATTTCCCAACCCCCCCCCCCCACCTAAACTCACTCCAAATAGTGTGCTGCTAATTAGCAATTAGCTAGATTTCCCAACCCCCCCCCCCACCTAAACTCACTCCAAATAGTGTGCTGCTAATTAGCAATTAGCTAGATTTCCCAACCCCCCCCCCACCTAAACTCACTCCAAATAGTGTGCTGCTAATTAGCAATTAGCTAGATTTCCCACCCCCCCCACCTAAACTCACTCCAAATAGTGTGCTGCTAATTAGCAATTAGCTAGATTTCCCAACCCCCCCCCACCTAAACTCACTCCAAATAGTGTGCTGCTAATTAGCAATTAGCTAGATGTCCCAACCCCCCCCCCACCTAAACTCACTCCAAATAGTGTGCTGCTAATTAGCAATTAGCTAGATTTCCCAACCCCCCCCCCACCTAAACTCACTCCAAATAGTGTGCTGCTAATTAGCAATTAGCTAGATTTCCCAACCCCCCCACCTAAACTCACTCCAAATAGTGTGCTGCTAATTAGCAATTAGCTAGATTTCCCAACCCCCCCACCTAAACTCACTCCAAATAGTGTGCTGCTAATTAGCAATTAGCTAGATTTCCCAACCCCCCCCCCCCCCACCTAAACTCACTCCAAATAGTGTGCTGCTAATTAGCAATTAGCTAGATTTCCCAACCCCCCCCCCCCCCCCACCCTCGTAAAAATTTGCTTGAATGTTCTGTGGTGTTGATTTGTCTAAAGCAAATATATGTTGCACTTTGCAAAATGCATGTGCACTCTACAAGTGCATTTGTTCCAGTGCTTTAGTAAATGAGCAGAAGCTCTGCTGATTTCCATCATCAAATCATATGCAAGCCTCAAAGTGTTTTCATTAATTGCCCTTGCATGTGATTGTGTACTCCTTGCAACATGAATGCCTTTTTACATTACCTCATTTACTGTAAGCTGGTTAGCAACTGCACCTGCAGAGTGCGACAACTGCAGTCTTGTAGCCTTTTTAGTCCCTAAATTCCTGCGTGTCCTAAAAGTAATCTTTTTTAGGGATTTCACAACCCCCTAAAATGTAATCAATGTTCCATCAGAGGGGGTGAGCAATCTGATAAGTGTGCCTTTCCATATTAGTTATTCCAGAAGAATTAAATTATTTAATGTTATACTG